>CM076584.1:1315001527-1315609027 GCA_034641835.2 Pinus albicaulis | reverse complement strand
TTTCTCCAAAGTTGCGCGATAAACCTAGTTTTGTAATACCGCCTTTGGACACGTGGCGAGGGAAGACTCATATCGCGTTATTTCACAAAAACCCGCTTACCATTTTATCTGTTGCGCGATACAGCTAGTTTTTGAGGGTTGAAACCACGGTTACTGTTCCTTCACGGTTCCACATTCGTTCAGGGTTCCGCCTCTGCCCCTTTTCTATGGGTTCATTCAATCCTTTCATATATTAACCATTGTTATGTCAACACTTCAACGCGGCACTTCCACATATTATATCGCACGAGTTTATTACCAATCTTCTGCATTTCGATTCATAATTCTTTACCACAGGGTTTATTTCTTATTTCTTCAGCGCTTCAATATATGAAGCCTATTTCATTAATTCAATGTTGATCATTTCACTGTTTGATAACGGCTCTACCTCTGCCTCCACTGCTCGACTGTTTCTCTACCTTTGTACATATCCTGTCACTGTATTTCCTATTACTGTACATATCCTGTCACTGTATTTCCTGTTACTGTACATATCCTGTCACTGTATTTCTGCTGCTCTGCCAAATTTTCACTCTTGTCACTGTATTTTACTTAGCCTCTGTTGCTTGACCGTTTCATTTCAATAGTCTTCTTCCACCTGTCTCCTTTGCCATCTATGCTATCCCCTTTGCGCTGCTTGCTTCTCTTTTTGCTGCCCTGTCTCTGTAAATATATTCTCCGTCTGTTCTTCTCATGCTCCCTGTAAATATACTCTCCCTCTGTTCTTCTCTGTTGTCTTCTCCTTTGCTTCTGCTTCCTCCTTTGCGATCAATGACAACATTTCCAACAACAACATGTGAAATACAAAAGAAATTTAGTATTTAACTAGACAAACATTCCAACCATTTCTTACCCAACTAGGCTAAGGAGCTTTCTTTCTGCATTTCACTTTCTTCTGGAGATGCTTCATAGATGGGTATGGTGTTCCTTGTACGTTCTTCTGCCTCATCTTTCTCAGGTGATTTCATGAATTTTTTGTACTTCTTTGGATGAATATGTGGATGCAACTTCCGACATTTCTCGATCCAATGCCCACTTATATTGCAATGAGTACAAAAGTTTCTATGAGCTTTTCTTGGCAAAAATGTCTTTGAACTTAGAAGAGGATTTTCCTTCCTAGTCTCACTTCCAATCGACATATTCATTTTCTTGACTAATGATATCATTTTTTGGCACTTGGATACACAATGGTTAGGTGCATGACAAAAAGTGCAAGGAAACATATAACACAGCATTTTATTCAAATCATCATGCCAGTTATAGTCATAGAAATATTTTGAATAATGAGGACGTTTATACCTTTTATGGTTGTCCTTGGGATTATGAGTCTGGTGAGGAGAAGTTGATTGACGAGGAGAAATTAACTTAGTTCTTCCTTTGTAGTGCTCATCTCTCTTTGGAGATCTTTTTCCATCAACATCATCATCATGATATGATACTCCTTTAACTTACAAAATTTCTTTCTTTGCGAATTTCACACTTGAAGAATTCCTTGACTTTTCAATTTTGGAGCATTCTCAACATCCTTCTTGAACATATCCCAATCCTTCATGCAGAGGTTTTGGTTTCACCTTAATAGTATTAATGATACCATGACTATGGATTCCAAGACCCTTACCATTTTACCCCATTTTGGTCAACAATTTCATACCAATACCCTTGGTATGATTCTCAAATGATGCAAAAGAAGAATTATCAATTTTAAGGGAATGAATTGAACAAGAAGTATCTTTTACCTCCTTTTATACTTGCAACTCTTGGTCCTCTTCATGAAGCTTAGCCATCTCCTCCTTCTTCTCTTTTGTAGAGGAAATGGTAGATGAAGAATCAAGAAAACCACTCTTGTGATTTAATATATAAGCAGTGTTCCTCATATGATAAAGGGTACAAACATTAGGCATCCCATGACCACAAACTTGTTGAGTCTTGGGGGAAGCTTCAATGGTTGAAAATTCCCCAATTTTCTCTTCAAAGACATTTTGCAACATCACATGCAACTTTTTCTTTTCATCCTCTGTTGCTTCAATCTTCTTAGTTCTATGTTCTCCACTTGGAGAAAATAATTCATATCTTCTAGTTCTAGGAGTATTGCATGTTGTAAACTTTCTCCCATGCTTTCAATCTAGTCAGAGCCTTCCCTAATACTAGTGATCTGAAAATTGATCATCCTCTGACACTTTTCAAGTTTTGAAAAAATTTGGGTCTTCAAACGGTCACTTAGATTGCAACTTATTCAAAAGTAAATAGTTAAGTTTTCAATGAACTTAAGGATGAAAAAAAATCATATGCAATCCAACATGATAAAATGAAGAAGAGAAAAATCACATGATAACGGATTTCACCCCTCCTGTGCTACGTATTTGGGCCCCTGCTCCAATGGTTAGGTTGTTTTATTGATCTCAACAACAAAAAGAGTACATTACAAATATTTGGCTCATAGAGTAAACCATATTTTAGAGTGGCTTTGTTTATCCTTCAAAGAAACATTCTCATTTAGAGAAATCTCACTCACAAGTTGACTCCCTTTAGTAAATAAATGATGGTGTCAAAATAAAAAGGACTCTCTCACTAAATGTGGCAACAGGTCCTTGTACTCATTATGAGATTAAAAAGCACAAATTCAACTACTTCATAATGAAGTGTTGAAATGGTCTATTCAAACAATCATATTAAGAATAAACTGAAAATGGTCGCTATAATGAAGAAACAAATACTATATATGCATTTGGAAAGCTGGAAAACCCCTGTCTAGGCTCTTTCCATGCTCAAAAAGGTCTCCATATTGCTTCAAAAAGCCAAAAATAGTCTTTGTCTCCAACAGAAAAGGACTTGGCTCTGCACATTATTTAGCATACAATGCTCAAGTCACAAAATTAATGTTGGAATAATGTCTAAAACACCCAAAAAAACCCTGTGTAGGCTCGTATTGGGCTCAAAAAGACTGAAAAATGGCCAATATAGGCCTTTCAAAACATTTATCTTCTAAATGTCCTGCAAATTGGCAAAATTGGCTAACAAGGCAACAAATTCCTTCTTTTGGCAAACTGTCGAGCAAAAAATGCACTCGCAAATGGCATTGATTCTGTCGCGAATTGTATAAATTATCGCCTCCTTAAATGTTCCAATAAGGCCTTAGTGCCGAATTTTCAGCCCCCAAATGCGGTTACGTGGATTCATATCACCAGGGGCTATGCCACGCGCCCGCCCATACAGCCTTAACGCCCTCTGCTTTGGGTGTCAGTTGTGTGGAACCTAATGGGACTAGGTGCCAAGCCTTAACCGTACATCCCCACCGGCTTCGCCTCCAAATTATCTTCTAAATGTCCTGCAAATTGGCAAAATTGGCTAACAGGGCAACAAATTCCTTCTTTTCGCAAACTGTCGAGCAAAAAATGCACTCGCGAATGGCATTGATTCTGTCGCGAATTGTATAAATTATCACCTCATTAAATGTTCCAATAAGGCCTTAGTGCCGAATTTTTAGCCCCCAAATGCGGTTACGTGGATTCATATCGCCAGGGGCTATGCCACGCGCCTGCCCATACAGCCTTAGCGCCCTCTGCTTTGGGTGTCGATTGTGTGGCACCTAATGGGACTAGGTGCCAAGCCTTAACCGTACGCCCCCACCGGCTTCGCCTCCATTATGGTCGTGTGGGTTACCATAAGACCTTTGGCCAGGGCTTACTCGCCTGAACCCCCTCCACTTCATCTCTGGTCATATAGTATCCCATGTGACGGTAAGAAGTGTGGTTTATTGTGGTGAGGTCATGGGGTCGAACCTTGTCGGGTCGCTTGACTAACCATACAAATTTTTACACATTTCCCTAGGGCCACTTGGCACCCTCCCATTGGGTTACATGGCACCTCTTAATTGGACCACTTCAAAGGCAACCAACCAATCAAATCTGGACACCTTAACATTTACGATGTTGTCATGTGGCATCATGGGATTGGCCCATACTACCCAATATACCTTCCCATTCAGTTGTTGATGTCATTGTACGACCTACACAATTAGCAGGCTAGTCAACCCTACAAGTTGATTTTTTAGCTATTTTCAAAAAACTATAGAATGTGATAACTTTCGCATACAGTGTCAGATTGAGGCGATTCAAGTGTCGTTGGAATCAGAATGACGAGATCTACAATTTGGCACTGATTTTTGGGTGGTTTTGAGCACTTTGATTTTTGAGCATATTTTGATCCCTTGGATCATTTTTGGATGCATGGTACATGCATGCGATTTATTGGTAATGTGTTGTCATTGGCATGAAAATCTTCCTAAATTAACAATAGTTTCAACCTCTCCTTTCCATTTTGCTAGATAGCCATGGTACAGTGGGTTCCCTATTTGCAATTATGAATAGTTCTCAGGTTTCCTATGGTTGTGGGTTGGAACAAACACTTTAGAGCCCTAAAATAGATTGGGTTCCTTGGAGGATATAGGTTGAGTTACTAGTTCCCGGAGCCCTGGAAAACTTGGATAGAGACCAATCTAGTTTGGTATTAGTGATTTTTGGACAGCTTAGGCAAAATCACTATGTTTGAGAGTTGACGTGGTGTGGCCTTTGGAATCCTTGGTTGGTTTTATTTTAGTTTAGCCCTTAAGATCCCACATTCATGCTTGGAATATGTCACGGGGGTGATTGGATGGAAGAGAGATTTGGTTCAACCCAATCTATGGCCGGGTGGTAGATGGAAGTCTTTGACTTGGTTAGCATTTTCATATGTTAATATTAGTTGTTTTCCTATTGTGATCTATGAGCACTTGTACTGGTTATTATGGTGATCTATGGTTGATTTTTCATAGTTTATATTTTGGGTATATGTTGGGTATATGTTTGGTTTTATGATGTGATCTAGCTAAGGATTTCTTATGATTCGATAAGTTATTGGATGGTTGATGAATACATGGGATAACAAGTGTTATTGGAGCTATCTTAAGAGGGAATTAAGCCTTCTTGGTGATATTCATGTGAATTTTAGAAGTTTATGATCAGATAAGAATTCATGACCTGTAACTTATATGTTTATCATGTGTTTTACGAAGTTTCTATCATGTACTAGGCATGTTCTGGTCAAGATCTTGTTCAAGTTTTGTATGGTTAGCCTTATTATCATGTTATTTATGATTCTGGAAAGTTACAGGTAGTTATGGGAAGTGGTCTGGAGGCTTTCCTGAAAAAGTGGCATAGATCTTGCGACCACGTGCACTGAACTAAGGAATTTGGGTCATAACCATTAGAAGCCAAGCCTATGTGTGGGGCTATAGCCTCCCAACCGCATACGTGCAATGTTATGGGTGCAGTTGGGGATTTTATTTTGAGAAAAAGAGTTTCAAATTAGGGATTGATCACATGGGGTGGTTTGCAGGCTCCTGAGGGGTCTGTAGTCCTTAAGGGATGGTTGTAAGTTGACGGTTAGTCAACGCCACTTCCATAAATGGTACTTGGAGGTTGAGTCATATCATAGTGACACTCAACTTGTGTTTACCCTGGAGAGTTTGTAAAAGTGGGTAAATGTGGGAGGAGGCGTTACAAGGTTGTATCATAGCAGGTTTCGTTCTCTTCAGGTGATAGTTGATACCACGAGGTGGTATCAAAGTTTCTAAGTTGAAACACTTGGATTGGATGGGTTAAATGTGATTGTTATGCATGCATGTTAGTCGTTAATGTGTTTGTTATGCATGCATTGTGATGGTTATGGTTATCATGCATATGGTCATTTGCAGTTTTGTGTTATCATGCATGATGTTGATATGTTGATATCATTATGTATCTATATCATGATAATATAGATTGACTGTGTAGACGAGATAGCCTCCCATGAAATACACTGAGGTATGATTTTGATTATGTCTCTATTTGGTTTATCTAACATGACATGTTTGTAAGAGATAGGAGATCAGAGATGAAGAGCAGAATGGTGAACTATAGTTCACATGAATCCCCTTACAGACTTGATGTGAATTCAATGGAATGGGAGAGATTAGTTGAGAAGCAAGGAGAAGAGTACTCTCCTGATATAGCAAATACACTAATAAGTTTGAAGGAAAAAATCAGAAGTTGTAAGGCAGATAATAGTAGGTTGATTGAGGCACGAGAAAGGATTGCTAGAGGCGCTTAAGAAAATAAAGCAAAATCTAATGCAGTCATCCTTCAAAGCCTTTCAGATTTGCAGAATTAGGTACAATTGAGGATCAATCATGGACATGAAGAAAAGACAAATGGGGCATATGACAACAGGTTTCATAGAGGACATAGGTTGGACATGGATGATACAGTCAAAGGTGGTAGATATTTGGATACACCTGATAGGTGGGCTAAAATTCATGGATTTTATTCTAGCTCCGGTCTTGAGAGACACCATCGTCATTACCTCCAACATCCTTATAGGAGGAGTGAAAAGAAATATTTTCCAAAGGAGTTCAAGAAAACCAAGCCTCCTACTTTTGACAGGGATGTGAAGAAACCATAGGATGCAAAAGCTTCTAGAGGCGCGATCAGTTCGAGATTTATCCCTCCACTCATGGAGCTTATCCCTTGGTCCATGGAGCTCAAATCCCTTCATGAGAGGAATCCATACCCCTCTTCATGGAAGCTGAAACTACCTCCATTTCCCTATAAATTGAGCTCAAGGTTGATGCTGAAGGGTAGATGCTAAGCTTGTATATGGTAGTTGCTGAATAAATTCCCAAGAGTGCATACTCTCTACACTAGTTGTTGTTGGCATGAGAATGATCAAACCCTTATGTCCATAACTCCATGTTGGTATTAGAGAGGAAATCTTGTCAAACTAAAGGAGGAACGATTGTTCAGGACCTCGGGAGAAATATACATGACATCGAGACATCAGGTTGTAAGATTACTCTTTTCATTCAAGATAATACATATGGATCCCTTTTTCTCATTGAGTTGTTCTTGTGCTTATTGAATAGCATCAAAACTTAGACTCCTTGATCACTAAGTTGGATTAGCTTTTCTTGATTATTATATGTTGCATATGATTTGATTCTTTTGTATGTCTTTGATTGCAGGATCTACTTACTGGAGAAGCCTCTTTGGAGCGACTGGATAAAAGACTGCGTCGAACGTTGGATTTCAAGGTAGGGGCATGTCCTTTTTCTTTCCTTATAATAATTTTGAAATGAAATTAGTCTAGAAAAAAGGTTTACAAATGGATGTTTGTTTCTAGCTATTCGTTGAATACTAGGGTGATCGCTCTTGTCCGCAAGAGGGATTAATCCGCATAGCAAAATGGCGACTTCGCTGGGGAATAGAACTTAGTTTTCTTTCTTTATTTTCAGTTTGAATTTTAGAGTTTTCTGATTTTGACTTATCTGAGAGTGGGTTGGGTAGATAAATTTTAAGAATCCCTGAAAAGAAAAGTTGAATATCTCTTTTTTTCTGTGTTTTTCCTTGCCTCTGCGGTTTTCATCTGAAAATAGTGCGACAACCTCCGTAGTTTTTAGTTCAAAACAATGCAATACCGCTCCGTTTTCCATTATAAACTGCGGACCTTTGGAAATTTTTTGAAAAAAATTAAAATTCTATTTTTAGGAGCGAGATTACCTGATTCTTTGTGTTTGCCCCAGTCTATCTTAGCTATCAAATATTATGTGTAAATTTATTTTCAACAACTTTTTCATTTGTGTGATTTTATCATCCTATTTGCATCTTATGAGTGAGTGTTTGCCCTACTTTATTACTGCTCCATACAAGATACCTTCATTTACCTTAGCTTATTGGTATGATGATATTGTCTTTCTGAGCCATTAAAACCATTGCAAACCTAACTTTTATGAAAATTGATCCCTTTTTCATTTGCAAATTTGGAAGAACTTTTAGCTTACTAGAGCCTAATATCACAACAAAGCATTTTTGGATGTTTTCATTTATGCTGAGATAAGTAGAAATTTTTCTTAGTTTGATCACAAACTAGGAGAAAATGTCCTCAAACTTTTAGATAGACTTCAAAATTATATTTTTCTTTGATTTTGAAATTTATGTTTTTTGAGTTTTTATATATTGTTTTCTTTTGGAAATAGTTTGTTTATTGATTTGTAGTTTTTTATCTGATTGATTAAAGGAATTTCATTTCAAAAGAGTAACTGATCATTTTTGCAATTTGAGTTCTCTATGAAATCGTCTTCTTTTTAGAGATTTTGTTTATGAATGAAAGAATTGGTGCTTTGAAAATTGTTAAATCTCTCAATCTTTCCCTTAAATAAGATTCATTGAAAAGAAAAGAGTTACACTTCTCATTTAGATGCATTTAGCATATTTTTGAGTCGGGTCACAAACATCATTGAAGTTTCAGCTCCATACCTTTTGTCTTAAGCAACAGCCAAATTAAAAACAATAGTTTAATAAAATCAATCTAGATATTTTACATTTTCTAGGGCTCATTCCACCAACATAGATTAGGCTAGTGTTTTGGAACTGGTTGTAATTAACATTCCAAAACAGTTTAAACAAACAAGTAGCAATCTTGCTATAGGAAAATCCAATTGTAGCATTTGTGCTTTGGGAAGCTCTTCTTAAAAGAGTCAAGCATGAGATCATGTCGGAACCAGTGAGGTAATCGTACCTATCTCATTAGGAAAGATAGCAATGTGCACGTAATACAAACGGTAAACCTCAAATAGACCATTGTCGAGGAGCCTGGGGTCACTTGTTGGCAAAACTTAGATTTATCATATCAAGGAGCCTTCAAGGGGATTGAGCTTTTTACTCTACCCTTGCGTGTATATCATATCGTAGACTGTTCCCCCAGGTACATTTGTTCTCGTTGGTGACCTTAGTGACCATAAAATTCAGGATTTTTCCCAAGGTAACGGTGGAGGGAAGGTCCCACTATACCTGGAACAGACGTCGGCTAGACTCACTTGGACTTTCCTGAGGGTACTCTTCACTTCTAGATGGAATAAGTGGAGGGACTTGCACCAGACGGTTTCATTAAGTAGGTTGTCAGGGTAACAGTTCCAACCGCCAAGTTTTCCACATTAGAATTCTACGATGTTGGATTTCATCACCAACTAGTGTTTTTAGTGTGGAAACATACTGTTTTTGTGTGGATTTATCTCTTAGATTTTGTAGGCGTGTGTTCAATTTGATTTTTTCCTTAGCGACTTTATGTCTATTTTGTTGAAATTTTGTTTGATTTCATGTGTTAAATTTTTAACCGTGGTTGAATTACCAAGATAATCTCGTAGAATGTAGGGGAAACCCCCTGAGTACACACCAAGTCAGTTAGAAAAGCTTAAATCTGAAAAAGGCCAAAAATTAGGGACTGGATCAACTGAACAAGAGGAAACATCTGTAATAATACATCCTGATTACAAAGTAGATCAACCTCAAACATCAGAAAGTTCTCAAAGAAAATTAACAATTTCTGAACTAGTAAAACTTGCTTCCACAACTAGTGAATTATCAGCAAATGAACCAGAAATTTCTGAGCCTGAAACTGAACCTGCTATGTCTGAGCCTGCTTTAGAGTTCATAACCCCAACCCCTGGTTGTCCTCATTCACCACGAGTGAAGTTTCGCATCACTGAGAACCTTCCTCCTGGCCTCATTAGCATCGAAAATATTATTGACACCGAAGAAGAAGTTCTACTTCCTTCACATCAAGAATCCTTAGATATTAGGCCAAGTGAATCGATTTACTATTATAGCCCTTTCAAACAAGTTCATTTGTATTCTCAGGTAATTGAATTTCTACACAATTCTGGTCTCAACTATTCGCCACCCTGTATTCCTTTTTACGCCATACCAAGAGGAAATTACAGACTGTCATTAAACATGTCTGGTGAGTCATCCATGTTTTCTACGTCGCCAAAAACTTATTTGTATGGTGGTCCATTTGTTCCTTCAGGATACCAGTCGCTTTCTAGTACTTTCTCAGGAGCATCTCCCTCTCCCAAAAAACTTGTACAATCTCCTGGTCCAATTGAATCTCATACCGAAAATTTGAATGCGGAACAAGTCTACATGATGTCTGGAAACATTCCTAACCCTGACCCTCAAAGTAGTAATTTACCACCTGGGGGCATCCTCAAGGTAGTAATTTACCGCCTGGGGTGAAACCTCAAGGAAAGTACACACCTCAAGAACAATACATACCTCAAGGATAGTACATACCTCAAGGACAATATCAACCTCAAGGGCAGTACTCTATTCAAGGTCCACAAGCTCTTCAAGGGAAGTACTCTATGCTTGGGAAACAGTCTTTCCAAGGACAACATCCTCTTTTGGGGCTGCATTTTTATCAAGAACAACAATTATTTCAAGGAGGTCAATATTTTAGTGGAATTTATCTAGCCAACTATCAAACTTACCTTCCAAATTATCAACCTGGTTATGGTACATCTTACGCATCACAACCTTCAATGGGAGCTCCATATCCTGGAGTAAAAATGGTGTGGAATCCATCATTGAATCAACAGAATTTGCAACCTAACGTGCAAGTACCTTATAATAATTTGGGTTAGTCGATTGCTTACAATCAAATCCAGCAACCTGTCCAACCTACGCTTCAAGTTACACCTCAGGTATCTGCACCTAGTAGTGTTCAACAACTTGGTCCGAGTACACCTAAAACTCCACCTCAAACTGTTGCACCAAATTATGTTCAACAACCTACCAGACCTATCCCTATAATTTTGCAACCCCTATTTCTACAACCCCTCAAGTATCACAAACAATCCCTCGAGTCACTGCTCATCAACCTGGACCCACAGTGCAGACTACTGTTCAGATGTCCGCACGACAACCTGGTACAATTACAATTGTAACAAGCCAGCCTTATACAGGTCATTTTGTTTATCTACCATATCAAGGGCAGTATCAATATGGACATGTAGCACAAAATCTACTATACCAACATCAATCGTACCCTGGTTACACGTATCAGATACCAGCTCAACCTCAGTATGGTATGGCTAACCCTGGTTATCCAAGAGGCATCCCAATCCCAACTGCACAGGCTATTCCAGGTTATCCTGGATATCCTCCTCCTAGTACTGGAATAGTTCCTCAAGGCTATCAATTTTCTCAACAGGATCCTAACCGTCGGTTACCATTCATAGCAACTTTGGATTTACCAGATTTCTCGCGCCTAATGAACGATCTGATTTATTATCTTTCGTTTTGGCCGCCAATGCCAAATAAGTTTCCTAGTGATATTCCTAAGTTTGAAGGTAAATCAGGAGAATACCCTTCAAACCATGTCATGAATTACCACCTCTGGTGTGCATCCAACTCTTTAATCGATGATTCCATTCGATTAAGACTTTTTCAGAGAATACTGATAGGTTTAGCTTCAAAGTGGTATATTGAACTACCACGTGGCTCATTCAACAATTTCAACGTGTTAGCAACAACTTTCTTAACACACTTTCAGTTTCCAGACTGATATGGCAATGACACGAAACTTTTAAATTCATTAAAACAATCTACGTCTACATACATTTCAGATCACATACATGAATAGAGATGTAGAAGACGTTTAGTGAAATTTTTATTCTAGATCAGATCTTGGTAGAATGGTTTATCAAATCATTGCTTCCAAAAATCACTGAAGATGTGGCTAAGGGAGGTGTTGTTACGGAAGAACAGGTCATTACTCAAGCATAATAATTAGACCTTGTATATACACAGTCTGGTACTTTATACGAAAAAATTCCTGACTTACCACGTCCCAGTCAAATAACTGCAACTCCTTCAGGTTCTCATGCTACAGACGATGTAATTGGTTTAGTGAGCGCTAATAAGAGTAAGAATAAGTCCTCCAAAACTACTTCTCCTATCATAACTTTACTAGATTCACCGAAAGGAGATTCTTCCCTTGAAACTTCTGCCGACATCCATGTTGTAGACTCATCTACATCTAAATCTAAAATCGGTAATAAGAAGAAAGTAAATAATAAAAACAAACAAACTACATATCCCAAAGAGAAAACCGAAAAGAATGAACCAATTGATGAAAAATGGAAACCTCGTTATCCTTGTCTTATCTGTGATGAGGATCACTTTACCAAAGAGTGCCTACATTGGTCCGAGGTCTCTAAGTTTGTCAAAGGTTCACCCACACCCACTGTCTTGAAGGATCCTTTTCCTACTCAAGATAGCAAAATGATAGGATCTTCTTCAAATTCATCGGCAGATATTTTAATGATGTCTGATTGCAAGGCTATGGAACTAAAAATCCTGTGACTGGAAAAGAGACAGAAAATTCTAGTCAAACACTAGCTATATCTCTTTAAGTTTCTGATCCACTTCACATCGAGAAACCTAATCCTGATCTAGTGATTAAACAACCTACTAAAGGTGTAGTTCGAAAGTCAGCTTTCAATCCACATGCGAGAGCTGCTCAGAATTACAACATTGTTGAAGATTTGGCAATATCCCCTTCGCCAATGTCGACCTTAGAAGTGGTAAAATCATGTCCATCACAAAGGAAATTACTATTATCAGCTATCAGAGCTATCGATCCTCAGGATTCCAACCTCATGTTCTTTGATCTAGAAAATTTTACACTGAGACTCCCTCATCAAATGGATTTTTAGATACCAGTATTAGTAAAAAATAGACGAGTCTTTCGTACTGTGATTGATGAGGGGGAATCCACGTGCATAATGTCGTTAAAATATTGGAAAAATCTTGGTTCTCCAACACTCGATCAATCACCGACAATTCTTAAAGCCTTTGATGGAAGAGGATTTCATCCTTACGTAATACTCCAGGATCTACCTATAGAAGTAGAAGGGAAAACTGTTAATCTAGATGTGGAAGTTGTTGATGCCCCTCTAGATTACAACCTTCTTTTGGGTCATAGTTGGTATTATGCCATGACTATTGTCGTTTCATCCGTCTTTCGGTTAATCATGTTTCCTCATAAAGGAAATATTGTGAAAATCGATCAGTTGTCATATTATTCGTCAAACCCTGCTTCTACAGACAATATCCAACATGTTGGAAAAATGACTATCCCATATGAAGATGTTGGTGTAGGTTTAGTAAAGGACTCCGCTCTGATGGGAAATTTCTCTATGCCTCCACCCAACGTACCATGTATTATTTCCAACATCAATATGATCTCATCAAGCACTATACCATGCAATGACACTTGGGTAGTGCCTTCAAAATTAGAACTAGACTATTTCAATGGCGAGATGCCTCTGAGTCCTTTTGAAATGGCATATGTGGCAGTACAGTCATATTCAGACACACTTTCAACTACTCCTGATCAAATGAATGTGATCACTGAGGAATCTTCGTCTCTATCAAGCTCAGCCTTGACATCATTTTTCGATCCTTTTCAACAAGTGTTTCATAATGATGAAAGTATTCGAGAATTTTTGTCATTGGATGAATTACCCTAGGATGATCTACATCATAGATCTTCGTTTTTATCTGATCTTGGTAAGTTTGAAAATGTTTTTTCGTCTATTTTTACAATTGATTATGTCAAGGAACCACAAAATCCTATATCGATCACAAATTCAGATTTTGAGAGTAATTTGGGAAATATTTCTACCACAGTTCCTATCAACATATAAGTTAAACCTGGAATTATTGAAAACATTCATATAGGCGCTTCTTGTACGAATGAAGAGATGAACACATACAAAGCCCTATTTCAAGAATTCTGAGACATATTTGCTTGGTTTTACGAAGAGATGCCAAGAATCGATCCTAAGATTGTCATTCATGAAATGAAGACATACTTGGATGCTAAGCCTGTTAGACAACCATTATGTCCAATACATCCGTGAAAAGCTACTGCTATCAAAGTTGAAGTTGAAAAGATATTACGAGCGGGATTTATTTATCCAATTCCATTGACAGATTGGGTATCTAATATAGTTCTCGTTACCGAGAAACAAGGGACTATACGAGTATGCGTCGATTATAGGGATATTAATAAAGCATGTCCAAAAGACAATTATCTTACCCCCTATATCGACCAAATTATTGATTATTGCGCTGGAAATGAAATTTTCTCATTTATGGATGGATTTTCTGGGTACAATGAAATCAACATACTCCTTGTTGATCAACCAAAAACAACGTTTATATGTCCATGGGGGACATTTGCTTATTGCAAATTACCTTTTGGATTAAAAAATGCTGGTGAAACTTTTCAAAGGGCCATGTCTTATGCTTTTCATGATATAAAACATATTGTACAACCTTATCTAGATGACTTACCTACTCACTCTTTACACAGGGACGATCATCCTAAACACTTACAAGCTATTTTCATGAGATGTAGGCATTACAAGATTCGTTTGAACCTACACAAATGTGTTTTTTGTGTGCAATCAAGATGATTACTAGGATTCATCATTTTGAAATACGACAATCATGTCGACCCCTCGAAGGTTGAGGCCATCATCAATTTTCCTCCTCCTTCCACACTACGCCAACTCCAAAGTTTGCAAGGGAAAGCAATTTTTTTACGTAGGTTTATCCTGAACTATGTTGAGTTAACAAAAGGTTTTACCCAGTTATTGAAACAAAGTGTTCCTTTTATTTGGGATGAGATTGATGATAGATCTTTTGATGCATTAAAACATGCATTGACCCATGCACCGTTATTGCATCCACCCAATTACCACTGAGACTACTTTTTATACTTAACATCCTCTGATTCCGCCATTGGAATGGTTTTAGTTCAAGAGGATGAATCTCACAATGAGCATGTGATCTATTATCTGAGTTGGAATCTCAACTCGACGAAAATTAAATATTTGCATGTGGAGAAATTGGCCTTGGCAACAATACAAGCTGTCCAATGATTCTGTCACTACATACTGTTACGTAAAACAACTGTGATATCTAATTGCAACCCGATGATGTATATTTTGAAAAAGCAATTACTTGGGGGAAAATACCCTAAATGGATTGTCATCCTACAAGAGTTTGATTTGGAATTCGAGAAATCTAAATCAAAGAAATCACTAGTGTTTGTTGAGCTTATGTGTGACTTTTCCAATACTAAGACAGAAACCATGGTAGAGAATACCATCGCAAATGAATATATGTTTCTTATTAGTACATTAGATCCATGGTATGGAGATATCATTATATATATATTCAAACCCAAACCTTTCGCCCAGAGCTTTCACTTTCAAATCGATGGATAATCCGATATCAATCCCAAAAATACAATATTGTTGGAGACACTCTTTATTGTCGTGGTGCAGATTCTATTTTTCGATGTTGTATAACTCACAAAGAGGCTGAAAGGGTTTTGAATGATTGCCACTCTGGAGCGTGTGGCAGTCATATGTCTGGGCTTTCCACAACTCAAAAGATATTGCGCGTTGGTTATTTTTGGTCGTCGTTATTCAAAGATTGTATTATTGCGGTCCAAAAATGCCACAACTGCCAAATTTTTTATCGAAAGATGCATGCGCCTCCAGCTCCTCTTCACCCAATAATTGTTGTCGGTCCTTTTGCGAAATGGGGCATTGATTTCATTACATGTAACCCTCACTCGGTCGGGTAGCATGTGTATATTATTATCGTCGTAGATTACTTTACCAAATGGGCCGAGGCGATGCCTACATTCGCGGAAAATGGTAAAACTACAACTACTTTCGTATTCAATCATGTGATTGCTCGTTTCAGTGTGCCTCAAGCTATTATTATAGACCATGGGAGTCATTTTCGAAATATAATAATGACCGAACTTTCTGATCAACTTGGCTTGCGCCATGATAATTCTACTCCATATTACCCGCAGGCTAATGATCAAGTTGAAGCCGTCAACAAGGTTTTAACCACCATGATTAAACAGATTATCGAAACTCACAATAGAATTGGCATACCATGATTTTTTTGGCACTATGGGCATACCGAACCTATGCAAAAACGGCTACAGGGTTCAATCCTTTTCAACTTGTCTATATTTTAGAAGTTGTGTTAACCATTGAATGCGAAATACCATCACTCAAATTAGCCATTGAGTTATTACCAGCTACCTCTGAAGAGGAAAACACTTTTTGTACTTAACACAATTAGATGAGACTCGACACATCGCTGCATTAGATGTCGAAGCTCATAAGAAATGTGTGAAAGCTCAGTATGATCAAAGTGTTACCCCTTGTATTTTTCAGAAGGTGACCTAGTCTTGGTATATGATCAAGCTAACGATAAGCTAGGTGCTGGAAAATTCGAACCGACGTGGCATGGTCTCTGCATTGTCAAGCGGGTGCTTGCAAAAGGAGCCTATGAATTGACTGATTATGAAGGGGTCTCTTTAGATAAGCCCATAAATGGTATTTATCTTAAGATATATTATGCTTGACTTTCGTGTGAAGATCTCTCTTGTACAATAGTTACTTTTTAGATAGTGTGCCTTAGATTAGATAAGTGTGCATAGATTAGTTTTGTTTTTACTATTATCGTTGCTTATCTTGATTACTCTTGATATTGTAGATGTCAACATCCCTTCAAACATACATTGGTTTTGCTGATGGTGCCTGTCGTAGTACATGAAATATCTCTTCCGCGGTTTGGGTTATCTATTCACCCACCGAAGAGTTAGTTTCTAAGCATGGGGTATGCCTTGGTCAAACAACGAACAATATTGCAGAATATAGCGTAGTCATTGAGTTATTATCTGATGCCATTTCATTTGGTATTTGAAGTTTGATCATTAGGTTGGATTCAAAACTCATTGTATTACATTTAAACAGGGTATATGCGATTAAAAATCCAGTGTTATTGAGATTATTTTTGAAGGTTCGTCTCTTGGAACGACAATTTGATTACATCGAATATCAACATATTTCAAGAAATTTAAACACATTGGTCAATGCATTAGTTAATCGTGTTCTAAATAAACATTTGCAACATTAACATAGTAAACCAAAACAAAATTCGATCCATGTTGAACAAGATACTCAAAGAAAGTAGTAATATCATAGATAGGTTTGTTTTCAAAAAATATTACATCGTCTATGATCATAGGTTCAAACACCTTATGATCTAATAGGTACTGATACAAACAAAAAAAATGTTGTTCCACAATGATCATCCACTATCCGTGATGATGATCATGGTAATAGACTATGGCACGCGCCACCTTGCGCAGGAATCTCCTAAATGGTCCTGGAACACCTGTCACATGTCGTTGAAGCCTGAGAGGAATGTCATTTGTTCCTGTCTCAGCAATTTCTATGGTTAACCTCTCCAGGTTGTGTTCCATATCTGCTAGGATCTTCGCTGCCTGATCCTGTGGGGTTGCTATAGGTTGTGCTTGCCACCTATCAAAGCATCGGAGTGTAGCTGGTCGTCGTGGACCGACATTTGCATTTAAATATTTTTGTTAGTATTGGATGATAAAAAAAACAAATAAGAATTAGATTAAAAACATCAAAATGATTCGCTTTCCTGACTCATCCCATTGTGCCCCTGGAGGCAATGATGTCTCAGGATCACCTCTAAAATCCATTCCTGCATAGGGGAAGTCTTCAATGGTGAAGACTTGATTCCTTAGCAACATAAAGTATGCCAGAGTGAACCGAAACACTAAACTACCATTGCCACCATGGCGAGCCATTAATGCTACCCAATGTACCATCTGAGGTTCTCGAGGTTCCCCACGATCTACTGGAATCAGTTGAGGGGTGATAAGAGGGATTCTCTCTAAAGAAAAAGAAATAAGAATGGCGCCATAACCAATGTTTTTTAACTTTGCATCCTTTTTTCTAGTTAATTAGCCTTTCATGTTGGCCAATACTCCTTCACACCAGTTAAAAATGGTCCCTTTGAGACACTCTAATGCGGTCTGCATTTGTGATTTAGTGGCTACATGTGGCGCTGCACTCCCACACAATCTGGTTACTGTAAATGCAATCACTTTGAGATCCAATCTCAAGATAGTTTTAATATCTATTCGACTATCTTTTGAGTCTGCCTCATCACTGCAATACTGTTGTTTGTAGCTGGCAGCGGGAAGGCCTCCCTATCTGTCCCCAAACAAGGATATGTTTTCCCCTCTCCAGGATAATCCAGTAAGAAAATAAATGTCCTCTAGCTCAATTTTGAGCCGATGGTCACCAATGACGAAGCATTGGTCTTGAAATTCCCATGAATTTACGAGCCATGTCATCAACTCTACTTATGCTTTTATACCTTGGATAGCCCAGAACTTATATAAACCACAAGTTTGCAATGCACGTATTGTGGTAGCATCATCCATGGCTTCATTGTCTATAAGCTCATGTTCACATTCACACCACTCTAACATGGTGGAATAACCTACAAAACAATATATTTGAAAGTTAGAAACCATTTGAGTGCAAAACTTGAATTATTTTAAGAGAAACTGTGAATTTTAAAATGTTTAAGGCACCCCCGTAGTTTTTGTGAGGAGATCGTGCGGATGTCCGCATGGGCTCTACACAAAAACCGCGGCAGCCCGATAGTTTTTTAGTTAAAAAATTATCTGGGTCTGCAGTTACCGCATGCATGACCTGCGGACCCCCAAGAGAAAATTTTTAAACATAAAATCCTCCCAAAAAATGAAATTGAGACTTAAAAATAAAAATGAAACGGATAGAAATGAAGAAGAAGATGATGTGGATTACCTGGTTCTGACGATTCAAGGAATGGACAGTCGGTTCTCCCAATATTTGCTCCGGAACTTTTTAGCCAAAAAGCTCTCAATACACTGCTCTGAACACAAAAGATGAAAATGATTTTGTTTTAACTCCTTTTTATAGTTTTTGAATGAATAAAATTTTATATTTGATTTATTTTTCACTTTAAAAGGCTATTTTTAAAATATTTTTACTTCTTGGAAAGAGGTATGTGTAATCTTTTGAGTTTTTGTGTAGGATACAAGATTTTTTGGTGAAAATAATTATTTTGACACTAAGTATGCTTTTATCACTTTTTCAGGCTCTTGAAAGTTACGAAAAAGCGAAACCATGGAGTTATCTTTTAAGCCCTTTTTAGACTCTCTAAATATTAAAAAATCCTCGAGTACTTGACTATTTGAACTCGTTAAAGTAAATGAATAGTCGTCCCTTCAGTATAATTTTACCCCTTTTTCGGACTGAAATGGACTAATTGCGAAAAAGGTATACATTGACTAATCATGGTCAATAGAGTTCTCGCTTATATTATTTTATCCTTTTTCGGGCTTGAGAGAATAAATTTACGAAAAAGAACAACTACAGAGTTACTTATGTTTTTCTTCTGACTCCCTAAAACTGAAAAATGCTGAGTTTCTCCTATACTTGACTTGTTAAAATTTAACAGTAAAGGACCTGTCGATTACAAATAGGACCGAACCACTCCGTCTTAAGGTTCGATTTTAATACTAAGATGGACTCATTTGAAGGATGAGATTCCACAAACAAGCAAATGTTATCCTCCTCAATCTTGTCAAAAATAAAGAGGTACTTGCCAGTAATGGTGGGGGAAAAAGAGAGAAAAATAATCCAATTGTCATCCTTGTTTAAAAAGCAACATGCCACTCTTGAACATGACACTTTGTCACACTTGTAGCTGGGTTGGGAAATCCTTTTTCTAACAGTTAATCGAACCACATTGAAATTCTTCAGCCGGTTTCTGGGTATTAGCTGTAGGTCAATTATTACTAAACCATTTGCAATGTCGTTATGTGTTCAAGAGAGAGTTCAAATAAACCATTCATTGCCAACATTTGTCTCCATTCACGTTGACCATCTTTGAGTCAGTCCTTGCAAAAATTTCTTCAAAACTTGATCTAATGGTTTTGTGTCGTGGGATTTCCTACGACGGATCACTTTCTATCGACATTAGCTCATCATCTAGAAATTTGATCTAGAATCCTATCAGTACCTTGGGATTTTCATGCCCAATGGCAGGTTTCTCGCCTTCGACGATAGGTTGCATCATTGACCTTTGATCGAATGATTCTATGAGTGTTCGACTGCAAATCATTCATTCATACTTCATAGATTGTACTAGAGTACTTTGAGAGCCATTTTCATTATTGGTGGTTTCTCTCACACTTGTTAACAGTTCACATCATTGACTGGTAATCAAGTGGTTTCTACCATGTTCGACTTCGACACAATCAATTGCATGGATAGATTCATACTAGTTCAAGAAGCAGAAATCAAGACCTTGGATCTAGTTTCCACCATCCAGGCTGCGAGGAGTTTTATTATTCATGATACAATAGACTACTTATGACAGATGGCTGCACCCATACTCTGTCTACTTTTGATGTAATATTGAAACCATATCTGTACCAGAACATTTAGTTAGTTTTGATCTTAGTATGGGAATTCCTACCTTAGCGATGATGTATATATATGTTTGCATTGAATGTTTTTACAGGTTTTCGACCAGTGTCCCCAATCCAATCCTCAGAATGATAAAGCAATTCACTCTTTAGCATAACCTCAGACTTCGCACTTTAGGGGGCAATCTGTTACATGTTATTTTTTCACCATGACATTTGACTGCCCATATAGGTTTATCACTACTGATATTGTGCTCCCTTAGAAGTCAAAAACCCTAATGTTCCTAAACCAAGTCTTGGAATTGGAGAAAAGCTCTTTAAAACCCTTAAAAGTCTACCTCCGCACTTTTTCTAGCCTTTTCCTGCGGGTTCGCTGATACTTGGTCTATAAACTGCGACAACCCCTGCACGTTCTGCTACTAAAACCTTCAGACCCCCATAAAAAGTCAAATTAAAGAAAAAGTAAATTCTAGAAGCATAGTTGGTCGAATATTCTCCCAACAGGAAGCTTCTAGAGGCGCGATCAGTTCGAGCTTTATCCCTCCACTCATGGAGTTTATCCCTTGGTCCATGGAGCTCAAATCCCTTCATGAGAGGAATCCATCCACCTCTTCATGGAAGCTGAAACTACCTCCATTTCCCTATAAATTGAGCTCAAGTTCCAGGCTGAAGGGTAGATGCTAAGCTTGTATATGGTAGTTGTTGAAGAAATTCCCAAGAGTGCATACTCTCTACACTAGTTGTTGTTGGCATGAGAATGATCACACCCTTATGTCCATAACTCCATGCTGGTATTAGAGAGGAAGGTTTGTCAAACTGAAGGAGGAACGATTCTTCAGGACCCTGGGAGAAATCTGTATGACATCAAGGCATCAGGTTGTAAGATTACTCTTTTTATTCAAGATAATACATATGGATCTATTTTTCTCATTGATTTGTTCTTGTGCTTATTGAATAACATAAATACTTAGACTCCTTGATCACTAAGTTGGATTAGCTTTTCTTGATTATTATATCTTGCAGATGCTTTGATTCTTTTGTTTGTCTTTGATTGCAGGTTCTACTTACTGGAGAAGCCTCTTTGGAGCGACTGGATAAAATACTGCATCGAATGTTGGATTTCAAGGTATGGGCATGTTCTCTTTCTTTCCTTATAATATTTCTGAAATGCAATTAGTCTAGAGAAAAAGATTTACAAGGATGTTTGTTTCTCGCTATTCGTTGAATACTAGGGAGATCACTCTTGTCCGCAAGAGGGATTAATCCGCATAACAGAGAGATTAGTTGAGAAGCAAGGAGAAGAGTTCCTGATATGGAAAATAGACTAATAATTTTGAAGGAAAAAATCAGAAGTTGTAAGGCAAATAATAGTAGGTTGATTGAGGCATGAGAAAGGCTTGCTAGAGGCACTTAAGAAAATAAAGCAAAATCTAATGCAGCGATCCTTCAGAGCCTTTCATATTTGCAGAAGCAGGTGCAATTGAGGATCAATCATGGACATGAATAAAAGACAAATGGGGCATATGACAACAGGTATCATAGAGGACATAGGTTAGACATGGATGAAACAGTCAAAGGTGGCAGATATTTGGATTCACTTGACAGGTGGGCTAAAACTCATGGATTTTATTCTAGCTCCGGTCTTGAGAGACACCATCGTCATTACCGCCAACATCCTTATAGGAGGAGTGAAAAGCAGTATTTTCCAAAGGAGTTCAAGAAAACCAAGCCTCCTACTTTTGACAGGGATGTGAAGAAACCAGAGGATGCAAAATCATGACTACTTGGGATGAAGAAGTTCTTTGAATTACATTATTATTCAGAGAATATGAAAGCTAAGAGAGATATTAAATCTCAAGGGAAAAGAAAATATTCGGTGGGAATATGTGAAGTGTGTCAAAGGCATCAAGGTAGAGGAGCTTAGTTGGCATGAGTTTAAAAGACTCTTTGGGAAGAAGTACTTGTAAGAGAGTTATTATGACGGAAACGCCAAGGAGTTCTATGAGTTGAAGATTGGTTCCATGAGAGATGAAGAGTACATGACTAAGTTTCTGGAGTTTTTTAGGCATGTGCCCTACCTCAAGGATGAGAAGACGAAGGTCCAAAGGTTCATCAGTGAATTTCCCTTACCATTTAAAGACCAGATTGAGTATGATGAGCCTTTGGTCATTGGAGGAATTCATCGGGAAGCTGGATAATTGTTATTAGCAGTTGAAGCACAAGTTTGAGCCTAAGAGGGATTGGAAAGGTAATGAGAAGACTAAAGGAAAAGTCGTCTCAGAATCAAGGAATACCTCCGGATGTAGGTGACAACGAGAATGTAGTGTCATACAATAAGTTCAATGCAATTGAAAGAGGACATGGATCTCGGTGTGATGAGCAAAATAAGGGCGGTGGAAAAAAATCTCTGAGGTGTTGGACTTGTGGTGGAGAGAATCACAAGAGTGAGTGCCCATCGCACATGGGTGGCAGGCCCCATATTTATTGTGCTCAGGAGGCACTCATAGTTGGAGATGTTGGGTAGAGTATTCCCTCGATTTATGCAGCATTGGATAACAGGAAGGTTGATCATATATGATCTATTATTGAGATGGAAGGTAAGCCTAATGATCAAGTTGCTTCCATTTTGATTGACCTTGGATCTAATTATAGTTATATCAGTATGAGCCTGGTGGATAAGTGTTGCTTGAGTAAAGAAGTGCATGCAAAATCTTGGTTGGTGCAGTTGGCTACAGGGACCAAGAGAAGATTTCATCACTAGATGAGATCTTGTGCATTTGAGCTGAATGGTATGCCTACATCAACACTTCAATTGGGATCACATAGTATGATTTTTGGCATGGACTTGATGTTCATTCATAGGACTAAAGTGGACTGCTATGACAAGGCTATTGAGTGTCTAGATGATGATGGGGAAGGAAAATCTTGCAGGGAAAGAAGAAGCTTATATCAGTGAGAACGGTTGTAGCTATGCAGGCAAAGCACAATTGCCAGAAAGTATGTGTATTGTTTTCCGTTCATATTTCCAATGACAAAGGGAAGGGTATTGAGGATGACGAAGTCCTAAAGAGGTACCCCATTTTGCAGCAGTTCCAAGATGTGTTTCCTGCAGAGATTTTAGAGTTGCCTCCTCATAGAGAAGTGGATTTTTCTATTCATTTGATGTCGACAACAACACCGACATCTAAGGTATCGTATAGGATGCGCACTCCAGAGTTGGTGGAATTGAAGTTGCGGCTGGAGGAGATGCTTGATAAATGATACATAAGGCTAAGTGTATTGCCTTGGGGTGCACCGATATTGTTTGTAAAGAACAAGGATGGTACTATCAGGTTGTGCATTGATTCTCAGTAGTTGAATAAGGTGACTATCGAGAATAGATATTGCCACAAATTGATGATTTGTTTGATTAGTTGAAGGGAGTTGCAGTGTTTTCAAATATTGATATGAGATCAAGATATCATAAGGCACACATCAAAGAAGAAGATATCTACAAGACTGCATTCTGTACCAAGAATGGTAATTATGAGTTTGTGGTGGTTCTGTTTGGTCTTACTAATTCTCCAACCATTTTTATCTGTTTGATGAACGTTGTGTTGTGTCCTTACCTAGACAAGTTTGTGATAGTTTTTATTGATGATATATTGATATAATCCAAGAATGAGGAAGACCATTCAGAGCACCTATCAAAAATGTTGAGATTTTTGAGAGAGTATCAGTTGTATGCCAAGCTCAGCAAGTGCAGTTTTTTTCAGCCTCAAATTCAATACTTGGGACATATTGTTTCCAAGGAGGTGATATCAATGGACCCAGAAAAGATTAAAGCTATCATAAAGTGGCCAACTCCTAGGAATGTGGATGAGGATATATCATTCATGGGACTAGTAGGTTATTATAGGAGGTTCATCAGGAGATTATCACAGATTGGATATCCTATTACATCTTTGTAGAGGAAAGGGAAGAAGCTTGAATGGACTGAGGAGTGTGAAACTAGTTTTGAGTAGTTGAGGCATTTTCTTACAAATTCTCTAGTCTTGAAGATTGCAATTCCTAATAAGGAGATTGTGGTTTGTACAAATGCTTGTAAGGAAGGAATTTGTGGGGTCCTAATGCAAGAAGGGCAAGTGGTTTACTATGAGTCAAGGAATTTGAATGAGCACGAGAAGAACTATGTGATGCATGATCTTGAGTTGGAAGCTATCATTCATGCATTGAAGATGTGGAGACATTATCTTCTTGGTAGGAGGTTTGTTTTGATGAGTGATCATAGTGGAATGAAGTACTTGTTGGCTACTCTTAGTGATTTTGACTTTGAGATCAGGTACATAAAGGGAAAGGAGAATAGGGTTGTAGATGCTCTTAATAGGAGAGTGCAAGTGAATCATATTTCAATTATGAGCTCTTATAGGATAGATTATAGGAGAAAATATTGCATGCAGGGCAGTATGATGAGATGTATCAACAATTGAAGAAAATATGACAACAACAGGTTGAAGGTGATAGGGATGAGGAGTATCACCTCACGATAGATGGCTTTGTTAGATTCAAGAACAAGATTTATGTGCCAGATAGCAATGAGATCAATAATCTTATTGTCGGGGAGTTTCATCTCAAGCCATATTTAGGTCGCTTGAGATATCATAAGACTTTGAAAACTGTTAAGAAGTTCTGTTATTGGCTAAATTTGAAGAGGTGGTTGAGTTTGTTGCAATATGTTTCGATTGTAAACATGTGAAAGATGAGTGTAAGCATCCAGATGGTTTTTTGAAGCCTATTCCGATTCCAGAATGGAAATGGGAGGTTATTTCCATGGACTTCATTACAGGTTTTCTGAGGACATCTATACATCATGGTTCTATTTGACAGGTTGAGCAAGGTAGCTCACTTCATTGCAGTGAAGTCTATCAATTCAGCTAGTGAGGTAGCTCAAATCTTCACCAGGGAGATAGTGAGGTTGCATGGTGTTCCCAAGAATATTATACCATATAGAGATGCCAAGTTCACTTCCACGTTTCAGAAGGAGATGTTTGCAGTTTTAGGGATAGAGTTAGCTTTAAACAACACTTATCATCCACATACAGATGGACACATAAAGAGAGTTAATAAGGTTCTTGAGGATATGTTGACGATGTATGTCATGCATCAATAGAGGAAGTGGGACGAGTATATTCCATTAGTGGAGTTTGAATATAATAATGTGTATCATGAATCCATGAAGATGAGTCCATTTGAGGCTCTTTATGGGCGGAGTTGTAATACTCTTATCAGGTGGAGTGATCCAGTGAACATGGTGTTGATTGGACTGGATATGTTGGCTGAGATAGAGAAAGAGACGCAGGTTATTAAGAGGAATTTAAAGGCAACACAAGACATGCATAAGAGTTATGCAGATCAACATAGAGCATTCAAGGGGTTTTAGGTTGGAGAGCATGTGTACTTGCACATCAAGTCCAAGAGGAGCTCCTTGAGGACTGGGTCATGTGTCAATTTGACACCTTGGTATTGTGGGCCTTTTGAGATCCTTGAGAGGATTGGACCAGTGGCCTACCAACTTGCACTACTTCCAATAGTGAAATTCCATGATGTTTTCCATGTTTCATTGTGTAAGATATATGTCCAGAATGTTGATCATGTGATTAATTGGTCTGTATTGCAGGTGGAACCAAAGGGAGAGTTCTAGCTAAAACCTCAATGCATCTTGTAATGAAAACAACTCATGCTCCAAAACCAAGTAATAGAGAAAGTTAAATTGCATTGGAAGCACTTTGGGCCCGATGAAGCTACATGAGAGATGAATGATCATATGCGAGATTTGTATCCTTACTTATTTGTTGGTTGTGCTGATGCGTTTGGTTTATATTTATATATGCATATGTGTATTGTAAATACTGCAATGAGTTGTGTTATAAAGCTCCAATAAGAAGTACATTGTAAACACTACATCGAATTGTGTTATAAATATCTAATAAGCAATATGGTGTTCATGGTTTTGGCAGTTTGGTATGATGTAAATGTTGCATCGACTTATGTTATAAAGCTCCATGGACAACATGTTTTGCCAGTTATAAGCGTCATTGAACACTGAGGACAGTGTTCCCCCAAGGGGGAATGTTTGTAACAATCCCTGGTTGATTTTCCATGTAAATAAAATAAGACCAAGGTCATGGGATACATATTCCAAGATTAATGGTGGGAAAACATTATAATGGGCATAACTTGTGGATTATTAATGGCTATGGAAATTGGAAAAGGAAAAGAGGCAATAAATGGAATTTATTTATGAAAATAAAGGAAAATAGGAGAAAAGGAAGGTGAAGACACACAAATTTTCATGCAAGGTAAATTAGAGGAAAAATGAAGGAAAAGGAAGAAAAATGAGGCATCAATAATAAAAAGGCATCAGGGAAACAATTGATGGTTTTTTGTCAGTTCTATTTTTTTTTTTTAATTTCAGTTTTGGTTCTCTCCTCTCACACTCTAATTCTCTCATACTATTGCACACTTAGAGCATTCTAACATTCACTTAGATTTGGAGAAAGCAAGCAAAGGAAAGCAAGGAAGTGCAAGGATACAATTGGATTAGAAACTACAATAGGCTTACTTTGTAAGTAACATGCTGCATGTGTGGTATCCTTCTTGGTTTTTGGATGCATAATATATGCATGTGATTTCTTGGTTATGTGTTGTCATTGGCACATAGATCTTCTTGGATCGAGAGTGGTTTCAACGTTGCCTTTCCATTTCCTGGATAGCCATGGTGCATTAGGTTCCACATTTGGTTTTTTGATTGGTTCTTAGGTTTCCTATGGCTATGGGTTGGAAGAAATTCTTTGGAGCCCTAAAAAAACTTGAGTTCCCTAGAGGTTGTGGGTTTAGTTACTAGTCCCTAGATCTTGAGGGTTGGTATAAATGCTCTACATCCCTGGAACAACTTGGGTTCGCTGGAGGATTTGGGTTGAGTTACTAGTTACTGGAGCCATGGAAAACTTGGATAAATACCAATCTAGCTTGGTATTACTGATTTCTGGACAGATTACGTGAAATCACTATGGTGGAGGGTTGAGGTGGTGTGGCCTCTGGAAGCCCTGGTTGGTTTTATTTTGGTTTAACCCTTATGATCCCACATTCATGCTTGGAATATGATGCTAGGTTGATTAGATGGAAGAGTGATTTGGCTCAGCCCAATTTATGGTGGGGTGGTACGTGGAAGTCCTTGACTTGGATGGCATTTTCATATGTTAATATGAGTTATTTTCCTATTGTGATAGATGTGCAATTGTACTAGTTATTATGGTGATCTTATGGCTGATTTTTCATAGTTTCTATTCTGGATATATGTATGGTTTTATGATGTGATCTAGTTATGGATTTATCATGATTTGATAAGTTACTGGATGGTTGATGAATGCATGTGCTAACAAGTGTTATTGTAGCTAGATTGAGAGGGAATTGAGCCTTCTTGGTATCTTCAGATGAAGCGCATAAGTTTATGATCAGATATGCATTCATGACCTGTAGCTTATATGTCTATGATGTGTTTGACGAAATGTTTATCATGTATTAGGCATGTTCCGATCAATATGTTGTTCAAGTTTTGTATGGTTAGCCTTGTTATCATGTTATTTATGATTCTCAAAAGTTACAAGCAGTTCTGGGTAGTGGTTTGGATTCTTTCCTGAAAAAGTGGCATATATCTAACAATTGCATGCACTAAACTGAGGAATTTGGGTAATAACCACTAACATCCAAGCCTATGTGTGTGGTTATAGCCTCCCAACCAGATGCATGCAGTGTTATTGGTGTGGTTGGGGAGTTTCTCTCGTGAAATAGAGTTTTAGCTTAGGGATTGATCACCTGCAGTGGTTTATGGACTCCTAAGTGGTTTGTAGTCCTAAAGGGATGGTTGTAAGTTGTCGGTTAGTCAAACCCACTTCCATAATTGGAACTTGGAAGTTGGGTCATATCATAGTGAAACATATCTCATGTTTACCCCAGAGAGTTTGTAAAAGTGGGTAAATGTGGGAGGAGGTGTTACAATATCTTAGCATCCCATACAATGTGGGGCTCTTTCTTGTTACCATGTAGGATTGATGTCTTCAATGGTTATAGTCTAAGCTTTTCTTCTCATAGAATACGAAACTTTTGTTTAATAAGAAATTAACTATCACGAGTGATGAGCTCCATCATTATAAATATTTGGAGGGGTTAACAGTCACCTTTTTGCCTTCTTAGATATCTTTTTATTGCATTTTTATCATTATTTAGTTTTATGATGCTAGTATAGGTGGTGATTAAGGATAACATACTCTGAGTGCCTAATATGAGGTTGAATGCAAAAAATCATGAATTATTAGCATTTTTATAAGGATTTTACCATAAAGACTTGAAGGAAAGAGAAACTAGAAATTATAGGAGGATTGCCCACCCTCCTTAACTCTCAAAGGCATCCAAAGGATCCCAAAGATTCTCTCCAAGTATTCTAATTTCAAAAGCAGCCAAAGGATCCCAACGATTCCCTCCAGCAATTCGAATTCTAGAGGTAGCTAAGCAACTCAAAGAGGAGTGCACTCAATCTTTGTTTACTTGGAGTCAAGTGGACTCAATCACTATTTTCTAGGGAGCTGTTGGTAGCTACCCTATAGAATACATAGAGCAAAGCTAGAGCTAGGAATGGTCGGAACTTTGTTGCAAGCTATTGAGCTTTTTATTATTTTACCCAGTGATCAAAATTTCAGACATGTATGAGGCTATTCTTTTATGAAATGAGGAGACTGATTTCATTTTACTAATTTAAGTTTCAGAGAGCTAGGCTTGTGGGTTAGGGCCCAATCCACGTGCCTCAGCCTCTCTGCTATATTTTTTCTCTGCTTTCTATCATTTCATTAGTTCTGCTTCTGATAATTTCGTTTATGTTTCAAGTTGTTGCTTAGTTTTGCTTTTAGTGTGCAATATAGGTTTCATTTCCTCGTGAGTAATATAATAGAGGAGAAAAACCAAAAAAGATGTGGATCAAGACCCCCTTCTCATCTCTGTCAATAGAGCTCGAGGAGGGCGAACCTTCCCACAGATCCAAAAACTGATGTTCACTATTTCTGAGATTAAAAGTAAAGTTGCATTGCCATTTTCCAGTCTTCCTTTGCACTATATTTTTTACGCATTTGTCCATTTCTTTGCGCATAAGTTAGCAGGTTGATTGCAGGAATTATTGTTAAAACCCTATAGAAGCTTCGTGGTGCCTCCCCGCTTCATTCTCCATCTTTGTCTTCACAATCTGCACATCGATGTTATGCCCTCCATTTAAGCTTTTTCCCTCTTTTTCTCACTCCCACACCCACATTTTTATTCATAAAAACACTTAAACCATTCAACCCACCTTATTCCTTTGTTTTTATTAGTCACGGTTGCCTTACCTGTTTTAACGCAAAATTCTTGAAAACCATTAGAACTCGACCTCTGACCTTGCTCCTCTAATTTCCCACTACCGTACTCCGCCTTTTCACAAATCACACTTTGCATCTTTTTCCTTTCTCCTTTTCAGACTTATCGCTCCTATCTGCCGATTGTGATATTGGTATCGCGCTCCACCACCGGTCCCATCGCCACGTCATCCGACTCATTGCAACCTTTTTCCTTCTTTTTTTTAAGACTTACTACTCCTGTCTGCCGATTGCGATATTGGTATCATGCTCCACCACCGGTCCCACCGCCACGTCATTCGACTCATCACAACCTTTTGCCTTCTCACAAATCGCACCTCACAATTTTTTTCCTTTTTTTTAAAGACTTACCGCTCAAAACGTCAATTTGCGATAACTCTTCGTACTCCGCAGCATCACACATCGCAAATTGCATCTTTTACTTGGTTCTCGTAACACGTTCTGCTCCCAACACCGATTTCGATATTGGTATCGCGCTCTGCCACTGTTCCCACCACCATGTTATCCCATTGCATTTCGAAATTCACTCTTGCTCCCGAACAACACTTACGCTACCCCTTTGGCTTTGCGATATTGCGATTGCAATATCGCATATCACACTGCCAGCCCTCCATCGCAAATCTTCCATCGCACTTTTTAAATCATTTCACTCCAAATAATTTTTGCGCCATAATAAAGCTTTAATAAGGTTTAAACCCCCTCTTTCCACTTCTAAGCCTGGTTTCATGTGTTTATCCCTCCATTAGCACCTTTAGCCCTTTCTTCTCCAAGCTGCAAATCAACACTTTTTCAATTAGAATTAAGTCATGGATAGCTTAGCTACATGGATAGAAGCATGGTAGGTAGAGCATAAGATAAGTAGGGTGTGTTTAGTCGATTGGACAAGATAAGTGTGGTTTAAATTAGTTTCCTTTCTATAATTTAGATTAGTTTCCTTTCTGCCATTTCTTTTCTGCAATTTAGTTTAGTTTCCTTCCTGTCATTTCTTTTCAACAACTTAGTTTAGTTTCTTTTCAGTCATTTCCTTTTATGTAAATTAAATTAGTTTCATTCCTGTCATTTCTTTTCAGCAATATGGTTTAGTTTCTTTTCATTCATTTCCTTTTCAATAAATTAAATTAGTTTCATTCCTGTGATTTCTTTTCTGCAGATTAAATTAGTTTCATTTGTCATTTCCTTCCAACAATTTACTTTCCAGTTCTTATCATAGTTTAAGAAATAACACCCTTTCGTAAAGCAAAAGAGGATGACATGAGAAAAATGCATATGTTGTGTATATAACACTGTCACCTCCAAGTTTATATGAACCCCGAGTTGATAAAGTAAAGTAGGGCAACCCCTGGGAGTTGCAACACCCTTGGTGCAATACCAGGGCTCACCAACGAGTAGGATATTTTAAGCCTCTAAAATTTAGTCTGTATCTTGTTGGTTTCCAAAGATGTAGTTTCATCAATTTGAGCAAACGTGAGAGGTAGGGCATAAGGCACAACACTCTCTAGTAAAATCTCAATAAAAATTTGGCATTATGAGGGTCAATGGAGTAAACACTAGGAATAATCTTTGGTAAATATCCCTAAATAACCATAAGTCTCATTCATGGAACTATTGATTGTGATAAAAACCACAAGTGTATCAATCCTCTAGTTACCCCTACATGTCAAATGATAATAAAACCTAGTGTTATTTGAAGTTGGAAATTCAGAGAAAAAATTTTGTATAATAACAATAATAATAATATTTTTCACAATTTAGTGGATTAGTACAACAATAAAACTACACATGTGAGCAAATCCACCTAGAAAATTACTTAAATCTCAAGGAAATGTTGCACAATGCCAAACCATATTGTATTACATTTATAGGTAAAAATGGAATTGAATCATACATATTGATTTCGATCGTATTTTATCACATTTGAACTTTAAAAATTATTTGTTTCAAATGTCCAAGATGGTTTCATCTTTGCAAAAAGGCCTCACAACCAAATTAATTACTAGAAATTGCACTAAGAGGTACAAAGGAAAACTAATAGGAGGAGTAGGGGAATGTGGAAAGCAATAATGAAGCCAAATATCGGGACTATGAAATACAATCAAAATTTAAGTTTTTATATATCTTGTAAAAAATGTAAGAAGAGGTTAAATGTAAGAAGAAAGGTACACTAACATAAATGTCCCATAACAATGGAAATCCTTGCAAACACAAGGTACGTAAAGGAGTTCAAAATTTTTGGGCTTTTTTAAAGGGGCATGAAATAAATTCTTAGAAGGAGGGGAAGAGGAAATTAATGAGGGGATAGTGTTTGCAGTTAAAGATTAAAGATTAAGCATTTGAATGAGAGGCTTCCAAGAATCACTTAACTTGTATCCGTCTTTATAATTAATGTTGTCCAGATTTCGAGGGCCAAAAAATATGAGGTAGTTGTATTTATAAGCATGTTCAACAAAGGTTGATTTTGAAAATGATACTTATTGGTTGTGTTTTTTTCAGCCCGACTTAAACGGATCTAACAATTTGGCCAATATAAAAATATCCACAAGAGTGAATTTAAGAAACCCCAAGGACCGCCAATGAATCCAAATTATCATTGGGAAATATGTGTTTTTCTAGATTAAGAGATCTATCAATTTGGCCAATATAAAAATATCCACAAGAGCATGGAATTTTATAAACCCAGGGCTCACCAATGAATCCAAATGATCATTGGGAAATTTGAATAATTGTTTTAAGGACTTGTAGAGTTTGAAATGAACTTGTATTTTATAAACATCAAGGCCCGCCAATGAATCCAAATGATCATTGGGAAATTTGAATAATTGTTTTAAGGTCTTGTGGAGTTTGAAACTGTTGGCCTGTGATCACACGCAAAGTGGAGAAGGAGAAAGGAAGAGAAATCCTAACTGTCTAAGAGCTTCAAAGGAATCAGTCTGCCTTTCAGTTCAGTAGAAAGGGGAAAGTGTTGCTAATAAAGTGTAATGCTCTGCCCCCTACTTTAGGCTGCTTGATATATATATATATATATGGCATAGACCGCATCTCACCCCTTCCTTACCTTCCCGCATCGCAAAACCATAAACTCATTCGTAACACCATTTTCCACTTATAACTCCGTCGATGTGATATAAAGGGACCCACCTTCCCGCACAAGCCTTTATCGTAAACAATCCACTCCTTTTCGTTTAAAATCTTTATCGACACTCAGTTACCTTTGCGCACCGCCAACCTCTTCACTCATCGCATTTCACACTATGCAAAATATAAACTTACCCTTTTCCGCTTCCATGAAAATCTTGCGGATTGCGGTATGCGGGAGGGCCCACTTCCTTGCCACGTCATCTTCCCCTCATCGTGCATCGCCCATCGCAAGTCATAACTCTTACCCCTGCTCCTTATACTAAAACCTCCCCGATTGCGATTTTGCGGGCAGTCCCACCTCCACCACGTCACTTCCGTCCATCGCATACCGCTCACCGCAACTTTTAGCATTTACCTCCCCGCACTTCGCACTTCGAAAAACATAGCAGTTACCCTCTGCTTCTTATAACTAAACACTCCCACTTGTGATTTGCAATGTGCTGGTGGCCCCACCTTTGTCTGCCACGCCACCTTTCATCGCAAAACCTACCTCCTGTTATTTATAACAAAGGCTTCCGATTCGCGATCTGTGATATGGATTTGGGCCCCACCTCCATGCCACATCATCAAATCCCTCCCACGGCCTTTGTCCCGCTCCTTGTAGTGTTAAACCGTCTTGCCGTGTGTTATTGCCTCCGGCCCCACTTTAGGCTTCACCATCACTTCCATCATCTCCCATTCATCTCCAGCACAAGCACGAGATTTTTGTAGAACAACACAGGCATAGTTTATTCAGCTGATCCAGGAAATCTCCTCTAAAGAGCGAGGCATGCGCGACACAGTTGGCCATTTCATTGCGGTTAAAATGAAATCGTGAGAATGAGGGAGTGGAGGCATTCATAAAGGAGGTGGAATTAAGTAATGGAAGACGGACAACCTACTTGTTCACGGCCACTCCTCGCCATACCGTTTGAAGGCTCCCATAATTGGCCTCCTCTGGTCAACTTTGTATTTTCTTTTTACTATTAGATAGTGATGTTTTGCTGGTGAAATCTTAGTTTCACCCATTCCTATTTTAATTCTCTCCATACATAAGTAATTGCTCGATGTATGCTCTGCAAGTTAGGTAGGATATTTTGATTTCATAGGCATGGGTTGATCATAACTGATTATGATAGTAAACCCTTAGGTGTTAACACTCGTGTATTAAGCTTGTTGCACTCCCTTAATTCGTGTTCCATGAAACTCTGTTGTTGTCCATATCTCATTCATATTCATTTCCTCTGAGTTCATAGGGGACAAATTCTTAATATTAAGCCTATCTCTCGTGGGTTCCTTCTCCATCCTCTCTCAACACCTCTGCATATTTTAAAATTTATGTTCATTGTTTTATACTTGGCCCATTTAAAAGCCATCAGTCTCAAAACCTCTTGAGCCCTCTCACAGTGTAAGGAATTCACATGAATCGACTCCAAGGTCTTCTCAATCCATGAACCACCAAAACCATTGTTCTCTTATTCTAGATTTCGTTAGAGGCATTTTATGCAATTGTTCACATTCAACCTCTAATTTTTAAGATGTCCTAGGCACTGGTCCTTTGCAACTCAAGGCTGTCTCTAGGAGCTACAACATATTTTTGGTGTCGTTGTCGGGGAATGAATTAGAAAATATTTTCCCTGGGATATGACATTATCTTCACCCTTCAATTAGGTGAGCATGAAGGGTTGAGAGTTGCACATTCCTCACCTTGGCGACTCCACTATAAAATAGTCCTAATCAGAAGTAATCATGGCTTTCATTAGGCCTCATACCAAATTCAGATCCATCATCGACACCCACCTCTAAATCAGATGGCTATGCCGAGTTTTCTTTTGAACAAGTATGCCCCCTTGGCCCTCCCTCAGCCTCTAAATGATATGCCGCAAATTATCTAGAGCGGTTGCCTTGGTTCATTAGGGAAGATAGTACTTCTGTGCAGAGACATATTGAAAACTTCCGTGCCTTTGCTGAGAATGTAAATGTAGAGCACTTAGATGTGGTATTAAGACTTTTTTTCCAATCCTTGGAGGGAGAAACCCAGAAATGGTTCAAGTCTCTAGCCAACAACACAGTCCACACTTGGGAAGAAATGGAAAATTTCTTCACGTTAAAATAGGGAGAAAAGAGGGACCATGGATATGTCCTCACAGAGTTCAATGCTCTCAAGAAGAGACAAAATGAGGATGTAATAGAATTTATAAAGAGGTTCAATAAGCTCTATAATAATATCTCTGCCGAGATAAAGCCTCCCCAAGCAACTGCTAAGGTGGTTTTTGCAGGAGCTTTCGAGCTAGATTTTGGGTTCACCTTAAGAGAAAGAAGATCCACATCTCTGGATCAAATCCAGACTGATGTGTTGGAGGTAGAAGAAAACTTTGCTTCTACTGGTAAGTTCAAGGGGAAGACAGAATATGAAGCTAGAAGAAAGAAGGGGGAGGATACTTCAATCTCAAATCAGGAGAGGGAATTACAGGAGCATAGAATCGAAGAGATGAATAAGCTGATAAAAAACCTCTCAAATAAGCTAGTTAAGCTTGAATCAGAGGCCAATAATTTCCCTCCTCGTTCCAACCAAATTATTCCTAACTGGGAGTTTAATCCTCAATATCGGAGGCCCCCTCTGCAACTGTTGCAATAGGGCGAGGAAGTCACAGACAACCAAGAAGATCAATTCCTCGCCTACTCTGATGATGAGAAGGGTGAACCCATCCTGAAAGGGGAACAAGAAGAAGAGGAAGCCCCTCCAGAGTATCAAGAGATTGACAATTAGTGTAGACAGTTCGTGGATTTCATGCAGGCTCAACTCCACAAGAAGTATGACCTCCGGTCCTCCAGAAAGAGAACCCAAGGGCAAGAACAAAATGAAGAGTCGATATCAAGAGAACAAACACCTCCTAGTCCTGCTAGTAAAGGGAAGAAGTTGTTAGAAGAATCAACCCCTCATAAGGCCATTACATCCTCTTCCACAAAGAAAGAAGTTGATCCTCCCAAAGATAAGAAGCCCACATCTATACCCTTGAAACCACCCGACCCTCCTAAAGAGCAATTCGAAGAAGCCATTACAGAAAAAGGGTTCACACCCTTCAATCTCCAAGAAGAACAACCCATGGTGGTTTTTGGACCGAATATAGAAAACCAGTTTCTAGCCTATGCTGAAGAAGAGGGGCAAGAGCTAGAGTTTTTGCCAGGGGACAACCCTAAAAATCAACAGCAGCCTGGTGATTTGGAAGCATTGGCAGCAGAGCTTAATTGTTTAGATCCACAAGAACATCCTCAACAAGCAATGTTTCCTTCAGAGATTAAAGACCAATTATATTTGCATGATGAAGACCACCTCTCAAATTCTCTTTCAGTATAATGTAAATTTAAAAATTCGTTTGAGAATCTTCCAGCTGTTAACATGACCAATTTTCATCAATTCATGCAAGTTTTCCTGGATTGATGGGTAATCATGGGAAATGTCTTTCTTATCATAGAAGAGTATGGAAATTTAAAAAGACAGCCTGGGGAGAAAGTACAATTCTTTCAGCCAGGGTAAATAAGAATTATCATTCAATGCCTGCTGATATAAGGCCACCCCCAGGAGTAGCTCTCTTGTAATACCCATATGCCTTAAATCCAGAGGTGGCATTCCAAGTAAAAGAAAGAGACACTGAAATCCCTGAAGAAATACCAAATATTGAAGTAGATGTGAAGGTGAACCTGCTGAATAGAGATGTGAAGTTTAAAATAGAGGAAGAATTGACTCAGTTTGATTCCCCTCCACCTTTATGCCTTTTTTCCTCAGATAAAATGCAAACATGTTCTGAGTTGTTTGAAGACATGAAGAACACATTTGTTGTACCAAGTTGTGAGGTTGGATCGATTGAATCAGAACATTCAAAAACATGCCAGGTGTACCTTGATTCAGTGGTTGTCTATATTGAGAAATTATTCATCAAAAATCCACCATACCTTTTCAGCATTTATGTTGCTATTCAGGTTTACCAAGCCCCTTGCAATGAAGACCAGGTTGGGAATTCCTATCGAATACCAGTAACAGGTTTTTTCTTGAGTCAGGTGGAAAACAGTGAAAGAACAAAACTATTAGAGCAGCTTCATGCCTGGTTACAGTGGCATTATTGTGTCATTTAGAATAGTAGTAATTCCAACAGATCAGGGTAGGTAGGTGTGCAAATAAGCTCAGTGCTATGAGAATATTTCCGGTTTAGTTTAAGATTGCTTTGCAATTTTCAGTTCAAGTGTATTTCAGTTTCCAGTTTCAGCATAGTTAAGATTTCAACATTCAAGATTTTCAGGGTGTGGTAGTGATTTCCGTTTTGATAGGTGGCAGTGCACAGCTCAGTTGTAGTTTTGATTCAGGCTTATAGTATGCATTTGCGACTCCATGAGCCCAATAAAGCACAAGCATTTAGGTCTGCAGGTTCTCAACGCACCGAGAACAACACGCTGTCCCCAGATGGAGCCAATGTTGGCCTGTGATCGCACACAAAGTGGAGAAGGAGAAAGGAAGAGAAATCCTAACTGTCAAAGAGCTTCAAAGGAATTAGTCCGCCTTTCAGTTCAGTATAATGGGGAAAGTGTTGCTGATAAAGTGTAACGCTCGACCCCCTACTTTAGGCTACTTGATATATATATATATATAGCATGAACCGCACCTCACCCCTTCCTTACCTTCCCTCATCGCAAAACCATAAACTCATTCGTAACACCATTCGCCACTTATAACTCCGTCGATGCGATATAAAGGGACCCACCTTCCCACACAAGCCTTTATCATAAACAAACCACTCCTTTTCGTTTGAAACCTTTATTGACACTCAATTACCTTTGCGCACTACCAACCTCTCCTCTCATCGCATTTCGCACTCCGCAGAATATAACCTTACCCTTTGCTGCTTCCATGAAAATCCAGCGAATTTTGGTCTGCGAGAGGGCCCACTCCCTTGCCACGTCATCTTCCCCTCATCGCGCATCACCCATCGCAAGTCATAACTCTTACCCCTGCTCCTTATATCAAAACCTCCCCGATTGTGAACTTGCGGGTCGTCCCACCTCCACCACGTCACTTCTGTCCATCGCATATTGCTCACCACAACTTTTAGCATTTACCTCCCCGCACTTCGCACTTCAAAAAACATAGCAGTTACCCTCCACTTCTTATAACTAAATGCTCTCGCTTGTGATTTGCGATGTGCGGGTGGCCCCACCTTTTTCTGCCATGTCACCTTCCGCTCACCGCAATCACACTTCGCTCCCCGCAAATCTTATCACTTACCTCCCACTGTTTATAACAAAGGCTTCCGAAACGTGATATGTGATATGGATTTGGGCCCCAAAACAGCGCCATGTCATCAAATCCCTCCCACGGAATTTGTCCCGCTCCTTGTAGTGTTAAACTGTCTCACCGTGTGTTATTGGCTTCGACCCACTTTAGGCTTCACCATCACTTCCATCATCTCCCCTTCTTACCCCTGCTCCTTATATCAAAACCTCCCCGATTGTCATTTTGCGGGCGGTCCCACCTCCACCACGCCACTTCCGTTCATCGCATATCGCTCACCGCAACTTTTAGCATTTACCTCCCCGCATTTCCCACCTCGAAAAACATAGCTGTTACCCTCCGCTTCTTATAAATAAATGCTCCCACTTGTGATTTGCGATGTGTAGGTGGCCCCACCTTTGTTTGCCACATCACCTTCCGCTCGCCGCAATCGCACTTCGCTCCCCACAAATCTTATCACTTACCTCCTGCTGTTTATAACAAAGTCTTCCGAAACACGATATGTGATATGGATTTGGGCCCCACCTTCGTGCCATGTCATCAAATCCCTCCCACGGACTTTGTGCTGCTCCTTGCAGTGTTAAACAGTCTCGTCGTGTGTTATCGCCTCCGACCCCACTTTAGGCTTCACCATCACTTCCATCATCTCCCCTTCATCTCCAGCACAAGCATAAGATTTTGGCAGAACAACACAGGCATTGTTTCTTCAGCTGATCCATGAAATCTTTGCTAAAGGGTGAGGCGCGCGCAACATAGTTGGCCATTTCATTGCGGTTAAAACGAAATCATGAGAATGAGGGAATGGAGGCATTCAAAAAGTAGGTGGAATTAAGTAATGGAAGACAGACTGTCTACCTGTTCATGACCACTCCTCGCCATACCGTTTGAAGGCTCCCATAATTGGCCTCCTCTGGTCAACTTTGTCTTTTCTTTTTATTGTTAGATAGTGATGTTTTGCTGGTGAAATCTCAGTTTCACCCATTCTTGTTTTAATTCTCTCCATACAGAAGTAATTTCTCGATGTATGCTCTGCAAGTTAGGTAGTATATTTTGATTTCATAGGTATGGGTCGATCATAAATGATTACAATCATAAACCCTAAAGGATAACTCTATATGTAGTGAGTTCTAAGATGAAAAAAAGGATCTGGAATTTTGAAGAATTTTGCTGTAGTTTTGTATGATTGTGCTCCCTGTGCTCCGAGACACATATTTGGGAGAGCTGTTTAAACTTAATATGAATACAGAGCTGATATTTGGATTCTAAATAGAGCAATGAGCAGTATGTATTTGTTTTTTTTTTTGATCATTAATCTCCTCTTAATGTGTAATCATCTTTCATGCTATTCTGCTTTGATGGTTCATGTAATGTAGTTGTCGGTGGTCTGCAATTTTATTCATGAATTCGTGTTTGTATAACGCTTAGGTGTTAATGATCATGTATTAAGCTTGCTGCACTCCCTTAATTCGCACTCCACGAACCTTTGTTGTTGTCCATATCTCATTCATATTCATTTCCTTTGAGTTCATAGGGGACAAATTCTTAAATATCTTAAGCCTGTCTCTCGTGGGTTCCTTCTCCGTCCTCTCTCAACACCTCTGCATATTTTAAGATTTCTACTCATTGTTTTATACTTGGCCCATTTAAAAGTCATCAGTCTCACAACCTCTTGAGCCCTCTCACAGTATAAGGAATTCACATGAATCGACTCCAAGGTCTTCTCAATCCATGAACCACCAAAACCATTGTTCTCTTATTCCATATTTCGTCACATGCATTTTATACAATTGTTCACATTCAACCTCTGATTTTTAAGATGTCCTAGGCACTGGTCTTTTGAAACTCAAGGCTGTCTCTAGGAGCTACAACAAAAACGAACTTGTATGTTTTTTTATGTTTTTCTTGGCTAAAATTTATAAATATGATCTGTGTTCCTTTTTTTTTGTTAAGTTGTCTGTGATCCTCCACCTAAAGCTTGACCTGTGGCTTGAGGAGTAGTGATTGGAGTTTTTAGCTATGTCTCCTCCCCCTAGCACAGGGCACAAACACCCCCCGTGAGGTTTGATCCTGGTCGCCTTGTTGACGAGGCCTATCCTCAACGAGTTGTGCTAGTGAGACTTGACGATCCATGTTCCCTTAAATTAGTATGTTCAAATCTAAATAATATATATATATAGATATATATATAGATATATATATGTTAGGTTGTCTATAGTATTTTGTTTAATATATTTAAATAAATCCTAAAAAATAAGACATAAAAATGTTTGAATAAATTTTAAATATTAAATTTAATTTTTAAATATATATCTATATATATGGATGGTAAATATCATGTTTCATAAGTTATAAAATGTTTGAATACAATTTAAATATTAAATTATTATTTGTTTATATATGAATTAAATAAAAGCCTAAATATATTTTTATTTATTAAATGTATAAGAAAATATATTTATAAAATATATTTATAAATATTAAAGAAAAAGAAAAGAAAACAAGCACTACTTTTATTTTTTCTAACCATATAAAATAAAACATCAATTTTAATTAATATTTAATATCTAATAATTTATATATTTTTTTGGAATTCAATCTTAAAAATAATAATCGATCCTAATTAATATTTAATATTTAATAGTTTCAATTTATATAGATATTCAATCATTCACATTCTTTAATATAATTTATAAATAATAAATATAATAAATGACCAAACTTATTTAATAATTAATACTTTTACATCATTGTTATTTTGTGATAGAAAAATATATTTACACTACATATTTTTAAAATTATATGCACTACCAAATTTTAACATAAATTTGAATTTTTAATATAAATTGGAATTTTTAACATAAAAGTGTATATATTTAAAAATAAAGAAACTTAATATACACACATAATATTTTCATCGTTAAAAGTAGAAATTTCCTTAGTTATAAATAAGTTAAATAGAAAATAAAATAAAAGAATTTTAAAACATCAATAAATATTAATATGGAACTAAACATTGATATGCATCCTCAAAAAAATAAATAGAGAGAATACTAGCTAAGGAAATGAAATAGAATACCATTACAACTTTAATTTTTAATATATTATAATTTCACCATAACAAATAATATAGAACTATGTTTAAAAGCCACTAATTTTTAAATATGAAAAGAAAATTTAATATTGAAATCATAAAAAAAAATGGTGGTATGTCAAAGTGGAAGAAATATTTAGTTTATTATTTTATGGGATAATTTTGGAGGACCAAATTTATATAAATTACAATAAATAATAATAAATTAAAAGATGATCTAAAATTAAAATCCAACTTAATTAGATTATTTGATTTTTTAAATTAAAATTTAATCAAACTAAACTAATCTATCGCATCAAATTAAGTATCGCCAGCTAATTGATTTTAACTAATATTCCCATTCCCCTTGGAGGTGAGACTATCTTTTTCACTGTGCAAGGGGGAATGGTTCAAGAGACGATGAATGAACTTTGACTAAGGTATTAAATAAAATGTTGTCAACGTGGAGATTGTTAAAATATGACAAAAAATAGTTAAAAGAAAATGTAAAAAACCTTAATTTACTTGAACAAATTTTAGTGGTTAATCTAATGATGTTGGTTTACAACATTCTGATAGTTTAACAATGTCTATTTCAATATATCAAGTTTCCCTCTCCTCTTCTCTCCCCTTACGCCTCTCTCCTCCTCTTCCCTCCTACCCCTGTCCCCTACTCTCCTTGTTTATTGCCCCCCTCAACGGCTCTTTGTATCCTTGTCCCTCTCTCTCCCCTCTGCTTTCCTCACCCTCTGCGTCCCACCGTCTCTCTCACTATATTCCTCTCCCTATGTTAGCAACCCCTTTCCCCTTCTCTCTCTCTCCCCCATCCCCTTTGTATCTCTTTCTCCCTACATATTTCTCTCTCTATTGCCACTCACTCTCCTCCCCTTTGCCTCCACCTTTTTCCCTCTCCTTTCCAATCTTTCTCTCTCAATCTCTCCCTCACACCCAACTCCACCCCTACTCTATATTGATTGATAATCATTATTAATTATTATCCATCAATATAGAGTAGGGGTGGGGTTGGGTAATAATGATTATCCATCAATACAGAGTAGGGGTGGAGTTGGGTATGAGAGAGGAATTGAGAGAGAAAGAAAATAAGTATTGATTTATAAATAGTTTTAATTTTAACTAACATGTTATAAGTATTTATTAAAAAAAAATTACATCATGAAAATATTATAAAATAATTATGTTATAAACAGGAATAATAAATTAATGTAAACCATTAAAATTTTATTTAAATAATATTTTGTTTAATTAATTATTTGTAAATATTCATTTTTGTGATAATAAAATTGTTAAATTAAATTTTAAAAAAGAAAGAGAAAAAATAATTAAAATAAAATTGTAAAAAAAAAACTAACAAAAAAAGAAGAAGCAAGAGAATTGTTAAAAAAAGTCAAAATTATAAAGTAAAAATGGAAATTTTCCTTTAACTCTTCTTTTCCACGAAAGGCCTAGGACTTTAATAAGTGGATAGATTAGGACTATATACAGGGGAATGGTTTCATTGCTTTTAAGTATAAAGAAGAATTAGAGCTATTTCACTTAGATTTAATGCTTTTAGGGAAAAAAGGACAAAATATTCATGTACTCAATAAAATTCAAATAAATTATTCATGAGTGATAATGATACTCGTTAAAAAAAAAAGCAATACCACATTCGAGTGATGTGGCTCATACTAACGAGTTCATAAATTGAAATCCATATTCTTTATATTCTTCCATTTACCTTGGATTTATTGTCCCAATTAGATCTTGGGATTATTTTATTAACCACATATTCTTAATGTAATATTTTGCGTTTTCAACCCTATAGCTAGGACAAAACATAATTCTCATAGTGTAACTTTTTTTATTAAATGCCTAGGTGTAATGGTGTTTTTAATGAGAAAAGTCACCATAGTAACCGTGTTCCAACACGTTGAATTTTTCGAGTAAACGTAGATGCATGACAGTTGGATGGTGGGATCTGCGATAACCGCGGAAGCAATCCAGGACGTCCAGGACTTAAAATACAAAATTTTCTAAACTACAAATCAGCATAATCCAATTTTATCGTTATAACTTAGAAATTGAAGTTGAAAAGATTATATATAAAAATAATTAAAATACACAGATTCGAACATCTTTCCACTATAGTTTCACATAATAAAATTTCATAACTATGATTTATCACATGTTTTTTATTTTTATTTTTAAAATTAATTAGTTTTTGAGTAATGGGCTGCTTACCGCGTGATTAGCCTTATACCAGTCCCCGATCAAAGCAGTGTATCCCCATTAGCAGTGGGGTACGTAATGGGGATTACAGACCCGATAGCAATGGCCAAACCTCTGAATCCCCCAACAACCTCTGAATCCCAGAACATGTCTCGTAAGTGACAAAATATAATGATTAAATAAAAATGGTAGGCTGTAAAGCACTCAACTTTCATTTAGAAGTATGTAGGATTTTATTAAAGTAAAACTACATTCCAAACAAAAGTGAAATGTAATTAGAAAAAAAACAATGTGTTTATGTCAGAAATGAACAAAATATAACAGCCATAAGATGGATAACAAGTACCTTTGAGAAATGATAAATGTAGCAAATACAAAGCATCCCTATGGAAAGGAATGGTAACTTATAAACGAAGCACTTAAAAGACGTAATGAAGGTGACAATTAATCCAAATCCATGGCCGTATGACAAAAAGAATGCATTAAAAAATTCTTAGAAGAATGGGAAGAAAGAAAACCCCACTAAACAAACATCATTTTTTAATGCACTTTTCATGATGTTGAAAGATGCCCTTAATATAATTTTTTATATTACAAAATTCTTTTGTGCAAGCATCAAACACCTATACCTCAACAAGATTTCAAACTCTTATTCAAATAATGGTTCGCAATTACAATTTCTTCAATGAGATATAAGTTGGATGGTGCAAAGCTATGCTTTAATTACCATTGTTCTCTTAAGAAAACATCAATCAAGAGTTTAAAGTATCATGTATAAATCTCAAATGCTTATAGAGTTTTTTTTGTTTTGTTTATGATGATTAGTGTAGTGGGCTTCTAATATTCAAAGATGTATGACCTATGGCTAAAAACTTTCTTTTAAAAAGATCCCCCTTTAAATAAAAGTTCTTAATAACCTCTTTTAAATGACATAGTCTTTAAAAAGTTGTAACTTGCGATTCCATTAAGGAGACATGTTCTTGCTTGGAACCATTGAATCAATTATAATCTATTGAAATAATGGACAATAAGATGTATTGGAGTTGGAGAATTTGATCTTTTATATAAGTTTAAATCATTGAATACTCTATGTAGCCCACTACATCTACAAACTGTTGAACAAGTCAAAGAATGACAATATCATAGTGGAAAGGAACAAGATTGTGGAAAAACCATCGTTTGCCATTTGTAGGTATTTCTTTGCAAATTTTTTAGTGATAACAAGCATTATGGAGCCTCTTGTCATCATCATAAAAGATTCTCATTTATGACTACTCCCAAGGAGCCATAAAGCAATGACACAAATCCAGACTTACGCAAAAAATTTGGAACCGTGTACATCACTAAAATAAGGAGGCATAAGAATCCATGAAAATGCTTTACCTAAAGAAACATTGATGATGAGGAACATGGACTTTCTAATGGATCATCACAAATGCCTATTGATTCCAAACCATAGGAAAAATCATTAAAAAATACTTATACTCATGGTTGCAAATCCAACAATAACATTGATGATATTATAGATATAGATTAGAAGATACTTGAAGATTTTTTTCACAATTTTTCCAAGGACCAATGGAGGTCAAGATTTGAGAGGATGAGATCGAGTGATAATTGTGCATGTCTATCTTATTTTCCTTTTGATTAATCTAATAATTTTGTAAGTGGGTAAGGGATTACTATAAATCTACCATTCACCCCTTTTTTGTGTGGAGTTTGTCATGTTGGAAGATGTACTTAGGTTTAGTATTAATAAATATCTTTGTACTTGTGTCATTGTATATTTTATGTAAAAAAGAAAAGAAAAAGAAAAATAAATTTTATTTTTCAAGCATGGGTTTCATGCTCAAGTCAAATTATTATTTTATTTAAGTGAGTTCTTCATGCTCATTATTATTTGTATTGGTCAAATTCAAAGGCTTATTTATGTCCCGGAAAAATAACTTTTCAAATATGTAAAATGAGTTGAAGTCACCTCTTGGTACCAAGTCAACCCTGCCTGCCTATCAAGTCGTCCCTACGTAGGAAGAGACATCTAATCAAACCCCTCTATATAGTATAAATAGAGGATGTGTTGAGCTCATTTGAGAGCAAGCAATTTGGATGATATGTTCTGAAATGTCGCAATGAAGGATAGCGAAGAAAGTAGGGTTGAAGTATGAAATTGAAAAGTAAAGAAAGGTTTTTCTTAAGCTCGGATTTGTGGAAGTTCTACCATGAAATATCTTATTGAAATATTGTTCCTGATGCTATACATGTTATTGGTATTTTTGTTGTTCATGGATATTCTATGTGAAAGGAGGGCTTGATTTCAGAATCTTAAGGGTTGGAGTCTTTTTATGGTCATGGGTCTTGGATATATCACTTTGTTCTATATCTATAAGAAGATATGTTTTTGGGTTTTCCCCTTTGTGGGGTTTTCACTCTAGCTTGGAGCCTATATCTTGTGTTTTTTGTTTCTTGTGATATTCATGTTTTGTACGTTTGCTAATTGTTTATGAAAGATAACATAATAAACATTAATAAGAAGCCAACAACATTCACAAGCAATTATACAAGAAGAGAAATCTACCCTAATATGTTGATAACTTGATTTCTCAACCATAATATGGCACACTTGTTTGTAAACTTTTATGGGTTGTGAAATTTTCTTGGTACATGTTTAAAGATGACATTATAGGGTGTCCATGAGATACATGTAGTGGTCCAAATCCGATCCATAAAATACCATGGAGTAAATGTTTAAATATGGCATTATAGGGTTGTGACAACCCCCAACTAATTCCCCCTCATTGTAAATATTACATCTATTTTGCTTATGATTAAAAAGGCTCGAGGATTGGGACACAAATCCTAGAGTTTGAGTTAGGATATTGCTTGGGAGTAGAAGGAAGCTTGACCTATTTAATGCTAACCATGGAAGGTTGTGTGCTATTAAATGGAATGGTTATGCCATTTAATTCAACAAGAAAGAAGGATAAAGGGCCATACTGCTTGGGATGAATTCACAAGGCAGGGACGGAAAAATAATAGAGAAACACATCAGTTGTGCTAACAAGACAACATGCCCATAATCCCCAGCAGTTGAATCAAATGAGAGGCTGCACACAGAGTGGGGGAGATGTGCCATGACCCCACAGTCGAGGAAGGTTCTACACAGATTAGAGAAAACACAACGTTGGGGAAGGAGTGTGGACAAACAGAGTGGTTGCACTGTGCACATATTGGTTCGCATAGACGCCAAGGGGAAGCAAACGTTTGGTTGGTTGCAACAGAAAATAAGTGGGAGGTTGAGAGGCTCCTTGGGGGGATTTCATTCTTCCATTTGAAAGGGGCAGAGTCAGCACAAGGTAAAAGAAAGTAATTAATCCTCACAAAGGGGAGGGAAACGAGAAAGATATTTCAACAAAGAGAGTTGCTCAGGAGTAGGCAAGTTGAATAATCCCAATAGGTATTTCTGGTTGAGGATTAAGAGCAGTGGCTTGTCTAAGGTTGAAGAAACCACCAAGAGTGGCTTGCCTTAGAATTGATGAATCCACTGGGAATTTTATGGACTGAAGAACCTACTGAATTAATAGTAGTTTTTCCAATTAAGGAAACTTCCCATGTTGAACTCTCATCCTCCTGTGGTTGCCTGAGTGCTAAAGAAACCACCGAGCATGTGGCTTGCCTCAGGAAACCATTGGGAATACTGTGGTGTGAAGAAACTATTGATTTATTAGTAGATTTGAAATTGAAGAATCTTCCCATATTTTCATATTAAGCTCTCTTATTGTAATTAATCAATGGCTTGTCTAGGGCTAAATAAACCACCAAGAGTGGCTTGCCTTAGGACTGGAGAAACCACTCAAAATATTTTGGTTTGAAGAACCTATTAATTTATCAATAGCTTGTCCAATAAAGAACCTTCCAATGTTATAAAATATTACTCTCATGATTTATAGATGTGATTCTATATGAAACAAGGAACCCCGATGATAAAAGTTGACTGAGTTCAAGTTATTGTGATTGAACAGTGGTCTGCTTAAGGCTGAGGAATACCACTCGGAAGCTAGTGGTCTGAAAAACCTATTTATGTATCAATAGCTTGTCACTGAGGAACCTTCCCATACAATAACAAAATTATGCTCATGGACTAGAGATGTCAGTATCTCTGTTACAAAAGACCCTTGTGATGAAGCTAACTGAGATTAGACCCTATCACATGACAATGGGAAAATTATTGAGAATAGATAAGGGAAGTGAGTCCCTCTGCATTTGGTTATTTGATTGACTAGTGGCTAAAGGCGGGCTACCTTTGGAGGCCTTGTTTAAGTTGGAAGCATTACTTTTACTTCATTGAGCACTCCTCCTCAAGCTCCAAAATTTGTATTAGGGGTGAAAACTGCAAGAAAGACTTGGTTGCATCTTGTCTATGGTTGGGTGGAGAGTTAGAGTCCCAACCTCAGTTTCCAGATTTATTTCATAAGATAGGTTTTTACTTAAACCCCTATAATTTTTAACGTCATGCAATATGCTAAATGTGTTGGTTTATTACCCATGTTATTGACGAGGAATGTTGATTATTGTATGAATGAATGGTGTTAAGTGTAGTGTAATTGCTTAGGAATGGTTGTTCCCAGAAGGGATAATATATTCATGTTTACACATGCTTCCTTGAATTGATTAATACATGCTAGTTACTGTGCTATTATATTTCCCATAACACCAAAATGAATATGATTCTTTTTATAAATAGGTGTTGATGGTTCCCCAAAATCTTCATCAGGGATGGGACTATGCGTGTAAATAATCCTGAACCTAGATAATGGTTTAAATGGCCTGAGCATGGATAGATAGACATTCTTTGTTGATTTAATCAATTGTCTATATTGAAATGAGCTAGTTATTACGCATTGTTTAGTTGAGGTAGACGACTGGTCTAGGTCGTTCGATTGCTTAGTTTAGGTATGTTGATTGGTTTGGGTCTTTCAACTAGTCTTGATAACTGGTCTTGATAGTTGAGGTAATTTAAATGGTTTTTTCCATTCAACTGGTCTTGTTAGTCGAGATAAGTTGACTAGTTTGGGTCATTTGACTGGTTAGCCAAGGTATGCCGACTGTTTTGGATCATTCAACTAGTTAGTTGAGATATGTTGACTAGTTTGGTTGTTCGATTAGTCTTGATAGTCAAGTTAAGTAGACAATTTTGTTAGTTTTTGATGGATTTAGTAGCAATAGACAAGCGTTTTAGTCTCTATGATGTCTAAGAGGCTAAGGAACACAAGATTTATAAAACCTAGAAAATGTTTCATGAGATAAGACTTAAAAACACCTTAATTAAATTAATTTTCCAATAATTTAATTATTTCCCAAGTCTAACTTAGGGAAGTTGGTTAATTAAACTTAATTAATTAAGGTAATTTGATTTTGGTCTAGAAACTTCTATTGATGGAATCAAAGTGATCTAATCCATTGATTGAGATTAGATCTTGGTAGTTGGTTACCCAATACAAGATTATAAGAACAAGTTGAGGGCTTGGAGAAGAGGCATCAAAGAAGATCAAATTTGAATATTTCGACTAACCAGTTGCAGGTATTCAACAAAGGCACTCTTGAAGCTATGGAAATCATTAGAAAAAGGGCTGCAATAGATATTTGGGAGCAGAGATTCTGAAATACAATAGTGTGAATTAGCTAGATTCCTAGTGTGAGTTGTCAGTGGAAGCCACGTTTCAATTTCCATTCGTTGGATCACTGTTCCAAAGGAAAAGCTATTTGGTTCCAGAAGCCGAGGGAGGGAGGACAACTCACCTAGAGGTTGTTCCTGAGATGTACAAATTTATCTTGAGTAGCAATGCACATTTCCGAGAGGCAGTGTGATTAGCTTGGGAGAGTGTAAGTTACCAGGAGAGGGTCAAATCAATTGCAAAGGGAGACAAGGGTGTCTTCTAGATATTTTGCTAGTAGATTTCCAGATTTTTTTCAGTTAGGCAACCAGTTGTAATATTTCTCAAACTTATGCATAATAAAACCTTCATTTGTTGCATTAGTTTCCCTTCGGGATATTTCCAAGGACATTTGTCAAAAATAACTGTGTCATTTTTTTGTGTGTGGATTCTTTCTCAGTTATGTATATTAGATTTCTGCAACGTTTTTATTGTGAAGAATGCATCAATGATTTAATGATTATCTTTTGAATAACAATTCAAAAGATAAATAAAATGCTAATGGTTAGAAGATTAAACTCCAGTTGTTGCGTTCAAGGAATTTTCACATGGTATTAGAGTGTCAAAAATCAGATTTGAGGCTCTAGAAGTGTAGGAAGCAAGATTGTGCAGATTCATAGGGATATATGAAGCACAAATTCTAGATTTGCGTAGGAAAACCAAGCAGTGTGAATTGTAGGGAAACAAAAATTCAATTTCTAGTCCAAGGTGGAGGAAAAGTTTGAATTGACTCGGGAGCAGTAGTAGCAAACAATAAGACTATTGGGGAGGATTTCCAGTGAGCATATCAGTTAATTCACAAGTGTAGATATAGCCCATAATTTTTGCAACAAGGGTTTTGCAGTTATAGAACAGTGCAGGGCAAGGAAGAGGAAAACACACTCGAACTCCTACAAATAAACCAATTCCCCCCCACACCAGTAAGGAGCCAACATATCTACTACTTTAAAGTAAGGGATTTTCTAGAAAATTCTTAGAGGGTTTCTAGTTCTTCAGTAGCAGGGAAGGAGGCTGTGGTTTCAGCGTAAGAGACCAATTGCAGGTAGTTTGATTGCTAGTTTGAGTTACACTATCAACTAGTGTGTGTTGCAGAGGTTGCACATCGTTTTCTAATACTAGATCAAAGGTAGAGCGGGCAACCTAATTGTTCAACAACATGCAATGACAATTCCATAAAGTGTTTTTGGGGGCTAGATCAAAATCCTAGGGTAGTACTACGCAGTCCAATGTGAGTTACAAGATCTAGTGCAGGTTGCAGGCACAAGTGCGAGTAGTAGGGATCAAACATAGTTAATTTTCCAGGATATTTCAATGTATATTTCTCCAATTTATTTTAGTTTCATAGAGATGGCCACGATAGGGCTCAGGGATCAAGACAGGTTGGATGGAGCCTCCAACTTTGGCATCTGGAAGGAGAGGATGCAATTCCTTTTGGATGGGCACTGTCTGAAGGAGTTTGTTGCAAAATTTATAGCTATACCAACATATCCCATCTAGTTACATGATTACAGAAGGGACATGGCCAAGGCAAAGAGGATGGTCCTAGCCAGAGTTTGGGATCACATTGTCCTGCATATTGCAGATAAGAACACATCAAGGAAATGTGGGATGCCATCAACAAACTGTACCAGGATCCGTCTAAGAATCAAAAAAATGATTCTGAAGGAGATGTTGAGAAAAATCAATATGAAGAAGGGTGAGGTTGTTACATCCTATCTCACCAGGATTCATACTATCTGAGATGAACTTGCAACTATTGGAGATAAATCATCAGATAATGAGTTGGTGTGCACCCTCAACGAGTTCATTAAGGAGTGGCATACATTCATCCAAGTAATTTATGGTGGACAAACAATTCCTAATTGGGAGCGCCTATAGAGTGACTTCACTCAGGAGGAGTTGAGGCTCAGTCTCGTAGAGGGTACTACAGTAGTGGAAAGTAGCAATAGTGACAAGAGACCGAAGGTAGAGAAGAAAGAGGAGAACATTTCCCTTGTAGGAAAGGGAAAAGAAAAGAAGGGTCCCAGTCAGGGACAAGAATCAAAGGGAGAAAATAAGAAGAAATACCTGTTGAAGGTGAAGTGTTTTGGATGTGGTGAGTTTAGTCATTACATCACCCAATGTCCAAAGAGGAAGAAGGACAAGAAGGGGAAGAATACAACATCTTTGACAAATATTGATGACATGTCCGCCGAATTGGAAGATGAGTTCACTATGTTTGTAACATTATCCTCAGATGGAGGAATATGATACTCTAGTATACCAGGATTAAGCAGGGTCCGTGGGAAGGGCATCAGGAGGTCTAGATCTAGCCATCGAGTGCTTGATCAATAGATCAAATCCAGTTGTTGTGTATTCTTCACATGGATCAGAACCTTTTCTACGAGAGCCCACAATAGTAAAATAGTAGGAGGACTGAGATGTAAACAAGGTGTAGTCAGATACTTGAGAGCTAGTGTAGGGCCAGGGTGGCACAATTAGAGACTTAAGGGACAATTGCAGGGTCAGCTAGAGTGACACAATAGATCATGGAGAGTTTAAGACTCATAGGGAGTCTAGCTTTAGAGGTAGCATCGCTATGGAAGTTTGATCTTTAGGTTCTGAGAGATCAATACACACAAGTACAGTGATAACTTGAGTAAAAAGGCATTAACAGTGTGAGATCAGAGTATACCCAGTAGCGTGGTGGACAATGACGGTCATGTAGTTTCCTCACAATGATTTCTAGTGGTAGGGAAACAGATAAACTTGAAGATGTGAAGGAAGGAGGTATCACAGATGTCAGACACAAACAGTGTGAATCAATTTGACTACAACATGTTCCCATAGACCAATAGGTGGATGACATACTCACGAAAGCTCTAGGGAGAGCTAGGTTCGTCTACTTTAAAGAACATATGGGTATAATGGATAACACCTTCCTTGTTAAGAGGGAGTGTTAGTTTTTTACAGATTTGGTTGCAACAAACAAGTGTTCTAGTCTCTATGATGTCTAAGAGGCTAAGAAACATGAGATCTCCAAAACTGAGAAAATGTTTTGCGAGGTAAGACTCAAAAACGTCTTAATTAAATTAGTTAGCCAAAAATTTAATTATTTCTTGAGTTAACTTAGGGAAGTTGGTTAATTAAATTGAATTAATTAAGGTAATTAGATTTTTCTCTAGAGACTTCTATTGACAGAGTTAAAGTGATCTAAGCCATTGATCGAGACTAGATCTTGGTCGTTGGTTACCTAACAAAATATTATAAGAGCAAGTCGACGGCTTGGAGAAGAGGCATCAAAGAAGATCAGAGTTGAGTAGTTCGACTACCAAAAACACAATTACCAACCAAACGAGAACTGTACCGAGTTCTCACTTTTATAGAGGTTGCAAAAATCATTTGATTTTGAAAGTGTTGTTTCAAAATACATTTTTTTTTGGAACATATTTTTGACATGTACATTTTTTAAAAATGTTAGTGATTTTCATGCCAATTTTGAAAAGTGTTGATGAAACATCAACCCCTTTTTTTTGGGCTTATTTTTGACACTTTAAATTTTCTTATGTATTCAACGTGGATAAGGTTTTTAAAATGTTTTTGATTTTCATGTTGATTTTGAAAAGTGTTGATGCAACAACATTGTTTTTAGGTACATATTTTTGGCACTTTAAATTCTCTTATGTCTTAAGTATGTACTTTTTTTAAAAATATTGGTTATTTAACCATTTTCAAGTTGTCTTATTTTTCTTCTTCTTCTTCTTTCTTCCTAAGATACTTGTTTTTTAAGGGTTTTCAAGTTTGTGTTTTTTATTTTTTCCTTGCAATGTTTTTTTGTAATGAAATTTTATATTTTTTGCAAAATTTAAAAAACAAAAAAAATAATATTTTGAAGTTGGGATTTTTTATATATTTATGTATTGTTAATTGATACTTCAATACACATAAAATATTTGTCACTAAAAAAATAATAGTTTTAAACATTTGATTAAAAAAAATACAATATATATATATATATATACACATTTGATGACCTTTTTTTGCTAAAAATGATATGTCAAATAAAGGATTTTTATGAAAAAAATTGGATAAAAAAAGTTAAAGTAATAACAATTTTTATGAATTTTATGTCTAGACATCATAACATTTGATTTTTTTTTAAATAATGATTTATGTAGAATTAAAAAAATAAATAATAATAAATGAAAAGTAAATTGTTGAAAATAAAAAATAGAAAAAACATTTAAAACCAATATTTGAGTAAAAAACAAAAAAATATTACAAACAAAAAAGAAAAATTAAAACATTATTTAAAAAAAGAAATATTAAAAAAATATCTATATAAGAAAACTAAAAAAAATAAAAAAACTAAAAGAAAAATTAAAACATTATAAAGAAAATAAATAAATTTTATTAAAAATATATCTAAATAAGAAAACTAAAAAAATATATAAGAAAACGAGAAAAATTATGAAGAAAAATAAATAAATAAATAAATTCAAAATTAAAAAAAAAATTATATATAAAATTACAATGTAAAATAAATAAAAAGTAAAACAAATTGAAAAAATTAGGAAATACGCACAAACATATATATAAACATTAAAAAAATCGTTAAAATTTCGCAAAGAATATTAAAAAAAGAATTATATATATATATATGAAATTGAAAAAAAAATTAAAAAGGAAAAAAAGGGGGTCACCCGCCACTTGTGGGATGTTGCCAAAGTGCCACGGGCTAGGGATGCAGATCGATGCATGATGCTTTGGGGGCAGCCTGGGGGCAGTGAGTTGATTCTGAGAATCGATGACCCACCACAAGCTCATTCTATCATTGGAACCATTAGAGCTTCTACCCCATCTCGAGTCAATCATGATAATTCTCTCTCTCAACTGTAGGGGTGTAGGGGCCTAGGCAATGCCTCTCGAAAACTGGATTTTAAGTGCTAATTAGTGGATGTCCATTGTCCCTAGGTCCTTTTTATTTAGGAAATTATGTTGGAGAGAAACAAAGCCTAAATTATCAAAAGTTCTCCAATTGAGATTTGATAATTAAAATAAAAATGCTTCAAAAGTGAAATATCTTAAAATTTATCAATAATAAATAATATTCCACTTATATGATCGTATTAACTTGTGGTGGGTCGTCGATTCTCATAATCGAGCCCATTGTGCCGCCCTAGTTCGCGACCCTTTTGTGGCGGCAAGGGGGCATCAGATCGATTCTGGGAATCAACCCACCACCCAAGGCTTCCACTAAAGGGCCGCAAGCTAGGGTGATAGGAGCAACATGCAACTTGCCCCCTAAGGCCACCGCCAAAGGGCCATGGGCCAAGGCTTTGTAGAAATTAGCTGAATAAATCACTTATTCAATGAAGATTAACCCGATCATACATCAATTTCGAATTGCATGCATAACACATAACCTTCTTCTACAATTAATTGTCACATGCGGAAAGAATAGAAGCGATAGCACATCAAATCATCACACACATTAACACGGTATGTATGGGGAAAGCTTATAGCTGAAAACCCCCAGCTATAGTATATTACAAATGGAGAGAACATGCAGCAAATACATAGTACAAACTCCTCACAAGTACTCAGTACTATCTCCCAAAGCTACACAAAAACTAGCTTGGTTTTGAACAAGTCACAGGTTCAAAACACACCCACTACTTCTCTGCATCTATTGCGCAATCAAGGCTGGTCTAAATAGAGATCCAGGTTCGAATCTCACTGGCTTCAACTGCGCAATTGTCATTGGTAATTTCCTCCAAGTGTTATGCAAATCCCATGCAAAACTGATCCTCCAACTGATAGCTATACTCACCCTTTCATCTACCTCTTTCACTGGTCTCCACTGAACTGTCCATGCACTGAATTAAACTGATGTGTTCTTTAGTTGAATAATGAGTTAATAATTAGTGAATTAAATAATATTTAATTCACACAACTCATCTCTAGTGTATTAGCCAGTTAAACTAAATACAACTAGTTCAACTAGTTAACCAGAACACCACCTCCATTAACTCCTCAATCAACTCCACCAAAACTCTGCCACATGAGTCTAACTGAAGTCTGACATGCAATAGCTCACTTAACTCATAGGAAATTCGAATTTCCTTATGTCAGCTGCATGCCCCACCTCTGGGGGTCAAACTGAAGTGCTCCAAGAGAGTAAACTGTTGTTTATAGTCTAAATATTATTAAGGGTAAATAATATTTGACTTCCATATTTTTAGGAGAGGCAGTCTAAAAATAGCCTAGGTCCTAAAAATAAGGGTCTCATCTATTTTTACCAACATGTCGCATACTTCAAGAATCTCCAACTGGAATTCCCAAATTATGCTCCGTATGTCTAAAAATAGACATAGTCTAAAAATAGATTTTTTCGACAAAAATCACATGTGTGGTCCCCACCTAGTTTAGGTGATCACTTTCCAACTAGGATCAGGAAAGATGTTTCAGGAGGCCTCCTTCACTGTTTCTTGTTGCCATTTTCAACAGGCTTGACCCATGACCCTTTGAGGGTAGTTCCGGGGTGACGGGTTGATTATGAGAATCGACCACCTACCACGCCTTGGCCCACAACTTTTTGGCAACTGTGCAGAGGTGAGGACCCGTTTTAATTTTTTAATTTTTAATATTTTACTTTTATATATATTAAAATTTTCAAGGCATAAGTTTTAGTTTTTTTTTTGGTTTTTTTTTTCCTTTTTTTAAAGTTTAAATTTATTTATTTTATTTTATTTTATTTTTAAATTTTGATTTTTTAAAATTTAAAATTTATCTTTTTCAACGTTTTTATTTTATTTTTTACGTATTATTATTTTTAATTTTTTTTTTGGGTTTATTTTTTAATTTTGATTTTAATTTTTAATATTTTAAGTTTTGTCTTACTTTTAAATTGTATTTTTTTTTTAGTATGGGTTGTGTCGATGTTCAACTAGCAACCTCATCCTAATACATGTCAATTTGATAGTTGTTTTTTTTTTTTTTCAGTTTTTGTTACAATAAATCAAGTTTTCCTCCACTATCTGTTAATTTGATGGTTGATTAAGTTTTCATTGCAACGGATCAAGCATGACCCCACTATGTGTCAATTTGATGGTTGTTTTTAAGTTTTCTTTGTAATATGCCAAGTTTATTTAGGCTAAGATTTTAAATGAACTATATTTTTAGCATTTCGTATAATGACACTTTGATTTAGGAATTTATTTTTAAGGGTTTTTTGTTTGTTTGTCATGATATTTAATCTTGGAATACGCTGAAAATCTAAGGTTTGTTATATCATAATTTTTGCTTTTAATTCCATGACTGAAAAATGTTGAAATTTTAAGGTTTTTCGAAGTCTTGATATTTGATCTTTAACACCATGGTTGAAAATAGTCAAAATTTTAAGGTTTTTTAGAGTCATGATATTTATCTTTGACACCATGGTTGACAATTGTTGGTTTTTTTAGGTTTTGTAGAGTCGTTATATTTTAACTTTAACGTATTGCTAAAAACTATTGGGATTTTAATGATTTTTGGAGTCAAGATATTTTATTTTTAATGTCATTGCAAAAAAATGTCGGAATTTTAGCCCTAAAAAAACGTTGATGCGAGCATCAACACTTTTTAATTTTGCGATGTTTTTTCATGTTTATTACACAAAGATTTTAGTTCTTAATGTCATTGTTAAAAAAAAAAATTTAACAAAAAAAAAAGTGTTGATGCAACATCAAGTTGCATCAACATTTTTCGTTTTAGGGTGTTTTTTCAAGTTTTTTGCGCAAAAAAAAATGGTTTTTACTGTCATTTTTAAAAAATGTTGAAAATTTACCCAAAAAAAGGTTGTTCCAACATCAACACTTTTCATTTTTGGGTTTTTTTTTTCATGTTTTAATGGGGTATTTTTAGTTAAAGTTCTTGTTTTAAAGTAAAAATTCTCATTTGATCGATAACTTTGTTCTATTTGCAAGTATTTAATAAGGGCGCAATTGAAGCTAGGGAAAGCATCAAAGCAAGGCTTGTGCAGAGTTTCCAAAGGAATATTTTCTCAGTATTTCCAGTGTTTGGGTGACAGGAAAGAGGAGGTCGAATAAAACAATGCGAGTTAGCCAAATTCCTAGCGTGAGTTGCCGGAGGAAGTCACGTTTCAGTTTCCAGTGGTCGGATTAGTGTTTCAGAGGTAGAGCGATTTGATTCCAGAGGTAGAGGGAGGCAGGACAAATCACCTTAATGCAGTTATGGGGCTCTACAAATTTATCTTGAGCAACAATGCACATTTCCCAAAGGTAGTGTGAATAGTCTGGGAGAGTGCGCGTTGTCGAGAGAGGGTTAGATCAGTTGCAGAGGTAGACAAGGGTGTCTTCTAGATATTTTTCTAATAGATTGCCAAATGTTTTCCAATTAGACAACAAGTTGTAATATTTATCAAATTGTAGCATAATAATAATACCTTCATCTACTGTACTTATTTTCCCTTCAGATTTTTTACAAGGAAATTTGTCTAAAAATAACTATGTCAAATTTTGTGTATGTGCATCTATTTCTCAGTTCCATATTTTATATTTTCGCAATGTTTTTATTGTGAAGAATGCATTGGTGATTTAATCGTTATTTGTTGAATAATAGTTTAGAAGACAAATAAACTGCTAACAGTCAAAAAATTAAACTCTAGTTGTTGCATTCAAGGAATTTTCACAAGGTTTAGGTCATTCAACTTATTTTGTTAATCAAGGTAAATCGATTGGTTCGGTCTTTTTGACTAACTTGGTAGAGTCAATCCAAATCTACTAGTTGGGAGGATCTTGATTGGTCCTATCACGTATTCTAGAGAACTCTATGTAAATTTATATTTGTGACTTCAACACACTCCGTTGATGGTTTGGGTGTAATGAGCCATGGAAGGGAGTGCATATTGTGACTGGATAGAGAGGTAGGGTTGATTTCCCATAATGTTGAGAAATGCACTTGAATGCATGCTCTATGTATGCTTTTATTGGATACATGATGGATGAGCCTTTCAATCATCCTAACAAAATCTATAAGTAAACCCCACTTATGTGCATTGACAGGTTTAGTTGATTTACTTGGGCATGTTGATTATGGCCTCCATGGGTAGGGCACATTGAAATAAGTTTGTGCATAAATAAGTCGTGCACGACTGAGGACTCTACGAAAATATCAGAGTAAAGTTCAAAATTTGTAAGTGTAGAGTGCAAGTCGATTCTACTGGTGGGACCTCAGGTCAAGGGTTGGCAAGTCGGACAGAACAGTTATTTGGGTTCAATGGATGAGTCAGTCTTGGTGGTATGGTCGAGCCATTCGAATAGATTAGGGTCGGGCCTGGTGGACAAGTCATTCCTAACAGTAGGGTATGGTAATTTGGCTAAATCAGGGTGATTTAGGTCATCCAGGTCGGGGGTCAGGACTCCGGTGGGAGTTGCAATGTGTATTTCGTGCAAGCATGCTCTAGTGGATCAGTAAAGTGCTCAAAATTAAAAGTGTTCAAAAGTGCTCAAAAATGGTGCTAAAATGAATATCTCTTCACCCTGAATCCAACACAACTCAAATCACTTAAAACCGATATCGTATGCTCCCGATATCACGTTATGACCGTTTTCCTAAACGAGTAAATTTTTTGCAGTTGGGTTACAGGTATGCACAGTCAACAATCTGTACGCTGACGAGGCAGGTGACTAAGTAGTTGATTGTGTTTTTCTTGGCTAGTGAGATGTCGCCAAGTGTTTCATTTTGGTTGGTCAATTTTTTGTGTGGTTTTTTTGGTTGATTCATTTTTTAGTTGGGACAATGGTTGGCTGCCACATGGCCTCTTGACCATGTTATAAAATTTTGGTATCGGTCAAATTGAACTCCAAGAGAATCAAACGGGCAACCTACTGACTGGAAATGCAAAGTCTTACCGCTCTGCCATAGGTGTTGCTTAACATCTATATTGGATGAGTACTATATAAAGTTTATTGGTTTCAACGTCAGGGGACGGGGCCGAGGTTAACCCCTGCCCCCCGGTCCACCCCAACCCATGAGACCGTTGGTTAGGGCACCGAGGGTGCAGGGTTAACCCCGGCCCCAGCACCATGGTACTACACCATACCACAGTTGGTTTGACGGTAAATTAATCGACGGTCTTTGAAACCTTACCATAGTGCTACCACAATTAGCTAGACGGTTAACACATATGGCGCGCAGTTGCATACTCGTCAACCCCAACTCCAATTCATTACAACGTTACCATGGTTACAAGCAGGTCTGAACTCTGGTGGAACCATCGTTCGCTACCACAATCAGGAATGGGTTAGAGTTATGGTTTGGGTGAATTTTTTTTAAACCTAACCACAGTTCTGCCACCGAACCATAGTCACAGCCTTGGTCAAAAGTTGGCGGGATTATTTGAAACTGCCTACATCCTATGACACTGAATGTGCCATGTAGGCCTGATCCGTCGCCTCATGGGTTCACCACGCTTTTAAACCATTCGACAATTTGAATCCAATCCGTCGTGAATCTTGCTGGTGTGGGGCGAATTTGTCGCTCCACGATGCCGAAAATGGCAGAATTTGTAGGATGGATAGTAGGTGGGTGCAGATTGTAGGAAAATTAATAGAAAAATTACACCAGAGCATAAATCAGTTAGGTTTTTACCAAATTGAGTGCATAAAGAGCCTAGATAGGGGTTTTTTTATTGTTCTGGAGCCACTGGAGACATTATTTTTGCATTCTAAGCAATACAAATTCATGTAAACACATATTTGAGCACATAATGAAAGAGGCCCAACATTGGAAGCAGGACCAGGAGATGTAACCCAAGAGGGGTGAATTCCATCCTTTTGTTGTCTTGTGTTTCTGTTTATGGTATTATTATCTATGTTTTATGCTGCAAAACTGAGTTTGAACATTTGATTTATGTGTTATTGTAACTTGTTTAATTTCATAAAAAACATAAAATTTCACTTGCAAAATTTCATCAAACCTTCAAGTTTTCTAATACGGATGAGATTGGTATCAGAGCTTTGGTTATTTGGTTGTATTGAGGGTTTAATTCTGTTGCAAGTGTTTTCTACTGCTTACAAGGTTGAAGCTCAAAAGAGGAGAAGGAAAGCTTGTGGTAGAAAATCTTAAAGCTAGTTCAAGGAGAGCTCATTTGCCACAATATTGACCACAAGTTTCACCTCAAGTGTCACCAAAGACCTCGCTAGTCATGGCACACGAAGGAGAGCTTGAAAATATGATTGAGGATGAGGAGGCTTCCAAAAAAACATTCTTTGACATGATTGAGATGGTGAAAGTTCTTTATGAAGAAATGAATTCAAGATTGTTGGGTGAAAGCTCAAATCCTCCTAAGGGAAATGGAGTATATGGAGAAAAACATCCAAATTGGAATGGAGGAAATGGTGATAAACCACCTCTACCTCCACCTTTCTCCTCACCTTCATCTTCACCATCATCATCTTCTACATCAACCCCTTCACAAACACCTCCACATTCTCCAAAGGGACATGGTAAAACTCCATTTTTAAAACTTGACATAAAGTTTGAATTGCCTATGTATAATGGAGAGGAAAATGTTGAGAATTTAGATAATTGGGTTTGTCAGCTTAAAGTGTATTGCAGGATACAAAGGATTAAAGATGACGAGACCAAGATTCAAATTGCTTCATTAAGGTTGGAAACTACAACACTCATTTGGTGGGAAGCCAAAACTCAAGAGGACATGAAGAAACATGGTAGGGTTTTATCCTCTTGGAATGATTTTTGTAATATTCCCAATTTTTCACAAGATAATTGGAATATTATAGTTCTTAATTTTCTTATTTAATTAAGTAAATAAAAGGGTGGAGGAACCCATAATCCTCAAAGATGAATAACATCCACTTTTTGATGTGTGAATGTGGACTAATTAAACATAGATATACATAATGGAGTAGTGAAGCAACTATTAATGAGAAAGGAGTGGAGATCATGTTTCATTAATGAGATAGATCATAGAGGTTGGAGCAATCAACTGAGATCATGGATGGAATCTAATGTAAGGTCATAAAGCATTCATGATGAAGTGATGGAGGAAGTAGTGCATTTAATGCACACATGATGGAGAGGGTGTACATTGCATGTAGACATGATGGAGGACTTGGAGAGACAACACAGTCAACCATGGAGGATTATGTCCACATGAACAATGCAATTTAGAGGTGGGCAAGGGCTTGTGAAGGCTCACTTTGTATATAAAGGAGATGAAGGCAACATTGGAGGGAGGCTTCAGTTTATGATTTGATGATCTGTTTAGATCTAGATTTGTCAGGTGACATGTCCATGCACTCTTATGCTGTTTAGATGAGTTTGTAGTGCTGTTTAGCAAAGGGTGTTCCCGAGCGGGAATACCACCCTTACCTAAGGGGGACTTGTGTACCTACTTTGGGAAGGTTATTCTGAGCTACCATTCATCACTAGGCATTGGTGCCACACTATTTCCACTCTCTACAGAACACATACCTTCAGGAATTATGCAATTTCTGAAGATTAGTTTGGGAGGAGGAGGCTGTCTTCAGCATTTCAGCTGAAGAACCGGTGAAGGATTATTCCTATCACCTTGGACTTGAAGATCATAAATCCTAGGGCCTCATTTCAGATCTGGAATCAGGCCAAAATTTATTGACCTCCTATCAGTAGCATTCCCATCAAGGATTGCAAAATCTATCATTGTAGATCCAGAGGAGGAAGGAAGTTTCTAGCATTTCAGCTAGGAATCCTGTGAGGGATTATCCCCTCACTTTTCCATCATAATTTACATCAGCCTGGAGCTTATTGTAGCACATTTCAGCAGGCATTGAGTCTCTCCCTCTTGCACAACGCAGTTTTCTTAACAACTACATCTTTATTTGCTGCATTTTGAGGAAGAGGAAGAAGAGACGAGATCTCAAGCTTCCAGCTTGGAGATCTGAAGGAGGCATCAACCCTCAAAGCTTAGATCTGTTTTTATAATATTTTTCATCCATCTTTGGATCAGATCTAGATTTATATCTACATAACCCAACAGTCAAAGGATCAAACCCTAGGAGGGTGATTTTCCAAACTCATAGATCTGGAAAATCCTTTCTGGGTTATCTTGGGTTTCCATCACATTGGCCAGATCTTGAATCTTGGCATCATCAGAGCTCCTAAGCCCCATATATCTGCATTTCCCTTTTTAGAAGCTATATTTACATCATCAACAAAAGGGGCAATGCAATATTACTTCATGTAGCTCTCCAGTTACACAATGCTAGTTGTGGCATGCTTTCAGGGTCATTGTAGGCCATCTCTTTGGCTAGATTACCCCATATTTTGTACACTGTTGTAACTGTAATCCATCTCCAATGAATAAAATGGCTCTCCTATTCTGTCTACATCTGTGTTGATCAAAATCTTTGTGTACATTTTTTGTGTTTCAAATATTATGTTTGTGTATCAATGCATTATTCCATTTTGGGATATTACAATTTTGTTGTTTCATTGAGAAGACAATTTTATCCTTTAGCATACATTCAAAAAGCGATAATGGATTGGAAAAATTTTAGGCAAGCAAAGGATCAAAGTGTGCAAAGTTATACTCAAGAATTTAGGAAAAGAGCTTTGATTTTGGGTATAGATTTATCTTCTCAAGACACTTTACTCAAATACATTAGAGGTTTACATAGCTACTTGAGACAACCTATTCTCATGTTTAACCCTACAAATATAGATGAAGTTTGTGTACATGCAACACATTTATAAGCAAGAGGGAAGAATGTTTATGAAGAAACTAGTGAGAATTAATTTGAGTATGGAGACAAAGGAAAGGGGAAGTAAAAAGGAAAAGGGAAAGGGAATGCTTCCATCAAGAAGGAGAGAGAAAAACTCACATGTAAACACTATTCCAAAGAAGGCCATGATGAAGACCATTGTTGGAAACTTCATCCTGAGATGAGACCCAAAAAGTTTAACAACAAGGAGAAAGAAAATGTTGTTGCAACTATATAACAAGATTTAGGATCTGATTCTAGGGATGAAACAAAGATCACAACCATGGGATTGAAAGGTAAGGACTCCATTGCAAGTACTAGTTCTTCAAATAGCCTCATTGAAACTTAATATGAAAAAACAAGAATAGAGGTTTTCCACATTAGATTTATTTCAAAACATACCAAGATAGATACTTTGTTTGATAGTGGATCACAAGGAAACCTCATTTCAGAAGACATTGTTAGGAAATTGAATTTAGAAACCATTCCTAATCCGAAACCTTATCCTTTAGGTTGGGTATGCAACAATTCCAAATTGCAAGTGACAAGAAAATGCATACTTAGATTTTCCATCACTGCAAACTTCATTGATGAGGTAGAACTTGATGTAGTCCCACTTGACATATGTGGTATTGTTTGGGAAGCCCATATCTATATGACAGGAGCGCCATTTTTCATTGCCATGAGAACAAATATCTTTTATTTTTTTATTTTTTATTTTATGGGATTGAGTAAATTTTTAGAGCACATAGAAAGAAATTGATTTTATCTCTTGTGAATGCTGGACAAATGAAGAGGCTTATTAATGCTAGTCAGAATTTTGCATTTTTAATGATAAAACACAAAGATGTTGAGGAATCTAAAGCCTTTCAAGGACACAAATAAAGTTTAAACTATGATTTAATTGAGGTTTCTAATTCACGTGATAAGATGTTTTAGGAGTCTAACATGTTGCCTCCTAAAAGAGGAAAACAACATGAAGTGCAACTGCAGCAGAATGCATCATTGTTGAACATTGGTATGAACAAGATGCAAGTGTTAAAGATTGCAGGGATCAAAGAGCAGATGCAAAATCTATTTGACAAAGAGGACATTGGTTATAATACATCTTCTAGTTGGTTTCATAATGTTTTGGCTTTGAAGAAGGATGATGCATGGCGACGGAGATCACATTTGGTAAAGAGTCAAGCCAAGTGCAAGACTAGACATAATAAGCATCACTATGACTACAATTTTCAAGGTGAAGTGAACTTGAAACTGAATAAGTCTCCCTTGATTGAAGATCAAGGTGAGAATTTTCAAATTCCTTTAAGGGAAGTTTTCTTTTCTGAATATCTTGAAAAATTGCAGCAAGATATCATCCTTGACAGGAAAACAAGGACTTCAAAACAAGGGAAAGTGGAGTACCTTCATGAGGAGCTCAAAGCAACAAAAACAAGAAAAGAAAAATGGGTTGAGATTGGAAGGGTGAGGGAATTGTACCCTCATCTGTTTTTTGACTGAAAATGATCTTTTGGAGGTACAAAAGCTTCCAGTGGGGAGGAATGATCTAGTGGATCAGTAAAGTGCTCAAAATTCAAAGTGTTCAAAAGTGTTCGAAACTAGTGCCAAAACGAAGATCTTGTCTCCTTGAATCCAACACAAATCGAATCACTCAAAACTAATATCGTATGCTCATGATATCACGTTCTGACTGTTTTCCTAAACAAGTAAAAATGTTGTTGTTGGGTTGTAGGTACACATATTCAGAAGTCTGTGCACTGACTAGTCAGGTGACTGGGCAATTGGCTATGTTTTTCTTGGCCAGTGAGATCTTGCCAAGTGTCTCATTCTGGTTCGTCTAATTTTTTATGGTTTGTGATTGGTTTATTCATTTTTTAGGTTAGCCAATGGTGGAGGGCCACATGGGCCAATGGATGGATTCCACGTGGCCTCCCGACCATGTTATAAAATTTTGGTATCGGTCGAACTGACCTCCAAGTGATCAAAGGAAAAACCTAATGATTGGAAATACATAGTCTTACAGCTTTGCCACAGGTGTTTCTTAACATCTATAATGGCTTAGTACTATATAAAGTTTATTGGTTTCAATGTTGGGGGGCGGTGTTAACCGTTGGCCCTCGGTCCACCCCAACCCACGAGACTGTAGGTTAGGGCGCCGAGGGTGTGGGGTTAACCCTAACCCCAACACCACGGTAATACACCATATCACGGTTGGTTCGACAGTGAATTAATCGACTGTCTTTGAAACCTTACCATAGTTCTACCACAGTTGGCTCGATGACTAACACATATGGTGCGTTGTTGCAAACTCACCAACCCCATCTCCAGTTCATTACAATGTTACCATGGTTGCAAGCAGGTTCGAACTTCGGTAGAACCACCGTTCACCACTCATGGGGTCACCACGCTTTTAAACCATTCGACAATTTGCACCCAATCTGGCACGAATCTCGCTGGTGTGAAGCAAATTTTCCGCTCCATGATGTCGAAAATGGCAGAATTTGAAGGATGGATAGCAAGTGGGTGCAGATTGTTGAAAAATTAGAAAAAAAATTACACCATAGCATAACTTAGTCAAATTTTGACCAAATTGAGTGCAGAAAGATCCCAGCTAAGGGTTTTTGACTATTCTGGAGCCATTAGAGACATTGCTTTTCATTCTGAGCATTGCAAATAAATGTAAAATCATATTTGAGCACATAATGAAAGAATCCCAACATTGGAAGATGGATCAAGAGATGTAGCCCAGGAAGGGTGAACTCCATCATTTTTTTGTCTTTTGTTTCTGTTTATGGTATTATTGTCTCTATTTTATGCTGCAAAACTAAGTTTAAACACTTAATTTTTGTGTTATCGCAACTTGTTTAATTGCATAAAAAACATAAGATTTCACTTGCAAACTTTCATCAAACCTTTAATTTTTCTAACATGGATCAAAGCAGGCCAACCACTGAATACGAAGGAGAAACATGCTTATTCCACATGCACTTATCCTTGGTGGAAAAATGGCCACATAGGCGCCATGTAATATGACATGTGGGTGCCACATGGGACCAATGCTAATGTGGCAGGATTTTATTGGCTAAACTTTAATTGGCCATATATCCTAATCTGTACGCCAGTTTGAGATGAATTTTATGTCACTGGAAATGTAAACAAGATGAACACAATGGTGATATTGGTTTAATGTTTTGAAGAAATTAAAAAAGATTGAAAAATTTAGATCCCATTTCCATGACTAAACTTTGGAGGTTGGGTCATCATAGTAACTGCCTCCTTCTACCTTTAGTATAAGCTATGGGTGGTAAGGGTGTCCATGAGCTACCTATAGTGGTCCAACGCCAATCCATCAAATACTATGGCTATTCCATTGGATAGTTCGTCACAACAAATCTGATAAATTTATGCTTAAAATTCTAAATCTACACTACCATGGTTTATTTCTCCTTAGATTTTGGGATTTGTAAATTATTGTTTGTTGTGAATTCATGCAAATAATTATGCAAAAAATAGAGAATGGCGAAATAAAACTCACAAACCACAAATTAAGACAAGATATAACTTAGGCAACCCTTTCAGTAGGAAACCCAATTGGAAGGTGAGGTTGTTATGCTCTCTTCCTTTGAATGGAAAATGGATGTAAGTACAATGAAGTGAGACCTATGTCCTGTCGACTACTATAATGCATAATTCCTTTCTATTTTCTCTCGTCCTATCCATTCTTGGCTACTCTAATTATACATGGAACAAAACCCACTCAAATATAATGTAACCCCTTTTCCTCTTAGCGGCTCGATTATAACACAACCCAAAAACTGAATAGTGCTTAAGTTCGACTCCTACAACTCTTAACTAGAGTTACATTATCGACACTTCTAGAGTATTATTCATGATGATCACGTGGATAGCCTTTTTTCCATGAATAATAAGGTCAAACATGACATCCTCTCAAATTAGGGTGGTCAAAATATGAAGGTAAAATTCTAGGTGGCATAAATTTTGCATACAGAGTCTGATTGAGATGATTCTTGTGCCATTAGAAAGGTATATCTGTGTAGAATACCACAATGAGGCATGTAACTTGAGCAATAAAATTTTACACCAAAAAATGTTGTTTGATGCCTGAAATTTCTCCTAGAGTGTTTCAAATCCCTATTTGTGACATTGGGACCCATCAGTAAAATGGCCTTGTGAACTAATTCCTCCACTTTTTCCACTCTGTCGAGGCCTCAGAATTTCGCTGCCTAAACATGGGGGAAAACCACTCGGTCTAGACCTTAAAGTAGCTCCTTTTCTGTTTGGTGTAGTGGCTCCGACTGGGGTAATGGGACCAATTTCCCAATAAGGATAATTTTGAGGGTGTGTGATTATATGACATGCAAATGGAAAAAGAATTTAATATATCTTATGCATCTATATAAACTATTTATTCTACTATATACCAGGGATTTTTCTTCTTTTATGCGATCTAAAATAGATATCCTTCAACTGTTAGTAATATAGATCATTTAACAGTTGAAAGAGATGAAAATTATGTAATATGATTCTTATAACAAAATAGTTTGACTAGAATAATTGTGAAAAATATTCGCATTCATATGTGTGATTATACATTCAATAAGAAACTACAGACAAATATTAGAACATAAGTGCATGTAACATTCATCTATAATAACATTTTAAATATATAATGCAATAAAAAGATGACTGTCAATCTATAAAGAAAGACTTAATACAAGTGAATAAAAGTACCATATGTATGAAGTTCTACTCATGTAAACTGATAGTAATTGATCTGTTCCCTCTCACTTTCAAGCAATTTAAAGAGTACAGTAGTGAAACATTAGTTAAACAACTTTAATTGTCAAAAGATAACATATGTATTCCATTAATTCATCAAAGCATTCACAAACTTACAATAGTGCATTCTTTGCAAATGTTTTTGACAAATTTCTGAACCCTTCTCTAAATGCATGAGAGGGGTTTAAATACTAAAATAACTATGTTCTAAAATAGATTATTACAAAAGTGTAGAGGAGGTTTCAAACAACCATCCTTGTAAGACTAAATTAAAATACAATATAGGAAAACAAAATAACAATTTTGATTTATGGATTCCGCCCTTTCTTCTGGATTTGGTCAGGAAGTTGAAAAATATCTATCATAGGCTTGAGCTGAGATGGTTGCGAAATCCTCGATCTGACCTGTCCCTTGAATACTGTTGGGTGTGGAGCCTGATTATCTTGTTTACTTTGTATCACAGCATTGGACCCCTGTACCTTAAATGGGGCGGCAATGCCGCCCGTAAATTAATCGATGCCGTGGGGGGTCCAGGGGGGGGGGGCGGCAACGACTTCATGGAGCCCCCCCTTGGCGGGGGGTTTCGGGGGCAGCGCCCCCGAAGCTAAAAACAGATGTAAAATTTCCTTGTAAAAGTATAGTAATTTCTAGTCAATCTGGGCCATTCATTAGGCAAATGATTTGATGGTAGAAGTTATGTTTAGTTTAGGGTTTTTTGCCCTAGAAGGCAACCCCTCGCTTTTATGAGGGTATTGTATTGTGGCTGTGTATTGTATGTGTATTCTTGGAGCGAGAAACAGAGAGGGAGACTGTGAGAGAGAATAGAGGATATTACAACGGATCTGCTGAAGGTTTTGTCTCTTCATTTTTGCTCGATAATAGAAAAGGAAGGACTGGCTGTTCGGGGTGGACGTAGCCCAAACTGGGGGAACCATGTATATCTGTGTCTCTCTGGTTTTATGTGTTTTGTGTGCTTGTATTTTCTGCATATTTTATGTGTTGCATTGTAAGTTTGAAATGGCTAGAAAAAGGTGTACTAACTAGTTTTTCATTCTGCATATTAAATATTTTCAACACCTTTTGTATGTACTCATTCTGAGACAGTGTTAATTTGCAATTTTTCCTGTCTCTAGTTATTCTCATACCAAGGATTTGTTTTGCAGCTCCCAAATCCTTCATTGCAAATGAATTTGCTAATTTTCGTTTGAGCACATTTATTTCCTGCATGTTAGACCTTGCAACAAGCATGTCATCTACATACAATAACAATATAATATATCTGCCATCATTTTTCCTTTTTAAATAAACACAATGATCAGAGTGACATATAGTATAACCTTTTTCAGACATAAACTTGTCAAATTTTAGATACCACTGTCTTGGAGCCTGTTTTAAGCCATACAAGCTCTTCTTTAACCTGCACACCAATTTTTCTTTCCCTTTGAGCTCATATCCTTCTGGTTGCTCCATATAGATCTCTTCCTCCAAATCTCCATGGAGAAATGCTGTCTTTACATCTAACTGTTCAAGATGTAAATCTTCCGCTACTAGAAGACTTAAAATAGTTCTGATTGAATTCATCTTAACAACAGGAGAAAATATTTCATCAAAATCAATATCTTTCTTCTGTGTAAACCCCTTCACCACAAGTCTAGCTTTGTACCTATATTTTCCTCCATCTTCTTCCTTCAACCTGTAAACCCATTTATTCTGCAATTTAGTTTTACCTGTAGGCAACCTGACTAAGTCCCAAGTCTGGTTATGCATTAAGGAGTCCATCTCTTCTTCCATGGCTAGCTCCCACTTCTTCCTGCTTTCAACCTGCATTTCTTCTTCATAACATTCTGGTTCACCAGAATCAGTCAGCAATAAATAATATAATGAAGGAGAGTATCGTTCAGGGGGTTTACTTATCCTGGTAGATCTTCTAACACCACTTTCAGGTGTTTGAGGTGCCTGTTGCTGTTGTGGTGGTTGCTGCTGTTGTGGTTGTTGATTATTATTATTTTCAGGCACCTTTACTTTTTCAGTTATCTCATCAAGAACCGTGTATTCCTTGCTTTCTTTTTCCTGTTTCTTTTCCTGCAACTGATTCTTATACAAGACATTTTCATTGAATATTACATCTTTTCTCCTAATGATTTTGTGATTTTCACAATCATATAAGCGATAACCAAAATCATTAAAACCATATCCAATAAAGGTACATTTCTTTGATTTTGCCTCAAGCTTTGTTCTATTTTCTTTATTAATATGGACAAAGGCCTCACAACCAAAAGGCTTTAAAAAAGAGTAGTTTACCTTTTTACCTCTCCATGCTTCCTCTGGAATACCACCATCCAAGGAACTTGAAGGCCCTCTGTTTATTAGATAAACAGCAGTATCTACAGCATCTGCCCAAAATTGTAAAGGCAATCCTGCATGCAATCTCATGCACCTTGCACGCTCCATGATTTTTCTGTTCATCCTTTCTGACACACCATTTTCCTGTGGTGTTCTTGGAACTGTCTTCTCTCTGTGAATTCCATGCTCTGAACAGTACCTATCAAACTCTTTGCTGCAATATTCACCTCCATTGTCTGATCTGAGACACTTCAACTTCTTTCCTATCTCAATCTCAACTAAAGCTTTCCATTTCTTGAAAGTATCAAATACATCAGATTTATTTTGAATACAATAAATCCAAATTTTTCTAGTTGCATCATCAATAAACGTAACATAATAGTGAGAGCCACCGAGAGATGATACCTGAGCAGGTCCCCATACATCTGTATGCACAAGCTCCAATTTTTCAGTCTTCTTTTCTTTCCCAACTCTGAGAAATCTGACTCTCTTCTGTTTTCCATAAATGCAATTCTCACAGAAATCCAAATCAACATTCTTCAAACCCGACAACAAATTTCTTGAGTGAAGAATCTTCATCCCCTTCTCACTCATGTGTCCGAGCCTATGATGCCATAATGTTGCATCTGCTCCTTTGGAAGTTAAAGCATTAACAGAGTTAGAAATGCCATTGCATAAATACAATGTACCAACCTTTTCGCCTTTTGCTATTACCAGGGCTCCTTTGGTGACCTTCCAAGTTTTATCTGTGAAAGTTGTCACACAACCTTCATCGCCTAACTGCCCTGTTGAAATCAGATTTTTCTTCAGATCTGGAACATGCCTTATCTCCTTTAATAGCCATTGGTTTCCATTCTGTTGTTTTACAAGAACCTTACCCATTCCAACAATTTTACAGGGTTTATCATCACCTAAACGGACTTGTCCAAAATCTCCTTGAACATAGTCATGAAAATATTTCTTATCAGGTGTGGCATGGAATGAAGCCCCTGAATCTACAACCCAAGAATCAGTAACATTTTCGAAAGAAAGAATCAAAGCATCTTGTAACACATCACATGTCACATTTGCTTCATGATTGTTTTCTTGCTGTGTGTCTCCTTCTTTTCCCTTCCGAGATCTACAGTCTTTCTTTAGGTGTCCTTTCTTTCCGCAATTCTAGCACACTATCCCTGATCTAGACTTGGATCTGCCTTTCCTTGATTTACTGCGATATCCCGAGCTCTTTCCTCTTTCCATTCTTCTTCCCCTAGACTCTGCACTCAAAGCATTACCTGATGTCTCACCGGAGCTTTTCCATCGCATTTCCTCGCTAAGGATAGCACCAACAACATCATCAAATTTTAAAGTACTAGATCCAGAGACAGAGTTACTAATGGCCATTACTAAACCATTCCAACTCTCTGGCAATGAGCACAAGAATAACAGAGCTCTAACTTCATCATCAAAGTTTACCCCTACAGAACTTAACTGAATGGTAATTGTATTAAAATCATTTAAATGGTCTGCAACAGATCCACCTTCCGACATCTTCATATTAAATAGTCGTTTCATAAGAAATACCTTGTTTTAGGCCGAGGGTTTTTCATATAGTTTCCCCAACGTCTGCATCAAACCCTCTGTTGTTGTTTCCTTCTAAATATTGAAGGCGACTGACGCTGCAAGGCACAACCATATTGTTTCGAGTGCCTTTCTATCGAGAATGTTCCATTCCGCGTCTGTCATGGCCGCCGACTTCTTTGTTTTTCCGCTCAATGGTAGGTACAGATCTTCTTGATACAAATAATATTCCATCTGCATCTTCCACAACGAGAAGTTTTGGCCGTTAAATTTCTCGACCCTAAACTTACCATCTTCCGCCATTGCTCCCACTCGAACCAGGAACCCTTCTTTCCTGCGAGTTTATCAGCCAAATATACCTTCGGCTCACAAAACCAACGACAACTTCACATCATTTGTGGATCTCACACTTCCACGCAGCTTTACACATGGATGGACAATATTAGGCTCCACACAGTTTCTAATTCACCATAAATTATCATTTCTCATACCAGAAAATAACGAATGGAATCACACCAATCCCATTTACTCGCATGATGCAGTCGAAAAAATCCATTAATTTCTCCATTTACAGGCCAATAAAACCCTTGGTTACAGAAGCGTTCCTCTGGAGCCAAATATGGCTCTGATACCATTTGTTAAGATTTTACGACAGAAATAATAAACATTTACTGAGATAAATAAATACAAAGAGGCCAGCAACAAATCATAAACATAAACACAAATATTTAACTAGGAAAACCCCAAACTCCGGGGAAAAACCCAACCAATGAAATTTCATTAAACATTGGCCAAAACCCTGGCCAATTCGGCCAAGTGAACCCAACCAATGAAATTACAATGAAGTATTCCCAGCCTTTTATAGGCTCCATTACATGCAATACCATGGGTCAAAAACCATGGGTGCACAATACCATGTGCCCCAAAACCACTTCTATTTACCCTAGTCAACATTGACTCTACCCCGAGTCATGTTTACCTAAAAAATACTGCGGTTGAAAGTGCCAGCTGCGATCTTTTTGTTGAATATGTTAAGGATTGCAGAATATGATACTGATGATAAGGTTTGATCAGAAAATTCCAATAATTTTCTTGATCAAACCTATTTACCTTTTTAATTACTTCATCCTGTGTGTCTGCCTTCTACTTCCACTATGTTTCTAGCTATTTTACTTCTGAGAACACTTCAGAAGTGTACTATTTGAGAAGTTCAGCTTTCACCTGCTGTTCACATACAGAATCAATAATTTCATTTGATAATTTTGATGTTTTCGCTGCTGCTTTCTATGCCTGTTTTATTTGTGCTTCCCAATATTTGAATAGGATCTCCTTATGAAACTTTATCTACCTGAGGTAGATAAACTTCCTTTCCTAGTTCTAATGCTTGCCATTGAATGTGTTCATTGATTTTCTTTTCGAGTCTTTCACATTCAAGTTTCTGGATAGCTATTTTCTGGATCAGTATTTTATTGGAATCACAATAAGAGTCAATAATAGAAGCTTGATGAAAAAATACTTCCTGTTATTTCTTTAACTTAACATTTACATCCAATGCTTCTTTTATAAATTTCTCTAGTTGCGGTTGGCTCTATAACCTGGTCATTGCTGCTTCCATTTTTACTTATTTCTCATTGATTTATGCTTGATGCTACAATTTAAGACTCTCGAAATCGTTTTGAAATTGGGCCATCTTTGCTTTCATTTGCTCACTGGAGTTGGATTTTTCTTCCTTTAACATCCTCTATATTTCTTGTATTCTAGCTTCCTTTTGCCTCAACAACTCTCTAACTTCAGTAGCTTTATCAACAGTGGTAGTAGCATATGCCCCTGCATACTTGGATAATTTAGTTAGATGTTCGATAGGATCATCTAAGGAATCTTTCCATAAAATGTCAACAGATTCATCTATGAGGTTTGAGATTGTTTCATCAATTATTATCCTTTTGTTCCTCTTAACTACAACCTTATAGCTAGGACTATAGAAGATTTCCAGTGAAATAATTTCTTCAAATTGTAAAACTATTTTTTCTATAGGGTAGGCCGGTATGATATCTCGATCATGAGTCTCTGGAACTTGTTGTAGTGGATTAACAGTTTCCATTATCTTCTAGGAATGTTTAGGTGTTTGAAAACTAGTTACTTGTTCAATATTGGGATTAGCTTTAGGAGTTTTTTATTGCTTCAGATAACTCATCCCATTCACTACTAAAATTCTTTGTTTGTGTCTTTTCAGACTGATCTAGTGTGTCGTGACTATGCTGAAGTTCTTGAGAAGATGACTCTGTTCCATTACTTTCTTTTCGCTCCTGCATCTCTATCTCTTGGATTACTTGATCAATTATCTTTTCTGGGCTATCATTTCTGGATTCAGATTCATTTTCAGAGTGATCCGAATTGTGAGATTGATGCTATGATTGAACTGATTCATCCTCAGATATGTCTTTGGCTTCATTATCAAAGCTGATACTTGGTGCAGGTCTCTTGACATCTTCAATAGTGAATAAGTTGAGAGGAATTCTCTCCAGTATCTTATTTCTATATATTTGGAATGCTTCCAAATCATATTGCCTCAGTTGGCTAGATGCAAACTTGATTATATCTGAAAACTTTTCCATGCCTTGGAAGAGATCATCAAATCCATCTTTTTCCTTTACAAAAGGCTTCATTTTGTGCTCTGTGGTGTAATTTTTAATTACATCATTTGGATCGTACACCTTATTTGGCATTACTTCCAATTTCAATAGACTAATCTTGGAAACCTATTTGTAGGTATGGCCAATATCAAAAAGTCAAAAAGTGCCGCACTATATAGGGAAATTAGGCCAAACGACCTTCTTAGCATCTTTCAGCTGTTTAGTGATACTTAACAAGATGGTAGGCTATTTCTTGTACAAGCAACTTATCAGGAACATAATATGGTAGGACATGGGGAGAAGCATAGCTCCCGAATACTCTGACATATGTAAAATTCTCCTCTGCAAACCACTTATCCACAGAAAGAATATCTGCGCTAGTCTCTTCAGAAACCATAGGGGCCTTTGTATTGAATATCATTTGGTGCATACGAAACATGACTCCATGATTTTTTTTATAAAAATTCAGGTGGAAGTATGAATCCCAAAGGTCTCTGTGGTTAATGTGGATTGGGGTAGGGTCTTGGGTAGTCCATTTCCATCCCATGGTAGGAAAACTAGAAGAAAAGAAGATTGCATCCATGATATAGGTAGACATATAAAAGGGAGGTATTTCTCTAGATTAAGCATTCCTTTTATTCCTATATTCTGTGATGTGTTTGTCTAAACTGTCAGATAGGATATTTTCCCAATTCATAATTAAGGAATTGACAATTGCGTCAATTAATGGAACCCAATCTATTGAAAACCTAGTGGTATCAGGTTTGGAAAACAATATACACAACATACTGGTAGCATAACAATAAGGGGAAGGAATTTGGGCAATTGGGTACGTACCGAGTTTATCTCGCTTTAACTTTCCCTAGTCTTGCTTCCATTCTTTGATGACTTTCATGAGATCTGGATGCTCTACTCTCAAACTTTGCATAAAATATTTGTCATATTTCTTCTGCAGGGAGGGTAGATGGTACATTGTTTGTCAATCTTCTGCCCTGAAAGACCCTATGTTTTCTCCCTTTGAATCTTTGAATTTCCTGTCATCTATGCTTAAGTGGTCAATTACCCACTTAACCATGGCTGTGTAAGGGAGAATTTTCAGTCTTGCGGCTACCTTGCGGATGAATGAACATGCAACATTGAAGTAAGTCACGTCTGAAGTAGATTCCATGCCTGTTGTAGAGACTTTGGTTATTACCTTTGGATTTTCGTCTTCAAACAATTTATACATTGCTTCCCATGATGAACTTCCACAATCCTTGTTACAGGTGGTATCTGAAAATAAGGGAGACATGTCTGAGTCTTAAGTAGGTAGTGCTTGAGAAATCTCTTTGCCCTTTTTTCTCATTTCAATCTTCCTTAATCCATTAAATGTTTTCCTGATTTCAAGTAAACATGGAGAGCATTAAAATAATAGAGAATAGAGAGTCAAATCCGTTGTTTATATCAAACATGCACGAATAGATATGAATATTTCAAATATAACAACAATCATCGATAGTTATTTCAAAATAAAATCTCTTACACCTTCACACGAAATATCTATCAATCAACTTTAAGCCATTAGATCTCGAATTTCAGTTTGATACGACATAAGTCATTTCACATGCTCGAGTAATTAAATGCCGTTAGTTCGCACATCGCAACATATAACTTTTACCGTTTGTGATGTTTTACCCATAAATGCTGTGAAATGCGATGTGCGCAAACCACACATCGCAACTTTTATGCGATAATGAATTTGTTTTCGGTTAAGTCATGCGAAGTGCGAATTGCACATTTAAAAAGTTAAGTGGCCGCGCTTAATAGGACTTTAGAGATTTATTTTTGTTGCTTTGTTGGCTTGTTAGGTCCGCGCAATCACACTTATATCGAATTGCTTTATAAGTTGGTTGTTTTAAATAAGGTGCGATGCGATAAAGAAAGTATAACGATAATTGAAGTGTTTGCAAGATTTTAAAACATAACTTTGAAAAAGGTTAGCGCATTTTGCAGCCCGCATAACTTAGATGGTTGTAAGTCTTTTTAAGTTGTAAGCTATGCGGTTTGCGATGCGCTAAAGGAATAAAGCGTAAAACTCAAAATAAAACTTTTATTTCCTAAGTTTTTGTTTTTAAAGCTAAAAAATAAATTTCCTATTTATTTCTAAAGGGTCCCCATTTATTAAAATAAATGGGGGGGTGTTGTATAGCACAACAATTGGCGATTCACTTGGGAGAACCAGATATCTCTGACTATCTTGTTGAAATTTCTAAAAACTTTTTGAAAATAAAAATAGTTGCAGGAATGAAGTTCAAACAAATAATATCTTACTAAGAAATGAAATTTCTCTTATTTACTATTGATAAGAATCCATATTTTAAAGATATAAGTATGAAAATCTATATCAATCTTTACTCAGTTCAAAGAGATAAAGTAGGTGGCTCTTACAAATCAACTTTATAAAAATTTACTCTTTTATCATAGGTACAACCTTTATTCCAATAAGAAATTTAAGCTTTTGGCCGGGTTACCTTTTACCCAATAATGATTCATTGTCCCATCCAATGTTTATTACAATTTTCAAAAATAAACTCTAATTTTTTGAAACTTTTCTTTTTTTGTATCATATTTTTATTTACTTAAAAGCCATTGTCTTGGCTTGGTAACCCAATGATGACAATGACATTCACTAGTTGTAATTAAATTAATCAAGCTGGCTCTTAATGAGACCCCTTGTACTCTTGATATAATTTGCAGTCATTACCTTGTTTTCGTAGGCAATATTGGTAATGTTGGTTTAACTATTTCCCTATGAACATGGTAAACAAACTCTTGATGAGACTTATTATCTTTTAAGTTTTCTAGTTATAATCTTTTTTGAATTTCTTTCAAAATTTATAAGTTTTCCTAGATGGGGTGAATCATTGGTCCTTTTGAGGATTCTAGATGATAATGTCAATTTTAGATTACTTTTCTGTAAAAGAGTCTTTACTATGTTAAAGATTATTTTATTGACTGATAACAAAATAATCATGCTATATAAGGATGAGAGTTCATGAGAGAACAAATAATTTCAATGAAATTACATCTTTCAGTGAAAATAAAATCTTTTTGTCTTTTGAATCTTTCGATTGTTTCCTTAACATTTCTTATTTCTATAAGCGATAAATAAAAAAGGATCATCTGAGATTTTATTTTGAAAAGCCAAAAATTTATACTAAGCAACTTTTATTTCTTCTAAGGAAAAGAAAAAGACACTAGTATACAAGGAATAGAAGGAGTTACCTCCTATGAAAATTATTTTTTCAAAATCTGCCCATTAACAGGCAAAGAATATCTTTTGCCTGATAGATCTTGCAATAAGAATGTTGATGGGCCTATTTCTTCAATTATTTGAAATGGACCTAGCCAGATTTTTTGAAACTTTGTGTGTTTACCTTTTTCCTCATGCGCTTTGTCCCATTTCAATACCAGATCACCAGTTTGAATTTTTTTTGGAGTAACAGAAGTTGAATCAAGTGAGGCTTTTACTATCTGTTGATGATATGCATGGGTCTGTTTAGATTTTTCTCTTTCTTCTTCTAACTGAAGAATTTGACATTTTCTAAGTTGTAAAGAAGAAGTAGGAGATTCATCAATAAATTGTAATAAGGAAAGAGAGGGAATAACTATGTTAGTAGGAAGTACAACTTATTTTCCATAGATAGGATTAAATGGAGAAGTTTCAATAGAAGCTTTTTGAGTTATTCGATCTGCGCAAAGATCCAAGATTAATGACTTATGCCAATTTCGTTGGGTTTGATCAACAGTTCTTTTGATTATTCTAATCAAGTTCTTGTTTGTAGATTATGCTAAACCATTTCCTTGCGGGTAATAATTTTTAGAATACTTAAGTTTAAAAACTATTTTAATTGCAAATTCCATCATAGCAATTCCTGGGAAGTAAGATGCATTATCAAAGATTAAAGCAGTACGTAAGAAAAACCTGGTTATGATATTTTGGTCGATGAAATCAATGATATTCTTAGAGTTGGATAATTTTAGTGGAATTTCTTCTACCCATTTAGTAAAGTAATCTGTAGTTGTGAGAATATATCTGTGCTGTTTGGAAGAATTAGGAACAATCTCACCAATTATATCTAATCTCCATTGTTCGAATGGTTGTTTGATATTGACTAGCTGTAATGGGAATGCTGGCTTCCTTTGTCTTCCAGATGCAATTTGACACACTTTTCATTTTCTTGCATATTCATGAGCATCTTTGAAAAGTGTAGGCCAATAGTAACCTACATACAAGATTTTGTGTGTTGTCGTATTTTCTCCAAAATGTCCTCCAGCTAGTCCATCATGGAGTTCCTGCAAGACTTTCTCTGTTTTAGATTTTTCTAAGCATCTTTGTAGTACAAAATCAAAATTTCTCCTAAATAACACATCATTGATTATTTCATATTGCTTGTCCTTTAATCTTAAAGCTCGTTTTGTTTTGTAACTGAGGTTATTCAGAGCATATCCATTCTTCAAATATAATATAAGATCAACATATTGAGATTGTGCATTGTTGAGGCTTACCTCTGATATTTTCACATTGTTACCTGAATCTTATTATGATGATAGATGGGATGCTCTTGTAAGCATTCTGCAAATACCTTGACCTCTAACAATTTTAGATGGTTTAATTTCTACATCATATTGTTGTAAAGCGGTAACCCAGTTAGCCCTCTTCTCTCCTAATTATCTTTGCATCAAGAGTTGTCTCACTGCAGAGAATGGAACTATGATTTTAGTGTGAGTTTTTAGGAGAAAAGGTTTGAAATGATTTAGAGCCTTAAAGACAACAAATGCTTGATTTTCGACAGATGTGTAATTTAGTTCTGCACCTTGCAAATTTGAACTGAAAAATGATATTGGTGCTTCAATTTGTTGGTCATTCAGCTGTGTTAAAACAAAAACATATGATGTATCCGATGAAAAAGTGTATAATATAAAAGGATTAAGAAAATTGGGGGTAGTCAGGAATGGAGCATTGACAATTGATTGTTTAATCAAATCAAATGCTTCTCTTTCATTATGTCCCCATTTAAAGACATAATTTTTCTTAATCATGTTACGTAAAGGTAAAACAATTTTCGAAAAGTCAGGGACAAACTGTTTAACAAAATTAATTTTCCTAAGAAACGACTGCATAGCTTTCTTGTTATGAGGGAAAGGGATTTGTTTGATCTCTTCAATTCTTATAGGATCAATATAGATACCACTTTTGACACAATGAATCCTAAAATTTTTCCTTTGTCTAATGAAAAAAATGATTTCTTTGGATTCAATGAGATGCCATACCTTTGGCATCGCTCAAAGACTTGCTTTAGGTCATTCATATGACTAGTTACTTTCTTAGAAAATACTGTAATGTCATCTAAAAAAATAACCACTGATTTATTTATGAACCCCCTAAAAGCTGTATCTATAGCCCTCTGAAAAGTTGCACTTGCATTAATTAATCCAAATGGCATCTTTTGATAGGTGTAAGTTCCCCACTTAGTTCTGAATGTAGTCTTAAATCTGTCATCTGGATGTACGAGAATTTGATTATGTCCCGAGAATCCATCTAGAAAGGACATAAGTTCAGAACCAACTACTGTTTGCAGTACTTGTTCCATGGTTGGTAATGGAAAGTTGTCCTTCTGACAAGCTTTGTTTAAATTCCTAAAATCAATGCAAATTCTAATATCGCCATTTTTTTTCCTAATAGGTACCAAATTTGATACCCATTTAGAATGCCTGACTGGAAAGATGATTTTTTCCGGAAGGAGTTTGTTCAGTTATGTTTTAATTTGATTTTCCAAATTTGGATGAATCTTCCTCAATTTCTGCTGTATAGGATTTTCTTCTGAGATCATAGGAATTGTGTGTTGAATCACAGAAGTGTCATATGTTTTAAGATCAGTATAATCCCAAGCAAAGACATTTTTGTACATTCTAAACAATATGATAAATGATAATCTTTCTTCGGAAGATAGACCAAGACCTAAATTGATATTTTGAGGTTTTTCATTAGTTCCTAGATTTACGAACTCAAATCTTAAGGTAGAGCTTTGTGTTTTTGAGTTAGTCACTCTTTTAAACCTGTGTTTTAGATTATATAGGTATTCTAACTTGAAAATAGATTTAGGAATAGGATTTTCATCTTGTTCTTTTTTAATTTGAATGTCATGTTCATTTTCATCCAAAATTTGACTATCATAAGATCCTTAAGATGTTAAAAAATCTATGAAAACTGAATCACTATTGAATACTCTCCAATTGGTAATATTATCAGGAATAGATGGTCTAAAAATCAATTCAATAGAAAATCTATCAGGACTAAATTCTTGGGATGGGATTAACTTTGATGCTACATTAGCCAATAGATCTGCATTAGTATTCTGCGTTCTAGGTACAGAAAAAATGTTCAAGTCTAAGAAATGAGTTGTTAATTATTGGACTAATGATTGGTAATGATTTAAGTGTCCAGAATTACAATTAATGGTATCTCTTACATGTTTAACAATGATTTCTGAATCTCCTAGAACTTTCAGATATTTGAGATTAATATCAATGGCTTTATACAAGCCTTTAACTAATGCTTCGTATTCAGCTACATTGTTTGTACAATCAAATTCTAATCTGCAGGTTAACACAATCTTTTCTCCTTCTGGGTTTATTAAAATATAACCCGCACCTGCACCATATTCAGATTTAGAACCGTCGAAATAAAGAGTCCAAAACAAAGAATTAACTACTTTTCTATTTGCGAAATTTATACATCTGGAATTATCTGGCTGGGAAAAATTTTCAATCTGAGAAACAACTACATTATCAAAGAAAGGTGATGGTTGAGAATTAAAATTTCCCAAAAATGACCCTGCTGAGTAGTTTCCAATAATGTTGTTATTGAATGCTATTGGCTCATTTACTCCTTCAAGATTTGTGACTGTATGATTCATGAAATTTTCACGGTCTACCCGAATTTGATTTGGCTTCCCATTATATGGTAACCACATATGTGACAAGTCTGTTGCAAAATAACCATGAAGTTTTTCAGACCAGTCTCGGCTTAAAACTAAGCCGCAAAATTCAGGAATATCAGTCACCAATATATCAATTATTTGAGTAACTTTGGGATTTGATGACAATCTGATGGAAACATAATTTATTTTTCCTACCACTTCTACTTTGGTTCTATCAAGTTGTATTATATGAACAGGTGAACTATGTGGATTTATGTTCAACTTAGCACAAACTGATTTTGGCATTATGTTTGAGGAAGCCCCTGAGTCTATTAAACAGTTATGAACGGTTTTGTTGTAGATATCATAGGTTAAGAGAAATGGAGGAGTATGAGAGATGGATTGATCACCTATCATAATCAAGTCTGTAGCATATATTTTCATTGAAGGAGAAGGTGGCTTACCCATTTCATTAGCATATTGTACTATTACTGGAGCAAGTAATTTTGAAGCAGGAACTACATTTAAGTCTCTAAGTAAGATTTACTGTTGCTGCTTTAATTTAGTAAGCTCGTGGATTGAAATGTTGGCCCTGGTTATCTTCAAATATTCAACTACATTATAGTCAATGATGTCTGAGACTACCATTGTCTTAGATGTAGGTGGAGTATCTGAAGTATCGAGGCTTGTTTGTGTAGCCTTCGAATTAGAATTTTTTCTTACCGATTTGTCTTTAGCAGAAGTTGAAATGTTTTGCTGTTGATTTGGTTGTGTTGCTTCAGTAATATTTTTTCTCCTTGTGCTCACAGGTAAAGCTTCATGTTGTTCTTCACTTGGTAGGATAAAATTCCACATTCCATTTAATTAAACTTCTTCTTCTTCGTCATCTTCTTCTTCCTCTTTATCTTGATCAGATTCAACATTAGATATGATATTTGGAGGTTGAGTATTAGAGGATTGGCCTTTCTTAAAGTTTCTGAAAGTCTTTTTTGAGGTAGCATTTTCAGCAACTTGTTTCTTAATATTTTCCATCCCGTTTGTCATAGTTTTCAAAACTTTTTGAAGACCTTCTACGTCGAAAGGATCTTTTAGTGCCTTTTTTTTAGAATCATCTTTGAAAGACACCTTCTTTGATTTTCGATCTTCTTGAGAATTATTTTTCTCAAGAGAGGTTATGCATTTTTCTACAGATAGAGATTATTTCATGTTTTCTGCAAGTGTTGCCAGTTTTTCTTTATAAACAAAAATAGCTTTATTAGATGGAAGAGATGAAATATACCACTCAATTTGAACTTCTGCACCAGGAACTACTGTAGCAAGAATTTTATTGAGTAATTTATTAAATATTGAATTGAAATATTTTATCTTCTCACATGTTTTAGCTTTTATATTTGACAAATCATTGATGAGCATAGCAGTGGTCCTGTCATCCCCACACTTAGCTAGAAATTATTCTTCGAACGTATTCCAGCTAGTTATAGAGCAGGCAGGCAGTGAAAAATACCAGGATCCTGCAGATCCTTTTAGAGTATATGGAAATAATATTACAACACAATCCTCTTCAGCTACTCCATTTATATTGACAGCTAACATAAAATTGTGAATGTGTTCTTCTGCTGGAAGATCATCATCAGGATTAAATTTAGGTAGCCATATTTCAGGATTTTTTGGAAGAGCATGAAGAGGAGCAGGCATGTTTACAGCCTTTGGATTGCTCCATGGGTTTACATTTGGTGGAGGTGGTTGAACTGCCATTGGATTTTGGATAGGTTGGTTGGGTGGAGTTTGAGTTGAAGAAGAGGTAGGCTGAGTGCTAGGACTAGATGAAGGGATAGTAGTTTGAGTACTGGAACTAGTCAAAGTAACACTGATTGTTGGAATGGAAGTTGTGGAAGTGAGTGGAGTTAATGGATGTGAATGGGATAAGATCTCACTGGTGATTGACTCTGATTGAGTCCTCTTTAGTCTTTTTCAAGTACTATCGATGGGAAATTCAAAAGGGAGAATTCCTGTCTTTTGACTTTCTGATCAATTGAATATTCTTTGAGGTTGTAAAGAAGACGAAATACTGATATTCGATATTTGATAATATTCAGGCTTTTCAACATAAATATATACTCTCTCTAACTTTTCTATCAAAGACTGAACTTCTGGGGAAGCTTGATGTGAATCAGGAGATAGTACGGGTTGAGTATCACTAGGAGACTTAGGAGAAGGATGATCAACTTCGGATTTTAAAGATGAGGATCTAGATAATTTTCTAGAAGTTGATGGGGATCTAGAGGGAGAGAGACTCTTCGATTTACCTTTAGATTGATCATATATTTTTTCCATTCACAGGGGTTCAGGCCCTCCTTCTAGTGCCAGAATGTTGAGGCCTCAGAATTCCGCTGCCGAAACATGGGGGAAAACCACCTGGTCCAGACCTTAAAGCAACTCCTTTTCTATTTGGTGTAGTGGCTCCGACTAGGGGTAATGGGACCAGTTTCCCAATAAGGATGATTTTGAGGGTGTGTGATTATATGGCATGAAAATGGAAAATGATTTTAATCTATCTTATGAATCTATCTAAACTATTTATTCTACTATATATCTGGGATGTTTCTTCTTTTATGCGATATAAAAAATATATCCTTCAACTGTTAGTAATATAGATCATTTAACAGTTGAAAGAGCTGAAAATTATGTAAGATGATTCTTCTAACAAAATATTTTGACTAAAAGAATTGTGAAAAATATATCGCATTCATATGTGTGATTATACATTCAATAAGAAACTACAGACAAAACCATTAATCTATAATAATGTTTTAAATATATAATGCAATAAAAAGATGACTGTAAATCTATAATGCAAGACTTAATACAAGTGAATAAAAGTACCATATGTATGAAGTTCTACTCATGTAAACTGACAGTAATTAATCTGCTCCTTCTCACTTTCAAGCAATTTAAAGAGTACAGTAGTGCAACATCAGTTAAACAACTTTAATTTTCAAAAGATCACAGATGTGTTCCATTAATTCATCAAAGAATTCACAAACTTACAATAGTGCATTCTTTGCAAATGTTTTTGAAAATTTTCTCAACCCTTATCTAAATGCACGAGAGGGGTTTAAATACTAAACTAACTATGTTCTAAAATAGATTACAAAAATATAGAGGAGGTTTCAAACAACCATCCTCGTAAGGCTAACTTAAACTACAATCTAGGAAAATAAAATAACAATTTTAGTTTATGGATTCCGCCCTTTCTTCTGGATTTGGTCACGAAGTTGAAAAATATCTATCATAGGCTTGAGCTGAGTTGGCTGCGAAATCCTCGATCTGACCTGTCCCTTGAATACTGCGTTTAAAAGTGCTGGCTACAATCTTTTTGTTGAATCTATTAAGGATTTCAGAATCTGATACTGATGATAAGGTTTGATCAGAAAATTCCAATAATTTTCTTGATCAAACCTATTTACCTTTTTAATTACTTCATCCTTTGTGTCTGCCTTCTTCTTCCACTATGTTTCTAGCTGTTTTACTTCTAAGAACACTTCAGATGTGTACTCTTTGAGAAGTTCTGCTTTCACCAGCTGTTCACATACAAATTCAATATTTCATTTAATAATTTTGATGTTTTCGCTGCTGCTTTCTCTGCCTGTTTGATTTGTGCTTCCCAATCTTTGAATAAGATCTCCTTATGAAAATTTATCTACCTGAGGTAGATCAAATTCCTTTCCTGGTTATGATGCTTGCCATTGAATGTGTTCATTGATTTTCTTTTTGAGTCTTTCACATTCAAGTTTCTGGATAGCTATTTGCTGGATCCGTATTTTATTTGAATCATAATAAGAGTCAATAATAGTAGCTTGATGAAAAAATAATTCATGTTATTTCTTTAACTTAGCATTTACATCCAATTCTTCTTTTATAAATTTCTCTAGTTGTGGTTGGCTCTGTAACTTGGTCATTGCTGCTTCCAGTTTTACTTGTTTCTCATTTATTTCTGCTTGATGTTGCAATTTAAAACTCTCGAAATCCTTTTGAGATTGGGCCATATTTGCTTTCATTTTCTCATAAGAGTTTGATTTTTATCCATTTAACAACCTCTCTAGTTCTTGTATTCTAGCTTCCTTTTGCCTCAACAACACTCTAACTTCAGTAGCTTTATCAACAGTGGCAGTAGCATATGCCCCTGCATACTGTGATAATTTAGTTAGATGTTCCATAGGATCATCTAAGGAATCTTTCCATAAAAAATCAATAGATTCATCTGAGAGGTTTGAGACTGTTTCATCAGTTCTTCTCCTTTCGTTCCTCTTAACGACAACCTTATAGCTAGGACTGTAGAAGATGTCTAGTGAAGGAATTTATTCAACTTGTAAAACTATTTTTTCTATAGGGTAAGCCGGTATGATCTCTCAATCATGAGCCTCTGGAACTTGTTGTAGTGGATTAACATTTTCCACTATATTCTGGGAATGTTCAGGTGTTTGAAAACTAGTTACTTGATCAGTATTGGGATTAGCTTTAGGAGTTTTTATTGCTTCAAATAACTCATCCCATTCACTACTAAAATTCTTTGTTTGTGATTTTTCAGATTGATCTAGTGTGTCATGAATATGCTGAACTTCTTGAGAAGTTGAATTTGTTCTATTACTTTATTTTCACTCCTGCATCTATATATCTTGGATTCCCTGATCAATTATATTTTCTGGGCTATCCTTTCTAGATTCAGATTCATTTTTAGAGTGATTTGAATTGTGAGATTGATGCTCTAATTGGCCTGATTCATCCTCAGACATATCTTTGGCTTCATTATCCAAGCTGATACTTGGAGTAGGTCTGTTGACATCTTCAATAGTTAACAAGTTGAGAGGAACTCTCTCTAGTCTCTTATTTCTATATATTTGGAATTCTTTCAAATCATCTTAGCTCAGTTAAACTTGATTATATTTGAAAAATTTTCCATGCCTTGGAAGAGATCATCAAATCCATCTATTTCCTTTACAAAAGGCTTCATTTTGAGCTATGTGGTGTAATATTAATTACATCATTTGGATCGTACAGCCTGTTTGGCATTACTGCCAGTTTCAATAGACTAATCTTGGAAACCTCTTTGTCGGTATGGCCAATATCAAAAAGTGAAAAAGTGTCGCACTGTACAGGGAAATTATGCTAAACGACTTTCTTAGCATCTTTCGGCTGTTTAGTGATACCATTAACAAGCTGGTAGGCTATTTCTCATGCAAGAAACTTATCAGGAACATAATATGGTAGGACGTGGGGAGAAGCATAACTCCCGAATACTCTGAAATATGTAAAATTCTCCTCTGCAAACCACATATCCATAGAAAGAATATCTGCGCTAGCCTCTTCAGAAACCATAGGGGCCTTCTTATTGAATATCAGTTGGTGCATAGGCAACATGACTCCATGACAAATTTTATAAAAATGCTGGTGGAAGTCTAAATCCCAAAGGTATCTGTGGTAAATGTGGATTGGGGTAGGGTCTTGGGTAGTCCATTTCCATCCCATGGTAGGAAAACTAGAAGAAAAGTAGATTGCATCCATGACATAGGAAAACATATAAAAGGGATGTATTTCTCTAGATGAAGCATTCCTTTTATTCCTATATTCTTTAATGTGTTTGGCTAAACTTTCAGATAGGATATTTGCCCAATTCAGAATTGAGGAATTGAATATTGCGTCATTAAATGGAACCCAATCTACTGAAAACCTAATGGTATTAGGTTTGGCAAACAATCTTACATAACATACCGGCAACATAACAATAAGGGGAAGGAATTTGGGCAATTGGGTATGTACCAAGTTTATCTCGCTTCAACTTTCCCTAGTCTTCCTTCCATTATTTGATGACTTTCATGAGATCTAGATGCTCTACTCTAAAAATTTGTAGAAAAGCTTTGTCATATTTTTGCTACGGGGAGGGTGGATCGTCCATTTCTTGTAAATATTCTTCCCTGAAAGACCCTATGTTTTCTCCCTTTGAATCTTTGAATTTCCTGTCATGTATGCTTAAGTGGTCAATTACCCACTTAACCATGTCTGTGTAAGGGAGAATTTTCGGTCTTGCGGCTACCTTGTGGACAAATGAACATGCAACATCGAAGTAAGTCGCGTCTAAAGTAGATGTCGTGCCTGTTGTAGAGACTTTGGTTATTACCTTTGGATTTTAGTCTTAAAACAATTTATACATTGCTTCCCATGATGAACTGCCGCAATCATTGTTGCATCTGGTATCTAAAAATAAGGGAGACATGTCTGAGTCTTCTGTAGGCAGAGCTTGAGAAATCTCTTTGCCCTTTTTGCTCATTTCAATCTTCCTTAATCTGTTAAATGGTTTCCTGATTTCAAGTAAATAGGGAGAGCATTAAAAGCATAGAGAACAAAGAGTCAAATTCATTGTTTATATCAAACATGCAAGAATAAATATGAATCTTTCAAATATAACAACAATCATTAATAGTTATTTCAAAATCAAATCTCAGACACCTTCAATTTGTTACACAGCAATTTGTCACCGTCCCTGCAATTCCCCGTCCCGCACATTGGAGGGCTCATTCCGTGACCTGTGAGCAGTGACATAACCTGAAAACACTTTCATAGCATTCCCCTAGACATGGAATTTCATTCCCCTGAAGACATCTCCCTATGAAAAACCCTAAAAATAGCCTTTTCATCCTTGGCGTGACTAGCCAGTGTTATACCCGCGCTAATGGGGGAAATCCTTCAAAGAGGGCGCGCCAATTGGCGCTCTGTGTCAGAGTTGCACTCGCGCCAGGCTTAATAAAGGGTGTTTTTAAAAAATAAATGGCGGAAGATTGACTCCAACCAATTCCTAAGCCGTTAGATCTCGAATTTTGGTTTGATACGACATAATTCATTTCACATGCTTGAGTAATTAAATGCCATTAGTTCGCACATCGCAACATATAAATTTTACCATTTGTGATGTTTTACCCATAAATGCTGCGAAATGCGATGTGCGCAAACCACACATCGAAAATTTTATGTGATAATGAATTTGTTTTCGGTTAAGTCATGTGAAATGAGAATTACACATGTAAAAAGTCAAGTGGCTGTGCTTAATAGGACTTTAGAGATTTATTTTTATTTCTTTGTTGGCTCATTGGGTTTGCGCAATCGCACTTATATCAAATTTCTTTATAAGTTGGTTGTTTTAAATAAGGCGTGATGCGATAAAGAAAGGATAATGATAATTGAAGTGTTTGCAAGATTTTAAAACATATCTTTGAAAAAGGTTAGTGCATTTCGCAGCCCGCATAACTTAGAGGATTGTAAGTCTTTTTAAGTTGTAAGCTATGTGGTTTGCGATGCGCTAAAGGAATAAAGTAGAAAACTCAAAAGAAAACTTTTATTTCCTAAGTTTTTGTTTTTAAAGCTAAAAAATAAATTTCCTATTTATTTCTAAAGGGTCCCTATTTATTAAAATAAATGGGGGGGTGTTGTATAGCACAACACACTCTAACAACAACAATATGGATGGAAATTAATAAAATGATCTAATATGGATCACACCTCACCATTTTGAGAGGCTTTTGGTTCCTAAAAGTTTATACTAAATGAGAGAAGGAAAATTTTCCTCCACCTTCTCTCGAGTGTACTATCTTTTCAATCCAATTTTCCAAAGGTCATGCGACCCCTTTCATGTAGTTTTGGACCTCCTCTGCAAAATTGTATCTTTTATCAAATCTAACTAAGCATCTAGTGCCAAACCCTCTATAAAAGGTAGGACATGTTCCTCTTCATCATCTAGTATGGAAGACTCATAGAGTTTTAGATTCCCTACATTTGCCATTAGGTAAATGCACATATATGGGGGTAGACTAAGTCTATATGCGTTATCTCAAACATTTTTTAGTTTCTAAAAGGGACCATATCTTAAAGCCTTGATTTTCTTACAAGGACCATATAGCCTCTCCTTGTTCAATTGTAACCATACTTTGTCTCCCCCCTTGGACGACCCTCTATTCTATCTTGATCGTGCCTAGCCTTGAATTTTTCATATAACTTATTTAATGTCTCCTATAGTTGTAGATGTATCTCCCTGATCTTCTCCACAAATTTGTCCTCACTTAAGGAATCCCTTGTAAGATCCTCCCTCACTCCTCCTTGCTTCCCATATGCAATATCCAAAGGTGAAGGTGGAAAATATCCAAAACAAGTTTCAAATGGGGACTTACTAGTAGATGTGTGGAGTGCTCTGTTATAAGAGTATTGTATATATACCAAATTTCATCCCAGGTCTTTGGATGCATCATGATCGTATCCCCTCAAAAGCTACACCAAAGGCTTCTTGACTATTTCTATCTTCCCATCTATTTGTGGATGGAATGTTTTAGACCTATTTAAATTCATGTCCATATTCTCCCTCATTGTAGTCCAAATGCATTGAGAAATATTGTTTCCCTGTTGGAAACGATGCTTCTTGGTGTCCCAAAGTGCACCCATACTTGTCTGAAGAATAATTTCGCTACTTCTTTCATGTTAGTGGTTTTTTTGTAGGGCATCAAAACACACATATTGCTAAACCTATCAACTACCATGAACATATATTCATGTACGTTATTTATTCTTGGTAAACCCCCCATAAAACCCATGGAAATTATTTCCCAAGGACAAGTGGGTACAAGAAAGGGATGATACAAACCTTATTCCATTTTACTAGACCTGTTGGTACAACAAAGCATGCATCCTCTTATGCACCTAGCTACCTATTCTTGCATATTGGAATAATAAACATACCTCTGCAAGTTGAGAATTGTCTTCCCTACACCAAAGTACCCTATAACCTTGGAGGTTTGAGCCTCTCTAATCATTTGCAGTCACTCACCTTTAGGATCACATAAATTATCCAACATGTAGAGTAAGCCATCTTGGATATGTTGGTCAACTAGGTTGTCACCATCATACACATGAATCTGGATTTGCAAGAGCTTAAACACCTCCTTAAAGTCCTCATCCTCTGAATATGCCTCTTTGTATGCATCATGGGCGAATGGATCCACGTGCATCAAAGTTACCAAAGCTGTGATCATTAATGTGGGTGGCCTTGAAAAGATGTTGGCCACTTCTTTTATGGCACTTTTCTTATATTTGATCACTAAATGAGATTGTTGTGAAAAAATCATCCACTTGTAATTGTCGCTTTGTTATAACTTACTCAGGGCCTGCATACTATAGTGGCTAATAATCTGTGTGGATTACTATCTCCTTTCCCATCAGTAGTGTTTCCAATTCTTCACAAGTAGCACTAAGGCATATAGATCTTTGCCATAAGTAGGGTAGTTAAAAACTACCCTATAAAATGCTTCAAAATGGTAGCATTATGGCCCTCCTCCTTGCATCAAGATTGCTCCTATAACATATCCACTTGCATCTATATCCACTTCGAGTGTCGCTACAAGTTTAATAATTCCAAAAACATTGCTTCACTAATATTCTTATTTAACTCCTGGAAATCCCTTTGCTGACCCTCTCCCCACTGGAAACTCTTGTCAATTGTTGTTATGGAACAGAGTGTTGTTTTTACTAATGAAAACAAGGCAATGAATTTTTTTAGGTAATATTTTCCCCAACGAAATTCCTATCCTAAAAAACATTATAGAAAATGACCATGTCATGATGACCTATATCTTGGCAGGATCTATTTTAAGCTCTCCTCCACCTATCACACACCCCAAATACACCAAATAATATTGTGCAAACTCACACTTATTTATATATTCCAGTAGCTGGTGCTTCTTTAATGTCTCTAACACTTGCGCCAAATGTGAGATGTGCTCCTCTTAGGTAGCACTGTATATTAATATATCATCCAAATAGACAATAACAAATGAATCTATAAAAGGGTGCAGTATATCATTTATTAACCTCATAAACATAGCCAGTTCATTTCATAGGCTAAACAACATGACTAACCACTGATACAAGCCTTAGCTAGTTTTGAAGCAAGCCTTCCAAGTATCTTATTCTCTTACTTGAAGTTGGTGATATCTAGACTTTAAGTCCAACTTGGTGAAGTATTTGGCTTGCTGCAATTGATCCAATAGATCATCTATCCTAGGCAGGGGGTACTTATTCTTGAGCTTAATTTTGTTTAATGAAATATAATAAATACACCTCCACAAAGTCCCATCCTTCTTTGGCATAATGATGATGGGTGACCCACATGGTGAGGTACTTGGTCGAATGACGCCCCATTATAGTAGTTGCTACAATTGTTGCTTCACCTTACTTGCTTCTATAATAAAGCACTTGTATAGCCCAATGTTTAGCAATGAAGAGTCCGAAAATATCTTGATCTCATGCTCTACTTCCCCCTTAGGTGGTAGCACATTAGGCTCTTGGAACACATCTATGTATCCCGATAAAAACTCTTCCAGTTGATGTTTATGTTTATTATTACACCGTCCAAGGATGACTTTGATCTCACTAAATATTTACATATTGTTTTTCTCTTAAAAATAGTAAAACATGCTTCTCAATGGAACTGATTTGTTTCTTGGCCTGGTTGAAACTTACCAATGAGATTTAAGACTTACCCTTGTGTGCATTGATGGTGAAGGATTTTCCATCCTTGATGAGGCAATAATAATTAGCTCTTAGCATGAATATTGCATCCTGCATGTACGTATAGGGACTTTCAAACACCAATCCACATACATCAAGGGGAACTACATCTAGTTCTACTTCATCAATAAAACCAACACTACCATAAAATCTAATTTTTCATTATTTGGTGACCTTTATTTTCAAATCCTTATTCACCCATCCCAATGGATATGGAATTGGATGATCACGAACTTCCAATCCCAATTGGTTGACAAGATTTGTTGTAACGAGATTCACCTATGATCTTGAGTCAAATAAAGCACTAATATTTTCCTTCTTGGCCTATATATTTATATGGAAGAGTTTGGTCTTTTCATTCTCTTCCTATTTCCAAAGGCTACTCGAATTCACCTCCTTGCACATTATTGTACAAATGATCTTCTCATCCATGTTCAAGTTGCTTTCAACTTAGTTGCTTTAATTAATGGAAATGGAATTATTCTTATTTGGATATTTATTTCCATTCTTCGGGTTAAAATCTGTATGAAATTTCTGACTCTTCTCCTCTGTATGACCATAAATGTTATAATGGTTGTAGTGGGTGACTTCATATTTTCATTGGTGTGTTGTGGCTACTATCTTTTTATCTTGCCCCCTTTCCACTTCTTCTTCCCCTTCTTAGAATCATCATGGTGCTCTTCTGCTTAGACCCACACAATAACACCTTCTTTTGGTCTATGTTCTCCAAATATCATGCATGTACACAAGCCTCGTCCATTGATCTAGGTTTGAATATAATCACTTGCTTCAACACATGGCTATATAGACCCCATAGATACTTCACGAGTACATTTTGGTTCTTTGGGGAGATACCCACCATTACGGCCATCATTATAAATTATGTGGTGTACTCATGTACACTCTACCCTTCCTTCTGCCTGAAGTAATGCCAGTAGATCCATTGGTCCTCTACATACCCAAAAGGGTAAAATTGTGATTTTATGAGGGTTTTCAAATCCTCACACTTAATCGGTGGAGGATCATCCTTCCAACCTCAAGGTATCCTTGTGGATTTCCCACCAAGTCAGGGAATGGCCCTTTAATTTCAGTCGAGCAAAAAAAATCTTATTGTCTTCCTCTATATGTTGAACATTAAAATAAACTTCTAATTATTGCAACCAATGATTTAGCTTTAAAGTGTCAAACTAACTTTGATATGGCTTAATATCGGCATTCACTTCCATTTTGAATAGAGATTGTGAATGATTCATAACACTTGAACTAGCTTGATCTATTTTGAGTTCTTTCTTAGATTCCCTCTCTGGTCCTTTTTGATCTGGAAAATTCCCTCTAAACTAACCTCTGTGTTAAAACCTCCATCTTCTTTGAATAAATAAAGCTTATTAATCAAGGCCACCATGAGGAGGCTCACATTATGGATAATATCAACGACTTGTACTTCTAGCCACACAAACCTATAATCTGTAGGATCATGAGGGTTACTCGCAAATTCATCAGCCATGAATGGGGTTTTGTGAATTTCAGCTTAACCGATCTAGATTCCTTGCAACTCCCCACGATATACCCAAAGAAGCCTTATATGGTACCAATACTATCCGTATATTTCCATGGATATTCTACTGGATAGTTTTTCATAATATATCTCATACATTTATGCTTAAAATCTAAAACGTACACTATTATGGTTTATTTCTCCTTGGATTTATGGATCTGCAAAGTATTGTTTATTGTGTATGCATGCAATTTATAATTATGTAAAAAATAGAGAACAATGTAATAAAAATCACAAACTACAATTAACATAAGATATAACCTACAAAACCATTTTGAAAGAAAACCTAGTTGGAAGGTGAGGTGATCTGCTCTCTTTCTTTGAATGGAAAATGGATGCAAGTACAAAGAAGTGAGGCATGTGGCTTGTGGCATCCTACAGTGCACAATTCCTCTTCTTTTTTCTCTCCCTATCCACTGTTGTCTATTTTTCTCATCTATGGAACAAAATTCACATGAATAGAATGAAACCACTTTTCCTCTTAGTTTCTTGGTTATAACACAACCCAATTGCCTACTAGTGGTTAATTTTGATTCTTTAAACTCTTAAATAGAGTTACAATATCAACTCTTATAGAGTATTATTCATCATGATCCTATGGCTAGCCCCTTTTCCATGAATAATGGAGGTTTCCATTGCATCCTCTCAAATTATGGTGGTCAAAATAGGAAGGTCAAATTCCAAGTGGCATAATTTTTTCATATGGATTTCAATTGATGTGATTTTGTGTTGTTGGAAAGGTATATATCTGTAGAGTAACTAAATAAGGCACAACACTTAAACATGAAATTTTAACCCCTGAAAAATTCCATTTGATGCCTCAAACTGCTCTCGAAATGTTTCAGATCCCAATTCGCCAAACTTGCATCCACAAGTAAAAAAAATGGTCCCGTGAGCTAATTCCTCCTCTTTTTCCACTCTAAAAACATCAATATGGATGAAAAATAATATAAAGATCCAAATCTAGATCAAAATCTATGAGTGAGAATGTCACTAAATGATGATGGTTATGTAGAGGAGCTAATGGTATGGGAATGCCACAAATATAAATAAATAACTCTTAAAGACAAAAATTAAGGATCCCTGTAGTGCATTGTAGACATCAAAGATTGTATCAAAGTATTACCCTTGAAAGCATTATTATGAAATATAAGAATTTAATCCCACCTACAATTCAACTCATCACCATTGGCAAAACAATCTATTGGAGCCTAAAAAAAAGGCACACGTTTTTATTTGAGTGACAGTTGGGTACTAACTACATAAGCATGGTAAAAATAAGTAGATAAGATACCAGATGAATCTGGGTTTTCCCACTTTCCTCAATATGAGTGGTATGGATAAAATGATTTACCATGTTTCCACATACTAGATATTTGAGGTTTCCAAGTTAAGTCACATGGTGAGAATGGTAATGCCGAGACCAAGGTGATCAATAGGGTGGAGGAAATTACCATAGAAAGAATCATGTGATAAAAAGATAATGAAATTGTCAAATAAGGAGAGGTTTGATTCATGATATTACTTTTTTGAGACATCCTTATTGTGGTTAAAACCGATCCTATGGCTAGGGTGGATCATTAACAAAGCATAATTTGAAGAATGGTACAATTCAATCTCTAAAGTATCCTACATTGAATTCTATGTCACTAAAAGTTAGTTATAAGGGGACCTACCTATTCCTAATATCTGATGGGATATGAGTCTTGCGAGTTGGCCTTGCTCCAATAATCCTCACTCCCCTTCCAATTCACATACTTACACATAGAGAAGCAAAAAATTTCCTCAAACTTGTTTCCAGAAACAAAGGTAAACATGCAATAACTACCTTAAGTAACTTTATCAATTGAGTCAAAATCTCATCCAAACACTAAACGAAGATGAAATTATTGAAATTGGAAAATATTTTTGGGGAGATAAAGAATACATATCATCATTTTATTATAGTAAACAATGACACGTAAACATATACCTAATCTCGTTGTTGGCATTGTCTGTAACCATCTTCTGAATTCCTCCTTCCTCGAGCCACTTAGGACTACTTCAAAATCCAACACTCTTCTCTACACAAGTATGAGGAAGGATGAATATCATAAAAACCATAGCAAGATGATAGATTTTGACTACTCTTGGAAAGAGGATAACTTAGTTATGGCATTAGTGCTACCGTATCTCTAATCGTGTCTTCCATTAAGACTCCTTTTATACTATTTCAAGATGGTTAAAACTCTAATTTTCATGAATTTATATATATTTTCAGTCATTTTTAAAGGTACATGTTCCTTTTTTTAAAGATAAAGGGCTTGTACACACCCCTGTTATGAGCAGGTAGTGTTTGTGGATTGCTAAGGAGGCTTGTTTGGTAGGGTTTGGAGTGGGCCCAAGTTGTAAGGGATATTTTGTGAAGAGGATAATGGACAAATAAAGGCATCTAAGAGATGAGGGTGTCTAAATATTGTATTAAAATACCAATCCCACACCATATACATGAGTGAGAGGAGAGGAGAGCAAATGAGTTTGGGGTTTCCCACTTTTCATGAGATGAATGGCATGGAATAAATGAACTATCATCCTTCCACATAATAAAAATTCAAGGTTTCCAAGTTAAGTTACATGGTGAGAAAACCAAAGAATAAATAAAACATGAGGCAAACATCTAGTGGAATGTTAAGGAATAAACCAAGGTTATCAACAGGGTCAAGGCAACCAATATGCAAGGCAACGCATGGTAAAAGACCAAGAAATTTTCAAATAGGGAGAACTTTTGTTCACTAGATTACTTGTCCAACACCAATAATGTCTTGATGGTAAAAGTAACCAAAAATATTCATCATGCACATTATTTACTTTAAATATTGACCCAAGCAATGTTGTGTATGCACAATTGTAATGCATCCACTAGTTGTTATGATACAAAGATTTTTCTTTTTTATTTTTGGTAATTGAGGTTAAGCTATATTAATTCGAAAGTAAAACAATACATATGCTACAGGATGGGTTGGTAAGCCGCGCTTAGCCACTCCCATCCTTTGTTGGGAAAGTATGGGGCTACCTCCTTGGAGGAAACCAGCTCGAAAAGGAAAGCAAACATAAAATTACAAAGTGTGCCGTAGCACCAATGAAAATAGAGGTTCTGTGATAATAACAAGCATGACAAAAAACTAAGAAGAGATGAGTTGCTGCACAGTCATGAGTCTTCTGCATCATCATCAATATCTGGGTCTTCCTGCATGATGGGACAGGCGTATTCCTGCGCTGCGGCATCCTCTTCAGCAGTAGGTTGATGCAGAGGCTTGCAAGCAGGTGCGCAGAGGATGGGAGCCACTGGGTACTCGACATCTGGGACTTGCGTCCAGGTTCCTTCCGAGTCTATTATCCAGACGTCTGTGTCATCCCCTTCATCCGCCTGTGCTAGAAGAGGCTCAGTCTTGCGGGGAAAGGGGTGTTCTTGGTGGACAATGGTGGATTTATGTGGTCCACTTCTGCCTCTTTGAATTACATGAGTGGGGGCCTTCTCCTCCTAGTCGAGTTCGGGACTCTAGGGTCCTCTCTAATGTGACTGCCCGAGGAGGAGCCTTCAACGGATTCCAAGCGATTATATAGCCCCCAGTGGTAGCGAACAGGGAGTGCACTTCTCTGGCCACCTCTGATGGTTCGTTGGAGTAGTCTAGGAGCCATGGTCAGATGAAGCTGGGGATTGATGGGGGTTTGAGAGGAGGTGAGGAGAAGATTTGACCCGAGATAGGAGGTGTGCAACAAGGTGTGATTGGACAGGGAGGTGCTCTGATGGAGGATGCGCAGTAAGGGGTGCAGGATAATGGGAGCACATAGGCTGGTGAAACTAGCATGGTAGGTGGATCCGAGGTGAGGCACGCATCGAGGGGAGTATGCAACCCGGGGGATTCTGTTAAGTGCAACACTGAGGGGGAGGCTACGCGGCAGACTGGGCACGCAGGAGGGATGGGACTGAATAAAAAATACCAGGAGGAGTAGACTGTGAGTAGCTCTGTGTTGTAGGTCCTCCCCTTTTGTAGGGCTATGACACATGCGAAGATGCTGAGCATTATTATGCCTCGCTCGCAGATGCATGCTATAACTGATTTCATGAGTAGGCATGTGCATAGAGTTATGGCCGCACGTCATATCCGTCCAGGAGATCATTCAAGAGATTGCAGCAAAGAGGTGCCCCTGAGGGGATGTTGCTGTCTTTGCGTGTCTTCATGATGCTGGGTCTATGTCATCTCATGCGAATGATTGTAGGAGTGAGGATCCATGTCGAGTGAAGGTCTACGCTGCAGATATCCAACATGATCTCGAGAGTGGGAGAGACTGTGTTCATGCGTGCTGCTGTTTTCACCCGCATAAGGGGATATGATACAAAGTTATTACGTTTGTCATTATCCATTATAATTTGAGATAATTTGTCTTTCATTGAGCATTTATGCATAGCAATTTTTTTTTTTTTTTTTGCAACACAAGTACCATGTGAGGATCACACACAATAGGATTTGAAAGAGAAAATATTGTTAAACATCTACCTAAAATAAATTTATTATCAATGCCAATTGGATTTAAGAAGTATAAAAACATGGTACCCAATAGGACTGGGAATTCATGTTTAAACCATATACAGAATAAAATCATCTTTGAATAATCACCTAACTTTATAACTACTTAATTGTAACATACCTAGCCCATTAATGCATGATTAAGGATACAGGTATATAGACCGAACCTCCAAGGTTATTCTATGAAGATCAGATTGTAAAAAAATCATCTTCCTTCAACCACCTTAAAACTCATTTCTAAGACCACCATCATCCTTTGCATGTTAAGAGCTTTCCAATGACATAAATTTCATCCAAGTCTGATCTCCGAGCGTAAGGTTGTGCTTATTAGAATATTTTCCCTACAAATTCCATGTTAGTGTTCATACCACGACCACGTGGTAGTAAATTCCATCATGTCCTCACTATACAACACCATGCCATGTTTAATTTCCACATCGACATGCCATGTCAACTGGCATGCCAACAAGCCATATTGACCAACCAAGCCAACATTCCAGGTTAGATCCTTATTGGGCTCCATTGGTATTGGGAGGAAACCTTAATACTAGGTGTCATGACCTCCCGATCCTTAAACTCTTGATAGCATGACAGGTTGATAGATTGGAATTCCAACATCTCGGTGCTTTGAAAGTCGATGGCAAGGAGCCCCAATAATCAACATCCTGATACTTGATACTCAATATCTCGAAAGTAGTGTCACCGAGTCAGTAAGCCACTATGGGAATACTAAAAATGTCTTCTATGCCTCTTGTCTGATATGATAATGGAATATTAATCGTCACAAATCTACCTTTATTTATCAATAGAAATTTTGTCCATTGGGAAACAATGATACTCCAATATTGGCACTCACCCAACCCAATAATGGATGTCAATTGATGGAATAAAATCTCCATTAGTTGAAGGATGTTCAAGATATATCAATATTGGGGATTCGTTGATCTTGGGAGCTAAGATCCATAAGACTTGAATGCCAAGAGGGGAGGAGAGAAAACATATAGTTCTGCCATGAAACTAATAACAATAACATTAATAGAAACAAAAGAAATAAACACATTGAGAGAGAGAGAGAGAGAGAGAGGGAGGAACAATTACATGAAATGAGGGCAATTTTGGGACCTCTCCTTCTCGACCGTCACTCTCTTCCTATTTCCTTCTTATAAGGTGTCTTATTAATGATGTCAACTTTGATTAGATTTTACAGTTACATATCTATAAAGTTCCTTTTTTGCATAAAAACATGACTTCATGACTTACACATCAAAGCTTAGACTATAAGACCCCCTAAGATTAATATCAATCCTCCCCACTTATAAAATGATGGTTCCCATCATTCAACCATGCTAAAAAAGAGATAGGGACCCCATTATGTTTAAAGTACCATAATGATTACAATATGCTATGAGCTAGTGAAGAGAAGGGTTTTGTGTGGTTAACCCATAATCATGGGTTTGTGGGTAACCCATAACCATCATGATTATAAAGTGATAAGTGCCAATGAAAATAAGGGTTTTGTGTGGTTAACCCATAGCAATGGGTTTGAGGATGACCCATAACCAAGTTGGAAAAGACAATCTTGGAGAAGGGTTTTGTGTAGTTTACTTGTGTTGGAAAATGAAAAGTGGCGACTTATTTTCCTTTACCTTAATATTTTCCTGGGTCAACTTGGTCATTGATGAGTGGTCTTCATTTGGGGATCTCCAGGAGATTGCATTTCAACATCCCATGAAATTCAAGGGTAGAAATCTGATTTGGGAGGATGGTATTCTCCATTGGAGAAATACCAATTTTGAGTATGATGATAGATACTCACCATTGGTTGGATGGGTGATGTTGATGAGCAAGAGGCTGGAAAGCCGCTTGTAGATCTATGACACAGAGCAACTGGAGGCAAGGCTGTGTTGGTTACTCTTGAAAGAGTTTGGTCATCATATGACACATTCTATTTCAAAGAGTAGGTTGGTGGATGGACAATGGCATGGCACTAGCATCATATGGCAACAAGGAGTTTGGGTGTATTGGGGTGATGTGATATCTTTCATGTCAACCATCATGTTGTTGCTCCATGGTTTATATGGTGATGGTGTGGGGAGGCAACAAGAGTTTTTGTTGCTTTGGATGTTATTGGAAGAGTATGGACTGATTTTCTTCCATAATTTGCATAATGTTACAGGATTAGGTGATGGCACTATCATGGTGCAACGAGACTACTCCTTAGCCTTGGAGGATCAGGAGGTACTTCCACTTTGGAAGGAATCTCCCATATATAGCAACATTATGATTGATGACTTTGACATGTGGTATGTCAAAGGATGGAGCTATGAGATGACAGGAGCCTTGTCACAAAGGCCAACAATGCTGTCACTTGGAAGCTTGAGTTTGTTGATGGAGTGTTCCCAGGATCACTTCACATATGATGCACTTGATGAACAAGTAGGAGATGAGAGTGATGGAGTAGTGGGTGGAGACATCTATTACCATGATAGGATCTTCTTGACTTGGATTTCCAAGCATAAGAAGAAAGATCTTCATGCAACACATAGCTCATTCTTCTTCATGGGAGCATGTCATACCACTATGGAGGGCTCATCCATGGATATTATCATCATCTTACTCTCAGTGCACGGTAAGAATTGTGTTTTTACACTTATTGATTATCTAACACAATATTTGCATTCTCTTACCATTTCTATTCAGTGCATTGCTCCACAAGAGGGCAAGCCTCTATTTGGGCTTCATGGTCATTTTTGGACCAACATCTATGATGGAGATAGCCATTTATTATATGGATTTGGGCAAGTGTTGTATTATTTCCTGTATGCTCAGTTGATATACAAAGCCATTTACTATTTACTAGTAGATGTGATGACATGCACAATTAGCAATTTGTTTGGAGACAACTTGCCATGTTATTTTCTGAAACAACAGTTAGAAAAACTGCGTTGTGACTACTTGGGAGACTGTTGGTACCTTCCAACACTATGTAAAACCTTCAGTAGCTCTCTCATTTGGATTCCATATGATGATAATTTCATATTAATTTTTTATGGGATGATCTGGGCAAGCACCAAAGAGTGGGACTTTGAGGATCCTATTGCCTTTTTGCTTCATGAGGGCAACATTATTGTAGCCCATATTCAACATCATCTCTACACTTATCATAAGTGGAGAGAGAGACAACGTGGGATGGACAATTTGATCCATCATGTTCAGCTATGCAGCCCACCTTCTTTACAGGAGCCTAAGGTGGAGGAGATGTTTCATGAGTTTCCATGTTGGAGGGTGACTCACTTTTTGTGGATGATAGCTTGGGGATGGAAGCTTCACATGGGAATGATAGTTCCCAATATATTTCAGATTCCATGCCTCAAGAAGGCCTATAGACCACATATATTTGCTTCCATGGGTATTCCACTTGTTCATGAGGGGAGCCATTTGGGTTTTTCACGAAAGGCATACTTAAACACTTGGGAGGAGAAACTTGGAGACTTATTGATGAGACAACATCTTGTTTTTTGGGAGAAAATATCATATGATGATGCTACAGGAGGAAGAGGAGAGACTCTTCAATTCTATCCTTGCATTCGCTTGAGGACAAGCAACATTTGGGAGGGGAGGACTATAATATTCCTAAACTTAGCTTACAGCTAATTGGAATATTAAATTTTGATTTTACTCTTAAATAGAGGAATAAGAGGGTAGGGAGACCCATAAATCTCCTTAGTAGGAATGAAATACACTCCTAGTGTGAATGGAGGTCATATAAAAGCTGGATTGAAGACCCTTAGGTGTGAAAATGGGTTGGGGCATGAATATTGGGTCAACTTTGACCAAATCAAACAACGCTGTTATGGAGGAGTGGCATTAATGGTGGGACAACACAATTTTGGAGGGATATTGATTGCATGGAGGTGGTGACATAATTGAGTGGGGCCAATGGTGATAAGGCTCATAAATTATATAACGAAGAGGATGGCATCCATATGGGGAATTTTTTTGATTATTATTTTGATATGTCTGTTTAGACCTTTTGCTCTCTTCAGCTGTTTAACTAAGATTGCTTGTGCTGTTTAGCACAGGGTGTTCTCGATCAGGAATCCCACCTCTTTCCTTGAAATTCCTCTTGGAAGAGTATTGTTCTATCATTTCCACACATCCGACATTCAGGCCAAGCTTCAGTCTTCAGCTACAATGCAGTGTCTGTTCAGATTTGTGTAGTGTTGCAGGGTGTTGTAGTGGAGGGTTGAGAAACCCACTTTCTAAGCTTTTTTTTTAGAGGAGGAAGCATTATTCCCTTTGGGAGATCAGAAAGGAAGGTCCTTGAGAATATTTCATATCTTTGGCATCAGGCCAAGCTATCACATCCAGTGAAAACACAGTTTCAATCAGAAATTGCGTTATTTTGGAGGGCAATTTCAGAGGAGGATCTATTGGCTCTTTTAAAGTGTTTTATTTTAGGTGAAGGGTTTAGCCTTTCATTGGAGGATACCTTTGGAAGAGATCTACATCAGATCCATATTATTTCAGCCTTCTATTTCATGGGCTTCAGTTGTAGTGACTCTTTAGTCTTAGGGCTGTAGATCACCATTTGTATTTGAGTGTATTTCCGGAAACCCTTCCCGAGTTCTCTTGGAAAGGTGTCTAGGAGACTAGATATTCACACCTAGCATTATTTGAGCTATATAACAGTAGATCTACATTGATCCATACTTATGCAGCATTTTATGCCCTAAAACTGCGCTTTCATAGCTCAGGTTACTTGTATGGCAGTGTTTTTACATGTATTGACATATTTGCTTAGAGGAGGCTTGTTTTATATTGCTTGAGTGACTAGATCCTCAAGATCTTGTGCCTATTATTTGTTGATATGTTTAATAATATGGTTGTACATTTTTATCATATCATGGTGTGTTGATTAATTCACTTTTCTTTCCATTATTGTGTTCATATATTGTTTCTTCCCCATTTCGTAATATTACATGCTCATCATTTTCTTTTTTGATATGAAGGAATTGCATTGAGCCTTCCCAAACTTCAAGCTGATCATAGAAAGTGATCTCCTTTAACCTTCATGTTATCTTCTCGTACAAATACCTTTTAATCCCAGGATGAAAAAATATTGACTTCATAGTTACTAGCTACTAGATATTGAGATTCCCTCAATATTATTCATACATTTTCATTCACACAGTTGAACTTGCCTCAACTATCATCATGTATTCCTACAACATTCTTCCAAGTAGAAAAATAATATGTTAACCAGATAATACATAATTAAAATTAGACTTACCTCATCAAGGTGACCTTCTCGTACCATCAAAATCCTCATGAACCATCTCCACTTGAAACTTCCTTCATGCATCAGAGTGCCCAAGGATTGAAATTGACTGCCAAGTTAGAACTTATCTTCCTGAGATTATATTGGATGTTAATCAATGTTGTATATTCTAGAGAAAGTCTTAATTCCATGTACATCCTATAGTAAGTCAAAATTTTCTTTTTAAACATCACAAAATCATATTAAGCATGTTACCAAATTCTATGTATATGAATATTAACCAAGAGCCACTTTCAATATGTATCCTTATGCCTCTTATCCCATCATCTAGATATATGTCCTATATCCTGACTCATTGATTTCCGTCATCCCTTTACCAATATTGACTCCACATTACATGTGTTATCACCCTAGTAATTCTTAGGTTGTGGGATGAGGATTTATAGATGAATAAAACCAGGGGTAACCAAGAACCTACTTTTGAAATTCAAGATCTAGCCTTCCCAAATTCTGGAGAGGGATCTCTCCTCAAGAATTAGCTTGATTTTGTTATAAGATTTTAGGCTAGTTATAATTGGACAATTGATTTGGTTTGAATGTTTGGTGGGAATAAAAGGTAATTCAAGGTAAACCACAGAGGGATCTACCAGACCATTGGGCTATGGAGTCAACTTCTAGGCAAGCAGAGCTGGGAAATAAGGTCAAAAGAGCAAATGTACTAAGGGCAGGGTAGATGACCTTCAAAGGGTTTGGAAATAGGATTTTTGATGAAATGGTAAGATCTGAACAAAAGGGCAATGAAGGATCCTTAACTTACAGAAAAGAAGATGAAAGAAAGAGGTCAAAAGGGACTAAGAGCAATTAAGGATTCTTAAGTCCAGATATCAGCAGAAAACATATCAATGAATAACTAGTAAAAATCAGGGAGCTTTTGACACTATTCTTGTATAAAATTTCCTAGTTAATCATTTAAGACAAAAAACATGTAAATGTATGTATGGAACTTAGAAAAATAAACAGTGAAAACAGGAAAATACTTGACTTATCTGATTAGCACAAGAATCCTGAGTTTTGATGTCTCTTTGACTTAGTTCCAGTTTGCTGCTTTACAAATCGACTCACACAAACTCTAATGTAGTCAACAAAAATGTCTATAGTAGTCTTGACAAATTTTATTCCACACTAAATACTTCAAAGAGTGAAGTATTTATAAAAAATTATTACAAAATATCTCAGAGACATGTAGGAATATCTCTAGGAGAAAATAAATATTATTACATAAAAAAGAGGGACAACTACAAAAAAAACTAGCAAGCGTCCTCTTATCAAGAAAAAATAGAATTGATTTATCTTATCAAAATTGATTTGTTGCTTTGTTGTAGATGCTAGCTGGCACTTGGAAATAATATCTTATTAGAAGACAGCTTGGAAGACAATCTTTATAATTTACATTCTTTAACCTGTGCTTCACCTTTGATACTCTTTCACGTTGCCACTTTTTTTACTTTACTACTGTAAAATGAAGATTTACAACAGTAAACATTAATTTGACTGTTTTATTCTCGGATACTCTTTAACTCTGTTTTTTCAACTGATACACTTTCACTGCAAATTTTACCCTTTGATAAATATAAAGATAAAAAACCTAACTGCACTTATTCTGCTCTGTTTGCATGCTGTTATATCAAATTAGTGAATTCCTGCCATTGCTGATCACTTGGTATCTTCAGGCTTTTCAGTTTTCTGTAGCTTTAATCAGCCTCCGTGTACTTTGCAAAGTTTGGCTTGACAATGAATATGTGCTTAATTTCATTTTGTAGAAAGAATAATTTCTCAAAGTACTCTAAGGTAACTTTTCCAGTTGAGGAACCTTGTGGCAGAGGCTTGCTTACCTGTTCTTTGGCATATGCTCTGATCTTCTTGTCATAATTTGTCTGAACCATTAGTTTTTCATTAAATCCATGAATGTCTGGAAGGCCTGCTTGTGTTAATATAGTGTATTTGGCCAAGAAATTTGTTATTGACAAGTTCATGTCTTTACACCTTTCCTCCAAACTGTTCATTATATTCTTTTTACTTAGGACCTTTTTGATTTGTAGTATGGTTTCAGTCCTATCCTGAATTTTCAGTTCTTCAAGCTCTTCTCTATTTTTACTGTTTAGAAATGTAATAAGCCTTAAAGCTTGAGATGGATTATTGGTATTCTCTTCTTTTGTTTGCTAAATTTCTACTTGTGCTGCCTTGAGCAGATCTCTCTGTTCATAAATGATTTGAATGGAAGGCCACTGTAGATGTATGCCTTGAATTATGTTATTCCAAAGATAGTTTTTGATATATTTTACCTATTCACTGAAGTTTACTTCTTTCTGTAAACTCTTCACTTGTTCTTCTAAGGCCTTTGCTCTCTGTTCATGTCCCTTAGATGTGATTAAAGCATTCTTGTATGAGGATTCGAGATATTTATTTGATTTCTTTAAATTATTGATCTCACTATTCTTAAGGGACATTTCTTCCATACATTTAACTGTCTGCTGTATTTTTTGCTTGCTGTACCTGTGATGTAAATGATCCAGTGGCAGAGGTATCTATAGATGTTATTGACACTGCAGTTGTCAATACTCCTTTTGGTGCCAAATGCTCTGCCAGTGTAGAAGGAAAAACAGTAGTTTCCATTGGGATGACTGTAGGAACAAAGACCTCATTTTCCTTTTTTAATGCTTCATTTTCTTTCATTAGAGTCTCTGTCTGATTCTCCATTTCTTTGATTTGAGCAGTCATCTTTAGTACTAACTGCATTAATTCATCCTTTTCTGTTTTCTGCTGAAGAATCTCCTTTTCTTGTGGATGCTCACTCTGTGGAAGTTTCAGTTTTTTTAAGGCAGCAATATCTTCATTCTATTGCTTTATGAGTGCTTTAGCAACCTCAATATTGGAAGGATCCACTCCAGTTTCTATAACCAAATATTCTAAGGACTTGATCCTTAAATCCTTAGCATGTAATGATGCTTTGTCTAATTTCATCTGCTTCTGTAAATTAGACACAGTCTTTTGTAGCATAGTAGCACTCATATTTTTGTTAACCACTTTTGAATAAAGCATTTAAGTGGTACTTCTGTGGAATTCTATCTGATCCAACTCATGTATTGTATCAGTGTCCACCTTCACATCTGTTTTAGTATAATTTGCAATTGATTTTGGATCTGTAATTATGGGTTTGAGAAATGACATGACCATCTTATTGGTGGAGTAATCAAAAGCAATCAGCAACCTGTCTTTGTTCCCTGGCTTTTCTTTGAGGAATTGAGAATAGACTTCATTTTTAATCTCCTCATTTCTTTCTCTGATTTGTTTGTATTTCTGTTGGGTATGTGTTATATTATTTCCACGACTAGCCCCACGCGCTGTATGTTGTGCCAGGCGCAACAGGGGGGTCACAAGGGGGGAGGCAGCGCCCCGACGAAAATTGTTTTGGTGTGCGGACCCACTCATAGGTGGACCCACCCATGTTTTGTGCATGATTTTGCACATGGTTTTGGGGTACGATGGTTTTCGGCCCCTGGTATTTTGTAGATCCAGTCAAGGGAACTACGATTATGTTCTAATCTAGGGTTATTGGATTAGGGTTGATGTATGCTTTGGCATGTATATATATGTGTTGTAACACTAAAAGGAATATAATGAAAAATCAATCTAGTCGTCCCGATTTGGGATCTAGGGGAAAATCTCTATGTTTATCTGTTTTATGTTTTATGCTGTCGCTATTGTTTATTTTCTGTTATAAGATTCGTGTGTAGATAATTTCTGTTCAGGGTTAAAACCTACATTTGGTATCAGAGCTGTTTCAGCTTCAAGGGGACGGCTTTGCTGCTGAGGGTTTTTTGCTTGGGCCTTAGGTAGACCCTGTTGAGTGGGAGATCTGCGAGATCGATTCTTGCGGTGAAAGAAGATGGCGAGCGGCGGAAAGATAGAGATCGAGAAATTTAATGGTCAGAGTTTTGAGTTGTGGAAGCTCAAGATGGAGGATTTGCTGGTGGATAAAGATCAGTGGATAGTGGTAGATCTAGGTACTAAACCAACGACAATTTCAGATGAAGACTGGAAGAAACTGGATTGGAAGGCTAAGAGCACAATACGGTTGTGTGTCTCAGATTCAGTATTGTTGAATGTATCTGGGGAAGCTACGACGAAGAATTTGTGGGAAAAACTTGGGAATTTGTACCAATCTAAGTCTCTGGTGAATAAGTTGTTCCTGCGGAAAAAGATGTATAACCTGAGGATGAAGGATGGAGACTCAGTGACAGAGCATCTGAACGCCTTCAATACTGTGGTAAGTCAGCTGTCGTCTGTTGATATTAAAATCTCAGATGAAGATAAGTGCATCAGTTTGTTGTGCTCTCTACCAGACTCGTGGGACAGTCTGTTTATTGCAATAGGTAGCAATACAACTACCTTGAATTTTGATGACATTGTCTCAGCCTTGCTGTCGGAGGAAATGAGACGGAGAAATATGGAGGGTCAGAATGGAGATGCCTTATATGTACGAGGAAGGTCCCAGAACAGAAACAAGAATAAGATTTCGAGTGGGAGATCTAAATCTAGAGGGAGATCTAAATCTCCTGGAAAGTTTGTAAAGGTGTGCTGGAAATGCGGAAAGGAAGGGCACTACAAAAAGGAATGCAGATCTAAAGCTCCCGAGAAAGGAAAGGGATCTGATGAAGGTCCTTCTGCAGAGGCAAAAACCACCTCGGATGAAGGTGGGGATGTGTATTTGGCTTCTTCTTCAAATACACATGTAGATCATGAGTCATGGTTGATTTACTCAGGTGCATCCTTTCACTTCACTCCCCATAGGGAGTGGTTCTGTGAGTATGAGAAATATGATGGTGATGTCTTCCTAGGGGATGATAGGAAGGCCAAAATCATCGGACGTGGAAAGGTCAAGATGAAGCTGCAAAGTGGAAGTATTAGAACACTTCCTGGTGTTCTGCATATTCTTGTATTGGCCAAAAATCTGATTTATGTAAGCAAGATGGATGATGCAGGTGTAAAAACAGTGTTCGAGAAAGATGCCTGTAAGATGGTTCGAGGAGCATTGGTATTAATGCGGGGAGTTCAGACTGAAACTCTGTACAAGCTACAAGGTAGCATTGTTATTGATGGGTGTAATAGTTATGTGGTTCCTGAAAGTGGAGCGGAAAGCCTAGATATCTCTGGAGAAAATACCATGCTATGGCATCAAAGGCTTGGACATATTGGAGAGAAGGGCCTTCGGATACTACATAGAAATGGTATGGTAGAAGGTATGTCTAATTACTCTCTGGATTTCAATTTCTGTGAACATTGTGTATATGGGAAGCAAAATCGAGTGAGTTTTCCTTCTGGTGCTAAGAGGGCGAACAAGATATTAGAACTTGTGCACAGTGATGTGTTTGGACCTGTGTCAGTTCCATCACTGGGAAAGTCTGTGTACTATGTTTCATTCATAGATGACTTCTCAAGGAATACATGGATATATTTCTCGAGGAAGAAATCTGAAGCTTTTGACAGATTTAAAGAATTTAAGGCTCTGGTGGAAAACCAGACAGAGAAGAAGATAAAGGCGCTGAGGACAGATAATGGTGGGGAGTTCTGCAAGAATGAATTTGAAGAGTTCTGTAAGAAGTGTGGTATAGCACGACAGAAGACTACTCCATACACACCCCAGCAAAATGGAGTTGCAGAAAGAATGAATAGAACACTGATGGAAAAGGCAAGAAGCATGCTCAGTGGTACCGGGTTAGGACAAGAATTCTGGGCAGAGGCAGTGGAGACTACATGTTACTTAGTTAATAGATCACCTTCATCAGCGTTGGAGGATAAGACTCCACATGAGGTATGGACTGGTAAGAAACCCTCTCTTTCACATCTAAGGGTATTTGGATGTGATGCATATGTACATGTTCCAAAGGAGGAAAGGACCAAGTTAGATAATAAATCTGAAAGGTGCATCTTTATTGGGTATAAGGATGGTTTAAAAGGTTACAAGATTTGGAACCCGGAAACAAGGAAGGCTGTGTACAGCAGAGATGTGGTATTTAGAGAGGTGAAAGATGTTGTTAAACATGAAATCATACCAAAGGAACATGAGAAGATAGATTTTGAGCTAAATGAGGATGAATCAGACTCTACAGCAGAAGAAGATTCAGAAGAGGAAGAGCCACAAACTCCAGCTTTGAGAAGATCAGTTCGGGAAAGAAGGCAACCAGAAAGGTATAGTCCATCTGCTTTCCGTTCAGGTTTTGCCTTAACTATAACTGATGATGATCCCAGAACTGTCAGGGAGGCAGTAGATTCCGAGGATGGAAAACTCTGGAAGGAGGCCATGGTTGATGAAATGGCATCCTTGCACAAAAATGAGGCATGGGATCTGGTGGAGTTGCCGACTGGAAGGAAGCCCATTGGGAGAAAATGGGTGTTTAAGAAGAAGATGAATGTAGAAGGCAAGGTGGAGAAATACAAAGCTCGGTTGGTAGCAAAAGGTTATTCCCAAGTGTCGGGAATTGATTTTGGTGATATTTTTTCTCCTGTTGCCAAAGCTACTTCTATTAGATTACTTTTATCTGTTGCTGCTGCATTTGATTTTGAGATAGAATAGATGGATGTGAAGACAACATTTCTTCATGGGGATCTAGAAGAGGCGATCTACATGAAGCAACCTGAAGGCTTTATGGTGAAGGGTAAGAAAGAACTGGTATGTAGGTTGAAGAAGTCTTTGTATGGGTTAAAACAGTCACCAAGGATGTGGTATCAGAAATTTGATACCTATATACGGGGACTTGGCTTCACCAGAAGCAAGGAGGATCACTGTGTTTATTTTAAATTAATTGGTGACCATGTTATTTACTTGGTCTTGTATGTGGATGATATGTTGTTGATTGGAAATGACAAAGAAATTATCCAAGATTTGAAGACCCAACTGTTCTCCAAATTCGACATGAAGGATCTGGGTGCTGCAAACTATATTTTGGGCACGGAAATTAAGAGAGATCGGGCAAAGAGGAAGCTCTGGTTAAACCAGAGGAAGTATGTCGAGACTATATTGCAGAGGTTCAATATGCAGGATAGTAAATCGGTGAATGTTCCTATTCCTGTAGGTGTAAAGCTGTCTGCTGAACAGTGTCCCAAGACACAAGAAGAAGAGGATTATATGTCCCGTGTTCCATATGCAAGTGCAGTGGGTAGCCCGATGTATGCAATGGTCTGTACTAGACCAGACATTGCACATGCAGTGGGAGTATTGAGCAGGTTTATGTCAAACCCAGGGAAGGAGCATTGGACAGTAGTGAAGCGGGTTTTCAGATATTTATGTGGCACTAGTGATTATGGCTTGTGCTACGAGGGAAGACCAGGATTGGAAAGAATGTTGGACATTCATGGTTTTGTTGATGTAGACTGGACTGGAGATCTGGACCAAAGAAGATCTACAAGTGGGTATGTGTTTAGCCTATTTGGAGGCGCAGTCAGTTGGATGAGTAAAAGACAGTCTGTAGTGGCTCTTTCAACTACAGAGGCAGAATATATAGCAGCCACTCATGCAAGCAAGGAAGCAGTTTGGTTGCAGAGATTGTGTTCAAGTATGGGGTTGGTACAGCAAGCTATAAGGATAGACTGTGATAGCCAAAGTGCAATTTTCTTGGCTAAGAACCCTGCTTATCATTCAAAGACAAAACACATTGATGTTCAATATCACTTTGTTAGAGATATGGTTGAGGCTAAAGGGTGTTGCTGGTAAAGGTGGACACTTTGAAGAATGTTGCAGATGCATTGACAAAGTCTGTGAGCACTCAAAATTTCTCTTGGTGTAGAGAAACAATGGGTGTTGAAGAATTGGGCCAATGACTAAGCTCTCCTGTGGCCCCCTATGGAAAGAAAACAACAAGTGGGAGAATGTTGTTTATGTGTTATATTCTTTCCACGACTAGCCCCACGCGCTGTACGTTGCGCCAGGCGCAGCAGGGGGGTCACAAGGGGGGAGGCAGCCCCCACTGTTGGGGTCTGGGGCAGTGCCCCGACGAAAATTATTTTGGTGTGCAGACCCACTCATAAGTGGACCCACCCATGTTTTGTGCATGATTTTGCACATGGTTTTGGGGTACGATGGCTTTCGGCCCTTGGTATTTTGTAGATCCGGTCAAGGGAACTACAATTATGTTCTAATATAGGGTTAATGGATTGGGGTTTATGTATGCTTCGGCATGTATATATATGTGTTGTAACACTAAAAGGAATATAATGAAAAATCAAGCTGGTCGTCCCGATTTGGGATCCAGGGGAAAATCTCTGTGTTTATCTATTTTTTGTTTTATGCTCTCGCTATTGTTTATTTTCTGTTATAAGATTCGTGTGTAGATAATTTCTGCTCAGGGTTAAAACCTACAATTTCTTTTGAATGTCAGAATCTGTCTCTTTTGCTGCTTTGGAAGAGGAGGGAGCTTCTGAATTTACCTGCATTTCCTCTATTTCTCTGCCCTATTCCTGTGTTGAAATCTGATCTTTCTGAATTTCTGCTAGAGTCTCATTCACAATTATAGTGGCTTCATCATCAGTTTTTTGATCATTATTGGCTTCTTGATCATCAGTGCCATCTATTTCTATTACCTTTTCTTTCTCGGCAGCAATCATTTTTTCCCTTTTGTTGTAAATAATTTTGAATTTATTTTCTGCAATGGTTTCTGCTGTATAGCCTTCTTCATTCCTGGTCCTTTTGTTTGAAGCTTCTGTCTGCTCAGTGACTATTATTTCCTGTGAATTATCTGTTTGTCTCTCCTTCTCTGTATTTTCAGTAGGATCAATCAATGTATTTTCTGCCCATTCCATTTGATTTGCATATTTTTCAATTTTTGGTCTAGACTCATGAAAGAATGGTGTTAATTTACATTTGACCCTTGTGTTACTCAAAATTCCTTGAGGATCATAGTTCCAATAAAAGCTTTCTTGGAACTTGAATTCTGACAATTTGCTGACTATTTCTTTCAAGGCATCCCTGTTATTTACTATGAAGGGACCTATTTGATTTTTGAGCTTAAATTGTGTCTTCTTTTTTGAAGCCATAAAATTCATTGCATTTGCATTCAGAATTTGCCTCAAGTACTCCAAAGCAAAAACCCTGATAGTTAGAAATTTGGGCAATTTATAAGGGGCCAGGTTTTCTCCAAATATCCTTAGTTCTGTGTGATTTTCATATAGGTACCAATCACCTACTTTGCAGTTTTCAGACAACTGTAGAATTCTTTTTATTTCCTCATTAACCCTTGGTTGCTCTGTCTTGTTCAATAAACTCATGGTTGGTATGATAAACAAATATGCGAAGTCCTTATAGCTGAATTCATTTCCATCTTTTTTGAGTAATGAAGTCCAAAGTACTACTGAGAGAAGATTGCCTTCAACATCCATTTTCTGTAAGGCCACTGGAAACTTTTCTGCTTGGAAAAATAGAAAGAGGTGAAATAGATATGATGAATATCTAAAAACTCCTTCTTCAGGCAACTTGGTCAACTGATAGTGCATGTTGTCAGCAATGAATCTAGCAAAGTTAAATATCATTGCAGGAGGTTGCCTTGGGGACAAAGTAGAAAGGAAACCTATAATTGATGCATCAATGAACTCATCATTAGAGTAACCTAGAATGAAGGAAAGCATAAAGATGATTTTCCTGAAAGATTCAGGAAAATCAGAGGCGGAATAGGGTGGATTTACTTTTGGGAAATCAACATGAGTAGGCATGAAGTTTTGCAGAATCATAAAATTCCTAGGGAAATCCAAGTCTAGGTACAACTGAGTCAAATCTTCAATGGATAAAGAGACTACTGTTGGATCATTTTTCAGTTGGAGTATCTCATTAATGGATTCTGCTGTTATAGACAACAAAACTTCCCTATCCTTGCTTACAATATATCTCTGGTCAGGGACATAGTGTAATTGGAAAAGTCTAATCAAGTCTTAAGCTGGATGAGTGATTGGGACCACATACTTAGGAAAATTTGACTCCCAAATAGGTATGCCACTTTCAATTTTCTTCACAAATTTCTCACAACACCAATTATGTACTTCGAGTAGATTGAACTCTAATGTAGCATCAGTAATCCTATAGTCTAAATCAATTAAGGGACTTCTCTCTTTAGAAGTAACAGGTGGTTGTAAAGGTCTGACCACTTCAGTAGAATCTGCTATTAGGGCTGGGGTATGCTTATTTATCTTAGTAGATTTAGGGAGTGGAAGCTTGCTTGAGGCAGATTTTTGGGCTTTAGGACCTCCAGTCTTAGGGGTAATCTATTTTCTTGTCATTTTGGGGAAAAATAAGCAAGATTAGACTGCTTGCTTAGTTAATTTTGAAAACAGGGGCCAATTGAGTAGATCTGGGAGAAATTTGGGAATCTAGGCAAGGGTTTTGGGATGAAAACACAGGTTTTCAAGGTTCATAGGACTGAAAAAGGGACTCAATGGCTCTTAGTGTAATTTAAATCAAGTTGAACCGTGGAAATTTCCTTTGGATGACCAGAAACACTTAAAAAATGAGTTTGGAGGAATGACAAATTCTGAGAAAATTTTGCCAGGGTTCGCCTTGTTTAATCAAGGTTTGGGTATTTTCAGATTTGGAAATTACTAATTTTTTTCGATAAAACAATTTAACAGGTTTAATTTTTCTCTTTGAATGTATAAATTGGCGAGTTTTTAGAACACAGAGAAATACCTTTTGCAGGTATTGTGGTGGTCGAAGAGGGTTTGCAGGTGGTATCAGTCTTCAAATTGGTCGCAATGGCTTCTATGGCGAAATTCTGTGGTGAAATCTGCTTCGGGGGTGCAATTAAACAACAAAGGTTTCGAACTGGGACCTAAGCGTAGTTTTTCAATGGGCGAGGGGAGAAACGATATGAAGAACAATGAAAAAATATGGTTTAAACCTTTACTTTTATTAATAAGCAATGCATTAATGGCAGGTTGCAGTCAATGGCGGGAGCGGTTTTCATTTTGAATGCGAAAACCATCAGTGGTTATCGCGCTACTCTTAGGTAGTAAGCTGTTTTTCACTTTTGTAATGCGATCCAATTAAAATTGGGCATGTAGCAGATGGCGGTATAGCGAAACAACTTTTAGCGCATAAATTTTTGCAAACTGTGCCCGTTCACTTTTGGCGTGCGATATGAGATCTGCACTGTTGGATCGGGATGGATGAAGCGAATGGTTAGGATGTCTCGGGAAGATGCGGGGGAAAGGTAAGGTGGGATTGAGATTTTAATATGGGTCGTTGATCTGATAGCAGAGATCGAAGATCATAATTCAATGCGATAGGGAATGGTGAGATATGAGACCAGGTAATCGCGCTCAGTGTGAACCGTTGGATTAAAAAGAGTTTGCGGATCAGACGGTTATGAATGAACGCAGGGGCCTTTTTATTGATTGATGGATTATATATAAACCAAGTTTATACATAAGGTTAAAGTGCATGGGGCAGGTTATTTCTTATGCGGAAAAGGTAAGTATATGTGGTATGGTGACATATAAAGACTTCATGTTTTAAACCTTGGTTTAAACCAATATTTAGAACAAGGATCGGAAAGATGTTTATTTTCAAATATACTGTGTATTTCCAAAAGCTTCATTAGTATTTTTATTATATAGTTATTTAAGCCAAATAAGCTTAATAACTATTAGGGGGGGATAATTGTTTATTGGTAGTTTTATGTCAAAGGGATAATTTCGGGATGTAATTTTCAACATGTGAGTAAAATCTTTGACATAAAAAACATATAATAAGAGGTTTTTTGGGATAATTAAATAAAAATGAGTTATATTAATAGGACTAGGATTTTCTATAGGGCGTTAATAAAATAAGTTAGGTGTTAATATGAAAAGGGAAAGTGAATACTCAAAACATACAATTATAACCAAGAAAAGTGAAGATTAAAGCCAAGCTTTCATTGTAATAGTTTCATCACTTCAACTTAGGATAAAATGCCATTTTGAGGGTTTTATGCTTCATAAGATGTAGGAAGTTAATAAAATGAGGGTTATAAGCTTTATTAAGTAAAAATGAGGTCTTTACTTACGATTTTTCACGGTAATGAATGCATGAATGGAAAATGATGTGATTTCTGGGATTAATATAGAAACTTAACACTTTCAACTAATCAGTCATTGAGCCTTGGGTCCGGTCCCAACAGAAGTCAGGGAAATGCCTTGAGCCTCTCTGACTGATAGCCTAGAATGTTAAATAGCTATGGGGAAGGGAAATTAGTTATTTGCAACCTAGTGAAAAATATTTACAATGGATTTCCTGCCTTCTTCTACCTACCCAGTCATATCTTCTAACATTTTTTCTTCTATTTTAATCAGGTGCATTTGAGCTAGCAACCTTCAAACATTTATTCTTTTTGAAAGTAGTAAAACTATCTAATTCTAACTTATTTCCTCCAAGAATCCAGATTAAATTGTTGGATTCTTTTATTCTCTACCTAACTACTGAATTGTCATGATTAAATTGTATGACAATTATTTCTTCACTATCTACAACAAGTAAAATTGAAACATGACAAGTTAATATTAAATTGTTCAAATCATCATGGATTATTGACACTCTGCCATAATCAACTGCAGAAATTAAAAGTAGTGGCATTTAGACTTGCACACTTTCATGTTTTATTCATCTTTTTTCTTTTGGGGTATATTATTTTTTCTAAGTCCTTTGATTTTTATTTTAGGACTTTTTACCCTCTTTCTGATTTCTGATTTTTGATTTTTTTTACAAAATATGGGAAAATAACTTGTATAAAGCAAAGTTTGTACATATTTATAGGACTACCATCAGGCAAGTCAAAATTATGAATCCTATATTTATAGGTTACTAACAACATGGAATGCATACTAACTTTATCGTAATGCTTCTTCCCAAGAGCTTTCCATAATCATGGTTCTTCTAGGGTCATAATGATCTATCAAAGCAAGATCACTACCTATAACATATTGTTAGATAATGCCTAGATGAAAAATATGCAAAAATGGTGTATCTATTCATCTATCTAGATGATCTCTACAAACAAACTTAACCATGTAAATGCAAGACATGCTAATATCATATGCTTCTCTCTATGATGCTATACACGATCATACTATCTAAAGAAAAGAACATTCTATATAAAGAACCTGCCAAACAATGTTCCATGTTTAATAGTAAAGACCCTTCACTTCTTCCTTCTTCAGCTTATTCTCAGGTTCTCCCACTGCCTCAGCTACATGAGCTTCACTTATTTCCTTTATTTTTTTGTTTTTTTGGCTTGGACAATCCCTCTTAAAGTGTCCAAACTCATTGCACTTAAAGCATTGAACCTTGGACATGTATTTGTTCTTGGAATTTCCAAACTTTCCCTTCTTCAACTTCTTCACTCCTGCTATAAAGGCTTGAGATTGCTCATCTGATCCAATGTCATCTTTCACCTTGATCCTTGATTCTTCCAATATGCATTAAGCCCAAAAATAATTAAAGGGATTTGAATCTTTCTTGGAGTAGATGCTTGTTGCAAAGTTGCTCTATTTTAGCGGAAATGAATTTAGTACACAAATGGTTACTTCTGAATCATAAATTGTTTCCCCAAATCCTTGCAGATGGTCTCTCAACTGAGATACTTTCATGAGAAAGGATACCATATCATCATCCTTATATTTATTCTTTTTATATAACTTATTCTGAAAATACATATTTTGTCTTGATGTACTTACAAAGTACAAATTCACTAGTTTGTCATACATATCCTTGGAAGTCTTCAAATTTGAAACAAATGGAACAAGAGAATCTTTAATGGATTCAAATATGATCCTTCGAGGCCTTACTTCCCCTTTCTTGTACTTTGTTAGTTCTTGTGTCTTGCCTTTTCTAGGCTCAGCAATTTCCCTAGTAAAGTCATACTCCATTAGTTCTTGTTCTGTGAGTATTAGGTCAACGCTTTTCTTCCATGCTAGATAATTAGATGCTCCAATGAGCTTATTGATATCCTTACAAAAAGAATCCATAGTCCTGTAGATTCAAACATGATGTAATTGTATGATACTTACTTGATAACCAAGATTATCCTTGATGATGTCTTCAACCTTCTTGATGCCTTCAAGATCCTTGAAGAGACTTCCTTGAAAGTTATTCCCTCATATTCATCCAACAATAACTTCCAAGAGTGATGAATGATAAGATCCTTTGATGCTTCCCTTAAAGAGGTCTACCAATGAGTCTTCAACTAGATCCCTTTCAAGAGACAATCCTTCTTGAAGTCTTTATCTTCAGGCTTTTCTTTGAGAGTTTCCTTTTTCCTTCCCCTTGACAAGTAATTCCTCCTAGTGTCCTTCCATGCTCCTTCCTTGTTCAACTTGGCTCTGATACCATGTTGGAAAATGCAAAGTGGAAACTTATTTTACTTTTACCTCAATATTTCTTGTAAACTTAGTTATTATTCTTTTGTTCTTTAGTTAGATATTTTCATCAAGCAAATATCAATAATGAAACAATAATAACAAAGGACACAAAAATAGGCTCTTAGTAAGGTAAAAACCCCTTTAAGGGGAAAATTTGGTAAACTCTTCTCTTCTTATAGAATTTGCTTCAAAATGAGACACAAAGGCCCGAACCCTAGACCAAGTCCTTATATAAGTATAAAGTCAACCCTCCCACATGTCTTTTCTAATTCTGCACCAATGAACTTTAAACTGCAACTTAGACCTTCGAGCTTCAATACTGAAACTCGTCTTGCAAATTTGACCCTTCAATTTCGGCCTTGCAGCTTCTATGGAAAACCCAATTCTACCTCCTCCTGAGACCTTCCTAGAGCAAGACAAATATTCCTAAGGTCGACGAGGTCAAGGTAGGGTTTTCTCCCTTCCAACTAGAATATTTTGCACGTTTTCCTATTGCAACTCGAACCTCCAACTTTAGCCTCCTTTTGCTACAAAAAAAACCCTAGAACTTTGCACGTGAGAGAAAGATAGAGCCCAAAACCAAGATATTTTGTCTTTATTCCTTCTCCTAGACCTTCGCTCCTATTTATGCTTCTCTCAACTTAAAATCTAACTTCTTTCTTGATAAATAAAACTTGTGGATGAGTGAGTGCTAAACGAGGTCGAACTGCTCCTTTGCATAGCCTTCTCAAGGGATTGAATTCCCTCCTTTAGGCCAACTTGTAATTGTTAGGGCTGACTTGTACTTTTGGAGTTTTCCAGGATTTCTAGGCTCAAAATAATTCTTTTTGAAACTATATTTTACTCAGAAGGGTCTTATAAACATGAGGTTGACTCCTTTAACTAATGATAATAAATCCTAAGACCAAACAAACCCTAGAAGCATGGAGAACATGATTTTAACCAGAACAATGCCAATAAATAACACGAAAACAATGCTTTAATAATACTACCTTTTTCTTTTCTTCTCTTGGTTGTTACATAGGATACATATTGAAATGAGTAAACTAAAAATTATGAAGATCAAAACTAGTTACATTTTTAACAACTCGTAACCGTGAGTTTATGGATGACCATAACCTTGTTTTTTTTATTTTTATTTTTTCTAAAAATGAACCTCTTGTTGCAAATTTGTTGATAACTTTTGTTACAGGGGATGAAATCAAATTCCATTGATGATCCATTTAAGGTATTAAAGATACCTTTCTATTGATATAATTTACTTGCTTCGTGTGAAAATTTCACCTACTGAAATCCTATTACAAAAAATGGAATTTATTTTTCTAATTGTTAATTAATTTAATAAAATACCAAATAAATCAAATTGCAACATTTGCAAATAAACTGAGGAAGAAAATAGTGTTAGAAACAGAGAAAAATCTAGCACACACACATAAAAATTAACACTGTTATTTTTGGACGAATGTCTCTGGAAAAACACAACTTGGGAAAACTGGTGCAACAACTAAGGGTTTTATTATTATGCAGCAGTGAGAAAATTTCTAAGTACAAATAGATGCCCAAACTGGCAATCCACTATAGGAAAACATGCCACACAAATTAGTGAGACAAATTTTGTCTCACCTGACATTGATAAAACCCTAAAACCAACTCTTAATGGGCTCCACAGAACCCTTGCGTCAGCCTCTACGTCAAATATTTGTAGGAACTAGGACGCTCTGTCTGGAACTGCAACTCATCAAGCTATCTACCCAATCTAGCCTTTGAGAATGACTCACTGAACCCTTCCAGAAATCTTCCCAGCTTACAAGAACTGAATCAACACTTTGTCTGGTTAAATCAAACTCTGAATCTACCTCTGAAGCTTCTACATTGGCACTGCATAGCCTCATTGAGGAAATCAACCTCTTGTAGCTGACTCTCTGGATCTAAAAATAATTCCAGACTCACTGTCCTTGCCCCTTTCTATCTTTGTTTCCTTACTGAAGCTTGAACTCTTCTAGCACTCCTGGCTCTATGGAAAAATGAACTCTCCAAGGAAATAAAACACTAGGTGGTTCTCACAAGTGTCTCAAGTGTATTCTCCATCTACTCATTGACTTATTCTTATAATCCTCTGTTGGACCTCCAACGACCAATATTAAAAATTAATCAAGGGCCAAAATTAATTCCCAGTTTATCCATGTGAGTTTTTAGAGAATTATCACCTTACCTCAATTAATTTTGATTAATTAACCCCTTTACCTAAGTTCAGAGTTATGAAATAATTAAAAACGGGCTAATAATCTAATTGAGACACTTCTAGGTGGAATTTCCAGAACATTTTCTGGGTTTTGGAGATCTCATGTGTTTTAGCCTCTACATAAAGTTTTGAGAATAGAACACCTACGATTATACAGAAACTAACACTTCAAAATGATTTGTGGAGTGAAAATCATTTCTAAAACTCAAGGTATGCTTAGTCGTGCTGCTTTACAAACATATGTAACTCAATTGATGATATATGTCAAATAAGGAAATGAAATCAATTTTAGTAAAAATCCCATTTGAGATAACGAAAAATAATCTAATGATTTATTTAGCACCTTATGAAACTCTCTGTAGACGTTGTGGTGGCCACATGATTTTTTTTGAAGATTTTTGTGGTGCCTGCATGAAGTTTTCTTGCAACTAGACACCCCCAAAAAATGATCTAATGCCTTAAGGGAAATATTTTCTTAGGGTTTTGTAGATTTCCATTTAGGGTAGAGGAAATGAAGGTCACTATCCTTCACTTACAATGGTTGATATTTTTCTCTTCAATTACTATGCCAAGGCCTATTAACATAGCAAAGTATGTCCATCATTGGGCTGCATAGCACAAATGTGAACCCTTCATTGATCTAATAGTCTCTTGGTGCAAACTGTCTAGAATTTCCTCGTAGCTCTTTGACTTAGGTTGAAGGCTTCCTCATTAATTTCCTTATCCAAATCAATTAAAATCACAATTCCACATAGGTTTTTTGTGACTCAATGGGTTCTTTGTCACCTATTTTTGGTGTCACACTCACATCCTCATGTGTGCGTCAAATTTTCTTATGGATTCCATTGGTTCTCTAACACATACCACTCTCACATTCCTCAGCTGCTCTTTACTCATTCTTTCTCTTTGTCTTGCTCTCTCTCTTCCCGTGTTCTATTTTGTCTTGCATTATTTTGATTCATTGTTCTTCTTGGTGTGTTATCTCTATTCATCTATTTTCCCACATTGTGACTACTCACCATGAGTTTGAGGTCCTTCCTTGGGCTCTGTAGTCAACCATAAGTCTCCATAATGGGTACTCAACCCATACTCTTGGACTAGTACAATACCACTTCCCCCATTATTCTCATATCTATTGAGAGTTGGATAGTTCAACTGCCTAATGAAATATATGAACAATCAATTCAGATAGATAAGAAACTTCCCAAGCCCCTTACAATTTTTCCCTTGAGAATTGGGATCTATTTTTGTTGCCATCTTCTTCAACTTTAGCAATATATTAAATAAATGTGAATATTTACATCAAATAAAAATATGGTGAAATATTCATGCAGGTCATCCAACATTATTAGTTTTAATTACATATTACAAATTTTGGTGATTAAAAAGGGGTGTTACATTAACCATGCGAATAATAATTTCTTGGATGTTTCCCATATGCTTTCTTAATTCTACTTCTTGTTTCAAAATATCCAAGTAAGAATTTGTCTTCATAGGAGTTCTTAGTGAATAACTTTTAATGCAATTTACATAGGTTTAATATGTGTCTTTCATTCCTACAATTTATAGTGGAGGAACATCAATTAGTTTCATGTGATAAACATTTTGTGCATCATATATTAAACAATTGAAAGCTTGGCAGGCTTGTTTGGTCCTAAAAATTGATTAAAGATAAATATGGCCAAATCCAACATTATATGGAGATTTTATACATTTATTGATGCTTTATAAAATTGACAGTTACCTTAGGTTTATGGAAATAAACTTGCAATATTAATAAGTTAGTTATAATCAACTATCATATAACTTTGGAATGATCAAACTTCTCTCTTATATGAATGCACACATTTGCAAATTCTGAAAGTATTTGACATTTGGTTCACTAAACTCTTCTTTAATATGGTGTTTTTATTTATAAACCGTAAGTAAACAAATTGAGTTGACTTAATAAATTCAAAATCATAGTCCAATTAATTTAATGCATAAAATGTTAATATATCAGGAGTGGAAAAATATATAGTTCCAACTAGTTCCATTTCCTAAACACACTTTTCAAAATACAATATCAATGTAATCTCACCTTGCTCTCCATCCATATGAAAAGATCAATCAATTCCCTTTTATTTTTGCAAGAATTCCTTCTCAGTGTAACGGGGAAGAATGCTATATTTATGCCGTAAGGCGTCAATATTTGAAAACAACTCTCCTAGCTGCCATCGTGTCCTTGTTTGCCCCATTGGATCAAATTTTAGACTCTTGAAATGTTTTAGACCATTAGATCCACTACCTCTTTTATATAACCTCTCATAAATACCTAACTAACTCACCAAGCCCTATTAATTTATCTTCCACTTTATGAAAGCCTGGAATTATTAGAGGAAATGTTAACGACTTCCATGTTTTGGTAGTTTACAGTAAGGCTCGAATTCTCTAGTGTGATCTTGCGTTCTTACTCTCCGACTGGTCAGGATTTCCTCAGATAAGAGGAAAGAAAGTTCAACCCGGGTCTCGAACTATTTCTGACATACCATTTGATTTTCGTTTTGGAATGTAGGGTGTACTCACTCTAATACTACGGAGGCCAAGTCTTGGGAAAAAAATATGGGATCAGTAAGCCAAGAATAAGCGCGTTCTTGTTGTATTCAATATCTGCTGTTCTGCCGAAACAACAGTCTGCATTAGCAAATTATAGCACTCCTAAATTAAAAATTTTCCAGGGTAACCCATAATTTGATCTGCTAGATGCCCCTTGGAATACAAAATATAGACTATTATTCTTGTGATTTTGTTTTTGGTACTTCTGGGTACAGGAATAGGACCGCTGGGAGATGGAGAACAGGTGCATTGTTCCCAAGCTAGACATGGCAGCAAAAGGTAAGTGGGTTTCTTGAAACCTTGTATTTCCTAAGTGTTAAGACTAATTTTTTTTTTTTTTTTTGCTAAGATGCATGCATGGGAAATGACAGGCCTTGCAATGGCGGCACCCAATAAGAAATCTCTGCAAGCCAACAACAAAAATAGGAAGGCCTTAGGAGACATTGGAAATTTGGTGGGAGCTCGGAACGCCAAATGCAATATAAAAAAAGATGTTGTGATGGAGTATGCTGTTTGATGTTATTCATTATCCTTTAGATGTATATAGTGAATCAATATTCTTCTGCTGGGTTTTTGTTTCTTTCCATTTTGTTGTTTTATTTGGTGGCCTCTACTTCTAATGTCATGTGCTCCCCTATTGGATGAACTACTGTTTTAGGAGGTCTAGAGTAAACTTGGTTGTCGATGCCAACAAGGGAGCCAATCCCAACACTCAGGTAAAGTTTATTAGAATCAATTAAGCAAGATGAAATATTGATTTCTTGTAGAAATATTAAACGGGGCCTACCGTTTTCAAATGACAATCTCCCAGGGAATTGACCTACCAATGGGGAAAAAGCTTTGTATTCAGCCACTTGCTTTATTAATCTTCCTCCTTAGCATTCTGTTTTTCTGAGCATATTTAATTTTTTGCTCTTTGTTTTCATTCCACCACCCTCATTCTGTTCTCTACTTTTTGTGAGCACCAATATGGAATCTCACTCTTTAGTTTTCCCATTTTGACTCCAGCAATTCCAAGTAGATGATATTGTTGTTAAGGAAGGAGAAAAAGCAGAGGCAAAGGTAGTCCTGGGAAACAAATATAAGCACATTATAACAAGGAAGGCTCAGAATGATACTGCTACGCTAAAGGACACTGTCGTTTCTGTCGGTCATAACATAGACTCAAGTGCACAAGGTGGGGGATTACAAGCACCTAGCCAACTGAAAGCAGCAAAACCCATAGCACAGTCACAGACTACAGTGCTGACAACTTGAAGTGAGGTGTGTCTTATTGATTAAGTTTATTAGTTCTTTGATCCTTTTCTTGTTTTAAGAATTGGCTCAAATCCAAATACACAAAGCCAAAGCTACCCACATCCACACCCAATTACAAAGGGGTTTTATAGTTGTAGGTTGGATAAAAATGATTAATAATTACTCATAAATTTTTTGGTCATAATCACATGGCAATTGTTGAACATGTTGAGGATATATACAAATTCTACAGGATAATTGAGGTATGTTTCTCTGTCAATGATAGCAGTTTCTTGTGAGTGTGAAAGTAAAATTTGGTTTCCTTATCTAAAATATGTTATTCATGTATGCCCAGGACATGAGTTGCGTACCTCCAGATTATATGAGAAATCAAGTTAAAATCAACACAAAGACAAGGGAAATCGTGATTGATTGGTTAATGAAGGTAGAATCTGTAAAGTAAGGATGAGTGTAAGGAAACATTTAATGTATATATCTAATTAATAGAATACCTTGTTGGATATTGAAAAGTACATACACTACTGCAATCTCTACTCGTAGTGAAGATTACCCTTTATTTTGAAATCGATGCAAAAATATATCATAATGAGTAACAAAATATTGATAAGAGCTGGTTCATACTTGGCTTCAGGTCAATGAATTCATCTGTCTTGATCAACTATAATGTTGGAACTCAGCTACTGACATCCTGTTTGAATTGTATCTAATACTAATGCACATACTAATTGTCTGGAAGTGTGTGCACATTTTGTTAACTCTGTACATTGAAGTAATAACATTTATGTGCATTGTTCCAGGGAATGTGCGCATTTCATGGTTGAATTTCACCTAAAAGCGGGAGGAAATGAGCTGAGAATTTTTCATGAGAAATATTCAGATCCACTTTTTGGCTATGATGCTTTTTTAAGCCCTGCCAAGTTACTTGTTGAACACAGTTGCAGACCTAGCAACTGATCAACATGCTTACCAAAATTACTTCAAGAGTCTAATTGAAGGTTGCGCATTATTCAAGTTGGGTGGAAACCTGGTATTGATGGTGCTGTTTTGAATTATGTTCATGTAAATAGCTCTTCACAAACTATATCTCAAATTCTGGTTGAGTTTTTTCATACCTTGAAAATTCTCATTAATACCGAACAATTATTCTTTAGCCACAAGATGAACACTAGATATTTTGAATTGCCCCACTCTGAAGTGACATAAATGGGCAACATCCTTAGATTTAGATTTAGCATAATGACTTTGTTATGTTGATCATGTGAATTTGGATTTTCCCAATATAATTCACCACATGACATTATTTCTTCTTGGGTTTTGAGTATGTCTTTATACTCAGAAGCTAAAAGACCAGCAGTTTAAATGTAAATTCGCCACAGTAAATTTAAATGGAATTAGGTAGCTGCCTCAACCTTTTCTAACCAATGTGAATTTCAAAGACCAAGAAGCATGAACGAAACATGAAGCATGAATAAAACTCGGATGCGATTTTCTCTACATTTTAACTTGGAACAAGATCCAGGGATAGGCCATAGCCTTCTATAGATTACTTACATTGATAAGGTTGGCCTCAAGGCATTATGCTATGATAACCACTGCTAAATTACTTGTGAATTAATCCATTTTGAATAATAATGGATTTTTTTTGAATTATTTATTTATATTTAGAGGAGATTATTTTATGTCAAAATTGAAACATCTCATGGATAATTAAAGTTAGAACTATATGGTCTTTATACTCTGCAAAATTCTTAAAGGACTTGTGTGAATCTCTAAACAAGCAATGATTAAGCCGAGAGGCTCATTCTACAACCCGATGGGAAGGTGATGTGTATGTATGTTCGTCCTTCTTAAAATAAAAATAAAAAATTCTCTAAATAGAAAACCAACTTGGGCGATAATGAAAAAGAAAAAATAAATATGCTATGAATATTTAATTAATTTTCCATATGACCTAATATAATTTCATGTAAAGTAATTAGAAGTAAAAAAAAAAAATGTGAATGAACATTGAATGAATGAACGATGAATGTGTAACAATGAGATTGTTTGAATTGTAACATGGTGAACTAATTTATATATGAAATAAAGTATATTATGAAATAATTATGGATTGCCAAAAGTAATTGTGGGTTTAAAATATAGTTGATTTTATTGTGAGAGATATGACATTGTTTATTTACCTGAGGAATTATGTGAATCTCCAAACATGTAATGGTTCATCCATGAATCTCAAAGTACATATGAAGTGAAATAATGAATGGATTTAAATTTTTAAAAGACAATGTGTAGGTATGCTAATCAAGTGGAATATGATATTTTGACTCTACAGATAGTTGGTGTGATAGCTTAATTTGCATGAAACATGATATCATTTTTTTTAGTTTGGAGTTTGGATTTAGCCATCTTAGAGGTGCAAATAAATTGGGATTAATGCACGAGTTTACATGCTAGATACTCCGAGATTTCTCCATATTACCTTAAAATTTTCTTGTAAATAAGAATATCTATTCTTTGATCTAATGAGATCAGAAAACACTCTTAAATAAATAAAATTGCATAAAAGTTTTGCTTCTATCATCTATGTTATTATTTTCTACACCAGGGAAAATTTTAAGGATGGAAAATTATCTTGAAGTTTAAAAGCATTGGCGAATCTCACTAGTCCCTAATATGAAAATTATAAAAAAATTATTGATATATTTGTAATTTTTTTCAAATTTATAATGATTTTATATATAGTCTCTATATAATGTTGGCGATTTTTAAGGTAAAATAATTTTATATTGTAAAATTTGGGCGAATCCTTTTTTATAAAAAATGGAAATTGGTGAATCTTTTTTGTGGAAAAATCATGGAAAATTAACCCAATTATGAATATTAGCCCCTAAAATTTTCCATGTTCTACACTCTCACCTTATGGTATTTCCTTTGCAACATGTGGTGCAATTGCTAGTTTAGTTCTTATCAAAATATGAAATATGATCAAATTAGATAATAAATATTTATTACTAATTTGAAAATCTAAAAAAATCAAATAACATCATGATATATACAAATGTGACAATCAATGCATTTAATTGTTTTTGGTTGTTATGATGACTAGCCTTTCTCCTTGTAATTCTTTTTGGCCGTTATGATGACTAACCTTTCTCTTTGTAACCTTGGCTTTTAAGGCCTTAATTTGAAATATATAATAATTTATTTTCCTCTTTGCAACTTTAGCTTTCAAAGCCAACTTGAAATATATAATATCTATTTTAACTATGCACAAATAAACTTTCAATTATTAATAAAATTAAAATGTTGTTTTAAGGAAAATAAAAGAAAAGGAAAAACAACAACAACGTGTAGAATCATGTGTAGACTCCTCATAACATCTCTTTTCTCTTCCCAATTTTGAGTTTTTAACAAATTCTCACCATGTATATATAGGTATGGCTATTACCCTTATTTCAATATTTTCTTCCTTTTTAATGAATCTCAAATTTCTACTCTCTTTGGGATATACTCTCTCGCACTATTGGGACATTTTTGATTTAACATTTTTTTACGTAACAATTTTCATCGAATTGTAATTGCATATCTTGTATCACCGTTTTTTTTTAAATCTACCAATATATTAGAGAGAGGGAAATAGAAATGGTTTTTAAACCATTGATAACAAGCATCCTTCAATCTATTGGTAAAATTTTTTTCGAGATTTTTCCAAATGTCCAACTAACAATATCAAGTATCAATACACGATTGATATGTTTTTGATGCAAAATTGCATTTTTCAATGGTATGTGTTGTAATCACATTGGTTGTATCAACAAACTATCCCTAAACTTTATTTGTGATTATTATCTATTTTCTCTTAGATGTTTTTCTCCACCTAGCAGTACTTGGGAATCAGGGAAACCAAGTGGTTCATATCCTTCTTATTATTCTTGAATTTTGGGGTTCAAATAGGTTTTATTTTAGTGTTTCAAGAATAATTTAGCTATGGTTTATGGACTAAAGTTTTCCAATTTCTTCAATGTATTCGTCCCAAATATAGATGCCAAAAATGTTTTTTTTTTTCTTTTCTATGGTAAATAAGTAGTAGGAATTTTATTCATCAATCCAAACAAAATTGCAGTCATAGTCATTTGCAGTTGGTCTGCTTGATTGGAAACCAAACCAGTTGCAGTATAGCCATGTTTTCATCAAAATTTTGGTTATGACATTACATATGTTTTTATTCTTTGACCAACTTTTACAAAATTTACAAAAAGCAGTGTGGTCCCAGTCCAACATGTAACCTCTAACAACCCTTCTTTTCTAGCTTAGTGGCTTGGTCCTAACATAAATTAAACTATTAACAGTACTAGACATTATAACAAGAAAATAACACACTCCTAAAAACCACCACCAGTAACATAACAAAGACATTAAATAACCAGATTAAAGATCAGGGTCTTTGTCAGAGGGGGAATCCATTTGCTCAGGTGGCTCCTGGTCGCAATCCTAGTGCAAGGGCTCCCCTTGCGTGTTGCGAACATAGACGCGTCACATTGTAGCAAGTTTATCTTCATCGTTTCCAGGAGTGGTGTCTAGGGGATGAACATAGTGCAAGAAAGTATCACACTTTTTTGCCATGGTGTCAATGTGATCCTTCTGTCGATTTTCTATGTCCATCAAATTTCACATATGGGTTTCTATCTTTTCCACTTGATTATGGAGAATGTCGAGTTGCTTTGGGTGAGTGCTCTGAGTGCCTATCTACGCAATAAATTTCCCCATAAGAATATTCATGTGCCACGCTATTTCCACAATCTTATGGTAGAGGGTTTGACAGGTTCTCATAATGTCTGTATCGCTCACCCAATCCACATTTTCAGCCACAGTACCCTCAGACTTATTTTCTCTATGCTCCCTGAATTCTTACTTATTTTCCTCCATAATGGCCTTTCCTTCCTCCAAGATGAGGTTTGAATATGCTTGAGGAGATTACAGTGCCATGGTTTCCATCCTTGTGCACTAGGGGTGGATTTTAGCGACCCACCTCGTGACCTTCCTCTACAATAACCCTACTTGCTATGATCCATAATACTCTAAACCACGAGTCTACACAACAAAAAATGAGTTCTCCTGATGTTGTGGAGCCTGTAATCACTTTGAAGGAAAGAAAGGTAAGTGGGATGATAAATAACACAGAGTGCCCAAATCTGGGAGCTTCCACTACTATGAAACTTTCAATTTCAACCATTATTTCTTGATCTGGGTTTGATAAGTCACACACACTCATGCGTGCACACCATTCACTTACCCAATTATGCTTCAACTGATATCCTTTCATCATTGCAAGATTTGACATAGGCATTAACTAAAAACATTAGGACTTCGAGCGATAATCAATATTTCCCTTGGGGAAAGGAGGATTCATACCGAGGAATGTACCATCCTATGTTGCCACCTTACCTACTATGATCCTCCATGTACCTTGTCTCTGGATGATTCCAACACCACCTTGTTGTAATGACCTTATCTTGCATTTATTACAAGTTGACCGTGGTTTCCAGTTCTCAATGTTCATTTATCACTTCTTGGGGTTTGGCTCCCGCTGGGGTTTGTCAAATCTACTCTGATCCCCATCTGAGTCTGATTTCTCACCCACATTTCCAACTAATCTAAGCTGTCACAACCAACCTTTAACTGTCCTGCTTGAAATTCCTCTCATTAATATTCACCCAGTACAATCAACTCTTTAGCGCCCTCATTCACCAACTTGTCCACTAACTTGTTGGATGTTCTTCGTATGAGGTTAAACTCGATGCTCTGGATGGCAGCCAACTGTCCTTTAATTCACTAATTTAGCTCATGCAAAAATGCTTCGTAACCTTCCATATGTTGGTACCACACTATAGTCATTTTTTCGTTCTGATTACCAAAGCTGAGTCTCCCTAAATTGTGCAGTGGTGGGTGTTGATTCTGACCAATATATCTAACCCTTGTTCTAGTGCATGGAACTCTTCTTCATTGTTAGTCGCCACCCCAGATGAGTGTAATAGGGTTTGAGTATCTTACCAGTTTTGTCTCGAATTTAACCTCCCTCTTTATCTCAACTAGTGTTTCCTTTCGAGGCCCCGTAAAAATTCAACTTTAGAAACCCCACCGCTAGGGGTGGCCATTTCATTGCGGTTCCCTGAACTCGTGATTCCTTTCTCCTATGAAGAGGTCTTTGTATGCTGTTTAGAAATAATGTTTCCAAAATTATTTTTTGTTGGTCTATAGGATTTTTATCTCCTAGATGTACCCGACCTCTAAGGATTGTTTCCTGTGATTTTGCAACATTTGTGCGATTAGGTCGAGGTTAGGAAGGGTTTATCTTGGAATATCCAAATATTTCTATCCTTATAGGCTGCCCAGATCACAAATCCAGGTCTTAAACTCTAGAAAATATTGACCACTTCATTTTTTAATATTTCTCCTCTCCATTTGTTTAATGTATCTTGAATGCTATCTCTTTGTCGATTTGAATGTCAAAAAACCTAAGAGATCTAGTCCCATAGTATAGCCATGTACTCACAGATGTTAAGGAGATGGTTGATAATTTCTTATTTCTTCTGGCAAAGGATGTAGCGTGAAGGAAATGGAAATACCTGACGACAAAAGTTTCCCTAAGTGAGAATCTTACTGTGCATTACCAACCAGCTAATTTTTTTATTTTTATTTTTGGCCACTGAGGGAATGACTAGAGCTTGTTCCACCACAGAGCTGCTACATCATATTGGTCCTATATTATCTATATTTGGGCTTCCCTTAGAGTGAATTGTCCACCTTCGTGCATTCCCCATCTTAGTTTGTCCTCATCCTCTGAGTTGAGTATATTTATTTTCTACAGTTCCTCGTCCAGGCATTGGGAAATTTGGGCCAACAAATGTTTCTCGTAATGGTTTAGGGTGGTCCACTCTCTCAATTTTTTGTGGGTTCCTCCTAGGTCCCAGTATTGGTGAACCACCTGTTTTCATTTTTTTTGTAGCTCCTCCTTGAAGGATATTCTTATAAGTCTGGCTAGTTTTGGTTCTTATTTCAATGCGTACTCCCAGAATAATGATGTTATGTCATTCCTTATCTCCCAAAAACAATGATATTGTATTAGTCTACTCAGGGGATGACTAGAGCTTGTTCCACTGTGGCGCTGCTACATCCCATAGGTCCTATATTAGATATCTTCAAGCTTCCTTTAGGGTGAATTTTCCGTATTCATGCATTCCCCATCTTAGTTTTTCCTCATCCTCTAAGTGGAGTATATTTATTTTCTAAAGTTATCATATGAATGGAGGAGTATTAGTGAATTCTATGCTAAGCACATCTTTCATATTTTAAACATGCTTGCTTCTTATGTGCATAGATTTGAGCTGAATAAAAAATTTCTTCAATGGTTTCTTTTAAGTGTCTTTCAACAGTGTAATTCCATGAACAAATTGTAAAGCATGAAATCATCAAACACTTGAAAAGAAATATGCATCAAACTACAAGATAAAAGCCAATGATGAGGGAGTTTACCCCTCTTGGGCTACATCTCCTGGCCCATCAACATGACTAGACCTCTCTCGTATTCGATGTCAAAAACATATCATTTTGCTGCAAATAACATGTGGCTATTACCCCTTCAAGGTAATTTTCTTCTGCAAAGAACTCTCGCAATATTAGCAACACAACATATCTCCTACAGAGATGACATTCTTTCACCAGTGAGAGCTAGAAGCCCCTCACATACACCCTTCAATTCCAAAATGAAGAACACATTAAAAAACTTCATGAATAAAGAAGCCAAACTAGAGCTGAACCATGCTGGTCACATCTGTTGCAAATTTTTTTCTGGAATTGGGAAAACCCTTACAAGGTCTCCTCCATGCTCAACAATTTCCAAAACTGCTTCAAACATTTGATTGATCCATACACCTTACTTGTAAAATCTACAATATGACACTGAATATGTGCTCAAATTAGTAAACATATGTTATCAATGGATTCAAAACATCCAAAAACCCCTAATTAGCCTCTTCTGGCCCTTGAATTGGTCTTTAGGTGAAGTAGATATGGCCTCCTCTTCTGGTGGCCCTTGTCATATTTCATCTTCAAGCTGGAAAAATCACTTCCAAAAATGCTCCTATGCCTCTGAAACCCACATAAATGAGTCAAGAATGCTTGAAAATGGCTATCTAGCCTCTTCTTGTGCTCCATTTGGTTGAAAAATTCCCAAGTTATGACTTCCGCCAGTTTCTCCTTGGAAAACTCTGCTAAATTTGGTAAAATGGAGTTAACTGGGGTTAAACTGGCACTTTCCCTGAATTTGGAGGTCCTCCAATTAGTGCAATTAACTTTTAAGTGGAGTTAATGTGCTAATTAAGCACACTTAACGCAGTAACTCCACACTTATCTAAATTCGCATTAAGGTTGTGGATTAGCGCTAATAATTATGATTATGGGTTAATAATCATGGTTTAAATGTTTAAACCCACGCTTATGGTTTTCTCCTGCCGACGGTCATGGTTGGTGGTCCCGTGGATTAGGGGTTGGCCCCTCTTTTGCCCTGCCTTTTGAACTGTTCAAATTTAAATACATACAAGTTCCCAATATAGTTAAGAACCATGTGGTAGCAGAGGTGATTAGGTCATTGTGTTTATGTGGGGGAGGTCGCGGGGTCGACCTCGACCTCTGCCTAGCCTCCGAAATAAAATTTTTCCACCATATATATATAATTCATTTCGACCATTACATAACACCATTTCAACCTTTGGAAGGGGGCGCGTGGCGGCCCCTAGCTACACCACATGTCCTCTTCCCATTGGTGCGTTTCCAAAACCAAATAACATTGCAACAACTCACCAACTTAGAAACCAATCCTGAAGTGACAATTGTCATAGTGTGTTGGAAAAATTGAAGGAATATTCTGGTAATATTCTTTTTTTTGTTGACTAGGCTACCCAGTCATAATTATGTCAATTCTGCACAAATTTTTGATGTTTGTGAAAATGAACATCAAGCTCTAACTTTCACATACAGAGTCAGTTTTCGATGAAATGAAGTGCACTAGAATCAGGGCGACGAGACCTATCCAGTCTTTCAGGTTTCGAACGATTATGAGAACTTTGATTTTTGAGCTTAAATTTGAGCTCCTAATCATATCTCCCCACTAAAATACTTTTGGTGTCCAAAATTTTATTTTCATTTGTTTAGCAATTGAAGGTACAGTTCCTTCATTCTTCTAAACTCGACCCAATCAAAGTTTGAAGTGACCTGGCGACTCTTTTTCATGCTGAACTTGAAATGTAACTTGACCAAAGGTTTCAAGTTGATTTTTCTTCTCGACTTGTCCATGTCGCTATGACCATGCATAACAAAATCCTCCCCAAGAAGATTCCAATGGTGTTTATCTGCAAAAATCCTTATTGAGGATAAAATCCAAAATACTTTTACATAAACCAATACAAGTTTCACATGGGGAATAGTTGTATAAATTGAGTGCTGAACACATTTGTACATACAAAATATGCTGCCGCTACTCATACAACAATTTTTCAAAAATTGTTTCCGACATAATCAAAGAGAAATTCATTTTGCAACATGGATAAACTTGACACCCAAATTTTCCATTTCAATTGACTAACAACCAAGCCAAACTAGCATAAAAATGATAAAGAAAACAATTACATGTAAGTGATTTATTCATGAATTATCACTTTTACAAATTACCCACTACGGGGATGTGCAACTAGTGCAAACAAAGACTTACAATCTTCGACTAGACAAATAGTCTAAGCATTTCTTACCCAACATGGTAACTGAACCATCTATTTGAACTTTTCCTTCTTTTGAAGTTGCTTCATGGATGGTCGCATCTTGCACCACTTTTGCTTTTGTCACTTCCTTTTTTGGTGCTTACATGACTTGCTTGCCATTACCAGGATGAAGTTGTGGAAACAATTTCCAACACTTCTCGATCCAATGCCCACTGATATTCTAGTGAGTGAAAAAGTTCCTTTGATCTCTTTTTAGCTCATATGCCTTTTTCTTTAATTGAATTTTCCTCTTCTCGTTCTCAATCTCAAGAGACATAAACATCTTCTTGATGATGGATTTTACGCACTCATCTAAAAAATGGTTAGAAGAAATGCAAAAAGTGCATGGAGACATTCTCCTCAACATGTCACTCAAATCAGCAGGTTGTTTTCCTTTAGGAGAAGCATTTGAATGTACAGGATGATTATACCTTTTCTTGGTGTCCTTTGGCTTATGCTTCCTAGATGATGAACTTGCATGACAAGAAGAATTTGAATAAGCTTCTTCTTCAACTTTTTCATCTCTATATTTGGAGAACCAAGCAGGTACTAGTTCCGGATGCAAAGTCCAACACCTTGCCTTCTCGTCTCCTCTTTTTTGACAGAAGGTACATGATGCACAATAGCTGTCATCAGAATACCATTATTCTGGTGCAACATAACCCAGGCCTTCATACTTATGTCTCTCTTTTACCTCTATTGGGTTCTTGATGCTTTGTTGATTCACTTCAAGACCCTATAATTCCTTGTAACCCATATTTTTGAAGAGATTAGACGCAATGCATATGTTTTGTCTTTCAAAGGTTGCAAAAGAGTTTACATTAACATATGCATGTAAATAAGGAACATATGCATGCTCAACACTTGTCTCATCTCTTGATTGAGGCACAAAGATGTTTTCATACTCCTTTTCGATTTTGAAGGTGTCCTCTTGGACTCTTTTGTTCTATTCTTTCAGATCCTTAACATGAGGTGTTGATTGTACCTCACACTCCACATCATGTGGAAAAAAGGCACAAAAATGTCCATCTTACATCTTGGAAGGACTTTCAACATTAACATTTTTCATCAAAGTTGTAGAAAAATATGAAGTTTGTGGAGAAGATGGTGGTTTATCACCATTCTTTTTACCTTATTCCTTTGTTGGAGAACCTTCTCCTCTTGAAGATATAGAGCCTTCACCTTGCAGTTGTGAGTTCCTCTCTTCATAGAGGACCCTCACCATCACTGACATGTCCCAAAAATCCTTTTTGAAGCTTTCATATTTTTTCATGCGTGTATGCTCTCCTTCTTGAGACATGCTTACGGAAGCCTTAGGTATATCTGGAGGTGAAAATTGAGGTGGAGCTTGTGGAAAATCTGGCCTCTTTCTCCTTGTTTGAACTTGGGAATCTGCACCAACAAGTTTTCCTTCTCCTCTCTGGAGCTTTAACCTTGTAAGAATTTTCACCCTGCAAATAGTCAAACCCTATTTGCAAAAGCAATGAAAGCTAACAATAAACTTGTAGCTCTGATACCAACTTGATCTGAATGGAGGAGCATTAGTGAATGCTATGCTAATCACCTCTTTCAGATTTTAAACATGGTTTCTTCTTATTTGCATATATTTGAGCTGAAAAAAATATTTCTTCAGTGGTTTCTTTTAAGTGTCTTTCAACAGTGTAATTCCATGAACAAATTGTAAAGCATGAAATCATCAAACACTTGAAAAGAAATATGCATCAAACCACAAGACAAAATCCAATGATAAAGGAGTTCACCCCTCTTGGGCTACATCTCCTCGCCCATCAACATTACTAGACCTCTCTTGTATGCTATTACCCCTTCAAGGTAATGTTATTCTGCAAAGAAATATCACAATATCAACAACAAAACATATCTCCTACAAAGATGTCATTCTTTGACTGGTGAGAGCTAGAAGCCCCTCACATACACCCTTCAATTCCACACTGAATAATACATAAAAAAAACTTCATGAATAAATAATTCAAACCAAATATGAACCATGCTGGTCAAAACTACAACAAAAAGTTTTCTGGAATTGGGAAAACCCCTACAAGGTCTCCTCCATGCTCAACAACTTCCAAAACTGCTTCAAACATCTGATTGATCCATACACCTTACTTGTAAAACCTGAAATATGACCCTAAATATGTGCTCAAATCAGTAAACAGAGGTTACCAATGGATTCAGAGCATCCAAAAACCCCTAAGTATCCTCTTCTAGCTCTTCAATTTGTCTCAAGGTGAAGCAGATATGGCCTCCTCTTCTGGTGGCCCTGGGCATATTTAATCTTCAAGCTAGAAAAATCACTTCCAAAAGTGCTCCTCTGCCTCTGAAACCTACACCAAGGAGTCAAGAATTCTTGAAAATGGCTATCTAGCCTCTTCTTGTGCTCCATTTGGTCGAAAAATTCCCAAGTTATGACTTCTTCTTGTTTCTACTGGAAAAACTCCGCTAAATTTGGTAAAATGGAGTTAACTGGGGTTAAAATGGCACTTTCCCCGAATTTGGAGGTCCTCCAATTAGTGCGCAATTAAATTTTAAGTGGATTTAACGTGCTAATCAAGCATGCTTAAAGTGCTAACTCCGCTATTATGATTATGGGTTAATAATCATGGTTTAAATGTTTAAACCCGCGCTTATGGTTTTCTCCCGCCGATGGTCATGGATGGTGGTCCCATGGACTAGGGGCTGGCCCTTATTTTCCCTTTCCTTTCAAACTGTTCAAATTTAAATACAAACAGGCTCCCAATATAATTAAGAACCATGTTGTAGCGGAGGCGGTTAGGTCGTTGCGTTTGTGTGGGGGAGGTCGCGGGGTCGACCTCGACCTCCGCTCGACCTATGATATAAAAGTTTGCAGCCATATATATATATATAATGCATTTCAACCATTACATAACACCATTTAAACCTTTGGGAGGGGGTGCCTAGTGAACCTAGTTGCACCACATGTTCTCTTCCCATTGGTGCATTTCCAAAACCCAATGACATTGCAACAACTCACCAACTTAGAAACCAATCTTGAAGTGACACTCGTCATAGTTTCATTGGAAAAATTAAAGGGGCATTCGTGCCCTCACCTTCGAAGGCATATATATATATATATATATTTTGTTTTGTTTTCTGACTAGGCTTCCCAATTATCATTTTATCAAATTTTCACAAATTTTAACTGTTGGTGAAAAAAAACAACATGCTCTAACTTTCACATACGGAGTCGGTTTTGATGAAACAAAGTGCGCCAAAATTAGGGCGACGAGACCTATTCGGTCATTCAAGTTTCGAGTGATTCCAAGAATTTTTATTTTTGAGTTTAAATTTGAGCTCCTGATCAAGTTCCTCGTCCAAGCCTTGTGCAATTTGGGCCAAAAACTGTTTCTCGTAATGGTTTAGGGTGGTCCAATCTCTCCATTTTTGATGGGTGCCTCCGAGGTCCCAGTACTGGTGAACCACCTATTTTCCTTATGTTTGTAGCTCCTCCTAGAGGAATATTCTTATTGATCTGGCTAGTTTTGGGTCTTATTTCCATGCGTCCTCCCAATATAATGATGTTATGTCATTCCTTATCTCCCAAAAACAATGATATTGTATTATTCCTCGATTTCTACAAGCTAGGTTCCATGAGGCAAATCCCGTCGTCAAGTCATTAAATATTATCAATGCTTGGGGGTGAAACCGTGGTGCATATTTTTCTTTGAAAAATGTTGCCTAGGGAAGGTTGACATATTTAATCGATATCCACCATAGTCTTTCTCCACAGATAACATTCATTTTTTTTGGGTCCTAGAGGCCTAGCCCTCCTCTGGACTTCGATTTGAAAATTTTGTCCCAACCCACAAGAGCCCATTTTTTTTTTTCCTTTTCCCCCCTCCATATGAACTTTCGTTGGATGTCTCTGATTTTTTGGAGAATTCCTTTGGGGATGGTAACACTAATAATAGAAAAATAGGGATTGCTTGTAATACTGCTTCGGTTAGCACCGATCTTCCTGCTAAATTTAGGGCTGGGTAAGTCCACCTGCTGACCCTATGTTGTAATTTGGAAATTAGGGCCTCCTAGGTTGACCTATTTCTTGCTTTATCTATTAATAGAACTCCCAAGTACTTTGATGGTGTGGTTTTCCTTTGAAAACCTAAAATGAGGTTGAGGTTTATTTGCACAACAATGTGAGTATTCAAAATGGAAACGATTGACTTGAATTGATTGAACTCCATATATGTGGCTTCTGTGAAGTCCTATAGGAGTAATTATAGGATATTGCCTCCTTGACCAAGGGAACTCCATGAAGAATTGTGTCATCCATAAATTGTTGGTAGGTGGTTGGTTTGCATTTAGAGTAAGGATGTAATCCTTTAATCTCCTCTGTAGTGGTTGTGGATTTTATAGCTTTGATAAGACCCTCCATTTCTAAGACAAAGAAAAATATGGATAATGAATCTTATTTCCTCGTACCTCTTGTGGGAGAGAAGGGTTGTGCTAGAGCCCCATTTACCATTATTGAGAAGCTAGTATAGGTGACTAGAGACATTATCCACTGAATCCAGTTATGCCCAAATCCTAAAGCTTTCTGTAGGTTCTCCAAATATTCCCAATTTAGCTTATCACATGCTTTGGCGATATTTAGCCGCATTATCATTCCTACCTTTTTCTATTAGGGAATGAATGATTTCATGGGTCTGGATTATATTATCAAGGATTTTCCTCCCCTCCACAAAACCAACTTGTTCTTCAAAGAGCAGGATTGGAAGCAGGGGTTTTAACATTTTGTCAATGAATTTTAAGATAATTTTATGGTTTACGTTGCATAGGGCGATGGATCAGAACCTATTAAGAGTGTTTCCTTCTTTTTCTTTTGGGAACAAAGTTACGAGAGTATCATTCTGGGCCTTTAGAACCGTAGTTGATTTGCGGGAGTCTTCGACTAGTTCAAAAATATCTCAGTCCATAATTTCCCAACATGCTTTGAATAAATCGAGTGTAAAGTCATTATCTCCAAGAGCTTTGCCATTAGGCATGTCTTGCACTGCCTATTCCACTTCCTCAATCGAAATTGTCCTGTTGAGATTCTCATTCTACTCCTCTATGATTATTTTGGGAATATTCTTCAGGATTTTCCTTATGGCCTCTAATATGTCTCCTAAATGTTCTGTTGTGATTTCTTGGAGATGATGGACAATAGTTTTCTCGATTTACTGATGGGAGTGGAGCATATTCCCTTCCTTGTCTCTTAATTTCAAAATCCTCTTGTGATTTCTGTGAGTTATCGTGGTACAATGAAATAATTTAGTGTTCTTCTCACCATCCTAAAGTCACCGCACCCTTGATTTTTGTCTCCATAGTTTCTCTTCTTGTTTACATATTTCTTCCCATTCCCTTTATAGGGAGAGCTCTTGATTTTTCTTTTCCTATGTGAAGCCTTCCTCCACTACATATCGTTGAAGAGATTCTATTTTTACTTCTATATATGTTTTTGCTTGGAAAAAATTAGCAAACTCATGTTTGTTCCACATTTTAAGTTTCTCTTTAATTTGTTTCAGTTTCTGTTGTAGCGTGAACACCTTGGATCTTGTCACGACTCTTTCTTCCCTCCACCATTGCCTCACTTTGTATACAAAATTGGGTTGATCTAGCTAGAAGCCCTCAAATCACAAGGGAAGTTTTTTGGGGTGCCCGTGATCTAGGGAATCCGAGTTACCGACCAATGGTTTGAGCCAATACGTTTGGTCTCTAGGGATATACCTTGTAGGATAAACTCCTCCAAGACTAAAAATACATCTAGCCTCAAATCCACCACATTTCCCCCCCCTTTTGTTTTCCAGGTATACAGCCATTTGTGGCCTCTAAGCCCACCAACTTCTTACCATTAATCATATTATGAAATATTTCAAATTCCCTATCCATATTCCTAAATTCTCCTTTATTTTTTTCCAGAGAAAGAATCATGTTGAAATCCCCATTTAGGATCCATTTTGTGGTCAGATACCTCCTACGAAGGGCCTCTAAAGACTGGATAAAATTAAGTTTTTCATCAATTAATTTAGGGTCGTATACATTTGTGCATAAAATAGGATTGGCGAGCCTATGTAATGTAAAACCAGAGATAGATCATACTGGGTGGTTTCATAGGAAACAATATGGATCTTTTGGGGGTCACATAAGGTTATAATTCCTCCTGTCGCCTTGCTAGATTCTATGTATACAAAGTCATACTTAGACAAAAATTTCCTACTTATTTTTGTGCAATTTGCGGTGCATTTAGTCTTTTATATAATGGAATATCATGATTTTTTTTTTTTTTTTTTTTTTTAGGATTCTTTGTTTTCGAGGGATGTTCAGGCCCCTTATGTTCCATGTCAGGACTTTCATTGGAAAAGAGGGGGGGAGGAGTTAGGGTTCCAAGATTTCATCTTACTTGAATTTATTAGCAGAGCTCACAGCGCTTGGAGTGCTGGGATGTTTGTTTTCCATCCTATTTTCCGTTGGGTCTGCTTAGGGGTTTTGATGCTTTGGACCTTAAGTTTGACTCATTTGATGCCAACAACCAACACTTACAATGTGCTCCTCCTAGAGTTTTTATAGAAGAATGAGGAGGTGAAGTGTAAGAAGGGTTCACTGGTTCAATTAATGAAGAGTAAGTGCTTCTGGGCCTTTGAGAGGCTCAATGGAGAAGAAATGACATGTATTAACTCTTATTAACTGATTTAACATTAAATTTCATCAACTAAAGTCACTTTTGTTGACTTCGGAGGCTTTTGGTAGGCTGGCAATTAATTCTGAGCTCTCTTTGGCAAATATCTCTGGCTGTGCATTCAATTTGTAGTCTTTTGAGAAATTAAGTCTATAGGTGGCATTTTTTGCTTTAATTTCCTTACTTATGTGGCATTTGGAGACTCCCTTCATTAATTTGTCAAATTATGGTGGCTTTAAACACTAATTTAGGCCTTGAACTTGCTTTAAATCTTCATAACCATCTTTGGGCCTTTAAACTCTTCTGCTGATTGTATCCACTGTTAAAAATCCCTTTTTCTTTGGATTTCGGTCTTCATTGTCGAGTTAAGCTCCTTAATCTCCCATTTTTATGTCTTCAACCCTTTAAACTATAGGATTAAGATTTTAATCTTCAACTTTGCTTTAATTATTTATGTTTATTTCCTGATACTTTTTACTGATTCTTCATTTTTATTTGTTCACAGATGGCCTGCGCTGGAGGGTTTTAATTGCGAAACCAGTGCTTCATGAAACATTGATTAAAACATGAGATTCATCCCCCCTTTTGTCCCTTTTACTTTTGATTGAGCTCTGAGGATTGTCACCCTCAGCTTCTGTCCCTTTTTGGACTGTGGGATGGCTTTGTGTCATAAAACCGCCATGGAAACCTGCAACAAAACACAAATTATTATAAAATCCTGCATTATGTGGGTGAAACTGCTTTGAAGGCTGGCGGAGAGCGAAAGGAGCTTATGCAAAGGAGTTGAAATGCAGGCGGAGGAGGTTCTGTGGAGAAAACCTGCTAAAACTCGGTTTAAAAACCATATTTGGTGCGAAATATAGCTTAGCGGTTTTGGAAATACTGCCAGTGGTTTTCGCGTTCGATTCAGGCGGTAAATGGTTTTTCCCAGAGGGAACGCGATCAAATCAAAACGGGACGCGTGGCTTTTTCAAAACCAGCAGTCTCGCGTGGATTTTGATTGTTAAACCGCGGCGGAAAAAGTTGCGCGAAACACAACGTAGGCCGTTGGATCAAGCGAAGCAGATCCAACGGTGGAGGGATGAGCGCGATGGAGAAAGGTGCTCGGGCATGGAATTAGGTGGGAGCCAGGTGGCAAGCACTGATTGGGAGATGAGGCTGGGTAGTGGGAGGTGGGTTCAAATGAGGACCGTCGGATCCTATGGATCCACGGTGTAGATTTCGTTGGGGCATCGCCATCGGGGCGAGAAGTCTATAATAAAGATGCGGGTTTTAAAGGAAATGCTGATGCGATGGGGGCTTAAACATAGGCGTTGGGGCATGGTCCTGTGGAGGAATATGTGACCAGGGGCTAGGGAGAAAAGGGCCAATCGCATCGGCGGGGGGAAGGGGGAGAAATGCAACAGAAAATGTAATAGCGCCGATGCGATGGGGCTAAGGGCTTGGTCGTGGGCGCAAGGTCTTATGACGAAGGAGGACCTGGGATTTTAAGTCCTCAGGGGCTTAAATCCTGTGTTATAAGAAAGGGTACATTTAGGCCAAAAGAGGGGTTTTTTTTAGTGTTTTTCGAGGTTCCGGATGAAGTAAAAGGATTTTTTAAAACCAAATAAGAAAGGGTTAAGTGGTTTTAAGGGCTTTTCGAGGAAAATAAAGATAAATGAGAGAGGAAAGGGGAATTTTTACAAGGAAAATAAATGATATGGGGGCATTGTATGAAGATGAAATGGGGGAATGAAATGATGAAAATGGAGCCTTTTAGGAGACAATTTTCTTTGGGAACAACAGTATTTTGAAGGGAATAATAGGCTAAGGAACAACACTGTTAAGGAATAGCACACTAAGGAACAACACTGTTTAATGAACAACAGGATTCAAGAAGTCACACATTTTTCATGATATTTGTTTCTTGAAAACCAAAGACCCGTTTTAGCCATCATTTGCTATGACAAAAATTTACTGATGGCTAACAGTGGCTCCACTTGGGGATGGCAGCTCCTTTAGAGGTGTCAAGAATTTCAAAAATTTATCTCTAGGATGCAGACCTGTGCCTTATCCATTGACAACCTTTCTTCCTTAATCATGCTGCTTAAAAAGATGATCAGTTCTTTGTATCAACGAACAAATTTCTCTCAAACATTCTACCTACACAACCTACTTTCCTAACATTTTTTAGTAGGGTGCACTTGGACTTGCAAACCCTTTGACATCAACATTTTATTCTTTTATTGAAAGCAGGAAACTAATCTAAATCTACCCTTATTTCTTCCATGAGTTCAGATTAAACAATTGAACTCATAAATTTCTACCTAAGCTACTATCCGCCAGGATTAAACTGTTTGACAGATCTTATTCTCTATATTCTAAAACATAAAATTAAAACACAGCCAAACCAGGGTTAAGTTGTCTGATTTTCTGTTGAGACTATGGCATAAAAACAAGCTACACATAGACTGAAATTTACAGAAATTCAAAACAAAATTGTGAAGGCTTAAGATCTGAAAATTAAGAACATCCTTCATTCTTTCCTCAGCTCTGGTTTTGATCTTTTTAGAGCTGTCTTCTTCTTCACCTGGTTCAAGTTTTTAGCATGTTAGAACCAATTCTTTTTCTTCTCTTTGGCTCAAGTTTTGGTCTGATTAGAGCCATTTCTTTCTATCCTAATCCATTCTACTGATAAGCCAAGATTTCATTGTTTGGAAAATATTCTTCACTAACCTATCATCAGTAAATTGAAATCTATCTAGTCATGATTAGGTTGTATGAATAAATAGCAGTTCTTTCTTTTGGTACTGGCATTTAAGCTTGCACACTTTCATATTTTCGTTTTCTTTTTTGGTATGGGGCTGTACCTTTCTTCTTTTATCTCTGCCCTCTTTTTCTCCTTTTCTATTGTTTTTCTATTTTCTCTTTTTTTCTTTCAAACCAAAATACAAAATACTAATTAAATGCTCAAAGGCCAATATTATTTTCTTTCCTATCTAACCTAATCTAACTTATGCAATATATACATTCATTTGGTAAACTCCTTTTTCCAACATAACCAGTCAAGCAGGTGATTTTAATGAGTGATTTTGTTTCAGCCCTTTGAGTGTGGTGAAAAAATCAAAAGGCCATTTCCACTTTTCATGTGTTTGAACAACAGTGCCTAACATGTTCTTTAAACCTTGCATCAAACTGCTCTTTGCATATTTTTCTCCTGCTTCACATTTCTCTAATAAACCAATAAAGGGATCTTGAAATAATCCCTAAATGTGAGGATCTAGAACATGAGCTTGATCCAAGACTGCTTCTTCCTCTACTTGGCTGAACTTAAGGCTCTTTTGGGAAAGAAAACCATTCTCTTCCTCATGATCATATCCACTGTCAAACTCATCATATATTGCCATGTTGTGGTTTGGTAAACCTGATTGAAAAGAGCTATAGTTGTTCTCTTTCTCTTGTGAAGGCTGGACATAGGGCTGAATGTGTTCTTTGTTTTTAAAATCCATACCCAAATATTGTTGACTTATGATTTCATAAAGGCTGTCTTTGATGAACTGAAAGGAAGCATAACAAAGAGGTAAATATCCTTCCCTTTCTCCCAAAATTTCTGCACTTTCTTCTTCATTGTCATGGCTGAATGGTATTTTCTGATCACTATACTTAAGCTGTGGAAAATGACTGTCTTCGTCCCACAAAATAATCACTGATTGTTTGGTAGTGTTGGCTTGAGCTTGTAGAAAATAATCATCATCATATTGATCATATTTGGGCAATTTATTTATAGGAGGAATGTCATCTATCATGCATACTTGATCAGCAGATTGTTCCACCATATGAAAAGGAGAGTGTTCATGGTTAATAACTTCTCTTTTAGCAATCTGAAATGACTCAAAGCACAAGGGTAGGGATTCAAGAGATGCTGGCTCATCTTCCATTTCAGGTTCTGTAATCCAAACAGTCATACCAAAATGATTTGAAGGGAGAAATTCTGGTTTTGAAAAAGGGTTTGTATTATCCATTTTCTCCCTTACTGATTCTTCAGAGCATTCTACCTTGTCTCTATTTTCAATTTTCTTGTGATACTCTCTAAATAGTGAAGCACAAGATGTAGGAAGACATATAGTATTTTCTTGACAATTTTCCACATCTTCTTCTTTGCAACCTTGGTCAGCCAGTATGTTTTGATAGCTACCTTTGCATTGAAATGACTGATTTGGTTCCTTCCAAGAAAATGGTACTAGATACTCTGAATAATCAACATCAATCTCAACCTTGTATTCTTCTTCCTTCCTACCAAGTATATGCATCATTTTGTTGATTTTATCTGTCAACATCTCTAGCTTTAAATTTGAAGAAGTTATTTTCTCTTGAGGTGCTTTGTCCTTCCTTATTTCTTCTAACCTTTCCTCTCTTTCCAGTATGTTGAATTCCACAGTAATTTCCATATTCTGCATTTCTTCCAGGTTTGAAAGGTCCTTTTCTCTTATCTGGAATTCCATCTCTGGGTCAAAAGCACTTGGGTAGTGCAAGAGAGCCCACCCCAAAGGTGGCTTTATCTTAGCAGGTATTGCATTATATACTTTATTGAACCTGGTTGAAAAGTCTTGTACTGCCTCGCCTGGTTGTCTTTTTAAATTATTGTATTCCTCTATGATGAGAACTTCATTTCCAATGATCACCCATTTATCTAATAAGACTTGAGTAAATTGATGAAAATTGATAATGCTTGTAGCTAGAAGGTCCTCAAACCAATTCCTAATTTTCCCTTGTAATGATAAGGCAAACATTCTAATACACACACCCTCTTCTTCTATTTCATAAAGGTCAAGTAAATTCTCAAGATTTTGAATGTGTTATTCCGCAGTGACCTTTGAGCTTTCTCCATCAAGTCTGGGTAGTTTATTTGCAAGATTTTCAGGGAGATCTTGGAAGATAGGAGGCAAAATCAGAGGCTTGTATCTTTCAAGGACCTTTGTGGGTATAGGTAGTGTAAAAAGAGTTTTATGGCTGTTTGAGGTTTCAACAAGAGGAGGAAAGGTAGCATGAGGCTCATGTTTCACTAGGTCTTCCATAGATGAATCTGGGGTAAGAACAGATGTATAAGCCTGATCATGGTCTAAAATTTGAGGCTTAGATTTTTGAGGCTTGAGATCCTTCCAATAATAAATGTAGATCTCATCAATGTGTTCTTGATCAGGCTTAAAGTAGGATAGAACATAGTTATAGATAAAAACAATAATCTCTCAGATCCAACTTAGGCCTGAATTAACTTTCTTTCTAAAATGACTGGTCATGTTTTAGGTTCTTCCTCCAGTGGAGTCTTTAGGTCTATTGAGAGTTGTGGAGTTGCTAGGTGGAATTTTTTAGCCTTTTTGAGGGTAAAATAGGTTATGGTCCATCACCAATGTTTATTATGAAACCAATCTGAAATTTTTTTTGGTTTTTCTAAGTTTCTATGGTTGTTTGAAGGACTAATGAGTCTTTAAAAGCTTGCTAGGCAACTATGAACTCAGATGTCCCACTGTGATCGCCTGAATGTTGGGTTCCTGTGATTTGGCCGATTGGAAAACCAAATGATAAGGAAACATATAAACCAGTCTTTAGAGCTCTAGGATCTAGCCTTCCTAGTCTCAAAGAGGGATCTCTCAATTGTTTGCAAAGATATGAATTGTTTGCTTGTAAAGGGGTTGATTTTAGGCTAGTTATTAAGTGCAAGTTTGTTTGTTTGTGTCTGGTTGGTTGGACATGAATAATATAGGAAACATAGATAGAAAGGGGAAATATCAAAGCCATTGGGAAATGGAGTCAAGAAGAAGCTATAACAAGCTCAATCAATGGATATGGGATATCAAAAGGCAAATCTAACTTGGCTAGTGGATCTTGGGTTTGGTGGATAAAATGAAATGGAAATTAAGGATTTAGAAACTAAGGACAGTTAATAATCCTTAATTATATATACTTCTCAACAAAGGGACTTAAAACATTATCAGAACATGAAGAGGCATTCCATATACAGGGCTAACCATAAATTCTAGGAACCACACTTCAGCAAATAATAATTCCAGGACAATCTGTTCAAACAAAATCTAGGAGTCGGGGAACACCCTATTTCATCCAAAGATTTCACTTTCATGGATAAGAAAACATCAAAGATTCACAAATAACTGCATCATAGAAGAGGGAACACCTAAACATCTAAGGCTGCAATTAAAAAGACCTTCAAAACAATTATATAAGCAAGAACAAAGGGTATGATCAAAACAAACCTCTTTGGCAGACTGTAAACAATGGTACTTCAAAGGGAGACTTCAGAAACAATTTTCAAGAGGCAACAAGTAAGCAGGGAAAACCATAAATCATTCTTGAAACCAACTGTTTGAACTGTTTATGAAATAAACAAGCTTAAGGGTTTGAAAAGCAGTAAAAATACTTAATAAAACCTTCAGCAGATGAAAACATAAAGGCAGTGAAGAGCAAACAGGTCTAAGGTGGTTCTAGGAGACATTTCTTAGCCTAAACTTTTCACTCTACTGCAAGCAAGAAAATGATGAAACAGAATGGAAAACAAGAAATAACAATAACCGATCAGAATACATCACCAAAAGCCATGCTCAGGGATCCAATGATAGAGCCTTCTCATTAACAAAACATGTCAAAGCATCATCTGTCTTCCAATACTTCAATTTCCTCTTAAGCTTCAACCAGACTATGTACAATTGCAAAGAGTTCGAATGCCATCAACCAACGCTTACAATGTGCTCCTCCTGGAGTTTTTATAGAAGAATGAGGAGGTGAAGTGTAAGAAGGGTTCATTGGTTCAATTAATGAAGAGTAAGTGCTTCTCGGCCTTTGAGAGGCTCAGTGGAGAATAAATGACATGTATTAACTCTTATTAACTGATTTAACATTAAATTTCATCAACTAAATTTACTTTTGTTGACTTTGGAGGCTTTTGGTAGGCTGGCAATTAATTCTGAGTTGTCTTTGGTAAATATCTCTGGCCGTGCATTCAATTTGTAGTCATTTGAGAAAATAAGTCTGTAGGTGGCATTTATGGCTTTAATTTCCTTATTGATGTGGCATTTGGAGACTCCCTCCATTGATTTTTCAACTTATGGTGGCTTTAAACACTAATTTAGGCCTTGAAATTGCTTTAAAGATTCATAACCATCTTCGGGCCTTTAAACTCTTCTGCTGACTGTATCCATTGTTAAAAATCCATTTTTCTTTGGCTTTTGGTCTTTATTGTCGAGTTAAGCTCCTTAATCTCCCATATTTATGTCTTCAACCCTTTAAACTGTGTTTTTACCTTCAAACTGTAGGATTAAGCTTTTATTCTTCAACTTCGCTTTAATCCTTTATGTTTATTTCCTGATACTCTTTACTGATTCTTCATTTTTATTTGTTCACAGATGGCCTGCGCTGGAGGGTTTTAACTGTGAAACCAGTGCTTCATGAAACACTGATTAAAACATGAGATTCATCCCCCTTTTTGTCACTTTTACTTTTGATCAGGCTCTGAGGATCGTCACCCTCAGCTTCTGTCCCTTTTTGGACTGTGGGATGGCTTTGTGTCATAAAACTGCCATGGAAACCTGCAACAAAACACAAATTATTATAAAATCCTGTGTTATGTGGGTGAAACTGCTTTGAAGGCTGGCGAAGAGAGAAAGGAGCTTATGCAGAGGAGATGAAATGCAAGTGGAGGAGGTTCTGTGGAGAAAACCCGCAAAAACCTGATTTAAAAACCGTATTTGGTGCGAAATATAGCTTAGCAGTTTTGGAAATACCATTAGCGGTTTTCATGTTTGATTCGGGTGGTAAATGTTTTTGCCCGGAGAGAACGCGATCGAATCAAAATGGGACGCATGGATTTTGCAGAACCAGCGGTCTTGCATGGATTTTGATTGTTAAATTGTGGCGGCAAAAGTTACGCGAAACACAACGTAGGCCGTTGGATCAAGAGGAGCAGATCCAACGGTGGAGGGATGAGTGCAACGGAGAAAGGTGCTCGGGCATGGAATTAGGTGGGCCAGGTGGCAAGCAATGATTGGGAGAGGAGGCTAGGTAGTGGGAGGTGGGTTCAAACGAGGACCGTCGGATCCTATGGATCCACGGTGTAGATTTCGTCAGGGCATCGCCATCGCGGCGAGAATTTTATAAAGAAAGATGCGGGTTTTAAAGGAAATTCCGATGTGATGGGGGCTTCAACATAGGCGCTAGGGCATGGTCTTGCGGAGGAATATGTGACCAAGGGCCAGGGAGAAAAGGGCAAATCGCATTGGCGGGGGGAAGGGGGAGAAATGCGACGGAAAATGTAATAGCACCGATGCGATGGGGCTAAGGGCTTGGTTGTAGGTGCAAGGTCTTATGACAGAGGAGGACCTAGGATTTTAAGCCCTCAGGGGCTTAATGCCTGTGTTATAAGAAAGGGTGCATTTAGGCCAAAAGAGGGGTATTTTAATGTTTTTTGAGGTTCCGGATGAAGTAAAAGGATTTTTTAAAACCAAATAAGAAAGGCTTAAGTGGTTTTAAGGGCTTTTCGAGGAAAATAAAGATAAATGAGAGAGGAAAGGGGAATTTTTAGAAGGAAAATAAATGATATTGGGGCATTGTATGAAGATGAAATGGGGGAATGAAATGATGAAAATGGAGCCTTTTAGGAGACAATTTTCTTTAGGAACAATAGTATTTTTAAGGGAACATCAGGCTAAGGAACATCACTATTAACGAACAATAGGCTAAGGAACAACACTGTTAAGGAACAAAATTTTTAAGCAAAAAAACTTTTAAGGAACAACACTGTTTAAGGAACAACAGGCTTCAAGAAGTCACAAATTTTGCATGATATTTGTTTCTTGAAGACCAAAGACCCGTTTTAGCCGTCATTTGCTATGAAAATTTTTTACTGATGGCTAATAGTCTCCATAGATGTCCATTTTCACACAAATCGTAGCATACACTGTGTATTTTCCCTGTTGGGTTTCCTTCGAGAGTTTAAGAAAGCCCAGGGAATTTCCTATAACTTCAAGGGCTTTTGGGAGCCAATAATCTAGGGGTAGCGAATATAGCCCGATCCACACTGGAAAAAATGTAAAATTTTCTTGTTATAGAGTGAAATTATCCTCATAGGGATGCATATATAACCCTGCCGATGACAGAAAATAGGGTCCTCCCTCAAATATCCTATCTCTATCTTCAAGGTTAGAAAATACAACCATAAAGAAGACTTTAGATCCTAAGTGAAGGTCAAACTCCCATTTGGGCTTCCATACATAAGTGATCCATGTCCGTAGAAGTTTCTCATTTGGCCAGATCCCCATAAATTTTCATATTAATGCATATGTCTTCATGTGGTCCTTGTGATCTTGGGTCTGCAACACCTATTTTGGCCTGATTATGCAAACCACCATTCCTCTCCCGCCTCTACGTCTTTCCCTGCATCAAGATTTGTGCCAGTTGACTCCGTATTTTTTATATTTTACTGACTGGTACCAATACCAATCCTTGTTGACTTGTTGGAATACTTTCCAGTCCCCCGTTGGATGCCTTTACCCCTATTAATTAGAATTTTGTGATAGGAGGGGGTAGAGATCCCCCTTCCAGAAGCTACCATGCGACTTCATAACCTAATAGACTATGGATTTCTTTCCTTTCTCCTACTAGACCTCCCAATATCACAAACTATATTTTTAGAGTTATCCAAAATGAATTTCGATCAATGTCATCTATCTGTCAAATAAAAAAAAGCCTTTTTTATTTCATTTTTTAAAGCACCATTTGTATAATGTCCCAAGTCAAGTAAAAAACCATATCCTATACTTCCTCAACCATATATAAGTCCACCTTACTAATAACTACAACTGCCATCTAACCAACCACCATTAGACCTACTCAATTACTAACATAGCCAATGGAAAATCCAAACAACAAAGTGGAAAAACCTATTTATAATGCAAAAGAAGGAACATTTCCTACATATTCAATTGTTTATGTACAATATATCTACCTAAGATCAATAAAATTAATTAATAATAAATCCCGAGTAGTTATATAAAAAGAAGAATAAGAAGTGATTCTTAATAAAAATTACACCAAAATTGTAAATAAATCAATTGAACTTCAGAAAGATCAATCATATTTGACCAAAACATGCCCTTTTCCAGCTAGGTTGTACTTGGAAATAATTGTGATATCTCCTAAATATGATTTCTTACATGAATTAAAGAACATGTATCAAAATTCTTTTGTTGTAAACTATAAAGAATATTCCAATTTATGCAAAAACAATCAAGGAATTATGTCTAAAGAAATCAGGAAGAAAACAAAAAGATCCACCAATAATACATGCCATTGGAAAGTTAGCTAGCCTACATTAACAAACATCATAATAGAAAAATATGTTGATCCAGGTGCACTAATGGTTACAATTCTTATTAATAATCTTTCGATTCTGAACACTGTAATTGATTTAGGCACAATTATTAATGTAATGACGATGGAAAAAATGCAAAATTTGAATATATATATATATATATATATATATATATATATATATATATATATATTTATATATATATATATATATATATATATAATCTTCAACCCACACCTACAATACTTGAGTTGGTAGATAGATTTATGTTAAAGCATGAAGTTGTAGTTGATGATATTAATATGTCTTTGGAATCATGCAAATATCCTATTGATTTTGTAATTCTTCAACCCAAACCTAGTTTGGGTGAAAATCCATTAATCTTTAGAAAACGATGGTTGAACACAACCTGATGCTTTCATTAGTTGTATATTATGAAGTATGACTACTTCAAAAGGTAATGGAAATAAAAAAGTTAAACTTTATCCTCCTGCTAATTCTTTAACTAAATTGAAACAAATATCATGGTTTGAAGAGATAGATTCTAAAGAATAAACTATTCAACCTCTTCCAACTATTGTTCATTTTAAAGAAGAAAATGATGAAAATTTAATTTATGAATTTATTTATAATCTAGATGATATAGAACAATTTAAAACTTTTCAATAAATCTCCACCAATGATATTTTAGAGTAATTTTCTTAAGAAACTTGTACAATGAATTCTTTACAATCTCTATTTCAAATAATATTTCCTTTAAAGTTAATCTTATTTCTCATTGTAGAGTCATTGAAATCTATCTTGGACAATTTTTAAGCATTAACTCTATCTTGGAAGAATCTCAGGAACATTAATTAGTTCAATTAATGTAAAAGTATTCTAATGCATTTTCCCATGACTAATAGATTTGCAAGTCATCCATCTAGATACTTGCACACATTGTATTTATATAGAGAATAATATTAAACCTGTTAGACAACCATAGAGGAAAATGAACCCAATGTTGAAAAAGATAGTTAAAAAAAACTTCAAAAACTATTGAAAGTAGACTTTATCTATCTTATCTCTAATAACAAGTGGATTTTTTCTTTAGTGGTAATACCTAAAAAGAATGGAAAATGGTGAGTATGTGTAGATTGTCGGGAATTAAACAAATCAACTAAAAAAAATCATTTCCCTTTAATTTTATTAGCCAAGTATTTTATACATTAGCCGGATATAAGTTTTTTCCTTTCCTTGATGGTTTCAGTGGCTGCAATCAAATTAAAGTAGTCTTAGAAGACCATAAGAAAATACCTTTCACATGTCTTTGGGGAAGATATGGTTATCCAATACTACCCTTTGGATTATGTAATGCACATGCTACATTCAAAAGGGAACTCTTGGATATTTTTGTAGATTAATATATGAATGTGTAGAGTTATATATGGTTGATTTTTCCATATATGGAGGGTCTTTTAAGGAAGCTTTAGTTAATTTGGAGAATTTTCTCACAAGATGTTTGGAAACAAATTTAACATGCAATAATAAAAAATGCGTTATGTTACTAACTGAGAGAATTGTACTAGGGAATCATGTGTCCATTACATGGATAAAGGTAGATCTTACCAAAATAGAGGTGATAATCAAATTAATAATTCCATCAACCCACAAGATGTGATAATATTTCTAGTCTATGTAGTTTATTATTGTCTATTTATTGAAAATTTTCTTAATATAGCCTTACCCTTTTTTAAAATACTTGTTAGAAATTTTAAATTTTATTGGGATCTTAATTGTCAAACTGCTTTCCAAACTCCCATGGAAAAAATCTCAACAACACCAGTATTGAGAGGTCTAAACAAGACTTTACCATTTCAAATATCAAAATATGCATCAGATATAATGACATGATCAGTTCTAGGTCAAAAGGAAAACCTTCTAAGCTATGTTGTGTACTTTATCAATAAAAATCTAACTCCTATTGAACTTAATTATATTATTATGGAAAAGGAGATGTTAATAATTATACATGTTGTTAATAAATTTCAATGCCATATCACTGGTTATGAAGCCTCTAACCATACAAACCATTATTCCATTAGGTATTTATTGAATAAACTTATTACTAATGATAGATTCATAAGATGATTATTATTGTCACTAGAATTTAAAATTATTGTCATATATCAAATTTAAAAATAATATCATGTGGCATATTGTCTTTATTGCATTAATAACCCCGGTGATAATGTTTTAGTAGTAGATTCTTTCCTAGATGAGACTTTATTTTCTATATATATATTACTACTCCATGGTTTGTAGATACAAATAACTATTTTTCCATAGGAAAACTAACACTACATTTTTCAACCTAAGAGGAAAATAAAATTATCAAACAAAGTGTTACATATCCTTGGATCAAAGGAGATATTTTTCTATGCAAGAGCAGATTTTATAATTTGTAGATGTGTCAGAGAAGATGAATTATTTGAAATTTTAAAATAATGTCATGATGAAACATGTGGTGGGAATTTTGCAGATAAGAGAATCACTTACAAAATATTGTGTCTTAGATAGTATTGGAAAACTTTATTTAGAGATTCTAATAAGTATGTGAGAAGTTATGATATTTGGCAACAAATGGGTTGAACAATAATAGTAAATGAAATGCTCCTTTAGCTGTAAGTTCCTATGGAGTTGTTAAAGAAATTTCCTCCAGATTTTGTAGGAATTATATAGCCTTCATCTAAAGGAAATACATATATATTTATTTTCACTGATTATGTGACAAAGTAGGTGGAAGAAAAAGACCTAACACGAACAAAAAAGCAAGTAATAGTCAATTTAATGTTTGAAGACATTTTTGTTTGATTTGGAGTCCCAAGAGAAATTGTTCAAAATGAATTATTCAAAATTGAAAAAAAAAACATTATAGGTATTCTCCTTACCATCGACAGGCCAATGGTCAAGTGGAGTCTCCAAACAGATTCTTGGAAGCAATGAAAACTAAGACCTTCCAACTTCATTAAAAGGAATGGAAAAATAAAATTCTAGAAGCTTTGTGGGCCTACACGACAACATGGAAAATGTTACTATTTTACTCCTTATGAACTGGTATATGGTAAACAAGTCCTTCTTCCTATTGAATTTCAAATTCAAACTTTCAAAATTGTCGTTTAATTAAGAATGTACTTAACTAGAGCTTAAAATAAAATAATTGTACAACTATACGAGTTAAATTAAATACAACAAGAACTTGTCCACCTATAATATTTTGGTTCAAAAACAAAGAACAAAATTGCATGACAAGTTTAATAAGAAAAAACAGTTGAAAGTTGGTTATTAGGATTTTCTCTTTGATTCCAAATTTAACGAATTCAAGGGTAAATTCACCACCCATTGACTTGGCACTTATGAGATATAAGAAGTGTTTGGTTATGGTTATGTAAAAATAAAGACAATTGATGAGGAAGGAGTTTCATTTGTGGTCAACGATCACATGCTAAAACTTTACAATAGACCCACTGATCAAAATGATTTTATGTCCCTACTATTTTAGCAAGATGAGATGCAAGATGTGGGTGAAGGGAGTAATACTCCCACCCTTCTTCCATCCTAAATTTACTTAAAAAAAAAAGAAAAAAAAAGGAAAAACAATAGATATGAAAAAAAAGAGTATAGTTATAAAAATATAGGTTATTGGCACTATCTAGACTTGAATTTTTGTTGGAAAACCGATAAATTGGCTAACAAAAATTCCTAATAAAAATTACTATCAATTGATTACGCGAATCATAAATATCTTTTAATCAATGTTAAAAATTGTTATTAATTTATTATTAGGATCAAATATTGATCTAAAGAGGATACCTCCAAAGATGAAGATGTCTTATTATGTCTTTTTTCGAAATATTATTGGCTATTATATATAAATGTGTACAAAGCATTATATTTTTCAACTAACATGGTTAAACAATATTTTAAGTCTTCATGAAACTATTTTTTTGATCTGAATCAGAAATAAGAAGGTAGATATTTGATCATCCACTATAAAAAGGAACAAGTTTCATTGTCAATTAAGACGGAAACAAAGTTTTGATCCCCATCCATATTATAAGGAAAGTAGTTCTTTTCATACCTATCAACAACACGAGTTAGTCCACAAGCAAAGCATTCAAAGATAATCTCAAAATTTTTCAATTGAAGACTCAAAGTGTGCAAGTGAAGACCCAGAGAATGCAATTAAAGACTCTAAGAAATAAGGGAAGAATATTAGCTAATAAATGGAGAATTGAAGACTCTAAAGAAAAATAAATGAAGACACCAACAATTTTTTCGTACTTTGAGTTTTGTTAACCATCAAAATTCAAATAAATAATGATACTTTTTTTATTTCTAAGGAACGCTTAGGAATTTTTTTATCAAACAAAGATAAATTTGTTTTCGGGCCAAAACCCTTACATACTTCATCCAAATCCATGATAATTCTACCTTCGGAAGCCCAAAATAAATGGATCCTGTTCTTGTGATATTTTTTTCCTATGATACTAAAGAGATGCATGTTGTATTCTCTATAGAAGACTACTTGAAACAAACATAATTTTCACAACATCAAACAAAATTAAACAAAAAGATTCAGCTAACAGATGAATAGTATGTTGTTCCATATTCTTTTCCAATAATTTTTATCAGTCAAACATGCTTATCGAACCAAATAATTGCTTTCCTTTTTTTCGTGCTAAGCATTCACTAGCTTCAACATATTCAGTCGCCAGGTGAACCCCTACCACATAAGTTTCTTCCAATTCAACCATTTTTCAATTTATTGCTGCAAAATTAGTTTGATTTTCACTTTGAAACCAATCTGTTTTCACTTGCATCAGCTATAGCTTGGCATTGATAAGTTCTTGAAAGTATTTCTGAGTCTTCTCCTCTACCTAGTTCCGTTGATTGAAAGCGTTTAGAAGGTATGCCATGGCTTCAAGAATCTTGTACAAGAAATAATTCACATCCACCTACTTATAATCATGGGAGTACGAAATGATATTCTCCATGGAAAGACCGCACCTCAGAGAAACTTGACTCAAAATTGATATCATTCCACTAAGTGTAGAGAGTTTGCTATGATACCATTTTATTTGCCACAACATTTTGATACATAACTTATAAGTCTTTTCCAGAATTTTTGTGGTCATTATTGTCCACATTAATACTTTTAAATCCTAACCCCATACTTGATTGAAACTTTTGATCATTGTATAAAACCATTTTTATATTGACAGTGCATATCTATCATATCCATAATTAACACTCTAAAACTATTATTTCATTATCCCTAAAAAATTAGTCTCAAAGTTATTGCATCTTACTCACTACTATGTCCCCATCATTGCCTTGAAATGACTCTCATTACCTATATTAACACATATTAAAAATAATCCCTTAATTGACTTTAACTAAGAGCAAAAACCTCTTTATTTCAACCTCATATACTTGGCAACAAGTGTTTATTTCACATGTTTTGTTTTGAAAACACATGGTCTGTTCAAGATGTTATACTTTGATACTGTACCCCTTTTCATTTGAAAATACCCTATCGACCTACTACTCATCACAAATACCACACGTTGCTATGATTTTGAATACTGATATGTTATCCTTCTTTTTCCAAATCGAAGTTGCTTTTCAATGAGACAAGTTGTTGGCCACATGGGAAAAAGAGCAAGGTTCCGACCATGTACGTTTTCATCATAATATACACGAGACACCACTTCATTTTCAGTCCGTTCATGAATACATATTGTCATAGATGTGTTTAAAATTCAACAACAAGGTTTTATATGAGTTTTATGATCCATCAAATCATTATGCGAGAGATTTGGATGACTGATACATGCTGTTCTTCAGTGTTTTTGTGAAAATTAGTGACAATTACAAATAATGTAGTTTTTAAAGAAGTTGTATTATTCATACTCCATAGATCAATATTGATATATAAGAAAATTAGTTACATAGGGATATTGGTAGACATAATTTATATAAATTTGAGAGTGCACATAATTTGACAGTGGCAATGGAAATTATATATGAATCTTATGAACTTGAAATATCTCATTTACACTTAGAGTGTTTTTGACAATGCTGGATACCGCCAACATATAGGGTTCCTCCCCTAGACGAGGTCCCAATTAGACCTCACACCATTTGGTGTAGGAGTCTGATCAAGAAATACAACTTGACTTCCATTTTAGTTAAATATTTTCCTTGGATGAAGCATTTAGCAAGAGAGAGAAGCACACACATGATTTTGAATGAGAAAGAGAGTGTGCCTTGTCAAGTTTTCGATTGTAGATGTATCCAGGATCTTTCATTGGAATGGAGGGAAAGTGATCCTCTAAAAGATAAGTAATAATACTAATATAATGGAGACACACACACATAAATGAGAAATAATCATTAAACATCAAACGAAATAATTCACATAGATACAATGATCATTAAATAATGACAACACATTTCCAACAAGTTAAGCACCAAAGCCACTAAAATATTTCAATTAATTCAGTGCATAGGAAAGGAAACATAAACCACAAACAATAGAATAATATTCTCAAAACATATATGATTCATGCATGAAAATGTGTTGACCGAAAGGCTTCAAGTACTAACCAAAAGTTCCAAGATACATGTAATACCCTCCTCCCACATTCACCCAAGCTAACCGGTCCACTAGGGTAAACTTGTGACAAGAGGATACTATGATGTGATTCAAATCCCCATTTGTAGCTAAGGAAGTGGAACTGACATAACAAAATCTAGTTGACCTTCTACACATACTACAGAACCTTCAGGAGCCAACCAACCCTTCCAGGTGACGAACCGCTGAGACAAATTGACATTTCATTGATTTGGATCCTCAACCGCTCCCATGACAAGCCATGCATGTGACCAAGGCCTTCCAATCGCTCCAAAAGCATGGCATGCCAGTGACTGTGGACTTTTCTAGGCAGTTCTTTGCCAGTGACCCTGTATTCTGAGCCACTTTTTCAGGGCTAGGTCTCAAGCCATTGCCCATAACTTCATGAAACCTTCAGAAATGAATAATAACAATGGAACAAATATACTAATGCAATCGCTGGTACATGTACTTGATATGCCCCCTACTATCCATGACAATAATTTTTTCAAACATGTCATAAATATGTAATCTACAAGACATAACAACAAATTTGAGCATAGGGGTCTCATACTTATTTGATATTAGTAAAGAAGCATTGTTGCCATATCAAAATAACTACATTATCATCTATTAGGACATATATTCATTGTAAATTCATTTTTTAATCAAAACATGATGAGAACCATACATCAATTATGTCATAAAAAATATTCATAACCATCATATAACCAATAGAAATAACATGGATTTAACGACCATAAAAACCACATATAAACTAATACAATTACACATGAATTACAAAATATAAGAATCTCTTATTAATGAATGCAAAATCCAACCATGTCTGGGACTTCCATGAACCACTCGACCATATATTAGGATGAACCAAATCTTTCGTTCATCTAATCACCCCCATGCCATATTACAAGCATGAATGTGGGACTCAAAATCAAACTAAACCAGGTTTCCTTAGGCTTTACCGCAATCCCCACTGGAGCACTAGGCCCTAAACAAGCATGGATGCCACTGGATTTCTCCACCTACACCATGAGGAATTTTCCTGCCTCCTAGTCTCTAGGCTTTACCGTATATCCAACCATGCACCGGTCAAGGATTCTTAGGCCTAATCAAGACTCCACACTCCAAGCTTTACAGTATATCCCGCCATTCACCAGTTGAGGATTCCTAGGCTTTATCGAGGGCACACAACTCTAGGATTTACCGTATATCCATCCATTCACCAAGTGAGGATTCCTAGGCCTACCGAGGCACACAAAATATGAATTTACTGCTATCCCACCTTCTCTAGTCCAGGGATTCCTATGCCTTCTATTTTTTCTTTCAGAGACCACCTCACTCAGTTTCAAAACCATCTGAAAATCAAGCTCAACCATATACAAGAGAACCCACTACACCATGGCTATCTGAAAATGGCAAGGCAAGGTTAAAGAACACTGTCACACCTGGAAGATCCCACGCCAATGAAAACAAGAGAAACAAATACACACATGCATGTACCATGCATGCCAAATCTAGAAAGGAAATTACACATGCAAATAAATACCTGCAAGTAATCACGCTATAGCTGTTTGATCCTGCTCTTCCTTGCTTGATCTTTGCTTTTCTTTTTCTTCTTGGTCCTTCATTTGCTTTCCTTGATCCAATGCTAGAGTGCTCTATGAAAAATCTCAGTATCCAAGAGTGAGTGAGAGAGAGAGAATATAGAGAGAGCTCCAAAACTAAATTGACAAAAGGTACCAACTGATCCTCAGAAGCCTTTTTATTAATGAGGCCTTTATTTTCTTCAATTTTCCATTTTTTTCCTTCATTTTCCTCATCACATGAAACCTGTGACCTTTCACCTTCCTTTTCTGCTAATTTCTATTATTTTCATAAACAAATTTCCAAAAATGCCATTTTTCCTTCCCAAATCCTTTTCCATTGCCTTTGCCAATTTCCTTAGCCACAATAAACAAAATGAACACCCTTACTAGTATTTTTTCCCAACATTCAACTTGGAATACATCTCCCATGACCGTGGTTATTATTTTTCCTTTTTTAACTGTATTTACATGGAATTTTGACCAAGCCTATTACAAAACCCTCCTTGTGGGAACATCGTCCTCGATGTTCAATGACACCTACAACTAAAAACACTGCTGAAAACATAACATACTTCCCATGTAGCTTTATAACTTAACTCATTGTAGTATTTACAACGATCATCCTGTTGAAAGAAAACCAACATGACAACATAACAACATAACAACCATAAGGACATGCTGTTGAGATTGCAACAAGATGATGAGTTTAGTGGAAAGAAGTCGCCTTCACTAAGTGGGCCCGCAGGCTATTTTTGGCACAAGTCTACTTTTAGACATGTTGATCATGTTCTATGAGTTGCAGAATGCTATTTGTGGATGGTTGGTCAAGTTGGAAAAATAGATGGACTTCTATTTTTAGACATACTGGGCAGAATCTATTTTTAGATTTCCAGTCTAAAAATAGATATGTCGAATATTATTAGCTCTTAATAATATTTGGACTATAAACATTATCTTGTTCTCTTGGAGCACTTCAGTTAAGTGCACAGATGTGGCACATGAGCTGACAGAAGGAATTACGCTATTCATGAGGGTTAAGTGGAGCTATTGCATGGATACTTCAGTTAGAACTCATGTGACAGAGTTTGGTGGAGTTATTGAGTAGTTGATGGAGTTGTGTTCAGTTTAACTGAGTTAAACATAGTTGAGCTAGTTGTATCTAGTCTAACTGATTGATACACTAGTGAGAGTGGTGTGAATTAATTATTAATTAATTCACTAATTATTAACTCATTAATCAACTAAAGAATACATTATTTAACTACAGTGCATGGACAGTTTCAGTGGAGACCAGTGAAGAGGTAGGTGAAAGAGCAGTGTGACTATCAGTTATGACTATACTGTTGCAAGATTTGCAACAACCAGTGATTGGAGATGCCAATGAGGATTGCGTGAGAAATGCTGGACCAATTTGAGTTCATTCAGAGCCATTCTTCAACAGTGATTGTGTAGTAGAAGTGGGCTATCAGGTGGCAGATATTGGAGCATGTGATTTGCTAGATTGGGCTTGATTAGTGTGTAGAATTTGGAGATTATATTGAGAGATTGTGAGGAGCTTTGCATAATGATTGTTACATGATCTCTATGACATATAATATACATATAGTTTGGGGTTTTCAGCTTTAAGCTTTCCCATAAAATACTGTGTTCATATGTGTGATTGTTTATGGTTTTAATGTGCGGATGCGATTGTTTTTATTTCCGCAATTAGTGATCAATGGTAGAAGAGATTATGTATTGTGCATGAAGTTAAAATAGTGTGTGATCAGGAGAATATCGATGAATAATATATCAGTTATTAAAATTTCTACATGGTATTAGAGCGATATTGATCATTGGAGCAATTGCAAAACATTGAAGCAGTTGAGTTTTGTGCTGGTGGAATTCGAATTTGCAACAGTGTTTTCTTGGTGTCGAAGTTGAGATGTATTTCAACGGATTGCGATTGGAGTATGCCCTTGAGGGAAGCTCGAATTATATTGCATCGAAGGACAAGATGGAGGCGGTGCTGGATGAAAATGGTTTGAAGGAGTTCATAGATGCATAAATTCCAAAACTTGCTTCTAGCGATACTGCCGCACTTGACGCATGGCAAAAGAAGACAACAAAGTGTCGAAGAATTCTGTTGGAAGGTGTAAAGGATCACAGAGTGTCCAGCCTTCATGGTAAGGCTTCTCCATTCTTGATTTGGAAAGCATTGACAAAATTATTCCAAAGCAAGAGCGACTAGAGGAAGTTGGCGCTCAAGGATAAAATCAGGAACATAAAAATGGAGAAAGGCGACACTATGCCCAAGTACCTCATGAAGTTCATCCAATGTAGGGATGAGATGGGAAGTGTGGGGGTGACTGTAAATGATGAGGACTTGGTGAGCTTGGCTCTCCTTGGGCTTTTGAATATTTGGAATTCCTATCAGGACTCTGTCAATGGTCGGGAGAAATTGCCAGGATGGGAGCAACTTTGGTCGGATCTTGTGCAAGAGGAGATAAGGCGAAGTACCAGGGACGGATCTTCATCAAAGAACTCAGATGAAGAAAATTGCGCTTTGGATGCCAAAGCAAGGAAGGGGAAGAGCAAGAAGAATGCTTCTTAATCTAGTACGAAAGGCAAGAAGCAGGACATGTCCAAGGTGAAGTGATTTCACTGTCACCAACACGGACATTACGCCACTAATTGTCCACAGAAGAAGAAAAATAAGTAGGTTTCTGGATCTGCAGTTGGAGAGGCCTTAGCCTCACAGTTTGAGTTGGATTTTTTGCTAATCGCATGCTTGGTCTCAAGTGTGATGGTTTCAATGTGGTTTCTTAACAGTGGTGTGTCTTTTCATATGACCGGAGATAAATATTTGTTTACTGATTTGGATGAGAAAGATCTTGGAGTGCACATCGAGATGGGCGATGATGGTAGATATAGTGTGACCGGTATCGGTACCATTTCCTTTGAGAGGGAGTCTGGTAAACCCTTTGTATTGAAGGAAGTGATGCATGTTCCGGGATTGAAGAAGAATCTTATCTCTCTGGTGTTGGCGATGTTAGAAGACAAGTGGATATGATGTTGTCTTTAGCGAAGGAAAGGCTTTCCTGCGCAGTAAGGCAACTGGTGAGACCCGGAGGATAGGGGTTCGAGTTAAGAACCTTTATCAATTGCAGGTAGATGGTTGTGCAGCAATGGCAGGCAAGGCAGAAGGAGTGGTGAGCCGGGATGATGGCGAGTTGTGGCACCAGAGATTGGACCACCTTCACCATGGAGCTTTGAAGATACTGTAGCAGATTTCTACTGGGCTTCCTAAGGGTACTCTTGCATAGTCAGATCAGTGCAAGGGATGTACCTTGGGAAAATTTGTGAAAGCCACCTTTCACGAGAAGGATAGTCATGCCATGATGATCCCTGAGAGAATTCACACAGACGTGTGTGGACCTTTCTTAGTAGCCTCGATAGAAAAGCACAGGTACTATGTGATATTTGTTGATGATTTTTCTTGGAAGTGATGGATCTTCTTCATGAAGAAGAAGAGCGATACATACTCAAATTTCTGTGAGTTCAAGGTACTGGTTGAGAAAGATTCGGGGAAGCAGGTGAAGGCTCTTAGGAGCGAAAATGGTGGTGAATTCATCTCTGGTGAATTCAAGGACTTTTGTAGCATAGAAGGAATTCGAAGAGAGCTCATAGCACCTTATAACCCATAGAACAATGGGGTTGCTGAGCGGAAGAACAGAACGATCGTGGGTGCTACACGGGCGATGTTGCATGATTAGGGCCTTCCCATACACTTGTGGGCTGAGGCATGCAATACTGCAGTATATGTGCAGAACCATTGTCCTCACAGGATACTTGGCATGAGTACACCCGAGGAGGCGTTTTCTGGTAAGAAGCCTGATATTTCCCATTTGAGGATTTTTGGTTCACCTGTTTACATTCATGTGACGAAGGATGCCAGGAAGAAGCTGGAGCCGATCGCAGAGGTTGGGATATTTGTGGGGTACACTGATACGCCCCACAACTATCGTGTGTATTTTCCAGATAGTCGCAAGACTGTTGTGCGACGGGATATCAAATTTCATGAGGAGAAACCCATGAAGTGTTCGCTTGAGAGGGAGCCACACTTGCATGCAGATGAGGAGCTATTAGTTCCTAAGGATGAGTCTCAGGATGTGGATCAACCACAAGATGAGGTTCATGGAGTGGAAGAGACCACTCAGGCAGCACCAACCATCAGAGGGCAGAAGCACACTATAGAAGCTGAGCGACTGATTCAGGATGCAGAGAAGATTGTAGGAGCACCTACATCACAGCGCAGACAGAGACAGTCACCTGACCGGTATACTGGATGCATGGCTCTTATGAGCAAGTGTATCGTGACAGATCCATCCTCTTTCGAGGAAGTTGTGGAGGAGCTCACATGGGTAGATTCCATGGTGGAAGAGTATGATTCGATTGTCAGAAATAGTGCATGGGAGATTGTCCCAAGGCCGGAAGGGAAATCAGTGGTGGGTTCGTGATGGATCTACAAAGTGAAGCAAGTAGCTGACGGGAGTATGGAGAAGTAAAAGGAAAGATTTGTTGCCCGAGGCTTCTCACAGATTGAGGGGATCGATTATGAGGAGACCTTTGCACCTATCGCAAGGTATTCTTCCATGCGGACGATTCTTTCTCTCTCAGCGCAGATGGGGTCACACATTCATCAAATGGATGTGAAAACTGTGTTCCTCAACGGAGTGATTGAGGAGGAGGTGTACATAGAGCAGCCCGAAGGTTTCGAGATCTTCAGCAGCGAGTCGCATGTGTGCAGGCTCAAGAGAGCGCTGTATGGGTTGAAACAAGCACCTCGTGCTTGGTACTCACAGATAGAAAATTATTTCACCGGACTTGGATTCTCCAAGAGTGAGGCGAATCCTAACCTATACCAGATTATGGTGGAGGGTAAGTTGCTGATCATTGTACTTTATGTAGATGATTTGATTTTGACGGGTGATGAACTGTTGATACTCTCATGCAAGGCTTATCTTGCAAAAGAGTTTGAGATGAAGGACTTGGGCCTCCTTCATTATTTCCTGGGATTGGAAATTTGGCAGCGTAGTGATGGATTTTTTGTGTCTAAAGGCAAGTATGCCCGGGAGATACTGGAGAAGTTCAACATGCATGGCTGCAATCCTATTGACACTCCTCTTCCTGGTGGATGGAGGAAAGAGGATGCTATATCGTCAGAGGTAGTGGATGCCACTGTTTATCGACAGTTGGTGGGGTTGCTTATGTATCTAGTCAATGCACGACCCGACATATGCTATGCTGTTAACCAGCTTTCACAAGCTATGGTTAAGCCTACCAAGCTCTACTGGAAGGCAGTCAAGCATGTATTGAGATATCTCAGAGTCACATCATGATATGGATTATGGTACAGACAGTCGGATGAGGTGAAGTTGTGTGGCTTCACAGATGAAGATTGGGCAGGGAGCCTAATGGATAGAAAGAGCACATCTGGAGGCATTTTCAGTATCGGGTCGACAACAGTTTCTTGGTACAGCAGGAAGCAGAGATCCGTGGCACTCAGTTCAGCAGAGGCCGAGTATATGGCAGCGAGTTTGGCTGCATGTGAGGCTATATGAATGAGGAAGATCCTGGTTGGGTTTTTCGGTTCACACTTAGATACTACTATGATATATTGTGATAATCAGAGTTGCATCAAACTCTTGGTTAATCCAGTATTTCATGATAGATATAAACACATTGACATCTGGTATCATTATATCAGAGATTGTGTGCAGCAAAGATCATGTTACTTTCATACATTCCTACGGAGGATCAGGATGTTGATATCTTGACGAAGGCGCTCACCAGGAGAAAATTCGAATACCACAGGGGCAGGATAGGGGTGGCAGATAATCCTTATCTTGTTGAGAGGAAGTGTTGAGATTGCAACAAGATGATGAGCTTAGTGGAAAGAAGTCGCCTTCACTAAGTGGGCCCGCAGGCTATTTTTGGCGCAAAGTCTATTTTTAGACTATGTCTATTTTTAGACATATGCATCATGTTCTATGAGTTGCAGGATGCTATTTGTGGATGGTTGGTCAAGTCGGGAAAAATAGATGGACTTCTATTTTTAGACATACTGGGCGGAATCTATTTTTAGATTGCCAGACTAAAAATAGATATGTCGAATATTATTAGCTCTTAATAATATTTGGACTCTAAACATTATCTTATTCTCTTGGAGCACTTCAGTTAAGTGCACAGATGTGGCACAGGAGCTGACAGAAGGAATTACGCTATTCCCGAGGGTTAAGTGGAGCTATTGCATGGATACTTCAGTTAGAACTCATGTGAGAGAGTTTGGTGGAGTTGATTGAGGAAGTTAATGGAGTTGTGTTCAGTTTAACTGAGTTAAACATAGTTGAGTTAGTTGTATCTAGTCTAACTGATTGATACACTAGTGAGAGTGGTGTGAATTAATTATTAATTAATTCACTAATTATTAACTCATTAATCAACTAAAGAATACATTAGTTAACTACAATGCATGGACAGTTTCAGTGGAGACCAGTGAAGAGGTAGGTGAAAGAGCAGTGTGACTATCAGTTGTGACTATACTGTTGCATGATTTGAAACAACCAGTGATTGGAGATGCCAATGAGGATTGTGTGAGAAAGGCTGGACCAATTCGAGTTCATTCAGAGCCATTCTTCAGCAGTGATTGCGCAGTAGAGGCAGGCTATCAGGTGGCATATATTGGAGCATGTGATTTGCTAGATTGGGCTTGATTAGTGTGTAGCAATTGGAGATTATACTGAGAGATTATGAGGAGCTTTGCATAATGATTGTTACATGATATCTATGACATATAATATACAGATAGTTGGGGGTTTTCAACTTTAAGCTTTCCCATAAAATACTGTGTTCATATGTGTGATTGTTTATGGTTTTAAAATGCGCATGCGATTGTTTTTATTTCCGCAATTAATGATCAATGGTAGAAGAGATTCTGTATTGTGCATGAAGTTAAAATAGTGTGTGATCAAGAGAATATCGGTGAATAATATATCAGCTATTCAAATTTATACATGATATTAGAGAGATGTTGATCATTGGAGCAATTGCGAAACATTGAAGCGGTTGAGTTTTGTGCTGGTGGAATTCGAATTTGCAACAGTGTTTTCTTGGTGTCGAAGTTGAGATGTCTTTCAACGGATTGCGATTGGAGTATGACCTTGAGGGAAACTCGAATTATATTGCATGGAAGGACAAGATGGAGGCGGTGCTGGATGAAAATGGTTTGAAGGAGTTCATAGATGCATAAATTCCAAAACCTGCTTCTAGCGATGCTGCCGCACTTGACTCATGGAAAAAGAAGACAAAAAAGTGTCGAAGAATTATGTTGGAAGGTGTAAAGGATCACATAGTGTCTAGCCTTCATGGTAAGGCTTCTCCATTCTTGATGTGGAAAGCATTGACAGACTTATTCCAAAGCAAGAGCGACTAGAGGAAGTTGGCACTCAAGGATAAAATCAGGAACATAAAAATGGAGAAAGGCGACAGTATGCCCAAGTACCTCATGAAGTTCATCCAATGCAGGGATGAGCTGGGAAGTGTGGGGGTGACTACAGATGACGAGGAATTGGTGAGCTTGGCTCTCCTTGGGCTTTCGAATATTTGGCATTCCTATCAGGACTCTGTCAATGGTCGGGAGAAATTGCTAGGATGGGAGCGAATTTGGTCAGATCTTGTGCAAGAGGAGATAAGGCGAAGTACCAGGGATGGATCTTCATCAAAGAACTCAGATGAAGAAAATTGTTCTTTGGATTCCAAAGCAAGGAAGGGGAAGATTGAGAAGAATGATTCTCAATCTAGTGCAAAAGGCAAGAAGCAGGACATGTCCAAGGTGAAGTGCTTTCACTGTCACCAACACGGACATTACGCCACTAATTGTCCATAGAAGAAGAAAAATAAGTAGGGCTTTCCCATACACTTGCGGGCTGAGGCATGCAATACTACAATATATGTGCAGAACCATTGTCCTCACAGGATACTTGGCATGAGTACACCTGAGGAGGCGTTTTCTGGTAAGAAGCCTGATATTTCCCATTTGAGGATTTTTGGTTCACCTGTTTACATTCATGTGACTAAGGATGCCAGGAAGAAGCTGGAGCCGACTGCAGAGGTTGGGATATTTGTGCGGTACACTGATACACCCCACAACTATCGTGTGTATTTTATAGACAGTCGCAAGACTGTTGTGCGACGGGATATCAAATTTCATGAGGATAAAGCCATGAAGTGTTTGCTTGAGAGGGAGCCACACTTGCATGCAGATGAGGAGCTATTAGTTCCTAAGGATGAGCTTTAGGATGTGGATCAGCCACAAGATGAAGTTCATGGAGTGGAAGAGACCACTCATGCAACGCCAACCATCAGAGGGCGGAAGCGCACTATAGAAGCTGAGCGACTGGCTCAAGATGCAGAGAAGGTTGTAGGAGCACCTACATCACATCACAGACAGAGACAGTCACCTGATCGGTACACTAGATACATGGCTCTTATGAGCAAGTGTATCGTGACAGAGCCATCCTCTTTCGAGGAAGCTGTGGAGGATCCCGCATGGGTAGATGCCATGGTGGAAGAGTATGATTCGATTGTCAGAAACAATGCATGAGAGATTGTCCCGAGGCCGAAGGGGAAATCAGTGGTGGGTTCGAGATGGATCTACAAAGTGAAGCAGGCAGCTGACGGGAGTGTGGAGAAGTACAAGGAAATATTTGTTGCCCGAGGCTTTTCACAGATAGAGGGGATCGATTATGAGGAGACCTTTGCACCTGTCGCAAGGTATTCTTCCATACGGACAATTCTTGCTCTCTCAGCGCAGATGGGGTGGCACATTCATCAAATGGATGTGAAGACTGCGTTCCTCAATGGAGTCATTGAGAAGGAGGTGTACATAGAGCAACTTAAAGGTTTCAGATCTTCACCAATGAACACATGTGCAGTGCTCAAGAGAGCGCCGTATAAGGAAACAAGCACCCGTACTGGGCACTCACTGATAGAAAATTATTTCACCCGACTCTGGATTCTCCAAGAGTGGCATGGATCTTTAACCTATACTGCATTGTGGTGGGTGAGGAGTTGCTGATCATTGTACTTTATATAGATGATTTGATACTAACAGGTGATGAACTGTTGATACACTCATGCAAGGCAGATCTTGCAAAGGAGTTTGAGATGAAGGACTTGGGCCTCCTTTATTATTTCCTGGGATTGGAAATTTGGCAGCAGAAGGGTGGAATGTTTGTGTCTCAAGGAAAGTATGCTGGGGAGATATTGGAGAAGTTCAACATGCATGGCTGCAATCCTATCGACACTCCTCTTCCTGGTGGATGGAGGAAAGAGGATGCTATATCGTCAGAGGTAGTGGATGCCACTGTTTATCGACAGTTGGTGGGGTTGCTTATGTATCTGGTCAATACATGACTCGACATATGCTATGCTGTTAACCAGCTTTCACAAGCTATGGTTAAGCCTACCAAGCTCTATTGGAAGGCAGACAAGAATGTATTGAGATATCTCAGAGGCACATCGAGATATGGATTATGGTACAGACAGTCGGATGAGGTGAAGCTGTGTGGCTTCACAGATGAAGATTGGGCAGGGAGCCCAATGGATAGAAAGAGCACATCTGGAGGGATTTTCAGTATCGGGTCGATAGCAGTTTCTTAGTACAGTAGGAAGCAGAGATCCATGGCACTCAGTTCAGCAGAGGCCGAGTATATGGCAGCGATTTTGGCTGCATGCGAGGCTATATGGATGAGGAAGATCCTGGTCAGGTTGTTCGGTTCACACTTAGATACTACTGTGATATATTGTGATAATCAGAGTTGCATCAAACTCTCGGTTAATCCAGTATTTCATGATAGATATAAACACATTGACATCTGGTATCATTATATCAGAGATTGTGTGCAGCGGAAGATCATGTTACTTTCATACATTCCTACGGAGGATCAGGATGTTGATATCTTGACGAAAGCGTTCACCAGGAGAAAATTCGAATACCACAGGGGCAAGATAGGGTTGGCAGATAATCCTTATCTTGTTGAGAGGGAGTGTTGATATTGCAACAAGATGATGAGCTTAGTGGAAAGAAGTCGCCTTCACTAAGTGGGCCCGCAGGCTATTTTTGGTGCAAGTCTATTTTTAGACATGTTGATCATGTTTTATGAGTTGTAGGATGCTATTTGTGGATGGTTGGTCAAGTTGGAAAAATAGATGGACTTCTATTTTTAGACATACTAGGCGGAATCTATTTTTAGATTTCCAGTCTAAAAATAGATATGTCGAATATTATTAGCTCTTAATAATATTTGGACTCTAAACATTATCTTATCCTCTTGGAGCACTTCAGTTAAGTGCACGGATGTGGCACATGCAGCTGACAGAAGGAATTACGCTATTCCTAGGGTTTAGTGGAGCTATTGCATGTTGACTTCAGTTAAAACTCATGTGACAGAGTTTGGTGGAGTTGATTGAGGAAGTTAGTGGAGTTGTATCCAGTTTAACTGAGTTAAACATAGTTGAGCTAGTTGTATCTAGTCTAACTGATTGATACACTAGTGAGAGTGGTGTGAATTAATTATTAATTAATTCACTAATTATTAAATCATTAATCAACTAAAGAATACACCAGTTAACTACAGTGCATGGACAGTTTCAGTGGAGACTAGTGAAGAGGTAGGTGAAAGAGCAGTGTGACTATCAGTTGTGACTATACTGTTGCATGATTTGCAACAACTAGTGATTGGAGATGCCAATGAGGATTGTGTGAGCAAGGCTGGACGAATTCGAGTTCATTCAGAGCCATTCTTCAGCAATGATTGCGCAGTAGAGGTAGGCTATCAGGTGGCAGAGATTGGAGCATGTGATTTGCTAGATCGGGCTTGATTAGTGTGTAGCAATTGGAGATTATACTGCGAGCTTGTGAGGAGCTTTGTATAATGATTGTTACTTGATATCTATTACATATAATATACAGATAGTTGGGGGTTTTCAGCTTTAAGCTTTCCCATAAAATACTGTGTTCATATGTGTGATTGTTTATGGTTTTAACGTGCGCATGCGATTGTTTTTATGTCCGTAATTAATGATCAATGGTAGAAGAGATTATGTATTGTGCATGAAGTTAAAATAGTGTGTGATCAGGAGAATCTCGGTGAATAATATGTTAGTTATTCAAATTTCTACACATGCCACCCATATTGCTTATTGGAGATTTATAACACAAATCATGGCAGTATTTACATCCACATACATATGTACATATGCCAAAAAATCACACAAAATCAAATGCCAAAAACATTCGCTCAACTAGAGAATAGAGAAGGATACATAGCCTGCATTTGATCTACCATCTCCCATGTAGCTTCATTGGGCCCAAAGTGCTTGCACTGCACTTTAACTTGCTCGATTGCTCGGTTATGGAGCATGAGCATATTTCTCTGCAAAATACACTATGGTTCTAGCTAGAATTGTCCTTTTGTTTCCACAAGAAACACAAAATATTCAATCACATGATCAACATCTTTAGCATACTTCTTAATCAATGACACATGGAAAACATAATGGACTTTCACTATTGGAGGCAGTGCAAGTTTATAGGCTACTGGTCCTTGATCCAGATTTGTGTCGGAATGCAAAAAAATACATATATAACCATAAATACAAATATGCAACGGAAATAGCACTTCATTTCATTAATATCAAAGATCTAAAATTTTCTTACAGACAAAATGGAAATAAACTAGCTAGGGCGCTGGTAGCTTATCTCGGAGAAAAGATGTGGTGGCTACAAGGCTTTGAACTATGTTACAATAAGGCTCGAGGTCCTATTTATTATTGAGAAACAATGGAAAACCCTAAACATCCAAAAACCTAACCCTAGGAGATAAAGCGCCAAAACTATGGGCCCTGTTTGGGTAAATTGGTACATCAACTTCTTGGGGACGTAACTTTGGCATACGATCTCCGTTTGATGGGCACCATACCTCGTTAGAAAGATCTATCCAAGGATTAAAACTTTTGATGTGAGAGAAATCAGTCCAAGGACTATCCAAGGACTACATAGACTGATGTTGCTCCCATTTTTTCCAAAAAATGTCGTTTAGGGCCTCAATATGGCTCCAGAAGTTCAGGACCCGAAAAATGCTAAAAGTAGTAAATTGTGCTATAATTAAGGAAAATGAAAAAATAAAAGAGACAATGGTGGGGCCCCAAGTGGAATAGGCGGGTGGCCACTAATATCCACCTAGATCATTCCTCCCTCCTTAGGAAGCAATGGTCCCCATTGCGTTCAGTTCCTCCATGAGATGAGGAAACTTCTACTGAACTTGGTCCCTAGTGAACCACTTGCCTTGGTGCAGGAGTTGGACAGATTTGAAAACCCAATACAGTTGGATCTTCTACTGGCGAGTGTTCTTGATTTGCATGTCCATGATACAGTCTGTGGTGGCTTGTTCCATGTAGTCTGGGTTTAACTCTGTTGGTGTGAGTTGTTTTACAATGCCAGAGGTATCTAGTAGAGGTTGGAAGTAGGGCCGAAGGTGGTCCACATTGAATATTGGGTGCAGACCAAGGAATGGTGGAATAATGAGCTCAAATAAATTGTACCCTATAGCCTTGGTGATGGTGTACGACCCATATCGAAGCGAGCGAATCTTGCGTTGGGGTCCAGTGAGGCACTCCTTCTGAAAATGTAGCCACACTTTGTCGCCCACCTAGAAGTTGTGTGGCACCCGATGTTGATCATGTCGTTGCTTGTAGTTAGCATTGGCTCTATCCAATATGTCATGAACCTGGTGGCGGATGTGATGAATGCGCTTGATGAAGCTGTTTGATTTGTCAGCTTCAGATTGGACATGAGCCAAATCGACCCGAGTAGCCGCAAATGGGATGGATACGCCAATGGGACATAATGGCTGGAATCCCAAGCCCACCCGAAAGGGGCTGTGGCTGGTTGAGATATGGAGAGTCCAGTTACAACTGTGTTGTACATAGGGGAGGCTCTCATCCCATGTGCATGTATGCTTTGAATTTTACATGCACAGACTGTGTAAAATAATCCTGTTGACGACCTTTGTCTGTCCATTAGTTTGGGGATGGAAAGCTATGGAGTTGGTGAGCTTGGTGTCTAGCATTGACCAGAGGCTGGAAAAAAATGTGTTGAGGAACCTGCTATGCTAATTTGAGATGATAGATTGTGGGATCCCAAAGTGCACCCACACTCATTCAAAGAAGAGTTTAGTAGTGGCTTCTGCTGTGAAATTCTTCTTACAGGACGCCATAATGGCCATCTTCGAGAATTTTTCAAAAACCACAAAAACACGGTCATTTCCATGCTTAGTAGAAGGAAGGCTCGACATGTGATTTATGGAGATGGATTCGCAAGGTCAACTAGGGGTAGGTAGCGGAGTATAGAGGCCTTGCTTCTTGATGGTCGGTTTGGAAATGGTGCAAGAAATGCAAGATATGATGTACTTGCTGACATCTTGTCAAAGGTTCGACCAATAGAAATACTTATGCAATACGCCATTGTTTTCTCGACCCCGAAATGGCCAACGACTCGACTGTAGTGTGCTTCCCAAATCATCTTGGGACACTTGATTGAAGGAACACAAAGGTGTCCCAAGTGACATAACAGTGCATCTTAGAGGTGAAAATTTGGAACTTGCATACCCTCCAAGAGTGTCTTGTATGTGTGGCCGAATTATGGATCGCTCTTGTAGAGAAGCGGCCAATTAGAAGTCTTGTGCCCATAAGAGTTGAGAATGATGGTTAGCTCCACGATCGGTGGTCGGCTGAGGCAGTTTGCAACATTATTGATGCTACCCTTCTTGTACTTGATGTTCAAATGAAACTATTGTAGATACGTGGACCAATTTTTATGGCGATCATTCTGCAACTTCCCTTGTGTCTGTATCAACTGTAGGGGTCACTGGTCTATGTGGATGATTGTTTCCTTCCCCAAAATGTAATGCTTCCATTGTCAACAAGCCTGCACAATGGAATACATTTATTTATCATAAGTGGGATACTTGTGGACTGTGTCAGACAATGTCTCACTATGATATGCCACTGGATGCCCTTGTTGAGTAAGAACTGCCCCAATAGCAAAGTTAGAGGCATCAGTCTCAATCTCAAATGGTCGTTGAAAGTCTGGTAATGTGAGCGTTGGGGAAAAATAGAGGCGATGTTTCAATTCTACGAACGCCTTCTATTGAGATTATGACCAAAATAATTTTTCTTTTGCTCCCCCCTTGGTGACTTGACTCAAGGGCCAAGTGATATGAGAGAATCCCAACACGAAGCTACGGTAGAAATTAGTAAGACCCACAAAACTGAGAAGCTCTGTTAGAGTGGTTTGGGTTGGCCAATCCCGAATGACTTGGATCTTGGTTGGATCCACATTCACCCCCCTTTCATCAGTAATGTATCCCAGATACTGAACCTGGGTCATGCCAAAAGTTCACTTCCCCAAATTGGCACACAAATTGTGTTGCTGTAGTGTTTGGAAGACCTGTCGGATGTGGTGGAGGTGCTCTTCCCAAGTCTGGCTGAAGATCAGAATGTCATCTAAGTAAACCACTACAAATGAGGGTGTGAATGGACGCAAGATGTCATCCATCAACCTCATGAAGGTTGCAGAAGAATTCTTCATCCCAAAAGGCATGACCAACCATTCAAAAAGGCCCTCCTTGGCTTTGAAGGCAGTCTTCCACACATCAGAGGGTTTGATTGGTACCTGGTGATACCCAGACTTCAAGTCGATCTTGCTGAAATATTTCACCCCTTTGAGTTGGTCTAGAAGGTCATTAATCCATGGGATCAGGTACCTATTCCAGACAATGATCTTGTTCAACACCCGATAGTCAATACAAATTCTCCAAGTCCCATCCTTCTTCTGTACCAACACGATCGGGCTCCCATAGGGTGATGAAATCGGCCGGATGTGACCTTTTTGCAACAGCTCCTAAATCTGCCTCTTGATTTCATCATTATCCAGAACAGAGTGCCGATAGATCGACCCATTGGGTAGTGGCGCACCTGGGGTCAGATCAATGGGGTTCTTGACCTAACAGTGCAGAGGTACCCCTATGGGTGAGGTGAATATGTCACCGTACTCCTCAATTATCTTGTCCATTTGTTGTTGTTGTGTGGAGGAGCCCTGTCTAGAGGTCGTGGCCATAGTCTTCTTCTTGCCCTCGGGGCTATCATCAGGGAAAAAAATTTCCCGGTTTTGGAAATGAGCTTATTGCATTATTTTGTAGTAACCAAAGAGATTGCAGTAGGAGATGGTACCTCTGGTATCCTGTACAACTTATTGCCCAAAGTAACAATAAAAACGCAAGGCCGGGACTCATACAAAACATTTTGCTTCCACAAGTATGGTTGGCCTAATAATACATCACAAACATCAAGAGGAGCATTGTCACATAATACCTCATCCGTGAAGGGCTTGATGCTGTAGAGAAGGCAATAGTGCTACCTGACTTGGAGATCCCGCCCTTGGTGAAGCCACCCAATGGTCTATGGCTGTGGGTGTGCTATGTTCGGCAAGCCCAATCGCTTCATGACCTCTACTGAAATGAGGTTCTTTTGGCTCCCACTGTCGACAATGAACTATAGTGGGGAACCCTTTACCCACATCTAGGAGTGGAAGAGACAATCCTCCTCATTTGGATCTTCTGGTTCCTCGTTCTGGATCTTCGTAGTGGCAATAATGGTGTTGGGCTCCACCTCAATTATCTGCTTCCCTTTGTCATTCCCCTTGTCAGGTTATGATTCAGAGTTGGAGCATGCATTTGATTTAGAAGCCCTCATCTCGGCCACTAGCAACTGCTTGGTCTGACACTCACTTGTGTTGTGAGTGGAGCTCTTATGGAACTCACACTACTTTCCCGTGTCCTTCTTTGGCTTCATGGTGTTGTTCTTTTTTTCCAGCTTTGGCAGGTTGTATTGGGCCGTCATGCCTTGGATTTGTCCTTTGTTATGCGGTTTTGGGGCACCTTTCCCTTGCTTTCAATTTGCAGATCCAAAGTCTCGCTTCTTCTGTTTGAATTTCTACTCAATCTTGGCATCATATCGGTATGCTGTACCAAGCGAGGAGATTTCGAGGAACTCCATTTCCTCCTGAATGTATTCATGTAGAAAAATGCGGTACTTTAGCACCAAATTTTTTTTTGAATCTTTGATACCCAACTTTGTGCACAGGGTATGGAACAAATTCTCCAGCTCATGCACATCTTGATCCCTTTGCTACCGCATCTTGGTCCATTGTATGTAATTGTCCTCATATCTCCCCACGAGATAGTATTGTTCCTTGATGGTGTCTCAAAAATAATTCCAAGTGGGTATGACCAAGAACAAAGAGGGTTCCGTCTCATCCTTTTTCTCACAGTAGGTTTCCCACCAGTCCTTGACATGGGGGGTAGCTTTGAGGAGTGCAAAAATAATCTTCTCCCAATTGGAATATTCATGAACCGAGAAATATCATTCTAATAGATTCAAACATCTATCTACGACATCTGCATCTATTTGGCCCTCAAATATGGGAATGTCAAAGTTTACTTGTACCTTAAAGGGAGTCACGCCTCCAAAGTGGCTGCTGGATGCAGATGTGCCACCGATGGGTAGTCGTTGAAGGATTTGGGAAAAATTATCCATCATCGCGTTCCTTTGTTTTTCGAGGGCCTCCTCGAGCAATATTTTGATAGGATCTCCTGCTCCCTCATCTTTCTTCTTGTCTTCCATGGGCGGCCGTCGGGGTTTTTGAGGCTGATCTTGCAAAGGTTCAACTAGATCGAGCCCTAAATCCTTATATCCCGACCTCTTTGGGGACATGCAAAGAAGGATTGAGAAAAAGTAGAACGCTTTGATACCAATGATTCGGATTTAGGCAGGAACGCAACAGAATACACATATAGCCATAAATACAAATATGAAGTGGAAATAACACTTCATTTCATTAATATCAAAGAACTGAACTTTGCTTATAGACATAATGGAAATGAACTAGCTAGGGCGCTGGTAGCTTATCTCTGAGAAGAGATGTGGTGGCTATAGGCTTATGAACTGTGTTACAATGAGGCTTGAGGGCCTATTTATTATTGAGAAACAATGGAAAACCCTAAACATCCAAAAACCTAACTTGAGGAGATGAAGTACCAAAACTATGGGCCCCGTTTGGGTAAATTGGTACATCAACTTGTCGGGGACGTACCTTTGGCATACGATCTCCGTTTGAAGCGCACCATACCTCACTAGAAATATCTATCCGAGGAATACAATTTTTATGTGAGAAACATCTGTCCATGGACCCATGTTGATCCCATTTTTGCAAAAAAACATCGTTTAGGGCCTCAAATGGCTTCGGAAGTTCAGGACCTGAAAAACTACTAAAAATAGTAAAATGCGCTATAATTAAGGAAAATGAAAAACTGAAAGATACAATGGTGGGGCCCCAAGTGGAATAGGCAGGTGGCCACCAATATCCACCTGGATCAGTCCTATCCTTTCAATAATCTTGAAAGGTCCACAAAACCGAGGTGCCAACTTGGCACTTGATCCAATCCTCAAGGATCTCTTCTTGGGTTTGATGCGCAAGTACGCCTATTCCCCAACTTGAAACTCCTTAGACATCTTGTTCTGATCTGCATAAATTTTCTGCCTGTCTTGTGCTTCCTTTAAATTCTTCTTGATTACCTGCACTTCCTGTTCCATCTCTTCCAACATATCGAGTCCTATCAACACCTTGTTTATTGGATCACTCCAAATGACGGGAGTATTACAACTCTGACCATACAGTTCCTTAAACAGACTCATCTGTAATGACTCTTGGTAACCATTTTTGTAAGAAAACTCAACCAATGGAAGGTACTCCTCCCATATCCTTTGCTGATGGATCACATAAATCCTCAACATGTCCTCCAAAATCCCGTTGAACTTCTCTGCTTGTCCATATGTCTACGAATGACAATATATGTTGAATGCCAACTCTATCCCTAAACTTGCAAACAACTCCTTCCAAAACTTGAAAGTGAAATTGCATTCATGTCTGAAACAATCTTCTAGGGAACACCATGTTATCTCACTATGTCTCTAATGAAGAAATGTTCCACATCACTAGTTGAATACATAGATTTTACTAGAATGAACTCCGCTACCTTTGTCAACCTGTCCACCACAACCATAATGGTATCATGTTGTTTATATGTCCTCGAAAAATTTGTAATTGAATCCATGGAAATGACTTCCTACTTCCACTCTGGAATCAAAACCGGCTGTAATAATCCACATGGATGCTTACACTCCGCTTTCACCTACTGAGAGTCCAAACATCTAGCCACAAAATCTACCACGTCCTTCTTTATATTCTTCCAATGATAAAAATTCTTCATTGCTATCAATGTATTCTCGTATACTGGGTACCCTGAATACAATTTTGCATGAAACTCTCGCAAGATAGTCTTCTTGAGCTCATTGTTTTCTCGCGCATATATCCTGTCCCTAAATCTTTTCAAACCATCTATTGTAAGGAAATAGTCCATATCTTTCTCACCTATACCCTACTGTAACCTGTACATAAGCTCAATGTACATGTTATCTTAATGTCCTACCTGTAATATCCGATCGCGTAAGTCTGTCCCATAAGAACTCATAACTGTTATATGATTCACATGTATCCACCTGCTAAGAGCATATGAAACCCTATTCTCTTTACCCATGATGTACCCTATCTCAAAGTCGAGCTCACTAATTGTGGCTAACCATCTAGCTTTCCTGGAATTCAAATTCGGTTGATAAAATAAATACCTCAATCCACGGTGATCGTTTATCAATAAAAACGTCCTGCAAAGAAGATAGTTCCTCCACATATTCATTGCATGGATGATTTTTTCCAAATCAAGATCATGTATCAGATAATTTTTCTCATGCTCATTCAGTTTCTGTGACTCATAGCGTACTATCTATCCTTCCCGCATAAGGAATCCACCAAGTTCTCTCTTGAAAGCATCTGTACACACCATAAACTCTTTGTATGGATCTACAATTTTTAGAACTAGAGAATTTGTCAACTTCTTTAACTGCTCAAAACTTACTACTCATTCCTCTGCCCATTCAAATTTCTTACCTTGCATCTGTAGTGACGTAATGTGATATGCAATCTGAGAGAAGTTCCCAATGAACATCCTATTGCATATCCCTGATAGCCCTTATCTCCATGATATCCCTTATATTTTCTAGATCCATTTCTATGCCTTCCTTGGAAACAATATGTCCCAAGTAATGTACCTTTGTCTGAAAGAAACTGCATTTATTGAGCTTAGCATACAAGTGATTCTCTCTCAAAAATCTCAATATTGTTGCTAAGTGTTCAACATTTTCTTCCTCATTCTTAGAATATATCAAGATGCCATCAATGAATACAATAAAAAAATTGTCTAGACAAGGACACTTCACACTATTCATCAAGCACATAAAATTAGCTGGAGCATTAGTCAAAACAAACACAACTACAAAAAACTCATAATTCCCATACCTGGTCAAGAAAGTTGTATTTTAAATGTCCTCTTATTTGATGCGTACATGATGATATCACGATCTTAGATCAATCTTCGAGAACACTATTTCTTCCTTCAACTGATCAAACAAGTCATCAATCCTCGACAACATATACCTATTCTTGATGGTTACCTTGTTCAACTACTTGTAATCAACACATATCCTAAGAGTATCATCCTTCTTCTTCACAAACAACACCTGTGCACCCCACAATGATATACTTGGCCTAATTTATACCTTGTCAAGCATTTCCTTCAATTGCAACTTTAACTCTACTAACTCTGGAGTGCTCATCCTGTATAGTGCCTTCGATGCTGGTGCTTCCCCTAGTACCAACTCAATAGAAATTCAAATTCTCTGTGAGGTAGAAACTTTGATATCTATGTTAGGAAAACATCCTGAAACTGCTGCAATATTGGGTACTTAATATCTCTGCATCGTCCTCACCTTTATCACTAGAAATATGCACTACAAATAACATATCCTTTTCAGTGACTGCTCTTTTCCTGCAGAGTTATCACCATTCTAACCGATGTTGCCTTCTTATTACACTGTAAGACTCTCTATTCTCCATTGTCATCCAAGCACTCAATAGCCTTATCATAAAAATATACCTTAGTCCCGTGAATATATAACCAATCCATACCTAAAACCATATTATATGACTGCAACGACAATATATTCAAATGTGTTGATGTAGGCATGCCATTCAATTAAAATGCGCAAGCTCTTACCCAATGATGAACTCTCTTCTTTGTACTTGTAGCTAACTGCACTATCCAAGATTCTGCATGCACTTCTTTATTCAAACCACACTTATCCACTAATTCAGGGTTAACATAACTATAATTAGATACAGGGTCAATCAAAATAGAAACAACTTGATCACAAAGATTACCATCCATCTCAATGATAGATGCATGGTGATCTGCCTACCTATTATCCAATGCTGCATAAATACGAGGAATTCTATACCCAACATCCCCAACTTTCTACGCCGCCTGTGCATTGTAAATATGAGGCCTACCTCCCTGATTTCACGAATAATCCCTCTTGAGATGCTCCTTACCACATGTCAAACATTGAAACCATCATGTATCATCACCTCTATTATGCTTCCTTCCAGACTGTGACCCATGTCCTTGTCTAATTACATTGAACTTATTGTAAGGTGCAACATTTTCTTTCTCTTCTACATTCCAGGGTCTTGTTCTTTTTGAATTCCATTTACATTTAGCTTTATATTTCCCTTTCCATCCTTTTTGAGATTTTGTCTTACAATTTGACTGCTCATAATAGTGCCTTAATTTACCAATAACTTCCTCAAGCTATCAAGGCTCATCATACTCAATCCAATCTCTAAATGCTAATGGAAATACACTAACAAACCTATGAACTTTATTTTTTTCATCCTTAAGATACAACACATACCTCAACAATTCCAGGAACTTGGTCACATACTCCTTGTCTATCATTGATCCCATCTTTAACTCATAAAAATCCTTAGCCTTACTGCATAGTACTTCTTTGAAAAGTATTTATTCACGGAAAGTCTCTTGAATTCATGTTAACTAAAGTATTCTATCCTAGTGTATCTGTCTTGTTTCACATATTCCCACCAGATGTATGCTTTCCCTTTGAGCTTGAAGATAGATATTCTGGCCTTCATATTATTTTTGTACTCATGCAACCCAAAGAATTTATTCATCCCAAATAACGATGCCTCTGCATCCTCTGACTTCTTCAAATCTCCATCAAATGTAGGTGGCATTTATTTCTTGAACTCTTCTGGAAAATATCTCCTATCACTCCTCCTATAAGGATGATAATCATGACGATCATAGTGCCTGTTAGAACCAGAAATAGAGTAAAACCTGTGTCCATCACCTCTCCTATCCGAAGTATCTAAGAGCCTACCATCTTTGATCGTGTCATCTCTATTTGACCTATTCCCACAATGAGATCTACTGCCATATGACCCATTAGTCCTATCCTCCTACCCATGGTTGATCCAAAGTGGTACCTGTCTCTGCAATTCAAACAAACTTTGAAGGATTACTACATTAACTTCTGCTTGCTTCTCCTGTGCCTACATGATTATGTCATTACCTGCCTTGGAACTTATTTCTGCCTTCAATATTCTCAATGTGTCTGCTAAGTCATAAGAATTCCCACCACCACATTGCTCATATGATCCATATGGAGAATCTTGTGAACTATATTCTACCTTCTTGCTAGTCATATTTGATCTCTTTCATGCAAGTATACCATGTCATCTAAACCAAAACATAACATAACCAACATCCCTCAACATAGTTCAGGGGAGGATATCTCATCTGCAAGATCAACTAGATTAGCATGATACATGTATAATCATAATCATAACAATATATAAACATATTTTAAACCATTATTCAGTTATTAATTCATGACTATACCAACCACCTACCACAACCTCATGCATGAAAACTATCACCATGTCAATGTATTCATAACAACATATAAACATCAACATGCATAACCAATGCATAATTGACATACACTCATGATAAACACATCCAAAAATAACACCATCAACTTTCACATGGTGACACAACTATAACCATGACCACCACCATACATACGTAACAAGCACATAGACCAAAAGCATGGAGAACACATATGCAACTAACATATATGCATGACCAAAACACTACCCATCCGGTCCAAGGGGTAAACCATGCTCTGATACCACTAACACCATCCTCCCACATTTACCCAGGCTAACTAGTCCACTGGGGTAAATATGTGATGAGAGGCTACTATGATGTGATTCAAATCCCCATGTATAGTTAAGGAAGTGGAACTGTCATAACAAAACCCAAAAAACCATCCAAACATGATACAGAACCTTCAGGAGCGAACCAACCCTTCTAGGTGACCAAACCTTGAGCCAACTTGAAATTTCATTGATCTAGACCCTCAGCCGCTCCCATGACAAGCCATGCATGCGACTGACTTCCAATTGCTCCCACAACAAGGCATGCCAACGACTGTGGACTTTTTTAGGTAGTTCTGTGCCAACGACCCCAAATTCTAAGCCACTTTTGTAGGGCCAGGTCTCAGGCCACTGCCCAAAACTTCATGACACCTTCAAAATGAATAGTAACAATGGAACAAATATACTAATGCAATCACTGGTACGAGTACTTGATTTGAACCTTACTAGCCATGACAGGCATTTCATCAAACATGTCGCAAATATGTGATCTACAATTCATAACAATAGATCTGAGCATAAGGGTCTCATACTTATGTGAGATTCGTAAAGAAGCATTTCTTCCATATCATAATAGCTGCATTATCATCTGTTAAGACATATATTCATTGTACATTCATTTGATAATCAAAACATGATGAGAACCATACATCAAATATGTCATAAAACATACTCATATTCAACATATAACCAGCATAAATAGCAAGGATATAACAACCATAAAAACCACATATAAACCAATACATTTACACATGAAATACCAACGAGAATAATCTCTTATTAATGAATGCAAAACCCAACCGGGTCTGGGACTTCCATGAACAACCCGAACATAGATTGGGTTGAACCAAATCTTTCTTTCAGCCAATCACCCCTATGCCATATTCCAAGCATGAATGTAGGACTCAAAACCAAACCAAACCAGGTTTCCTCAGGCCTTACCACAATCCCCACCGAATCACTAGGCCCTAAACAAGCTTGGATACCACCGGATTTGTCCACCTACCCCATGAAGAATTTTCCTGCCTCCTATCTTGTAGGCTTTACCGTATATCCCACCATTAACCGGTCGAGGATTGTTAGGCCTAATCGAGACTCAACCCTCTAGGATTTACCGTCTATCTCACCATTCACCGATCGAGGATTCCTAGGCATGACCAAGGGAATACACCTTTAGGATTTATCATAAATCTCACCATTCATTGGTTGAGGATTCTTAGGCATACCGAAGTACATAAAATCTGGTTTTATCGCAATCCCACATTCTCTAGTCCATATATTCATAGGCCCTGTGTCCTTTCTTTCAGAGACCATCTCACTGAGTTTCAAAACCATCCGAAAATCCAGATCAACCAAATACCAGAGAAACTACCACACCATGGCTATCCAGAAATGGAAAGGCAAGGCTAAAGAACACTATCAAACCTAGAAAATCCCATGCCAGTGACAACAAGAGAACCAAATACACACATGCATGCCAAATATAGCAAGGAAATCACACATGCAAATAGATACCTACAAGTAATCTCGTTGTAGTTGCTTGATCATGCTCTTCCTTGCTTGATATTTTCTTTCCTTTTCCTTCTTGGTCCTTCCTTTGCTTTCCTTTATCCAATGCTAGAGTGCTCCAAGAAAAATCTAAGTGTCCAAGAGTGTGTGTGAGAGAGGGAATAGAGGGAGAGCTCCAAAACTGAACTGAAAAAAGATACCAACTGACCCTTAGAAGCCTTTTTATTAATGAGGCCTCTATTTTCTTCAATTTTCCATTATTTTCTTTCATTTTCCTCCTCACATGCAGATTGTGACCTTTCACCTTCCTTTTCTCCTAATTTCCATTATTTTCATAAATAAATTGCCAAAAATGCCATTTAGCCTTTCCAAATCCTTTGCCATTTTCCTTAGCAACAATAAACCAAATGAAGACCCACACTAGGATGTTTTTCCGAACATTCAACTTGGAATACGTGTCCCATGATCGTGGTTTTTATTTTTCCTTTATTAACTTCATTTACATGAATATTTGACCAGGAATGTTACAATACATAAGTACAATGAACACTACTAGCTCCAATAGTGGGGCGTTAGAGCCACTACTTGTTCCCAAAAAGTACAATCTCTATCTCTCTAATGCCTATGGGAGAAGCCAAGGTTAAAATTATTTTTCTTCAGTGATCTGAAAGGAGTTTATTAGTTTGCTGTGCTAAGTGTCCTTTTAGTATTAAAAACATGTATAATTTATCTCCATTTGTTTTCTTAAGGAATGAGTGTTTTAACCATGAAACATAGATGAATTTGTGAAATTTAAGCATGAAAATAAGCCTAAATAACACTATACAATAGTGTATAACAAAGAATAAACATCACACATAAGTTTTACATAGCAGGCATGATGAAGAAGTTCACCCCTCCTGGGCTACATTTGTTGGTCCAACTCCCAATGGCATGTCCCTCTTTTTCATTATGATCAATATTGAAAATTACATGTGTTTACAAGCATCTAATGGTTGTTTTCTATGCACCAGTGGCTCCAAAATTCTCAAATTAGTCTAGGTATACTCTTGTTTCACCCAAATTGGTCGAAAAGTGACCTCCCAATGCATTTTTCCCAATATCAACTAGAAAAGTTCCACAAAAAGTGGAGACTGCACTTAACTGCCACTAAAAATAGTAAAAACCCTAAATTTAGGGTGCCTCCATAGTACCGCTGGATAAGACCGTTAGAATTGACATTAAGTGGTTTGGGCGGGGTGGTCACATGCCGACCCCCCGTCGTAAACTCCACGGTTTAAACTATTTGAAAACTCTGCATATGGAGTGGAACCATAACTCCACTCCAGATTCTGAAACCCATGACATTACATGCCATTACACCGCACCCATGTGACAGATTTACCATCTCGCCGAAGGTTATAGTATATCCAACCGTCGCATTAACTTTAACTGCGTGGATAACATGTGACCTCGTCCCTTGAAACCGTCGGTATAAATGCTGGATATAAAACGTCGGTTTTGAAGTTTAAATGTTGCAATTTAACTCCGGTCCATGTGATCGCAAGCTTGGGGTGCCAACGGGTTGGGACCACTGGCGGTCCCCGCCTTCGAATTGAAAACATATACAACATAAATTGATGTGGAAGATAGTTATGTTAAGTAACATGCAGTAGGTGAGATGGTCGAGGACTTGGCATGCGGACCGAAGGTCGCAGGGTCGACCCCCCCCCGACTCCACCAAAATTTTGTAATAGCCTCTTGGGGACACGTGGCAGCCTCTAGGCTTGCCACATGTCACCCATCCAATGGTGCCACATAAAACTTTGTACATCTCCATCCAACAGTCAGAAATGAAAATTCATACAACCAAAATCAATGGCCCAGATTCAGCCACATGTCAAATTTTCATTGGATGTGAGAAAAGGGAATATTCCCCAGAATATGCTACCTGCTGACTGGGCATCCCAGTCACAAAAATTTTAGTTGTTTGGGAAAACGAACAGAACGCGATATCTTCCTCATACGACATCAGTTTTTTGAACCGTTCACGGTGCCAGAATCACAACAACGAGACCTTTCCGGTCGCTCATGTTTGGTACAGTATTGAGAAATTTTAGTTTTGAGCAAAACACATGATCTCTTGATCACACCTTCCCATTGGGAAGCTTTTGGACCCAAAAAGACTTGAATTACCTGTTCAGAATATGAGGGTACAACTCCCTCACCTTTTCCACTTCCATCCACCTTTCCTTACTTGGTTTGCTGCCCTTGAGCCCAATTCGAAGATAATTGACACTTTCCCTCTTAGAAGTGTGTGTCCTCTAGTCAAGGATGGAATCCTCCTTGAGCTCATCCAAAAATTCTGGTGATAAATGTTCTATAGATGGCAGCTGAATATCACTCCCTTGATCATCAATAAAAGGATGCTCATATCAACGTAAATTATCCACATTTACAATGGAATACATTTACATATATGAAGGCAAGTCAAGTTGAAATGCATTATTACCAAATTGTTTAATGATATTGAATGGACCATAATGAATGGGCTTGAGCTTTTTACCTTCTCCTTTAATCCTTTCTTTGCTTATGTGCAACCATACTTCATCTCCTTCTTGAAACTTGTGATCAACTCTATGTTTGTCATGCCTCTCCTTGTATTTTCTTTGACTCTTCTCAAGTTGTTCTTGAAATTGTTGATGAATAATCTGAATTTTCTCAATGAAATTTCGAGCCTTGTCAATATCACTATGCCTATCAATTTCAACATCCTTCTCAAAGATGAAGTCTAATGGCGATTTCGGAAAATACCTAAAGCATGCTTCAAAAAGTGAAGTATTTGTAGAAGAGTGCTTGGCCCAGTTGTAAGCGTGCAAGAATGTAATGTAGTTTTTCATTGATGTTTACTGCAATATCCTCTCAATAGATGCACAACGGTTCTGTTCACCACCTCAGTTTGGCCATCAGTTTGCAGATGAAAAACAATACTCTTTTTCAACTTTGTGTCCATCATCTTCCAAAGATTGGACCAAAAATTCCCAACGAACCTAGAATCCCTGTCACTAACAATAGAATTTGGAAAACCATAATGAACCCGTACATGTTGAAAATAAAGTTTAGCAGTTTTTTCAGCAGTAATGGTTTTCTTACATGGCATAAATATACACATTTTACTGAATCTATCCACAACTACATAAAGATAATCATGCTGTTTTATTGACATAGGTAGACCTCCAACAAAGTCCATGGAGACACTCTCCCATGGCCTTGATGGTACCGGTAGTGGCGTGTACAACCCAAGCTTCCTATTGCTAGGCTTGCTTGTTGCATACATAGAACATCCTCCTATAAAATGTGACACACTATCTATCATGCGAGGCCAATAGCAATACCTTTGTAGATGCACCATTGTTTTTCTTACCCCAAAGTGTCTAGCAATAAGAGACGAATGAGCCTCTCTCATGACACTAAATCTCTCTCCTTGTGGTATACACAACTTTCCCAAATGAAACAACAAATTGTTATGCATGTGATAATCATTTTCCTCAACTTGATGCCCTTCACTCAAACTAGCATACACATCTTGAAAATCAGCATCAAATGTATACTGTTCTATCTGACTCTCATGTACAATGGAATCATTTTTAAGCCAAGTAGAAGCACTTATAATTGGCCTTAAAAGCATATCAGCAACTTTATTGAAAATACCTTTCTTGTACCTTATAACCAAGTGAAACTGTTGAAGAAATCCCATCCACTTGAAATGTCGTGATTGCTGCAATTTTGTTTGCGACTGCAAGTACTATAATGGTTAGTGGTCGGTATGTATAATCATCTCTTTACCCATCAAGTAGTGTTTCCACTTCTTGACGCTTTGTACCAATGCCTAAAACTCTTTGTCATATGTGGGATAATCAGTTACAACACCATTGAATGTTTTAGAATTTAAAGCGATAGGCTTACCATGCTACAAAATTACTGTGCCCATGGCATAATTACTAGCATTGGTTTGTATCTCGAATGGCTATCTCAAATTCGTTAATGAAAGGACCAGAGCTAAAATAATCTTGTCTTTTAAAGCTTCAAAAGCTTGTTTCTATTTTCCTCCCCATTGGAAGCCTTTCTTCAAACTTTTCACTACATGCATAGGAGATGCTATGGCAGAAAAGTTAGCAATAAAATTTATCCAATACTGAGTTATGCCTAAGAAACTTCTTACCTTAGTTACTGTTTTGGGAGTGGATCAATTTACAATGGATTCCAGTTTAGAAGGATCAATTCTCAACTCGCCTCCTCCTACAATGTGTCCCAAATAAACTATAGAAGTATTTCCAAATTCACACTTTGACATCTTAAGACATAATTTCTCTTTCTTCAAAACATCAAGTACCATTTTGACATGCAAGACATGTTCTTCTCTTGTTTTGTTGAAAATACGTATATAATCTAAATACACAATCACAAAGTCATCAAGAAATGGATGTAAAACATTATCCATAACACGCATGAAAGTTTCCGGTGCATTACACAAACCAAACGTCATAACCAACCACTCAAAGAGTCCTTGTTTGGTTTTGAATTCAGTCTTCCATATGTCACTTTCTGCAATTCTTACTTGATGATATCCACTTCGTAAATCTAACTTAGTGAAAAAAATTTCTTCTTTTAGCTGATCAAGAAAATCATCTATCCTTGGGAATGGGTATCGGTTATATACCGTTATCTTGTTCAAAGCTCTGAAGTCGACACACATGCGCCAAGTCCCATCTTTCTTCGGAATCAAGACTATAGGTGAACCGCATGGAAAAGTGCTTGGCCTTATGAGTCCCTTGTCCAACAAGTCCTTGATTCGCCTCTTTATTTCAGCATTCTCCATTATCGACATGCGATATATGCTGATGTTTATAAGAGGAAAATCTTGTTGCAACTGAATCTCATGTTGAATCTCCCTTTTAGGAGGCAATCCTGTTGGTTCCTGAAACATCTCATGATGTGCATCAACTACATCATATAAATCTGATTTCAACTTAGGATCACAATCTTCAAATGGCTCATGATTAACATCAAATTTAGGCTTATTCATTAGAAGAACAAATTTTTTACTTGAATTCACCAACCTCTTTACCTGTCTAGCATTTACCATTGCAATATTTGTCTTATTGCGATGTTCTCTAACAAATAAATCCTTTCCATCTTTGAATAAATGGTATTTGTTATCATGGCGATGGAATATCGCTTTCCTGTCATACAAGTAAGGGCTGCCCAACAAAATACCTGTAATATCAAGTAGAACCACATCTAATTCAACTGTGTCAACAAAATGTGCAGTTATTGCGAAGTGTAATATGCACTTCTTTGAAACCTGTAAATTTGCATCGTTACAAATCCACCCAAGTGGATATGGTTTTGGATGTGGAATGGTATCAAGATCAAGTTTCTTGACCAAGACTTCAGAGATTAAGTTCTCTTGTGACCCACTATCAAACAATGTGTCAATCTTGGTATGTTTGGATATGACCCTCACATGAAACAGTTCAATTCTCTCTTCTTCATTTGGAGCTTGTATGTGACAGTTTGAAGTACTAGTACTAGGTTTTGTTTCAATTTATTTCCCCTTCATGTTCTTCAATCCCATGGCTGTAATTTTAGTTTCATCACCCGAATCCTCTCCTAAGTCATTTTGATTTGTAACTGCAGTTTTCTGCTTCCCTTTGTTATTGTTATACTTGGGTCTCTTTTCAGGATGTATTTTCCAACAATTTTTCTCTTCATGGCCTTCTCTTGAACAATGTTTAAAAACCACTTTCTCTCCCTCTTTCTTGACAGATGCATTTTTTTTCCCCTTACCTTTTGAGGTCTTCTCTTTGTTTTTCGCTTTAAAAGGTTTCTTCCTACTCTCATCTGTAATGTTTTTCTCTCTTGATTCTAAATGTGTGGCCTGAATACAAACCTCAACTAAGCTTGTAGGGTTAAACATGAGAATAATATGTCTTAGGTAGCTATGTAATCCTCCTATGTACTTGAGAAAATTATCTTGACTCTGCAAATCTACCCCTAATAAGAGAGCTCTTCTCCTAAATTATTGGGTGTAGTCTTGTACATTTTCTCCTTTCAATTGTCTAAATTTTTTCCAGTTCATTATGGCTTTCTGCCTGTGAACTAATGGATAAAACTGTTGTTTTATTGCAGTAATGAAATCAGTCCATGATATAATAATATTACCATGATTTTTTATCTCCTCCTTTGTCTTGGCTTCCACCAAACAAGAGCCGCACCTTCCATCCTCAATGAAGCTAGTTGGATTTTGGTATCATCATCATGAAGGTTATGAATTCTCAAATAGACCTCCAATTGCCTAATCCAATTATCAAGATTTTCTACATTGACTCCACCATTAAACATTGACAATTCAAACTTGACATCAAGTTTTAAAAAAGGACTTTCACCAGTGTTCTTTGACTTGTGTGATTGGTGTATTGAAGATGAAGTAGAGGATGATGATGATGAGGGCGAGGATGGTGAATTTCGACTGCCTCCATTTCCTCCATTTACCTTCTTTGATTTATCTTCATCATTGTGGCCTCCTGATGATCCCTACCCTTCCTTATGAATTTTGGATCCTTCTCCTTCTATTATTTCATTCCTTTCTTGATAAAGGACTCTCACAATTTCAGTCATGTCAAGGAATGCTTTCTTGAACACTCTTTCTTCTTCTTTGGGATCCACCTCTTCATGGATTTATTGTTCTCCTGGAGGCATGCTTATAGCTTCTTCTGCTTCTTTTGGAGGTGAAATATGTGGTGGAAGATGTGGCAATCTTGCCCTCCTTTGCTGTGGCTCACTTTGGGAACCTCTTGCTTCCACCAATTTTCCTTCTCCTCTCTTAATCTTGAGCCTAGTAAGCATGAAAAACCTTGCAAACAGTTAAATAATATTTGCACACAAAAACACTAGAGAATAAACTCTAGCTCTGATACTAACCTGATCTGAAAGGAGTGTATTAGTTTTCTGTGCTAAGTGTCCTTTCAGTATTAAAAACATGTACAATTTGTCTCCATTTGTTTGCTTAAGGAATGAGTGTTTTAACCATGAAACATAGATGAATTTGTGAACTTTAAGCATTAAAATAAGCATAAATAAGACTATACAACAGTGTATAATAGAGAATAAACATCACACATAAGTTTTACACAACATGCATGATGAAGCAGTTCAACCCTCCTGGGCTACATCTGCTGGTCCAGCTCCCAATGGCATGTCCCTCTTTGTCATTATGATTAATATTGAAAATTACATGTGTTTAAAAGCCTCTAATGGCTGTTTTCTCTACACTAGTGGCTCCATAATGCTCAAATTAGTCTAGGTAAACTCTTGTTTCACCCAAATTGGTTGAAAATTGACCTCCCAATGCATTTTTCCCAATATCAGCTAGAAAAGCTCCACCAAAAGTGGATATTACACTTAACTGCCACTAAAAATAGTAAAAAAACTAAATTTAGGGTGCCTCCATAGTACCACCAAATAATACCATTAGAATTGACATTAAGGGGTTTGGGCGGGGTGGTCACATGCCGAACCCTCGCTGTAAACTCCGCAGTTTAAACTGTTTGAAAACTCCGCATATGAGCGGAACCATAACTCCACTCCAGATTCTGAAACCCGTGACATTACATGACATTACACCGCACCCATTTGACAGATTTACCATCCTGCTGGAGGTTTCAGTGTATCAAACCATCGCATTAACCTTAACTGCGCGGATAACATGTGACCTCATCCCTTGAAGCTGCTAGGATAAACGTTGGATATAAACCACTGGTTTTGAAGTTTAAATTTTGTGGTTTAACTCCTGTCCATGTGATCACAAGCTTGGGGCCGCCAGCGAGTTGGGACTGCTAGTGGTTCCCCCCTCCAAATTGAAAACATATACAACATAAATTGATGTGGAAGACAATTAGGTTAAGTAACATGCGGTAGGCGAGATGGTCAAGGACTTGGCGTGCAAACTGGAGGTCGTGAGGTCGATGGCCCCCCCCCCTGACTACACCAAAATTTTGTAATATCCTCTTGGGGACACGTGGAAGCCTCCAGGCTTGCCAAATGTCATCCATCCAATGGTGCCCCATAAAAATTCATACAACTCCATCCAACGGTCATAATTGAAAATTCGTACAACCAAAATCAATGGCCCAGATTCAGCCACGTGCCAAATTCTGATTGGCTATGAGAAAAGGGAATATTCCCCAGAATATGCCACCTACTGATTGTACCTGTATGCTGACTGGGCATCCCAGTCACAAAAATTTTAGCTGTTTGGGAAAACAAACAGAACACGATATCTTCCTCATACGACATCGATTTTTCGAACCATTCGCGGCACCAGAATCACAACGACGAGACCTTTCCAGTCACTCAGGTTCGGTATAGTTTCGAGCAATTTCAATTTTGAGAAAAACACATGATCTCTTGATCATTGAGTAATGAGGATCCTTTTATAATTTGAGGCATGATATTTCATATCCTCACGACTCTTGACTTTCCAACTTCTAATGACCTTTGGACTTCTAGAACCATTGGAATTCCAAATGACTTTTGGAATTACATATGACTCTTGGAATTACCTGTATTTTGAACTTGTATACATGGATATTTTTTCCATACATGACTCTTGGTCTTCTACTTCTCTGTATTTACAATAATTACATGACTCCATCAGAACTTCAACATCATCATGTGGTGATGACATGACAAGTCGCTATTATTGATGACTGCAACTCATAGTGATTGATGACATGGGCTATCTTCAATATGTGACATGGTTTCCAATCATGTATTTTCTCTTGCATGCAACTTCCAATCATTGATGTCTTCACCCTCCAAAGGGTATTTGACCTTATGGAGTCTTTAGTGATGCTTCGATCATCCAGATTTCAATGTGTTCTTTGTTCTCAAATTCTTCCTTTGACTGCCCTCTTTGCCTAATCCTCTTCATGCATCTTTGCCATGTTGTTCTTGAAATACTTATAATTGCAATCACTCATGGCAAGAAAACATCAGTCTTAAAAATATCCTATTCTAACATGTTTCATGCATATTTCCTATTCATGTCTTAACAATACACCTGGGAGGAGGAAGGAGAACTTCTGGGCACACTTCGAAAGGATGAAGGGATGAAGAGATGAAGCTTCAGGGCTGAAGAGATGAAGATTCAGGGATTAGAGATGTAATCATGTGCTTAAGAGGAGAGAGAGAAAATCAAGGGAGGGCACATATATGAAGGATGAAGGAAGGACATTCAAGCTCCCCAAGTGCACTATGCGTTCAAGGGAGTCAAGGAGGGAACATGGCGCACTGCCGAAGGGTGAAGGGTGAGGCTTTAGGGCTTTGAGGTGCGCTTATGCACTCAAGAGAGCCAAGGAGGGTGCATGGTGAATTGATAAATGCTGAAGGAGTTAATATTATTTTCTTCAGAGTGCACTCTTGCACTCAAGGAGGGCACATTTCTTCGAGTTGAAGGAGTGCACTCAAAGGAAGACTTGATTCTTTAGGGTGAAATTCAGAACAAGGAAAGGGAATGATACTTAGGAGTGAACTATTCACTCTTGGAGGGAGAAGGACGTACTTATGAACAATGAAGGATTCTCGATCAAGACTTGAGAGTGCACTTTTGCAGTCCTTGCCTTAATGGGTTCACTTGTGTAACAAAAAAATGTCTAAGTTTGAAGGATAGAACAAGGGGAAAACACAATGATTTTAGACATGAAATCATGTGTGACACATACCAAATCATCAATAAAAATTCCAGTTTACAAACACTCCCTAAGTACAATGGACAAAGTGTGTGCGAATGTGACCAAAGGTGTTGTTTTGCAACAAAAAAAAGTGTCATGACCATGAAATGTACTAGAAATGTTATAATCAATGCGATGACACTTATGAATGATTATGAACACTTGAAACATATAGAATGAATTGAAACAAAACTTGACGACCAAGGTGACACTTGATGTGACAATGAGGTAGGATCCAAATTTTTAATGTAGTGAAATTTCTGAGGGTGTTGTAGTAACGACAACACCTGGTGACACTTTGGAAAAAATTTAATTTATCTACCTAGGGATAATATTTTAGTTAAAGGGTTAGCCCTTCAGGAAGTATTAATTCACCAATTATATTACCTTTAATTACCCCTTTCGACCCGTTTATATGCATAGCGCCTCACTTCATTTCACTTAGTCCATGCACACAAAAGATATGCCATATCACAATTGTTTCAATATAGGAAAGGGTAACATGCATGGTGAGTTTAATATATTAGAGTATGAGTTTCATCTTTGGTGTTTCTCTGCTACCAGTAGGCCTAGAAAGTACCCCGACAGAGTCACTACAGGAGCACAAACATTAATTCGCTACAAATAGGCCTGGATAGTACCCCGACAATGTCACTTGGTTCATCTCCTTGCGCAACAAGCCTTTCTCTTCTTTCACCCTTTATTTATTTATTGAATAAGGCTGTGCTTCGACACTTATTATTTTCAATGGGCGGAAGAGGGATCCCAACTTATTGAGACCAGAGGAGGTTTCCCCTTCAGAGAAGTATTTATATTTCCTCTGATGTTGGTTTTCTCACTTTATATTTTCCGCTTATCCTATTTATACTATATTGGATAAGCATGTAACACACCAATTAGATATACACCTAGTTCCAGAGTTTGGATACTAGAATAGGTGCATATCTAATAGGTTCCCTCAAGGTTTTCCTTTTGGATGTATCATATTTTCCATCTGGACTTAGCTAAACCTATGGAATATTCCCAAACAAAGAATGGGAATAAACATATATCCAAGCATTATGGTCGTCACATTTTCACTTTTATTCCACCATAAAGTCCTTCAGAGCCATGCACTTTTCACATAACGCCTTATTTATGTACAATGGCCAAAGCACCAAACAAGACATGACACAAATTGACATGACAAACATATGACTAACATATATGAAAAAGAAATAAACAAAAGGAAAAAATGTACATGAAACACAACTTAGAGTTGCTATTGGAAATAATATTTCAAATCTTAGCCATTTATGGGAAGAGGGCCAGTCCTCCCATCTAAGGATTTTATCTTGAAGGTATTATGACCGAGCTTTTCTTCGATGGTGAAGGGGCCAATCCACAAATGTTGGAACTTAGTGTGTTTGTCTTTCTCATCGTGGGCTTTATCCCACTTCGATACTAGGCCACCCACATCGAAACTCTTAGTCCCTACATATTTCTTGTCGAAACAATGCTTAATACAATTTTGATGGATGCCAAATAATTATTTGGCTTTGAGCCTTTATTTCTCAAGCTTAAACAAGGTATATATCCTACTTTGAACCAGAAGGAAAGATCTACCTTGGGACACTTGGGAGAGTTGCAAGATTGGGAGATACAAGTTCAGAGGCAAGATAAATTCCTTACCATAAACCAAAAAGTACGGTGAGGTTTTGAGGGAAGGCTTAGGAGCTACATGGTCATCCAATAATGCATTTTTAAAAGCATTATGAGAGTTCCTTTGCTCAGAGAAAATGGGTTTCTTTTGATTATACGAATGATATTTTTGTTTGTTTATCTAGCTAAACCATTTCCCTGCGGGTAATAGTTAGACACATGATTTAACACAATACCATTTTCTAATGCAAATTCATATAGCCTTAGAGAATAAAAATAAGTCACATTATCAAAGACAAGAGACGTTGGAATGAAAAACCTGGTTATAATGTTCTGTTTCAAGAAGTGGATGATTTCCTAGTCGTTAACTTGTCTTAAAGAAAATACTTCTATCCACTGAGTAAAATAATCTGTCACTATTAGAAGATATCGACATTTCTTTGAGGTATGTGGAAATATTTGTTCGATAACATCTAATCCCCACTGTTGGAATGGTTCCTCAACTGCTACTTAAAGCAGTAGGGTGGCTGAATTCTGATCTTGACTGACACATCTCTAACAAGCTCGACACTTGCAAGCATAAGCATGAGAATATTTGAATAAGGTGGGCCAATAATAACCAACCCTTATTACTTTATGCACAATTGTATCACTTGCAAAGTGACCACTTTCCAGTCCATCGTGGAGATCTTTTAGTACCTTCTCCATGTCTTGGGGCTCGAGGAATATTAGCAAGACACCATTGTGGTGCTTTATAAAAATAACTTCATGAACAAGATGATAGGCTAGAACTTTAAGGAATATTTCCCTCTTTTTTTTTTATTCGGAAAATGCATGGGCAAGGTGTCTTGCTCTAAGAGTTTCCATATGTCTGAATACCATGGCATTATTGATTTAGTATGGGGAACTTCTTCAACGTTGTACATCTCTATTTCCTACTCCCAACCAGAAAGATCTTGCTTGAGAGCATATCTCACTTTAGTTGCAAGTTGATAGAGGCCATGTGACACAACAACGCTGAAAGTCCGCCCCAAGGAGAGCTGGTCAACTATGACGTGGATCTGTCTGCATTTCCCTTTGGTTTACCCCACGTGGCTCTTTTATTTTCCTTTGTTATTTATTTATCAATTTCAAAGAAATTGACAAATAAACATATTCACAGCTTCCGAATGTTTTTTTTTTCTGAATAAGTCTACTTCTATATTGATACAAAAATATTACAAAGAGGTAGAGGCCTCCGAGTGGCTAGCCCAGTGATGTGGCATTCTTGCATTACATTGCTGAACATTGACATAAAAAAACAACGACTGTTTACTGGCTATGAGGACGCTGGTGACCAGGACCTTGTCCGACTTTTTAAACCACTGATACTTGTGTCTGTAATGGTGTCTGAAATGGAGGACTCTTTTCGACATACAAGACCCCAGCAGACACTTCCCAAAACAAAAATTACAAACAATTTTAGTGTAGCGTTGGAACGCTATCCAGGAGACAGTTACATGTATAGCAGTATTTAGAAAACAGTAGCTGGGAGACCATTGATATGTCGATAGAGAATGACAGTCTATATCCTGCAAAAAACTGAAAGAAAGAAGGAGAATTAACCCCTTCTTGATACCTGTAGTCAAAAACTGGCGTGCAAAATCCATTAAGCTTCATTGGTAGGCGAGGGCGCTTCTTCCACCACTTGGCAAGCATACGGGTTGAAGTCATCGTCAGCTGGAGGAGGAGGAGCTTTGCCCGAGAAGCCACTGCCTGAAGGAGCGCTGGGCTCAGCTTGCGGAAGCTCGAACTGAGAGGTAATTGCTCCCTGAACACTTTGCATACTGACGCCGGGGGGACAAAACATAATTTCATCCTCAGGAGCTGGAACAATTCCAGAGGGCTGAGCCTAAGCAGTCGTGTTGGGGGCCGAGGGCAATAACTGAGCAGTCGGGTTAGGCCTCAGATTGATGGAGACAGAGGCAATGAACTCATGATGATTGAGGGAGCAGGGGTATATGAAACGGGCGGAGTGAGAGTGAGCATTGGAGGAGATGCGAACATGCGCCCCCCGACCACGACCTCTGCCACGTCTGGAAGCAGCAGCGCGTCCATCACTAGGGTCAGAGAAGTCCGACGAAGAGGCAGAGGAAGGAGACACAGGCGGCCTGATGACATGCCCCCGAGAGGAGCCATGCCTGCTGGTCATTCTGGGTCATAGTCGAGGCATAGTGAACTTGGCAGGGCGAAAAAACGAAAGAGGGCTGGTGAACGAGTGCTGAGGCTGACTGCAAACAAAGGGGAAGCCACGGAAATTGCAAAACGGACCAGAGGAGACGTGAATACCCGGAGTAAGCTGAAGAGAGCAGTTCAAACGACACCATTTCCCTATGCTGGTGCGCAGACAGGGCTCATTATCCACCTGCGAACAACAAGAGCTCAGAGGTAAGACGCCACGGATCGACGGAATGGGCGCCATTGCACTGAGGTGGTCTAGAAAACGAGGCGAAGTAATCTGCATTGATGCAGCATTAAATATGAAAGCCTGCGAGATTAACTTGCGCTTTGAATGCGGAGGAATGGCGGTGGTGGTAGACCACGTGCCCGGCCACCTCCCCGTCTGCAAATTAAACCTTTTCACGTACACCCGCATCCGGGAACAGCTTCCGAATGTTATATTATATTCCCGGCTTATATTTTCTCTGAACTTTATAACCAATGTTTATACCTTTCGCGCTTTATATATATATATCCAACACTCTATTTGAATAGATAATTGTGTAATAAGATTTGGCTCCGGGCCCCACCACGCTTCCGCTGCAACCAATCAAATGCCCGCACCGTACCTTGTTATCGTTCGCGCACTTCGGTTATCGTTCGCGCATCTACAGCAAGCGACCACCGTCCGATGGCCCGTTCCCAGATCAAAGGCTCTCGGGAATATCGCTCGGCATCCCGGTACAGAGTTTAACGTGCGATGGCACGGTTTAAACGGTGGTTTTCTGGGGGTCCACTTCGCCATGCGTCAACAGGTCTATGGAATCACTCGCGTTCAGGAAATACCGCCCATTCACCCAAAAGCTGTGCGATATGGGAAATATGCCTTGTAAAACCACTCGCGGTTTTGTACAGTGTTTAACTACGGTTCACGCCGGTTGCACGATCCTCCTCTTCCATTAACTCACGTCTAGACCACGGTTCCGGGTTCGAAAGAAACAACTCTATTTCTTTATTAACCAGAATTATTATATTTGAACAGTGTTCACGACCATGGTTCCCACACAGAAATCGCCTACAGTGAGTGAATTCACAGGTTTATCCAAGCAATTTACAGGAAATCAAAGATAGAGAAACGAAATTTCCAATGCACAATCGCCTCATAGTTAAACAATTCTCTACAATTATCGATTCAGACAATTCAATGGCAAATAAGCTTTGAAATAATTTAACTGGAAACAATTGTTCACACACAGAGTTTATTGCAGAATCTTTCTCCCTCTTGCTCTCTCTCTCTATACATCCGAGGGATTACATTTATATACATCAACATATGTCCTTTTGGTTCCTCTGTGAGGATCGTTATGGTAATTCAAGAGCCTAATTACAATTATTCGAAAACGAAAAACATGACAGATGGACTAACCATTCGACTTCTACAACTCTAACTGATCTAATAATACAATCAACTAAGGTATTGACGCCTAGCTGTAACAATTCAAATGTTTTCGAACCCTCCTAGCCACAACATGTGGACAAAACTCCTACATTGCTGGCTAGTGCCTAATGCCCCTGCATCAGACTCCCGAGGGCAATATTCTTCATGGGCTCCTGTCCATGAGCTCTTCCATTGATCTGCCTGTCTTCTGCAGCATTCCTTCAGTCATCCAAGTGGCATCTTCCTCTGGTTTATCCTTCCATTTGATCAAGTACTGAAAGTAATCTTGTCCTCTGGTCCTTCTGAATGGTATTTTATCCACTATCTTCTCTGGTTGCAATGGTTGTGTTGGAGGTAGCTGTTCCCTCCACTCAATCTGTTCCTTGTCTGCTGATCCTTCTTCTGCTCCATCATCTTCATACTTGTACAAATATGCAACGTTAAAAATGGGAGATATTCCAACATCAGGAGGTAATTCAATCTCATAAGAATTTGCAGAAAACTTCCTAAGTATCTTGCATGGCCCAATCTTTTTGAACTTCAATTTGTTATACTGCTTCTTTGGGAATATCTCCTTTCTCAAGTGTGCCAAAACCAGATCTCCTACTTCAAAATGAACTTCCTTCTTGCTCAAGTCTGCTCTGTTTTTGTATTTGATGCTGCTGTCTTGTAGTTGCTGTTTCACTTGTTCATGTATGGCCTGGATCTCTGAAGCAAATTCCTCACCATTAGCACTTCTCAGCTCTACCTTTCCCAGATTTCTCAACTCTGATATTCCTCTGGGGTGCATTCCATAAAAAATATGGAATGGAATCTGCCCTGTGCTTCTGTTTGGTGAGTCATTATATGCATATTCTACCTGAGGCAAAATATGGTCCCACTGCTTGGGATGCTCTCCTGCAAGACTTCTCAACAAATTTCCCAGACTCCTATTCACTACCTCAGTTTGTCCATCAGTCTGAGGATGATAAGCTGAGCTGAAACTTAGTTTGGTACCAAGTTTCTTCCATAGTGTCCTCCAAAAGTGCCCCACAAATTTGGTATCTCTATCTGAAACAATACTCTTGGGAAACCCATGCAATCTAACAACTTCTTTGAAGAACAGGTTAGCAACATGGGTGGCATCACTAGTTTTATAGCATGGAATAAAATGTGCCATTTTGGAGAATCTGTCCACTATAAAAAAGACTGCATCATTCCCTCTCTGAGTCTTAGGCAATCCTAGAACAAAATCCATACTCGCCATGTCCCAAGGCCTATCTGGAATAGGTAAGGGAGTGTACAATCCTGCATTCTGGCTCCTTCCTTTAGCATACTGACATATTTTGCAATTCTTTACAAACTTGTCCACTTCTACTCTCATCTTGGGCCAGAAATAAAAGTGACTCAGCTGCTCATAAGTTTTATCAGTACCAAAGTGTCCAGAAAGTCCACCACTATGCTTCTCTTTGATCAAATTTTCTCTCATGGAAAATTTTGGTACACACAGTTGGCTTCTTCTGAATAGTAAGTCCTCCTGCAAGAAATAATCCAGCCATTGGCTTCTATCTGTTAAAACAGGGTTACTACATGCCTCAAATGCTTCCTTAAAATCAGGATCTGTTTTATACAATTCTTTCAGAAAATCAAACCCTACAACTTCAAAAAAAAATTCTTGAACAAGCATGTGCCTCCTACTCAAAGCATCGGCTACTTTATTGGCTTGGCCACTTATATGTTTCAAAAAAAAATTAAAACTTTGGAGATACTCAACCCATTTAGCATGCTTATGTTTCAACTTGGGCTGCTGTGCAATGTACTGCAAAGCATGATTGTCAGAATACAATACAAATTCCCTGGACATCAAGTAATGTCTCCATTTCTTCAGTGCTTGAACAATTGCATAGAATTCCTTCTCATAAGAGGAATACTTTCTTCTGGTGTCATTCAGCTTCTCACTGAAATAGGCTACAGGCCTATCATCTTGACTCAACACAGCTCCAATGGCCTCTCCACTGGCATCACATTTTACTTGAAATGGTTTTGTAAAATCAGGTAGAATCAAAACAGGCTTCTCTGTTATCTTTTGCTTCAAAACTTTAAAGTTTCTTTCTGCCTTAGCAGTCCACTTAAATGGTTGTTTGCTCTTCTTTATTGTCTCAATTATGGGTGCATTAATCTTACTAAAGTTTCTTATAAACTTTCTGTAAAAACTAGCAAGTCCATGGAAACTTCTTACCCTCAAAAACATTCCCGGGGTGAAGGCCACTCCACAATTGCCTTAACCTTTTCTAGGTCCATCTTCAATCCTTCTCCAGAGACAAAAAATCCCAAATACACCAACTCTTCCTTCATGAATGAGCATTTCTTTAAGTTTATCAACATTTTCTCTTGGTGCAGCTTCTTCAAGACATTATTAAGATGCCTTAAATGTTCTTCTTTAGTTTTGCTGAAAACTAATATATCATCTAGATACACTATCGCAAATTTACCAATGAATTCTTTCAATACTTCATTCATAAGTCTCATTAAAGTGCTAGGTGCATTTGACAACCCAAAATTCATTACCATCCATTCATATAGTCCTTCATTCATTTTAAAGGTAGTTTTCCACTCATCACCCTCTCTTATTCTAATCTGATGATATCCACTTTTTAAATCTATCTTTGAAAAATATTTAGCACCACTCAAACAATCCATTAAATCCTAAATTCTGTGCAAAGGGAATCAGACCATTTGATCTTCTTGATTGCTCGAATCGCGACACATCCTCCACCCTCCATCTTTCTTTGGGCTCAATATCATTGCATCGTACATGGACTTCAAATCCTCTGATCAGCCCTTGTCCACCAATCTCCTCAGATTTAATCTCCTCGATTTCCTCATTTTCCCTTGGGAGTCATTCTCAGAGTCAGCTTTATTTGGTATATTTGAACCAGGGATAAAATCTATCTGATGGCTGATCTTTCTCACAGGTGGCAGCTCATCAGGTAAATCATCCACAATAATGTCACAGTAATTGTCTAACATCTCTTGGATTTCTACTGGCAAATCAGAAATCTTTGTAGAAGTAAGAAATACTTTAGGTTTGCAAACTAAAGAAAAAACTTACACCTTCTTCTTCTATCTGCTGTAGATATTCCTTCCCGCTCAGCAACAAGGTCTTTGGATCAATCACTCTGCTGGATGGCTCTCCTTCTTCCATGGGTATCAATGTATGGTGTACCCCATCTTTGAAGAACTTGTAAGTGTTCTTCTTGCCATCATGAACTGCTGCTCTGTCAAAATGCCAAGGTCTACCCAGCAGTATATGACACACATCCATGGGCATTACATCACATAGGACCTTATATTTATATTTTCCCATTTGCAACTCTATCTCACACTGCTCTTTTACAACCAGTTGGTGCCCTTTGTGCAGCCAGGACACCCTGTAGGGATTTGGATGCTCCCTTGTCTTCAACTTCAACTTCTCTATTACCTCAGTGGAAACCAAATTGTCTGTGCTACCACTATCAATGACTAGCTGGCAGCACTTCCCTTGGACTTTGCATATGCTCCTAAACAAAGTCTTCCTTTGTGCAGGCTCAGTGACCTCTTTGGCTTGCTTCAACATGAACTTATTTACCACCAAGGACTCTCCCCTCTCTGGAAGAATTTCTTCTTCAATCTCTGCTTCTTCTCCAGTCTGGGCAACAATAGCATTTCTTGGACCAGCACCCACATTCTCTGGACACTCATAGTGCTTATGTCCCACTTGCTGACATCTGTAGCACCTCAACTCTCTACCTCTGCCTCCTCTTCCTTTTCCTCTGTAAGAACCCCTTATTCCCCTTGCATCATCCTATATAGATGCATTCTGAGGTGACCTACTGTTAGCTCCATCCCTGGGTGTAGTAGGCTTTCCTCTACCACCCTGACTTTCCTTTCCACGGAAAGTACCTCTCTTCTTGGCAGATTGTTTCCTCAGGAGTTTCTCCTCTGCTTTCAAGGCCATCTGGTAGGCCTCTTCCACTGTCTTAGGAGACAAGAGACCAATCTCATCTTGGATCTCCAGCTTGAGAGCATTCACATATCTGGCAGTCTTCTCAGGTGTGTCTTGGAATTGCCCAGCCCTTATGCTTACTCTGTAGAATTCCTTTGTGTATTCCTTTACTGTCAGCAACCTCTGTCTCAGGTTCTGCATTTGATTATACAATGTCAACTGGTAATCACTAGGCAAGAATTTACCTTTTAATTTGGCCATCATTCTGGTCCAGCTCTTGATAGGTTGCTTGCCAACTCTCCTCCTCTCTGCCTGCACTCCATCCCACCAAAGTGCAGCATGTCCTTTCAGCTTTGTTACTGCAAACTTGACCTTTTTATCTTCAATTATTTCTTCATAATAGAAGCACTTGTTCATTTCATTTATCCAGTCCACCAGCTCCTCTGGATTCAGTCCCCCTGCATAACTCGACACTTCAATTCTGGGCTTAACTGCAGACCCTAGAACAGTTCTAAGGAGCCTCATGTCAGGAGGAATCTCAACATTTTCTTTAGCTTCTTCTGGTTCAGGTTCACTGATGTCTTCAGGATCTGCGGGCTGTCTTCGCTCCATGGCACCCATTCTGGTCTCGACCCTCTGCAACATCATCAACACCTCAGTGTTGGCAACAAGCCTCCTTCTGCCAGCATCTCTACCAACTCGGATTGCCATGTCAGCAAAACAACTTCAAACAACAACTCTGATACCACAAATGATGCAACAACGCTGAAAGTCCACCCCAAGGAGAGCTGGTCAACTGTGACGTGGCTCTGTTTGCATTTCCCTTTGGTTTACCCCACGTGGCTCTTTTATTTTCCTTTGTTATTTATTTATCAATTTCAAAGAAATTGACAAATAAACATATTCTCAACTTCCAAATGTTATATTATATTCCCGGCTTATATTTTCTCCGAACTTTATAACCAATGTTTATACCTTTCACGCTTTATATATATATCCAACGCTCTGTTTGAACAGATAACTGTGTAATAAGCTTTGGCTCCGGGCCCCACCACGCTTCCGCTGCGACCAATCAAACTCCCGCACCGTACCTTGTTATCGTTCGCGCACTTCGGTTATCATTCGCACATCTACAGCAAGTGACCACCGTCTGATGGCTCGTTCCCAGATCAACGACTCTCAGCAATATCGCTCGACATCCCGGTACGGAGGTTAACGTGTGATGGTGCGGTTTAAATGGTGGTTTTCTGGGGGTCCACTTCGCCACGCGTCAACAGGTCTATGGAATCGCTCGCGTTCAGGAAATACCGCCCATTCACCCAAAAGCTGTGCGATATGGGAAATATGCCTTGTAAAACCACTCGCGGTTTTGTACAGTGTTTAACTACGGTTCACGCTGGTTGCACGATCCTCCTCGTCCATTAACTCACGTCTAGACCACGGTTCCGGGTTCGAAAGCAACAACTCTATTTCTTTATTAACCGGAATTATTATATTTGAACAATGTTCACGACCATGGTTCCCACACAGACCTCGCCTACGGTGGGTGAATTCACAGGGTTATCCAAGCAATTTACGGGAAATCAAAGATAGAGAAACGAAATTTCCAATGCACAATCACCTCACAGTTAAAAAATTCTCTACAATTATCGATTCAGACAATTCAATGGCAAATAAGCTTTGAAATCATTTAACTGGAAACAATTGTTCACACATAGAGTTTATTGCAGAATCTTTCTCCCTCTTGCTCTCTCTCTCTATACATTTGAGGGATTACATTTATATACATCAACATATGTCCTTTTGGTTCCTCTGTGAGGATCGTTATGGTAATTCAAGAGCCTAATTACAATTATTCGAAAACGAAAAACATGACAGATGGACTAACCATTCGACTTCTACAACTCTAACTGATCTAATAATACAATCAGCTAAGGTATTGACACCTAGCTGTAACAATTCAAATGTTTTCAAACCCTCCTAGCCACAACATGTGGACAAAACTCCTACATTGCTGGCTAGTGCCTAATGCCCCTGCATCACCATGACCCTTAATGGTGTGAACTAGTTTAAACTCTAGATCATATTCTTATTAAAAACTCATTCGATTTTCCCTCTTCTCACCCAACTCTTGTTGCATAAATTGTTCTAACCACTAGATGAGGCACAAATATAATCGTGTGATATTTAAGGAGATATGGCTTGAAATATTTTACTGCCTTATACACAACATAAGCCTGTTTATTAATGGAAGGGTGATTTAAATCTGACCCCTATAGGCCATTCATTTCCTTCAACATCCTTTTGAATCAGTACGACTGCAATAGATGAATTTGAAGAAAAAGTGTAAATAAGGAAATATTTGCCATAATTAGGACTAAATAATGTAGGTGCATCAAAAATAGCTTGTTTAATTTGAACAAAAACATAATTTTTGCATACACCCATGGTATTCATCCACCCATGTTATCCATCCACCCATGGAATTTTCCCATGGTAATGTAAATGCATAGACCCATGGTATTCATCCACCCATGGTATTTATCCACCCATGGAATTTACCCATGGTATTGTAAGTAGCATGCACCCATGGTATTCATTCACCCATTGTATTTACCCATGGTATTGTAAGTGAGATCCACCCATGGTATTTACCCACTATGGAATTTACTTGTGGTATTGTAACAAAAAAATGCTATAAGTAATATGTTGCATTTTGTAAAAGGACAGATTGTCCACCACAATGTAGCTTCTATAGTTATTCTCTTTTTTAATAAAACAAGTTTCTTTGTGGTTTTATTTGATGTGTGTTCTCTCCTTTTTCCAACATTCTAATTTTTCAGATCTTGTCAGATCCATTTCAATTTTTTAGACCTTTGGGGCCTCCACCCAAGATCTGGATTAGTGGTATCAGATTCATGTTACGCCTCTATGGGAATGAGGGTTTGAAGAATATTTCAGTTTCAATTTTTTTTTTCAGGAAAATTCAACAAACTTCATGCAAGTTCCACAACCTCCACGGATCACTTTATTGGGCTAAGCAGAAAGAATTTTCATTTTTATTTTATTATTTTTTTGCAGGAATGTTTTTTGGGCTGCGAGTTTTTAGATCATATCTGAAATTTTTGGTGTAAAATTTACAAAAAAAAATAACATATCTGGATTCCTTAAGAAAAAATACCAAAAATAAAATAAAATCAGCTCAATCGGAGTTTGGATGTGGGAGATATCACTGATTTAAAATCAGCAGTGTTGCATAAATTTTTTTGATGACAATTCATGGATGATGGCTCTCCTATCATTTTTTTTAGTTTTTAATGAAAAATTTTCAAGAAATTATTATTTATCGGATCTCCCCTAGAAAAATTACCCAATTTCAAAAAAAAAAACTGTTCGAATTGGAGTCCGGACGAGGGAGTTATCATTGATTTAAAATCATTTTTTTTTTTCCAGAAATTTTGTGACGGTGGGACCGTTCAAGCACGAATCTGAGAGTGAAGAGTCTCCAAATAGTGATTTCAAGCACATGGGAAGATGCAGAATGATCATTCTATTTCCAAAAACATGTTATAGTAAATATTATGAGTTATATTGACTTATTTATGCTCATTTTAAATCTGGAGCAACATTCAGAGTGGGTTCCCTTTGGGGACATGCCCTCCCACCCCGATTAGTAGGCACCTGCTTCACATTCACCAGTTTCAGCATAACAACATTTGACTTAGGTTATTTGGAGACAGGCCCTCCCACCCCAGGCTATGTAGGCACCTTCTACTTCATCAACAACCAACATCACAGTTATGGGTCAACTGCACAAAATCCTTCTCATCGAGGTCCATTTGGTAGGCCGCACACTGTTAGTATCACATTTGGTCACAAGTATTACAGGGTATCTCTATCCTTGGACCTTCGTTTGTCATGGTTTTGGGTCATCCATATACCCACACTTCATCGAAGTCCATTTGCTAGGCCGCACACCGTCAATATCATAGTTGGTCACAAGCATTACAGGGTATCTCTATCCTCGGATTTTCATTTGTCATGGTTATGGGTCATCCACAAACCCACACTTCGTCGAAGTCCATTTTCTGGGCTGCACATTGTCAATATCATAGTTGGTCACAAGCATTACAAGGTATCTCTATCCTCAGATCTCCGTTCATCACGGTTATGGGTTAACCACACAAAAACCTTCTCTTCAGTGGCTCTTCATATTCAACAAAGGCTTCTCAGGAGGGAACTTCATGCAATGGGGACCATTGCTTCTTAAGGAGGGAGGAATGATCCAAATGGAAAATGGCATAAACCCATGGTTTTCATCCACCCATGGAATTTACCCATGGTATTGTAAATGGCATCGAACCATGGTATTCATCCACCCATGGAATTTACCCATGGTATTGTAAGTAGCATGCACCTATGGTATTCATTCACCCATTGTATTTACCCATGGTATTGTAAGTGAGATCCACCCATGGTATTTACCCACCCATGGAATTTACCTGTGGTATTGTAACAAAAAAATGATATAAGTAATAAGTCACATTTTTTAAAAGGACAAATTGTCCACCACAATGTAGCTTCTATAGTTATTATATGTTTTAATAAAACAAGTTTCTTTGTGGTCTTATTTGATGTGTGTTCTCTCCTTTTTCCAGCATTCTAATTTTTCAGATCTTGTCAGATCCATTTCAAATTTTTAGATCTTGGGGGCCTCCGCCAAGATCCGCATCAACAATAGCTTGTTTAATTTGAGCAAAGACATACTTTGCCCTTTTGTCCCATTTATAAGTCACATATTTCTTAATAATATCTTGTAATGGTTTTACAATCTGAGCATAATCAGAGATGAAATTTCACAAGAAATTAATATTCCCTAAGAAATATTTCATAGCCTTCTTATTTACTAGGAATGGGATATGAGTTATAGCTTTGACCATTTCAGGATCAACTTTGATTCCACTCTTCGCAATGATGTGTCCTAAGAGAATTCCTTCTGACACACCAAATATTATTTTCTTGGGATTGAGATAAATCCCATATTTAGGACATCGCTCAAATATTTGTATGAGATGATGTACATGATTTGATCTTCTTTTGGAGAACACAATTACACAATCTAAATAACCAACTACACTTTGGCCTATCAGGCCACAAAAATCAATGTCCATCGCTCTTTAAAATGTAGCACCATCATTGATAAGCCCAAATGGCATACAATTAAAGGTGAATGTTCCCCACTTGGTCCTGAAGGTAGTTTTGAGACGATCTGGTTCTGCCACTAGCACTTGATTATAACAAAAAAAACATCTAGCAGCGAGAACATCTCAGACCCCGATACTATTTGGAGGATTTGTTCCATGGATGGCACCAGGTAATTATCTTTATTTAATACTTGATTGAGGTTGTGAAAGTCTACACATAACCTTATCTCACCAGACTTATTTCTGACTAGGACCAAATTTGAAACATAAGTGGAATGTCTAACCTTGAAAATGATCCGAGCATCCAACAACTTTCTCAATTCCTTTTGAATTAGGGGTTCCAATTTTGGATGAAATTTCCTTAGCTTTTGCTGAAAAGGTTTCACCCCTTCTTTAATGGGAAGGACATGATGGATGATATAAGTATCACATGTCTTCAAATTATCGTAGGTCCATGAAAACACATCATGGTACTGTTTGAAAAAGTAGATGAATTCTTGTCATTATTGTGGAGAAAAAAATGTACCGAGATATACCTATTTTAGATCTTTTTGAGTTCCCAAGTTGACTTGTTCAGATGACAACTTAGAGTTCTGAGTCTTAGTATTGATTGGTCCTCTGAACTGGTTTTGCAAGTCATATAATTTTTCCAAGAAAACTACACCTTTAGGCAGAGTATTACCTTTCATTGCATCAGATGCCTCCTGCAAAGCCTTATCATGCTCATGATATTCAATGGAAACATCTTTAAACTCATCCACATTAGCCATAAAATTCAGTATCTGTTGGTCGCCATTGAAAACATAAAAATTAATGACGTTATTCGGAAAAAATGGTTTTTATATAATTTCTATAAAAAACTATTTTTCAACGATGACATTCTAACGTCTGCATTATCTAATGTATCAACTGCGAAATTTCTAAGTCCAGGATCAAAAATAATATTAAAATATTTAAAACAATTAATCAATCTCCATACCTCCTGTTGGTAGTTTTTAAGATTTGGTGAAACACAATGGATAGTCTCATGTACATGATGAACACCCACTTCCGAGTCATCAGTTACCTTGAGCAACTCTACTTTCAGATCAATGGATTTCCTTAGTTCAAGCATGAGCACTTCATATTCGACAATATTATTTGTACACTCAAATTCCAAATGGCATGATAGGATGTACTTCTTATTGTGTGTGTCTATGAGTACACAACTAGCTCTAGAGACATCCTATGTTCTTGAACCATCAAAGTATAAAGTCCAAATATTATTAGCTTCTAAACTGGTCCCTATACTATTATTACTATTATGTACATATATATTACAAGATTCATTAGCAGCAGCTAGAGTGAAAGGAAGGAGCTCCAACTGTGTATCAGGTGGGATGGGTGATGGTTATGCCTGATAACACTTGTGATCAGTTTCCAAAAAAAAATTCCCAAAGATAAAATTGGTAAAGGCAATAGGCTCATTATGACCCTCAAGTGGTGTCATATTATATTTAATGTATGGTTCATTCTCCACATGATCTTGGTTTTTTCTACCCTTATCTAGAAGCCATAAATGTGACCAATTTGTAGTAAAATACCCTTGTAATTTACTAGACCAGTCTCTACTCAAGAGTATGCCATAAGCTTCAAGGATGTCCACAATTACAATTTTTATACATTGGTGTACTCGATGGTCAGATGATAATCAAATAATAACATTCTTGATTTCACAATTAGCTTGGAAAAGAGATTTGTCTAGTTTGAGGATTTTTGCATCAGTTTTATCCCATTTAGCGTTAATTTTATTAGCAACAGATAATGACATTACATTCAAAGATGCACCCGATTTGACTAAACAATTATGAAAATTATAATAAAAAATTTCTCAATTTAGCAAAAATGGGGGGAAAATATTATTAGCATTTAAAGTTACAACCTTAACTACAAATTCGAGAGTTCCAAAAGACTTACCATACACATTTTGAGAAGTAAAAGCTTTTTCACCTGATGAAGGTTGTGAAAAGGCTTGGACAAGAAGTTCATGTTGGCCTGCTATCTTCGCGAGCTCAAAGATGGAAATATTGGCATGAGCCCTCTTCAAATCTTCAATGATATTATAATCAATTGTTTCAATTTTAGCAGGCAATGCTGAAGTGTCTAGAGGAGTAGCTTTGTTTGAAACTTCCAGAGTGATAGACTTGCCTTTGCTGGTGGTGGAAGTGTTCCTAGAAGCAATAACATTTTTAGGACTTACTTTGTGCATTCTGAGTAGGATTAGTTGGTTGTGAGATCCTTCTAAACAATTTCTGTCTCGTCACCTCCTGTTCAGAAATGGGCCCTTTTCTCCTCAAACTATATTGACCGTTCCATTTCTGAGGAGGGGCTTCGCTTTGTGGTGGTGCCTCAACACTCTTATTGTCAGTATTGAGAATAAAATCAAAATCATTAATTTCATTTCATGTCCAATACCTGTGATTTACTCAACTGTTGCAGGTTCATTTTTTTCTTCCATCCACTCAAACTGCTCGTTCTCTAGTAAAGTATCAATAATTTTTGTGGCCAGAGCATTAATGTTGTGGTTCCACTACCCACACACTTTTTCTGAATTCCATTCCCGATGGAAGGAATGATAGTTATCCATGCCTATACTTTCAATATTCAAAAAAACATTTGAGATCTAGGCAGATTTAGCGGGCTGGTTGTTGTTGTTGTTATTCCTTCTAAATGGGAAAGCCTTGGGGGGATTTCTATTGGTAGAAGCCTCGCTTGACCTTCTCCTTAATTCTGAAACTTCGTTAGTGAATGCCTTTAAATATTTAGTCAAGCTTTCAATATCAACTTAATCCTTTTCTTTAGCCTTACTTGATGAAGGCTAAGAATTCTTGCCAGTCTATTTAGAGTCTTTAGATTCTTCATCATCGGTAATAGATCCAATGGCATGCAAGTATTTATCCACGACGATCACTTATGCAAATTTTAGATCAAGTGTCTCCTTCACAACTCTTTTAACAAACACAAACATGTTTGTGGGCAAGGAAAATGTATAATAATCAATAGTAATTGAATCATGAGGCTGTGTCTCTGGGGGAAACTTGTTCAATATGCGGTTGGAACTCTTATTTAAATCCTTAACTTTATCCATTTACCCCATCTTAATGTTTCCGAGCTCCTTTAATAACACGTCGGGAGTCATGTCATCGATGAATTTCTCCAAATTTTTTTTCTTAAACTCCCTCCAACCATGGATTGAATTGACAGGTAGACTGTGGTACCATGCTGCCGCTATACCTTCTAAAGTGAAAGGTAAAAGCATACAACCAACATCATTGTACTGTACTTCTAACATCCGTAGATTCATGTATAAATCATCAACATGATCTTTTGCCTTATTATTATTGTCTGGATAAAACTTAGATAGTATATTTTCCATATGTCTAGGAATTCTATGAAGGTTATCCATAAAATTGAGTGGCCCTTGGGCCATCCAATCCAAGTATTGATCTACCATGCCTTCATCTCTTTGTTCCTCCTCCCTTTTTGACTATGATTAACCTTTTACTTCACCATTTAAATCATCGTTAAATTCTAACTCAACTGTCAATTGCTCTCCGTCAGAGAGAACAATATCTTCCTCGTACTCCTCGTGAATTGGTGGAAGTGGATCTTGCTGAATTCTGTCTTCTGAAGACTCTACTAATTCATCAAGAGTAGTGAAAATTGAATCTTCCACCTATGTGACTAACACACCAGTACGAGTTTTCTATTTCTTCTTAGGATGACGAGGAATATTATGAGCAACAGGGAGTAAACTGATAGCTTTTGCAAACTGACGGGTAATAGGTTGAAGTGCCTAGAGTTGTTCTTAGGCAACCTCGTAAGACAACTTTGGACTAGGTTGAGAAGACCTCCCTCCTTCAGGAATATGAGTTGGGATGGTGCTCAAGATATTACTTCCTTGTCCAAAATATGAATGATTGGTATGTGTAGAGTTATCAACCATAAAAATGGCTTCCCTCCTTCTAGTTTTATAATGTTGACGATGTTGGATACCGCCAACATACAGGGGATGTCCCCGATATGAGGTCCAAATTAGACCTCACATTGTTTAGTGTGGAAGTCCCATCCAAAAATATGGCCCGATTTACTTTTTACTTTAATATTTTCCTTGGATTAAGCAATTAGCATGAGAGAGAAGTGCACATGTGTTTTTGAATGAGAAAGAGAGTGTGCCTTGTGAAGAGTTTGATTGTAGATGTATCAAGGTTATTTCACTGCAAGGGAGAGAGTAAGCATCTAAAAGATAAGTAATAATACTAATATAATGGAGAGATATGAACATAAACGAGAAAGAATAATTAAACATCAAGCAAAATAGTTCACATAGAAGTAATGATATTTAAATCATCATAACACATTTCCAACAAGTTAAGCACCAAAGTCACCAGAATAGTTCAATTACTTTAGTACATATAAAATCCAACATAAACTGCAAACATTAGAAGAATAGTCTCAAAACATATACGATTCATGCATGAAAATATGTTGCCCTAAAGGCTTCAAGTATTAATCAAAATTTCTAAGATACATAAGTACAATGAACACCAATATCTTCAATAGTGGATCGTTAGAGCCACTACTTGCTCCCCAAAAGTAATATCTCTATCTCTCTAATGCCTTTGGGAGAAGACAAGGTTAAATGCCCTATGCTTGAGTAATGAGGATCCTTTTATAATTTAAGGCATTACCTTTCATATCCTCATGAATATTTAGTTTACAACTTCTAATGACCTTTGGACAAGTGTCAAAAGGTAGCAAAAATGGGGATAAAATTACATGTAGTTTTGACTTTTATACATGGCTCTTTTGTCCATACATGAATCTTGGACTTCTACTTCTTTCTATTTACAATAATTACATGATTACATCATAACTTCCACATCATCATGTGGTGAGGACAAGACAAGTCACTATTATTGATAACTGGGACTCATAGGGACTGATGAAGTGGGTTGTCTTTAATAGGTGACATGGTTTCCACTTATGTCTTTTCTCTTACATGCAACTTCCAATCGTTGATTTATTCAGCCTCAAAAGGGTCTTTGATCTTATGGAGTCTTAGGGATGCTTTTGTCATCAATATTTCAACGTGTTCTTTATTCTAAAATGCTTCCTTTAATTTCCCTCTTTGCCCGATCTTCTTCCCGCATCCTTGCGATGTTATTATTGAAATAACTGTAACTATAATAACTCATGGAAATAAAACATCAACCTAAAAAATATCCTAATCTAACATGTTTCATGCATATTTCCTATTCATTCTTAACAATGCGGTGGGGAGGAGCAAGGAAAACTTCTGGGCGCAAGGGCGCACTTTGAAATCCTGAAGGGCTGAAGAGATTAAGCTTTAGGGATTTGGGATGTGCTCAAGATGAGAGAGAGAGAGAAACTCAAGGGAGGGTAGAGGGCGCAGGTCCGAAGGATGAAGGAAGGACATTTGGTCTTCCCAAGTGCACTATGCACTCAAGGGAGATAAGGAGGGTGCATGACACATTGGAGAAGGGAAAAGGACGAGGCTTTATGGCTTCGGGGTGCACTCATGCACTTAAAATATCTAAGGAGGGTGCATGGTGAATTGATGAAGGTTGAATGAGTTAATATTTTGGGCTTCAAAGTGCGCTCATGCGCTCAAGGTGGGATCATTTCTTCGAGTCAAAGGAGTGTGATCAAAGGAAGACTTGATTCTTCAGGGCGCAGTTTATAACAAGGAAGTTGAATGCTGCTTAAGAGTGGGCTATGCACCCTTGGAGGGTGTAGGGCACACATACAAACAACAAAGGATTCCCGATCAAGGCTTGAAAGTGTACTTTTGCACTCCTTTCCTTAATGGGTTTACTTGTGCAACCAAAATTTGTCTAAGTCTCAAGGATAGAACAAGGGGTGAAAAAAATGAGTTTAGACATGAAATCATGTGCGACACATACCAACTCATCAATAATACTTAGAAAAGCTTGAACAACAATAAATAGACATGAAACCACCAATTTACAAACACTCCCCATGTATAACAAACAAAGTGTGTCTGACTGTGACCAAAATTGTCATTTTACAACAAGAAAAGGTGTCATGACCATGAAAGGTAATAGAGATGTTAAAATAAATGTGAAAACACTTAAGAATGATCAAGAACACTTGAAACATATAAAATGACTTGAAACGAAACTTTAAGACCAAGGCGACACTTGATATGATAGTGAGGTAGGCTCCAAAATTTCAATGTAGTGAAATTTTAGAGGGTGTTGTAGTAGCGACAAAAAGTGCCAACCAATTTTTAAAAATGTAGGGTGGATTGAATTTTTATCTAAGTTTCAGGGGCACAACTTGGAGGCGATAAGATAATTTTCTCAAACTTTTTATGGTGAGAGTGCATAAGTTGGTAATATAACTATTCATCATTCTATGCGCTTATTGTCTCAAATCACTAGTTTACCTCAGCAAGGAGAAATATGGTTCAAGAAAAAATATTAGAAGAGAAGGCTTGGACCCATTATATATATATATATATATATATATATATATATATATATAAAGACAAAAACCAACTAGGCCGTTGGAGTCTCAAGAAACTAGTTAAAAATTGATGGAAATACTTAGTATTTCTCATCCATAAATACAAAACCTATGAAAGGAGATATATTGTCATGTTTATATGCTATATATGCTTGCTTTTGCATATCAAAAATGAAAATTTTTTTATTATGACTTACTATATATTTAGAAATGTAACAAAAATGAACAAGGCCATCCAAAGGCCTCCAAGAAATGGATATCAAAGCCTTTTCCACCATGGCGTTATGAAAATGATTATCCAACATGAGTTGCAAAATAATGATATAAGTTGGGAACAATTTCTTATTGACAATGGGTTTTTGGAAGAGATCAATGAAGAATATACCATAAGTAAATTTTAAGAATAACCACGAGATAACTCTTTACAACAAAGAGAATCGAGGACGACAATATTTAGGGGTCAAAGAAAGAGGGAAGTGGAAAATCCTACAAAAAAATTGCATATCAGGGAAGGGTAATTATAGTTATGACTAAGGAACTCATTAAAAAAGGTAAATAAGACAATCAACAAGAAGAAAAAGCATTTGGAAATATTACTAAAAGGATAAGAAAAAAATTCTCTACCCGTACAACATCTTCACTAGAAGTTGATAAGGATTAATAGATTTTATATGAATATATTCAATAATTAGAGTTAGAAGAAGGAAAACCATCCACATTTGCAAGAACATAATAATAATACTTTACCTTTGCAGTAGACGAAAAGGAACCATCAAAATTTGAAGATAGGGACTTTTACGCCTTTTCCAACACTAAAAAAGACACTTTTCACGATTCAAAGGGATAATCTCCTATGTAATTTTTAGAGATAGATATGAATAATAATAAAAAGGAAAATTATAAGGTTGAAAAGAGAAGTAGAAGAGACAAAAAGTGTTAGAAAGGTATGTTAAAACTCAAAATGAGATGCTCACTAGGAAAATTATGAACATCATTGAAGAAAATGAAAGATCAAGGGAATGAGAGGGAGGTTACAAAAGGAGAACACCCTCATATTGAAGCAATCTTACCAATGGTAAAACAAAGACACACAATAAAGACTACAATAAAAGTTGGATGGTGAAAGTACTTATGCAAAGACCAAGACAACCAATACAAATATTGTCTACATCTAATGTGTATGTCCTCTTGAGAGCAACACATGCCTTGTAAAGATGAGAGGAATACAATTTTGATTGCATGATGGTATGCATTACTTTCTCCTTGGGAGAGATCTTGGTCCTCAGTGTTGTCGCCAAAAACCCACTTAAATAATCATTATTTCGACCATATTTACTCTATTTTCCTTCACTTGTGCTTCATTTTTCTTAAATTTGTCCAATAAATCCAAATAAAACCATAAAAAAGTATTTATGTTATTTTATTTTAAAATTTATTATTTTGTTGTTTTTAAGTGTTGAAAATTCATGTTTACCAGTTTTTATAGGAAGTAAATTGATCTGTTAATTTCTCGTTTGTTAAGCTATTTTAAGGCAATTTAGACAAAATTGGGAACATAGGTTTTCACAAGATGGACAAATTCCTCTTGGCTTCAAAAAATCCCGCATGTAAATGCTTAGTTAATACACAATCAATGCTACCATAAAGAGGAAAATCATGTTGTCACATTGAACAGATCTACAATACACGATTTACCAAAATTTTGGCTACCATAGAGATCGATATTGGTCATGAATGCTAAACCAATCATCTAGTTAGCTCATGAAGGATTATTAGCATTTTAGTTTCATTTTTTCTTTCTATAAATACTCACATACGTGAAGACATGGGGATTAAGTTCCTTAATAGAGTGAACCTTTTAGTTAAGCGTTGCACCTATTTTTTCATTATATATATACAATATATTTGAGGTTTTATAGTCAATAATTTTCTTAGTGTGTGTGAAAGTCAAAACTTGGAGGGCACCCAATCTCTTGGTATATGCACCTTTCTTTCTTGTGTACATATCCTAGTTTCCAGTTTATTGTGTCACTAGAAAATATATCATTATTTTTTCTTTGAATTTATATTTACATATGTGTAAATTAGCCTTTGTTTATATTACAACAAATAATTCCTTTGATTAAAGTGTAGAATTTTCTTTTAGAACATGTTTAGTCATACTTTGGGTAATAATTGCAGGAATGGTCTGCAAAGAATTGTTGCAAGCCTCTTTCACCCATGGGAGGAGAATATAGACACTACATCTTGGTTTTCTATCAATTGAAAACCCAATGTATGCTTTATTATCTAGATAGAATTTATTCCATTGCTTTCCTTTGATTTGATGTAGAGTATCATTTCAATTCAATGCATGAGTGATTATAATTTCTTTCCCAATCAACAATCTCCACAAGTGAAAAAAGTAATATTGTGTGAGCCTTTTGAGGCATGATATCCCACAACCTCAATTTTTACTCGTGGGATCTTTGGTAGCCTAGATTGGGAAATATTAATTCCCATTTTGACTTGAAAGTTACATTGGTAGCCTAGAAATCTGTCTTGCTTTGCAATAGTTTATTCTTGATATCAAGTTAGAACTTTTATTGTTTCCACTGTAGCGAATTAATGTATTCATACCTACTTTAATCATAGATGTTAAGCTTGAATTCCATTCTTAGTTAAATCTTGAACATCATGCTCATTCCAAGTTTTTTTAGTGATTTAATTAACTTTCATATGTTCTTGATTTTAGCTTGAATCTCATCCTTTACTTAAGCAATCAATTAACTATGTTTACTAGTATTTTAGATCTCACAGTTCATTTTAAATTTCATAAGAAACTTATTATTAGTTAAATTCAATATTCATTAAAAATGTCACATTCATAAAACTAAGCTAATTCTTTTTTAGATAGTGAATGTGCTTCATTAGTTTATGGATCCCAAATTGATATGATAAATGTCTTAATTTATGCAAGTAAATTAACCCTAACAACTGCTTCATGTATATTTATTCTTCTAGATCCCCATGTAGCATTGTTGTCTTTAGGTCTATCTATTCTACTTCAAAATCAAAAGCAACAAAATATATAAAAGAAATATATTAGAAGTTAACTTGGAAATACGTGAAAAGATATCACCAAAGTCAATTCCCTCCACCTAGGAAAAAACTTTTGCTACTAACCAAGCTTCATATTTCTCCACTTTGCCTTTAGTATACACATTCTTCTTAAACACCCATTTTTTTCCAATGGGATTTCTTCTAGCTGACAACTCTATTAAATCCCAAACCTCATTCTTGTTTAATGATGCCACTTCTTCAACCATGGCCTTTTTCTAGAGTTTGCAATGATACGAATGCACTGCCTCCATAATAGTTTTAGGATCATTGTTAGTAATAAACAAAGAAAAATTTGAATGGAAATTGAGTGAAATGTACCTTTTCAACTGCCTTATTTTCCCAAACCAATCTACTTAATACTGGAGTATGTGGTTATTTTTCTTTTGATTTTTATTCTTCTATAGAGTCAAATCTGTTATCGTTCAATTCAAACTCTACCATTATGGTTCTTTCTCTCTTGGTAGGCCTCCCTATTTAATAAAATCTTTGATTTATCTAAATACCGTATCTCTACTATACACAACTTTGTTAGTTTCCAGGTTTCACAACCTATAACTTTTCAAACCATCTTATATTCAATAAAGATACACTTTTCTGCTTGCTTGTCGAACTTACTATCATTTTCCTTTGGAACATGTACGAAAGCATCACAACCAAATACCCTGACATGTTTAAGAGAGGGTTTCTTACCAATTCATACCTCATGTGGAATATTGTCATCTAATGTTGATGAGGGTGATCTATTTTCCAGGTAACATGTAGTGTTCATTGCCTGTGCCTAGAGTTCTTATCCTAACCTGACACCACTAAGCATTCTCCTTGCTTTCTCCATCAATGTCGTGTTAATCCTTTTTGTAGCTCCATTATGTTTAGGTGTATATGGAGTAGTCTTCTGTCATTCTCAATTTAATATTTTTTAGTATTTTCTATTAATTTAAAACCTTATGACATGAATACAATTAATATGCTTCACATCACCCCCCCCCCTTCCACAAATGTCTTCTCTATCATTCCTCTAACTTTAGAGAAATTTATAACTCAATTAAATAATTCTTATTATTAATGTTCATAATGTTATTACATTAGTGAAATAGTAATATCCAAATAAATAAATTATCTAGTTGTCACTTTAATTTATTTCTCAAATATATCTTCTTGGTACCATTCCCCTCTTGGGCTCTAATTTATTTTTAAAAATCCCTTTCCAAAAATTTCCCTCTTCACTTATTTTTCTGATTATAAATTTTTTAATATTAATGCTATTTTTTAAGGAAATGAATATTGATTTATATTAACAAAAGACTATATTATGAGCTAGGTCCCTTACATATTCTTCAAGATCCAGATAAGCATGTCTTTCAAAAGTCCAAAAAGTAAGTGATCTAGTTCTATGAAAAAGTTTATCCACTATTCTAAATATATTCGGCTATAAACATGAAAAAAGCTCCTAATAAATTCCTATATTGACATAACATCTGAAATCTCAAAATGTTGCATGATTATTTGACAGTGTAGGCTCCTAGTGCACTCGACTCACCATGAAGTTGAGGCTCCATTCTATCTAGTTGTCTCATTTTCTTGAGCCCTTTTGATCTTCTTTGGCTCCTCATTGAATCCCACCACATCCTCATAGAGAAGAAGCCCACTGTTGTCATTTCCTTCAATTTTATCCATCTAACCTCCAATGTTGTTAGCTCAAAGTAGATTTTAGCTTTGAATTGTTCCATGAATTGACCCTATTTAAGCTTATGCTTTGGTTCATCGGTAGTTGATAGGATTTTATTTATTTTTAATCCATTGAATTCTTCTTCTGAAGGGTAGCTAGTATCCCCTCAACCGAATCTAATAACCTGACAAGAAAATTGTTAGTTTGGGTCCACTCTTCCTCTTGTGAATGGCCCTCCAAATTCACCATAGCACTATTGTCGTATTTTTCATAGAGAGATTTGTAAATAGGAGGCTTCATTTATTCACAACTATGGATGCTCAATAATAGAGCAGTGTGGGGCATAATCACAACATGAAACCTTAACAACCACACCTCCTCCATTGAAACTTCCATGAGGCATTGGAATGCGAAATTGCTAAATCCACACTTGGATCTCGATCAACTCCACGGAATGTCAGATGATTGATACAAGGAATTAGAAATATTTTCATTGATATGCAAAAGAGTGAATGTATAATGGCGATCAAGGCACTTCTCACATGTATTAACAGGTCCCATTCTGGTTGCATTTAGACCTCGTGCTGCTTCTTCTCCTAGTTCAACTCCACAAGATGCTAGATGTTAATGCAATTTGTACAGGGGGCCAATTCATTCAATGCTTGTGGATAAAAAATTAATTAAGGCTCCCTTGTATTATTCTTCTGCGCCTATGAACGAGCTTTGAGACATAAATTTAATCTGAAGAGCATGTGGATGGGATCTTCCTTGAAGTTTGATTCAAATATTCAGCTACACAGGCCATTAAAATTGGTATTAATACCACAATGATTATGTTTTATAATCACGGGGTTGGTGAGATAAGAAATAAGCGACCTTCCATGATCCAATTCCAATTTCCCTTGCTCAATGATGACTCCCTTGTCGGCCAAATAGTTTTCCAATATGTTATGATGATGATACATATGGATGTTAATTTTTCATAGGGCTATATTGATATTTTCTTTGAAAGTTGCATTTTATCATTAACACATTAAGTTCACTCAATAGCATCATAACATTATTCAGATTTACATTATTATTATTCATCAACATATGCAACTATGTAGAAAGAACAATAACATCATCATCAATGCAACGAAACATAAAGGAACATAGGAAGAAAAGTATGCACACATAGAGACACGAGGATTGGTCAGAGACCATGGAAAAACCCACTATGGGGAAAACCCTTGCAAATTATTCTTCTAGTAGATTGTCATCAAATGATTCAAGAAAAGATAGTATAATGATCCATATCTTTACAACAACTAGAATATCCATGAAACACATCCAAACATCCAAACCTCTGATTCTGATAAGTGTAATATACTGTCACTGCTTGTAGCATACTATCAAATATTTTTGTCACTGAGCAGAAACTTCAGAGCACTTTAATATGATCCCAATAAAATATGTATAATAATATAACCCAACATCTTCATGAACCTATGCACAAAGGTCAAATATATCATAGACAACTTGATTCAACTTTCAGGCAACTTCAGGAACATTCAGATGACAATCAACAATAATAAAACCTAGAGCCTCTACCATAATACCGCATGCACAGGACTTTAGGATCTGAGCCGCTACCTTGTCTATAGCTAGCCCATGGCTAGCCCAGATCCGCTAGTGTTAAAGCCACGACTAAGCCAGAAACCCTAATTTCAAAGCGACCTTCGGACTTATGATTTCGGACCTCCATACGATCTCTTTCTTCGTCAATGTATCAAACCCAATCAGATAAAATAGAAGAAGATGCTTCATGTTATGATGACCAAATGAGCATGAGGTATCTTCTATTTATAGGCTTCCATGAGGGTCCATTTTAGGTTGAGGCCGACCTAACCCAATATAGATGAGTTAATAAATAAATTCAAAAACCAACTTCTGCTTGTCCAAATAAGGTGATTTTTATGTTGATTTTGGTCCTCTCAAAAAGAGGAATTCAATAAAATAATATTCTTTTTCATTTGAGCTACCCAAAGTGGATTTTTACTGTAGTTTCTTAAATTTAACACTCCATCTCAACTAGGGAAAATTCCACTTGCTCATATCTAACCATCGATCAATATGACACACTCCTATCTCAAGTATCTCATCATCCTGAATCATCAGTGTACATCACTTGCTAATTTTTTCTTACTTGATTGTTCCTGCTCATATGTTGAATATTCTCGAATCTAGAAGAAGAATATTTTTCTACCGGAGGGGAGCTTAAGATACCACCCTCTATTCATAGGGCTACAACCCAAAACCTTTACCAACGGGCTACTACTCGGAATATATGTTAGCGGGCTACTACCTGGAATATCTGTCAATGGGCTACTACCCAGAGTCTATGTCAGTGGGCTACTACCTGGAATATCATTCGACATGCTACTGCCTGGAAAATTTTCATCAAGCTAATACTTAGAAATATCATCGGGCTACCACCTGAGAATATCAGCGAGGAGTCAAATACGACCTCCATCATCATCAGAGAGCATATCGTTAGGGAGAATATCTCAAACTTAAAACACATTGGGGAGCTACTAATCATCTCATAATCTCATGGGGGAGCTACAAATATGACCCCATATCGAGAAATAGGTGACATAGGGGAGCTACTACTCAAACCATCCTATTGCCCACTGATCTTCCCAACAATGACCTTGAATAGTCATGTGGTAAAACACCTTAATTATAATATAGCGTGGAAGAGATACCAAAATTACCAATAGGTAAGGATCACACGCCTCCAAGCCTCCTCATCCATTGGCCAGACAGAGAGAGATAATTCCAACAAGCCCATCTTGTGGGTATGATGCCAACTAGGGTATAATCTGCAATGACTAAGATAGAGTGAGCTACTACTCCAACCTTGTGGGTGACAGATAGGGTTAATTCCCTATTTTTCATAGTTCCCTCAACCCTAAGAGCCCTTTGTATCAATTCCTCACCCTGGGAGCTCAAACAAGGGGAAGAGTATGACCCAATGTCCTCGATCAACACTGCTCTCATCATACTCATATCATCATACTTATATCAGGTAATCATCATTTATCAGTAGAATATGTATACAATAAATTAAATAAAATATCATGTCAGAACATAAATAATCATATAAATCACAAAATGATACCATAAACATCCTCCCTCTCAGGGAGGTGCCAATCACAAGCCTAAGCTTGTCTCTAACAACTACATTGTCTCAATATATGAGAGTATCTCGATCCAAACTATATGTATGGGATTATTTGAAAATCATATATTATCACAATGTATCCATGTCATATTCAGAACTTTATAAAAATATATCTTCAAACGCATCTTCATTTTGTTTCATAGCCATGCTAGCAACGTTGTGCTCAACCTTGGTATAGCTACACACTTCTCATCGTGGAATATCTCATACTCAGGAAACACTTGTATGTGCTCATCTCATTAATAAATAACATCAGCATATCCATACAATCATATATCATAGGAGGAATATATCAGACCAAGAATAGCTCATCTCATGCAAACATCTCGAAGGATTCTTGGTGGCAACTCAATGTGAATGAAGAGATTCAATCATGAATCAACTTAGGTTCTATGCACATCACTGTATATATATATATATATATATATATGAATGGATGTTCTAAACGAAACATCAATGCTTCAATCAGTTGTTAGTTTCCATGTTAGATTCAACAACATCTTGAACTTCAAATCAGAGTGTCCAAGGATAAATCGATTCATCATGCCATGATACATCATTTCGAGCTTGAGAAGGCATCTCCCTCTAACTTATATCACCATAGGCTTGTTACCTGAAAATAGTAGATCACCAGTATATAAAAACTAAAATAAAAAATCAAATTCATACCTTGGAACACTTTTGAAGAGAAGGCTTGGATCAATACAACATCCTGGATTCATCAGATAATTTTCAATTCAGATATATCTGGATCGGGGGAGCTTACTTCATGCAATGCTAATTGCAACCACAACACTTTACCAAACAATCATGCCCAATTTTTCATTATTAAGCAATCAAATCAACTAAATTAACTCATCAAAGTTTAGAAGCCAGATAAAAAATTGATAAATATCTCAGTGTCAATTCATTGCACAAGGTGACAGGTAAAGCTTTCATCAATTCAAGACATCATCTATTATCATTTAGACCACATAAAAATCATCTATATTAGTTAAGTCATAAGTAATTCCTTCCAGTAGATGTCATAGATATATCATGCATGTTCCAGTCATACAATAATCAATAATTCAACCAATGTGATGAGAAAGAGAAGGCCAATATAAGACCATTATGAAATACCAAAATAATTTATGTATGAATTCCCATCACTACTCAACTATATCAATCATCCAAGTCATGTCAACCCCTCGTAATACAAACTTCAAACATAATGACGTATATTTGTCCTGATCACCTAAATACACAATATCAGTCTACATATTCATATTATAGTAGACATTCAAACTTCCCTGCTCTTAGATATTTCAAATATATGCTATACATCTGACATCTTCCAGGTGATAATTGGATTTCATGCACAAAACTTTGATTTTGTGTTCAACAAGCATAGTCATACCCATAGGCCGTCCTCTGTGTGATTGATGCTTAGAGTTAGAGAAAAACTCTTTTACCTCAGATCAAAAACTTAGCTGCAGATCATCAATGTCAGATACTCATAGATCATATTTCAATAATACATAATATACATGACATTAGGAGAAGGGATATAATGGAGGGATTCTCCCTATGAATGAAAATACACTTCAATCATCTTTATTCATGTCACCAACTTGTCTATAATACTGCCATGCATCAACAAATTTATTAGATCATAAAGTCAAACATATACCCATCATGGTTATAACATGACCACATTAGTTACTTTCATTATATCATGACATAAAACTTTCATCAAGGGTCAGATTCCATGATAGGGGTAGCAGACAGGTGAGACATCACACTTCAAAGATCATGAACACAATATCTCTTTTTTCAAGTCAATCCATCAAATTTTTTCCATATTCCATTATAAACACAATCACAATTAATAAGATATCTAAAGTATCAATCTCATAGTTCTATCATGGTTACCATGCTTGTCATGATCAATAGGACCAAGTCAAGTAATTCAACAAAACATTACCAAAATAGCAGGAGTGTCAACATACTTTAATTATACTTATCACAAGCATTATCAATACCATATCAAAGAGGTAACTTTCTATAAGAGATCCAATATGTCTTATGCATATCAAGTGTCAAGAGTATCATTTACTAGAGTTAAGGTGCTAACCTTCTTCATAGAATTAGGATCTCTAAAAACAATGGATGTTAGCCAAACCTCAAGTTATGCCACTATATCCAATATAAACAATAAGTAGCCTCACAAAATCATCATGATCAAAATATTCAATACCAGGTGCATCATTTCATCATAAATCCAAATCACTCTCATATGCATGAGCCATTTTAAAAGGATACATTCTCAACAGACCATATGTCTTACCTAGCCATCCAATGCTATAGATGAAAAATAACATTAAAACAATATATCATGCATACCTTGAAGTATTCAAATACCTGTGAACCTTCTCATGGGAAGCTTGTAGTGCTTGTCACCTTTTTATGAGGTGCCTCTTTACCTTTTCAAATATAGATTTTCTTTCCCGCATCTCAAATGATCCTCAAGAAGGATCCACTTATCACATCTCATCAAGGAGGTTAGATACATCCATATACTCAAATATACATGCAGGAAGTATAAGAAATGATAAAAAAAATTAATCATAATAATCAGATTCATAAGTCTAAAAAAGAGTAAAGACACAAAGAAACATCAAGAGTCAAGGAGTACTTATCTTCAATGAGAGGTGATCCTGTCCCTCTTGAAATTCTTCAAGAGCCATCACTATCCATAGTCCAAATAAGAGTGTTTCCTTCAATAAAATTTATCAACAAGCAGGTCATCCAGGGATTCATTATATCAATCCCAAGTGCTTGAGAATCTTCTCATAAACCATGCTAGGGTTTCATACATCAAATATCGTCTTCTCCATAAACTAGGGTTTCCCTCAAACCCTAACCATAAAATCCTCATGCACTAACTACCTAGGGTTTTCTTCATACCCTAGAATTATTTTAGGTCTCCACCATCCTCTTCTTGCATCGATCAAAAGTGTTTCCATGGGGGTGATCTCAATGACATTTCTTCAACCTATCTCTGATACCATGTTAATTTTTCATAGGGCTATATTGATCTTTGCTTTGATAGTTTCATTTTATCATTAACACATTAAGTTCACTCCATAACATCATAAAATTATTTTTATTCATAATCATATGCAACTATGTAGAAATAACAATAACATCATCATCAATGAAGCGTAACATAAAGGAACATAGGAAGAAAAGCAAGCACACATAGAGCCACCAAGATTGGTCGGAGACCAGCGAAAAACCCATTATGGGGAAAACCCTTGCAAATTCTTCTTCTAGTAGATTGTAATCAAATGATTCAACAAAAGAGAGTAAAATGATCCATATATTTACAACAACTAGAAAATCCATGAAACACATCCAAACATCAAAACCTCTTATTTTGATAACTGTAATATATTATCACTGCTTGTAGCATACTAAAAAATACTGTTGTCACTGAGCGGAAACTTCTGGGAACTGTAATTTAAATGATCCCAATACAATATGTACAATAATATAACCTAAAAACTTCATGAACATGTGCACATAGGTAAAATATATCAAAGAAAACTTGATTTATCTTTCAGGCAACTTCAAGAACCTTCAGATGACAATCAACAACAATCAAACCTAGAGTCGCTACCATAAGACTGCATGCTCGCAACTTTAGGATCTGAGTTTCTATGATAAGACTGCATGCTCATGGCTTTAGGATATGAACCTCTACCTTATCTATATCTAGCCTACGGCTAGCCCAGATTAGCTAGTGTTAAGCCTGCGACTCAGCCATAAACTTCTAATTTCAGAGCGACCTTCAGACTTGTTATTTTGGACCTCCGTACGATCTCTTTCTTCACTAATGTATCGAACCCAATCAGATATAAGAGAATAATATGCTTGATGTCATGATTTATAAATGAGCTTGAGGTCTATTCTATTTATAGGCTTCCATGAGGGTCCATTTGAAGTTAAGGCCAACCTAACCCAATATACATGAGTTAATAAATAAATTCAAAAACCAACTTCTTCTTGTCCAATTAAGGTGATCTTTAGGTCGATTTTTGTCCTCTCGAAAATATGAATTCAATGAAATCATATTATTTGTCATTTGAGCTTCCCAAAGTGGAATTTGATCACATTTTATTAAATTTAACAATGGAATAATTATTTTTTCTTGAATTGCATAATTTGAAGAATGATCCTATGTGGAATGGGGGAATAATCTATGTTTTCCAATCCTTTTATTTTCCTCATCTGGCGTATTACAACCATTGAATCAACATACGTCGTACTTTTGGTTATTTTCTTTACCATTGTGATTTCCAATCCCTGCCAGAGTGCATGATATTTGGCTTGATTGTTGGATGCCATTCCCAATACCTAAGCATATTGAGACTCTATTTGTTCATCGAGGTATACAATAACCCTCCCCACTCCTGCCACCCCCGGATTACCCTTCGAGGCACCAATAAAAATAATGAGTATTGATTCCTATTCAAATTCCATTGTAGAAATTTCTCTGAGTCTTTTATAACACATAAGTTCCCCAATTATGAGCGTCAAATTTTGAAGTTTCTAGCTTGGTCTAGGGGTTTACCCACTTTGATCCATTCCCTTTATGCATGTGAAAGATCATCTAACTCTAAGAGTTTATAACCTTATTCTGTGATGGATTCAAATAGTAAAATTGTGGCCTTATGTGCTACTAAGAGAGGGTTAGATTTATCTTCCTTAAATATTGCGCTATTCCTAATGATCCAAATTGACAAGCATAGGAATTTAGGGAGAGCTACCCAATAGTGAACCAAAAGTGAAGAGGTATTTCTTTCCTTGAAATTTGATTCTCTAGTTTTCAAACATATCTTCCCATGTCTTGAGGATAATATCTATGTTGGTAAGAGGGGTATATGTTGCTCTCCATACTACTAGAGAAGAAAGAAATTGTCTAAATAGATGAGGAGTAGTATCCTCTGAATCTCTGGATAACACATGCCTCAAAAGGCCTTGTAGAATTTCTTCGCCTTAAATTTGTATTGTGAGGAATTTGTGACGTGACTAAGGTCCAATAAAATGTGTTGAATTTAGGTATTCCATATTTGCTCCATATTTTATTCCATAGTTTACGGTGATCTAGATGAGATAGCTTGGTGATAAGGAGGGAATATCCTTCTTTAATTATATAGCATTGTGGGGACTTATTTTCCAAGTTCCTTGATCTCAAAGTGAGATAGAAATAGGAGCCATTCCCTTTAAACTCTATATTAACAATTCCCATTGTTGTTGGAGGTGTAATGGAAGGTGTGGGCATGACCATTCTTTATAGCTTCCATATTCATCCCATACAGAGATATCCTTTAGCTTAACATAACCCTCTCGTTACATCCATCCTGCAAAACCATCGAATTCCTCTCGGTCCTTGAGAGGTCTTTCTAGTGAGAAATTTTCTTTCCATATATTTATGCATGCTCCATTTTTGGGATGCTAACTCAAATGATCAATGATTATTGGGGTATCTTCCCTACAAACTTCCAAACCTTAGAGCCAATACCCATCCAATTGACAACTTCCATCATGAGTGAATGAGATTTGTGGAAATACTTTTTCAATAACACCATTTTCCACCATTATTTAGAATTAGTTATTATACACCACATGATCTTCGCTCCGAGAGATAAATTCATAAAATAGGGGTCTTTGATTTCCAACCATCTAGAATGTTTTTGGACTCATACAACATTCCAATGTACCAAGTGAAACATTTATCATTATGTTTCCATCCTTTCCAAAGGAATTTTTGTACTAAGGCACTTATTTGATTGCTCACTCCTTTGGGAGCTAGAAGTATAGAGCACATGTATATTTGAAGAGTAGAGAATATCGACTTTACCAAAACTGTTTGTTTCCATTGTGTTTAGCCATTGAGCCCCCCAAGACTGAATCTTCTTTTTAAATTTTTGAAGAATTTCATTCCATTCATTTTCATTCAAAAATCATAGCAAAATAGGGGCTTCAAAATATTTGAAGGATTGCCATCTAATCTTAGCTTTGAATTCAAGAGTATTAGAAATATCCTATTATGTTGATTCTGGGTAATCCCATTCGAATAAATGGCTCCTTATTTATTCATGAATCCCCATAATAATTCAAATTATAATTCAAGCAATCATTTGAAGAGAAGAACAATAATCTTTGAGGCACCTCCCAAGAGGAGCATATCATCCACAAATTGTGAACGATTTACCTCCTTAATGTTTCTCACAATATTGAGACCCAATATATTACCCTCCATATTGGATTTCTCTAGATTTTGAATCAGACTCTCGAACACCAAAATATACAACAAATGGAAAAGGGGGAGTCTTTTCCCGAGACCCCTTGAGGGAACAAAGAAGGAGGTTGGTTGACCATTGATCAAAGGGGTAATATATGGGGTTCCAATGCATGATTTAACCCATCAAACAAATTCATTACTAAAACCAAGTTTTTCCATGATAAAAAAAAAAATAAGTGACTTACCCCATTGAAGGCATTGACCATGTCTAGCTTGATAATAATTCATGGCTTGCCTCTTTCTTTTGTTGAATGGATAGCCTGTTAGGTACCTATATTAATAGTGTAGTCCCTTATTGTTTTTAGTGTAGCCCCCTTATTATTATTGTTGTACCCCTATAACCCTAATATTGTTCTTATTGTTCCCTTACATTATTATGTTGAACCCTTAGTTAAACTAAGAGGGGGGGTGAATCAGTTTAACACATTCATGGACTTTTAACAATTTCCTTTTACATTTATTTACACCTTCATTTCATGATCAACTTATTACATAATGTAACAAAAATCTTAATATGTGAGCGGCAAGTATTAAGTAGGTTAGATAATGATATCAACACATAAACATCATGCACATAGACAATAGATATAAGTGGAAACCAAAAAGGGAGAAAACCACATCTTATTATTGTTGTGATGCAAAGGCAAGCACCAACTCCCTCTCACCACTGATTTTCTGTAGGCTCCAACCCACAGGAGGCTACTACCTCAATTCTGCAAGCTACAACTTTCAAGGAAGCTCCAACTCCCATCTATTTTCTGCAGGCTACAACCTACAAGAGGTTCCTACCTCAATTCTGCAAGCTACAACTTGCAAGGAAGCTCCAACTTCCATCTATTTTCTGGAGGCTACAACCTACAGGAGGCTCCTACCTCAGCCAGCTACAACTGACATCTATCAAGCTACAACTTGATATGGAAGCACCAAATTCCTCACTCTTTCATAAAGAAAACACATGCTGATTTACCTGGATATCAACTCTGTTCTGTTCCTTCTTCACTACTGTCCACCATCCTTCATATCTGCCTTAAATCATCTCTGAATATTCACAGCTTCTTTATCTGCTCCTCCTTCTTCTTACCCTCTCTGCCTCATTTCTCCATTCTCTTACCTCTCAATGCAAATCTATGTGATATCATTTATAGATTTTACCACATAACTGTTTGTATTCCACAGGGAATTCGAAATGAACAACCATGAAACTTTGACTTCCGCCTTCTCATTTCTTTGTCCATCTCATTCAGAGGAGTATAAAAATATGTATACATTTCAATATTACAGTGGGGTATTTCTTTGCCTACGGAGACTTGCCATTGCATCACAAACAATATAAAATAAATAAAACTTTACATTTTCAGTTACAATAAGTATTTCAATTCAACCCTTTCAGTTCTTGGCTCACTGTGTGTTTATCTTTCTACTGTTGTAGTGTAACGGTTCTACATACTCTCTTGCTTTCTATGCATGTACAATGCATTTTCCAAATTATTTTCTAAATCTGACAGCTTTCTTCAACCTTCATGGTTCCAACCATAGCCAAAATCTACTTTGCAGAAACTCTGTATTCACTTTTCTGCAATCATGAATTTCAAATCAAATTTAAAATTATTTTTCCTGCAAGATCCCTGAATGATCTTGTTCTTCACTCATTCAGTTCTTGCAAATCTCTGTTCACTGCAATTGTGTATCTGTTGCATATATAACTGCTTTACAATTTTAGCCCCAAATAATTTTAAATCTGGGCAATGTCACAATAATAATGTGGAAGCTTATTTCACTTATGGTTGTAAAAACCACACAACAATACAGCTCAGGTTTATTCTCTTATGCAGAAGCTTAACTTTTCTTTGGATGGCTATAACCATAGCCAACAATCTAACTTCAATGCAGAAATTTATTATTCAATTCTTAACTCTAAGGTCAAGACCACTTCTTTAATTCATCTCAAGAATATGTGAAACAATATTCCACCTCATACCTGAATATATAAACCTCGCCTTCGCCTTATGGGTTTTAAACCATCATTCGAGCTTTAAACAAAACTCAATATATCATAAGCCCAAAGCTTACCTTTCGCATATAACGATAATACACCCAGCATACAATTTCATTTATACAAGGTTCGACTTTATCATCAAACATAATATATATATCAACATAGATATATACTCCCCAATCAAATGTTAAGAAACATTCAATAAACCTTGGACTTTATATGAAGACCCAGCAAACATTAAGATTCGTTTGGGTCCCACAACAATCATACCTTGTGTTCATAAGCTTGCAACTTCGTTTATATTGGGCCCACCACCATTTGTTGCCAATAAACATTACCATTATTCCAGCCATACTTTTCCCTTCAAATATATTCGATTCACATTATACGACTTCATCAAATATCAATATGAATGTTTGATATCATATATATCGAATTTGACTTTAATCTCAAAACATCACATCTGGTCCATAATATACTTTTGTGCTCACGCATAACACTCAAGTTTTATTTTATTTAAATCACATGACATGTGACTTCGGTCCCACAACCCATTCAATGCATATCTTAACTTTGGATTAACCCCAATGCTCATCTATGAAACCAAATGCATATTCATTGAATTCGATCTTTGTAACTTTGACAACAATAAAAGAGGGTCCCACAATTTTCCTTTATATTATCGGCTATGCAACTTTTCTTATCATCCAACGGTCTAGCTGCTCTCGCGCTCCAATGATACCTTGGGTGCACATCCGACGGATATCACACAATTAAAATGCACGAGTTTTAATATTCAAAATTTACACGATGAAAATGGTTTTATCATTACCGCCTTTTCCACGTGTCGAACGAAGACTAATATCACGTTCAAAAAGTGAAATCTGCTTACCATTTGTGAAGTCGTGCGAGACCACTCTTGGTTTCTTCAAAACCACTATTACTGTTTGCTCCTCATGGTTCCGTTCCTTTGATTCCATTCTGTTTCATTAAATCGCATTCACTCCCATTCTTCAACACTACAATTCGGTTCTACTGTGATATCAACCTTTAATAAATCGACTCCTCATCGCTATTCTGAGAACTACGCCTTCAATCCACGATTTGTGGAAAGGCCCCTTGAAGGTTTCAACTATCCACACGAAACCCCTTTGAAGATTTCGATGGCTTTCAATTCGTTATTTAACCTCTCGGCATCCCTATGCAACATTCTCACCATGAAATTTTCAATCTGTTCAATGGTATTTAGAACCATTATTCAAAACAAAGGACAGTCTATCTCAAAACCAAATTAATCTGCCGATTTCTCTGATGAATCAAAAGCTGAGTTTAAACCCATATTTTTCTCTTCAAAAAGTATGCTTGATTCATTGTTCCTTTTTGCACGAAAACCTCTTAGGAGGTTCCCAAACCTCTCCAATGGTTTTTATACTCCACTTCGTGCCAGAACACGATAATTAAAACAAGCATCAGTATAATATAACTAAAAAGGTATTACACATCAATTACCTTCAATTTATACATAGAATCTCTAATTCGAACCCTTGCCACTGAGTTTATTCAAAGCTGTTTATAAACCCGGATCAACTCACATATGCAATTAAATCATCAATATCCATATAATACTGAATCAAATCCTTTTATATACACAATTGAATTTACTTACAAAACCTCCTTGTTTTGGCCAGATCTTCAACTCAGTGGCCCTTTCAACCTCACTACTCTGTCTCTCTAGATCTCGAATCAAATGGCCCTTCTACAACTGGCTCTGCTTCATGTCTAATGCTCTCTCTATTGCCTCTGCTTCTTCCTGGTGTTTGAGCTGCCTTTTTTTGCTGGTTCTTCTTTGTGATAGTTCAGGTGCTGCTCCTTTCTTCTCCTTTGCCATCAATGACAATATTTCCAATAGTCTCCCCCTTTGGCATTGATGGAAATACTTTAATACTCTTCTTTTTCTTGCTTTTCCTCCCCCTTTGACATCAATGGCAAAGGGTTGCACATCTCTCAGTGTAGATTCTATCTTTGCATTTCTTCTCTCTGAGTTGTGTTTAGGCCCTTCTTCTTTTGACTTTATACCTTGCTGCTTTAGACTGGTGTACACCAGTTGTTGAGAGAACACTTTGGAGAATTATTGAACTTGTATATACGCAGTAAGTTGATACCATCCCAAAGCACAAACTCCTTGCACTTGTATAGAGTGTAGGTGATGATAGAACAACCATATATAATCAGACTTATATAATCAAAGATGCATCATTGGACCAAAACTAAAATACTGAGAATGCTTCGAAATATACTTCAGTCTCTAGTATGATCTTCATCAGAAATACATATCTGTTGAGGAAGATTGTAGATGGAATATGTCTTCTTCTGCAATACACATCTGTAGTACAACATCTGTTCAATTATGATGAAGCCAATATATCTTTTATAGCTGTGGTTCACCTTTCCTGCCTGTTGGTGGTGATATGAGCTAGGATGTTGACAAGGATATTACACTTAATAACTGAAAGGTCCTTATTACTGATGTGAACAATGAATCAACCCAGAGATTACAACTTATTGTGAGATTAGATGATATCTTTCAATCTAAGAGACCAAATGACTTAACTTCTTGTACAATGTACTTTCAAAAACATACCTTTGAGGCTAGATACATTCAATGCATTGGTTAGTATCACTTATCAACTATGCAATTTTATTTATGACATAAGGGGGGTACATATGTCAACGATCAACCTCTCTTTAATGGTGAAATACCAGAAAATCCTTTCTGTTGAAGTATGCTTTTGAGGAATCAATAACAGACTTTTGAGCTTCAACTGTAAGATTAACACAACTAGTCCTTCATACTTCTGATACTTTAACTATTCTATCATGATGATATTTAGCAAAACATCTTCAAGTTGTTTAATTGAAATCTCAGAAAACAGACTTCGCAAAGTTTTATGAAAGATATTAAGAAAGAGGCCTTGAAGATATATCTGTACTGACTTGAGGAAGGCATGCAGTTATATCTAGAAATAGATATTGCTTAAATGCTCAATATACTACTTCAAGTGTAAACAAGAGAATGATCCTTTTGCCCTTTCATTGACCCTTTTATGCTTTAATAATGAAGATAACGTTGGGATACTAGCTTGATGTACTCTTGCCATAATCCTTTGATTCTGAGGACCTGTACCATACCGCTGCTCCACTGATAACACTTGGTATTCTGTTGATAGGCATGCTGCTTGTACCAAATACCAATTGATACTACTTTGATAAACCATGCAGAGATTTCAGTTCAGCTCACACATGAACCCATAGTTAAGACAACCTTCATAATTTCTACTTTTGAGCTTTCCACTGTTCACACCAAAAATCATTAATATATTGAATTTGATCTTGGCATCATTAACCATTTTTCTTATTCTGTCATTCTAGTTTAAAATAATGTCACTGCATTTTCCTCTCTAGGACTGCTCCAGAATCATTGCTGCTTTATATACAATTCAACTGTTCTAACATAATGATATTCAGGAAGACATCTTCAATATATTTACTTGGAATCTTCATGGGCAGACCACTCAGAGATCTGTCACTTATTTAACTTCATTCCTCCAAGGGGACTTTTCATAGATGAATGATATAACGATATAATGATGATAAACATTTCTCTTAATCATCCTTCTTAAATTTGATTCATTGTTAATTCTTGCAGTGTGATGCACAGTGTGATCATCCTCTATGGATTTTTCTAGTTTTATAGCTCGAAACATAATTTTTTTTTATTTTAACCATTCATCACTTAATGTGTTGATGTCTTCTTAGCTTACATGTTCATGGCCGATGTTCCCTCTACCATCATGGTTTCTTGTTGTTTTCTATCCTTCCATCAACCTGTTGGCTATTGTGTGCTTCAAGTATTCTTCTTCCTCTATAGTTCTCTGTTAGAGAAATTGTCCTTTCCCTTCCTGATCTTATAGATGTTCTCATTCCAAGGAGTTCTTCTTAGACTAATTTCATGGGGAATGTTTATGAACTCCTCTCCCCCTGGGATGTTGCTTCATATCTATCACTGGTTGGATATTTGCATTGCTTCCTAGAGCAGCTCCCCCTGAGACTATGATGGATTCATAATCTTATTGAGGTAACATTCTCCCCCTTTCTCTTTTCCTTCCATACTTTATTGGGGTTCTTCATAATGTCTGCACTTCTTTTTGATTCATATTTTGGTTTGATTTGATTAGATTCCATCATCTGTCTAGAGTTATTTAATGTATAAGGAAGTTTACAGTATTTTGCTTTGTGACCAAGCTTGAGGCATACATAACATCTTATTTTACCACGGTGCGTTTGAGCTGATGTATAATATTTTATGCTCCCTTTTGAACATAATTTACATTCAACAAGTTTATGTCCAAAATTATTGCATGCATAACAATAGCCATGGAAATGATTTATGTACCTCGTGAAACATTGTCTTTTCCATTTGCTTGCTTGAGGGGTTCTTCTCATTTGCTGCATCTTTTGCTGGTTAAAGTTGATATGCCTTGTCTTACAATGTGTTGCAATATGTCCTGGTTTATGACAAGAGAAACATGTGATATTTTTCATAGGAGGAAAGAACCTCCTTTGACATCTTCCGAATTTGTTAAATTCATCCTTAGGAGCATATGAGCCTTTAGCAGTTGATTGTTTCATCCTCTCATTCTTTGTCCTTTCATGTTGCTGCTTGTTTCTATTTGTTTCTTTACAAATCATGTTCTTGCTAGCTTCTACTTCTGTAGGAATCTTCTGAGCTTCTTCATTATCCTTTACAGCTTTTACAAAAATAATATTCCTATTATCTTCTACCTTGGACTTACTTGTTTCTCCTTCATAGCCTATCCCAGTCTTTATGAGAGGAGACCTTTGAGAATTTAGAATTTGGTCCAACTGTCCAAAGCTTTTCATTTGTGGAATATTCATAATTAGTTCAATTTGAGCCTTTTCTAATTTCATCCTTAGGCTTACCACCTCTTCTGCCAATCTTCCACATTCCAGAATTTTCTCTCTCATTTGTTGCAGCAGAGTGTCTTCTACTTTCCTTGCTTCTTCAAGTTGTGCCTTTAGGCCAACAATTTCTTCCTTATCTTCATATTCTCTCTCATCACATATTTGCACCAATGTCTTAAGGTCTTTATTTTCATTCTTCAATATTTCTATTTCAGTCAAGGTTGTGTCAAGTTTGGATTTTTCCTCAACTGTAATTTCTTCATGGTACTCACATCCATTCACCCTGGCAGGTATCTCATTTGATTGACCTTTTTCCTTTTGAAAGGAATTTTTCTTCTTCTTCTGGTTTATCTTCTCCTTCTTGACAATGCAGCCCCTAGTGTCTACTTCATGCATGAAATGCAATCTATCCCAGATTTCTTTTGCAGAGGTCAAAACCATTATTAACTCAAGATCCTTGTTATGAAGACTATTATATATCACACATTTTTCCTTGGCATTCCAGTGTTGTTCTTGCATTGAGGGAGAGTCTGTGCAGTAACCATCACATATAAGATTCCATACCTCAGGTTCATAAGCCATTAAATCTGTTTTAACCTTATCTCTCCATTCCAGAAAGTTTGTTGTATTTAACACATGTACATTTTGATAGTCCATGATTCAACCAGATCTCCTTCAAGCTATTAGGCTTACACCAAAGGAACCTGCTCTGATACCGATTGTTGAACCCTTAGTTAAACTGAGAGGGGGGGTGAATCAGTTTAACACATTCATAGACTTTTAACAATTTACTTTTACATTTATTTACACCTTCATTTCATGATCAACTTATTACATAATGTAACAACAATATTAATATGTGAGCAACAAGTATTAAGGATATTAGATAACCATATCAACACATAAACATCATGCACATAGACTACAGATATAAGTGGAAACCCAAAAGGGAGAAAACAACATCTTATTATTGTCGTGATGCAAAGGCAAGCTCCAACTCCCTCTCACCACTGATTTTCTGTAGTCTCCAACCCACAGGAGGCTACTACCTCAATTCTGCAAGCTACAACTTTCAAGGAAGCTCCAACTCCCATCTATTTTCTACAAGCTACAACCTACAGGAGGCTCCTACCTCAATTCTGCAAGCTACAACTTACAAGGAAGCTTCAACTCCCATCTATTTTCTGGAGGCTACAACCTACAGGAGGCTCCTACCTCAACCAACTACAACTGACATCTATCAAGCTACAAATTCATATGGAAGCACCAACTTCCTCACTCTTTCATAAAAAAAACACATGCTGATTTACCTGGATATCATCTCTGTTATGTTCCTTCTTCACTGTTGTCCACCAGCCTTCATATCTGCCTTAAATCATCTTTGAATCTTCACAACTTCTTTATCTGCTCCTCCTTCTTCTTACCCTCTCTTCCTCATTTCTCCATTCTCTTACCTCTCAATGCAAATCTATGTGATATCATTTATAGATTTTACCACATGACTGTTTGTATTCCACAGGGAATTCAAAATGAACAACCATGACTCTTTGAGTTCCGCCTTCTCATTTCTTTGTCCAACTCATTCAGAGGAGTATAACAATATGTATACATTTCAATATTACAGTGGGGTATTTCTTTGCCTACGGAGACTTGCCATTGCATCACAAACAATATAAAATAAATAAAACTTTACATTTTCAGTTACAATAAGTATTTCAATTCAACCCTTTCAGTTCTTGGCTCACTGTGTGTTTGTCTTTTCTGCTGCTATAGTGTAACAATTCTGCATACTCTCCTGCTTTCTATGCATGTACAATGCATTTCCCAAATTATGTTCTAAATCTGACAGCTTTCTTCAACCTTCATGGTTCCAACCATAGCCAAAATCTACTTTGTATAAACTCTGTCTTCACTTTTCTGCAATCATAAATCTGCAATTATGAATTTCAAATCAGATTTAAAATTATTTTTCCTGCAAGATCCCTGAATGATCTTGTTCTTCACTCATTCAGTTCTTGCAAATCTCTGTTCACTACAATTGTGTATCTGCTGCATATATAACTTATTTACAAGTTTAGCCCCAAATAATTTTAAATCTGGGCAATGTCACAATAATAATGCAAAAGCTTATTTCACTTATGGTTGTAAAAACCACACAGCAATACAGCTCAGGTTTATTCTCTTATGCAGAAGCTTAAATTTTCTTTGGATGGCTATAACCACAGCCAACAATCTAACATCAATGCGGAAATTTATTCTTCAATTCTTAACTCTAAGGTCAAGACCACTTCTTTAATCCATCTCAAGAATATGTGAAACAATATTCCACCTCATACCTAAATACATAAACCTCGCCTTCGCCTTATGGGTTTTAAACCATCATTCGAGCTTTAAAAAAAACTCAATATATCATAAGCCCAAAGCTTACCTTTCGCATATAACGATAATATACCCAACATACAATTTCATTTATACAAGGTTCGGCTTTATCATCAAACATAATATATATATCAACACAGATATATACTCCCCAATCAAATGTTAAGAAACATTCAATAAACCTTGGAATTTATATGAAGACCCAGCAAACATTAAGATTCGTTTGGGTCCCACAACATACCTTGCGTTCATAACCTTGCAACTTCGTTTATGATGGGTCCACCACCATTTGCTGCCAATAAAAATTACCATTATTCCAGCCATACTTTTCCCTTCAAATATATTTGGTTCACATTATGCGACTTCATCAAATATCAATATGAATGTTTGATATCATATATATCGAATTTGACTTTAATCTCAAAGCATCACATCTGGTCCATAATATACTTTTGTGCTCATGCATAACACTAAGGTTTTGTTTTATTTAAATCACATGACATGTGACTTCGGTCCCACAACCTATTCAACGCATATCTTGACTTTGGATTAACCCCAATGCTCATCTATGAAACCAAATGCATATTCATTGAATTCGACCTCCGTAACTTTGACAACAATAAAAGAGGGTCCCACAATTTTCCTTTGTATTATCGGCTATACAACTTTGCTTATCATCCAACGGTCTAGCTTCTCTCACACTCCAACGATACCTTGGGTGCACATCCGACGGATATCGCGCAAAATCACGCAATTAAAATGCACAAGTTTTAATATTCAAAATTTACGTGATGAAAATGGTTTTATCATTACCGCCTTTGCCACGTGTCGAACGAAGACTAATATCGCATTCAAAAAGTGAAATCCGCTTACGATTTGTGAAGTCGCACGAGACCACTCTTGGTTTCTTCAAAACCACTATTACTGTTTGCTCCTCACGGTTCTGTTCCTCCGATTCCATTCTGTTTCATTAACTCGCATTCACTCCCATTCTTCAACACTGCAATTCGGTTCTACTGTGATATCAAAATTTAATAAATCGACTCCTCATCGCTATTCTGAGAACTACGACTTCAATCAACGATTTGTGAAAAGGCCCCTTTAAGGTTTCAACTATCCACATGAAACCTCTTTGAATATTTTGATGGCTTTCAATTCATTATTTAGCCTCTCGGCATCCCTATGCACCATTCTCACCACGAATTGTTCAAACTTTTCAATGGTATTTAGAACCATTATTCAAAACAAATGACAGTCTATCTCAAAACCAAATTACTCTTCCGGTCGCTCTGATGAATCAAAAGCCGAGTTTAAACCCATCTTTTTCTCTTTAACAAGTACGCTTGATTCATTGTTCATTTTTTCACGAAAACCTCTTAGGAGCTTTCCCAAACCTCTCCACTGGTTTTTTGTTTTTTTGGTTTTTATACTCCACTTCGTGCCAGAACACAGTAATTAAAACATGCATCAGTATATTATAATAAAAAAGGTATTACACATCAATCAACTTCAATTTATACACAGAATCTCTAATTCAAACCCTTGCCACTGAGTTTATTCAAAACTGTTTATAAACCCGGATCAACTCACATAAGCAACTAAATCATCAATATCCATATAATACTGAATCAAATCCTTTTATATACACAACTGAATTTACTTACAAAACCTCCTTGTTTTGGCCAGATCTTCAACTCAGTGGCCCTTTCAACCTCACTACTCTGTCTCTCTAGATCTCCAATCCAATGGCCCTTCTACAACTGCCTCTGCTTCATGTCTAATGCTCTCTCTGCTGCCTCTACTTCTTCCTGGTGTCTGAGCTGCCTCTTTTTGCTGGTTCTTCTTTGTGATAGTTCAGGTGCTGCTCCTTTCTTCTCCTTTTCCATCAATGACAATATTTCCAACATATTGTTGTTAGGTCGACTAGGATTATATTGTGACCCCATGGACTCCTATATATAGAAGGAGGTTTTTTCATTTGTATCATCCAAGAATTTTTCATTTATGGAATGTAAAGGAGGTTTACCCCTCAAAGTGGCTTATTTATAAGGTGCTAATCTCTCTTTTATTCTATTTTTGGAGTTGGTTTCATAACATTCGGTACAAGAGCTTTGGATTCTAGGGTTTCGCTGCTCCAAATAGGCCATCGTGGAATTTTCTCTATAAAAATTTTTATACGAAGGTTCAAAAGCTGAAATTTTTATCACGTGAAGCCGAAATTCTAAGGAACTTCGTGTAAACATTTCAGATATTGGTTCACAATATTTTCAGAGATATGATCTGTGGAAGTCATGGTTTTTGTAGGCTCTCGAATTTCATCTAATAGAGGTGACCTTGGTAAAATCTTCATAACTCTCTCTTTGAGCATCGGATTCGAATTATTTAAAAATTGGTTGAAAGTGCACGGACTGCTGTTTCATGTATATCAATTTCAGATCTGAAGGAGGAAACAGTGACATGTGGCATGCTTTACAAGTTAGCTCTACTGAACTAGACCATAATTACGTCATTATGGGAGATTGTGCATAAATTTTCCTTGAAGCATCCAAATCAGGTCAAGCCTATGGAATTAGAAAGAAGCTTCAAAGGGCTACTATAGGACATAATTTAAGATATTGAAGATCTGAAATTACAGAGATAAATCAGTTTCAATATAAAACTCCTCAAAAGCAAGAAAAAGGTGTGTATTCTTTTCAAATTGCACAAGTCTTGTTTGAAAAATTAGTTTGAAGTGATTCCAAGGGAATATTGAAACATATCTATTAGTATTGGGTTCTAAAATTCCACCTAGAAAGAATTCAACGCCCATTAAGCCTTCAGAATGCTCTACTATGATTCATGAAGAGGAAGAAGTGCAACATGACATATCAAAATTACAAGAGAAAGTGCACCAAATTTCGCTCTCGCAAAGAGCAACAAAAAATGAAATGGAAGTTTTGAACAAAGGCGTGGAAGCTAAGATGGATGGTTTGAAGAAAGGCATGGAAGCTAAGGTGGATGGTTTGAAGAATGGCATGGAAGCTAAGATGGATGGCATGGAAGTTGGCATGGAAGCTAAGATGGATGACATGGAAGCTAAGACCGATGAAAAAATGAAAGACAACATGGAAGACATGAAGAATGATCTAAAACCAGACATGGAAGGTTTGACAAGGTTGATACAAGAAATGATTCCGAATGGTGAAAAGATAATAGAGGAAACTCATGATGAGAACAACATAAATGTTAATTGTGATTTCATAAACTCTAATGTTGTATTGAAGACCCACCATATTCCAAATATCGATATGAGGAAGTTTGATGGAAATGATCCCATAACATGGATACTACAGATGGAGCAATATTTTGATCTCAATAATGTGCAAAACACACAAAAGGTATGCATTGCAAATTTATATTTAGAACAAAATACATTTGTACGGTATCGATGACTTTTCTCCCATAAAAATGTTGTCGCTTGGTTAATTTTTACAGAGGAAATGATAACACATTATGAGGATACAAAGAGCAACACCTTCTTTAGCCAATTGATAAATCTGAAACAAAAGGGTTAATTGGTGGAGCACATTGAGGATTTCCAAAAATTGAATATAAGGGTAGCTGATATTCCAGAGGAACACACGATTGATGTCTTCATAGGGACTTTAAAGGATAACATCCAACATGAAGTTTGAGATTGGGATCCTGATTCATTAGAGAAGGCATTCAGGTTGGCAAGAAAAATTGAATGTAAAATTATGACAAAAAGGAAGCCTACCACTCACATATATAAATATGGAAGTGTTGCTACTCCTAGACTTCCAAAACCTACAAGGTTGACACCAAAAAAATTTGAAGAAAAAAGGGCAAAGGGGCTTTGCTACAGTTGTGGTAGAAAATACACTAAAGGTCATAAGTGTGCTGAGAAGAAATTATTTTACATATATTGTGAAGAGGAGGAAGAAAATGAACAAGAAACTTCAAAAGAAAAGGATATACACTAGGAACCAATCCTAGAGAAAGAAGAAACGAGTCTGACCATATCGTGTAATGCATTGGCAGGAATTACCATTCCTCAAAATCTCAAGACAGAAGGACATATAAAGAAGAAAAATGTAATAGTGTTGATTGATTCAGGTAGTACCCATAATTTTATTCATTGTAAGGTACCAAGGAATTGAATTTCTTCCTATACCCAACACCTGAATGTCAAGTGATGGTTGCAAATGGAGGAACTATAAATTTCTCTGGAAAATGCCATAATATCAAGCTAGCCATGGGGGAATATGTAATGAATAGTCCAATGCTTTCCATTCCAATGGGAGGTGCTGATGTTGTACTAGGAGTACAATGGTTACATTATTTGGAGACGATAGCTTTTAATTTTCAAGAACTTTTCTTGAATTTTTTTTTCGGAAGGAAAGGAAGTTGAATTACGGGGTATCACAGGGAAGCCAAGAAAGATAATAAGCTCTAATGTCATGAAAAAGCTTCTAAATAAATAACAATGAGGCATAATTGCACAATTATGCTCACTAGAAGTTCCAACATCAAAATCTTATATTTCTCCATATCTCCAAAAAGTCTTGGACAATCATTCCAAGGTATTTGAAACTTCCAAAGGACTCCCACCTATTCGTGATCATGATCATGCTATTCATTTGATTCTAGGAAGTGTTCCTCCAAACATCAGGCCTTACAAATATCCTTATGTCCAAAGAGTGAAATTGAACGTATGATTGCAGAAATGTTAGAGGCTGGTATAATTCAACCTAGTCAAAGTTCTTTCTCTGCTCCAGTAGTATTGGTTCACAAGAAGGATGGATCATGGAGCATGTGTCCGGATTATAGGGAGATGAATAAGTTCACTATTAAAGATAAATTTCCCATTCCTGTGATTGATGAATTACATGGATAAATTTATTTTACCAAGTTGGATCTTCATTCAGGATATCATCAAATTAGAATGAAGACTGAATATATTATGAAAATAGCATTTCGAACTCATGAAGGTCATTATGAATTTTTGGTCATGCCTTTTGGCCTTATCAATTCACCTTCTAAATTTCAAGGGTTGATGAATTCCATTTTCAAACCCTTCCTTAGAAAAATTGTGTTAGTATTTTTTGATGATATACTAATCTACAACAGGTCTTGGAAGGATCATGTTCAACATGTTGACATGATGCTCAAACTATTGGAGGAGAAACAATTATATGAAAAAACCTCCAAATGTTTCTTTGGAGCACAAGAGGTGGAATATCTGGGTCATATTCCATATCACGAGGGTGTTAAGGTAGACCCTAAAAAAATTAAAGCCATTAAGGAATGGAAAGTCCCCACAACCATAAAGCAATTGCGAGGATTTATTGGGTTAACAGGCTATTATCGCAAGTTTGTTAAGAATTATGGGAGAATAGCAGCACCTCTAACAACATTATTGAAGAAAGATGCTTTTTCATGGACTCCTGAAGCAACTAAGACCTTTAAACATCTTAAAGAGGCAATGTGCCTAGCACCGGTCTTAGTTACACCAGACTTCACAAAAACCTTTATTGTGGAATGTGATGCCTCAGGAAATGGAATTGGTGTTGTTTTAATGCAAGAATGAAGACCCATTTCTTTTGAAAGTCGTCCAATCAAAGGAAAGTATTTACAGAAATCTATTTATGAGAAGGAAATTTTGACAATAATACATGCAATAAAGAAATGGCGACCTTACCTAATGGGAAGACACTTCAAGGTAAAAAATAATCATGATAGTCTTAAACACTTTTTGGAACAAAGGCTATCTTCAGAAGAGCAGTAAAAATGGGTCACAAAGATGTTGGGTTATGGATTTGAAATAATCTACAAAAAGGGAATCTAAATGTTGTTTCATATGCACTCTCAAGAAAGGATAAAGAGGTGGAAGCATTGCTTTGTGCCATTTATATTATCCAACCATATTGTATAACCAAAGCAACGGATGAATGGAAGAAGGACAGAGAAGTGTGAACACTTATTCAAAAGTTGCAGCAAGATCCTAGTGCATCTGATACATTTAGTTGGAAAAATGATTCCTTATGGTACAAAGATCACTTATATATTTGTAAGAATTCCCAAATAAAACAAAACTTTCTTTTGGAATTGCACACTTCTCCATTAGGAGGACACTCAGGATTTTTAAAAACTTACCACAGGGTGAAGAAATAATTTTTTTGCGATGGTCTTAAATCTGATATTCAAATTTTTTTGGAAAAATGTTTGGTTTGTCAGCAAAATAAAGTTGAGACAATTAAGACCCCGAGTCTTCTACAACCTTGATCCATTCCAAGTCAACGTTGGGAGGATATTTCAAAGGATTTTATCGCAGGTTTACCTAAGTCCGAAGGAAAGAGTGTCATCATGGTGGTAGTTGGTAGACTTACCAAGTATGCACACTTTTGTGCATTATCTCATCCATTTAAAGCAAGTACAGTTGCTACTGCATTTATGGAAACAATTCAAAAGCTACATGGAAACCCAAATATTATTGTAAGCGACAGAGATCCAATTTTTACTAGAAATTTTTAGACGGAATTGTTTTCTTGTTTGGGTACTCAACTAGGTCATAGCTCATCTTATCATCCTCAATCTGATGGTCAAACTGAGATAGTGAACAAATGTTTGGAAGGATATCTTCTTTGTTTTGTATCTGATAAACAAACACAATGGGTCAAGTGGTTACCTCTGGCTGAATGGTGGTATAACACTTCCTTCCATACTGCAACAAAAATGACCCCATTTATGGCACTTTATGGATATCTTCCACCATCCATCGCATCATATTTAGGAGAAAATTATAAGGTTAAAGCAGTGGAATATCACATCGAGAATCAAAAACAAGTTCTCTAACTCTTAAAGGATAACCTAAATTTGGCACAAAATCGAATTAAATAACAGGCAGACCAACATCACAGTGAGAGAAATTTTGATGTAGGAGACTGGGTATTTTTACGGCTACAACCATACAAACAAATTTCCCTCGAGTAAGCTAAAAAGGATAATAAATTATCGCCAAAGTACTATGGTCCTTACAAGTTGTTGCAAGAGATTGGTACTATGGCATACAAATTGGAGCTTGCTGCTTCTTCCTGAGTGCATCCAGTTTTCCATGTTTCATGCTTAAAGAAGGTTATAGGTGACAAAATTCCAGTTTAGACAATATTTCCAGAACTTGATGAGGAAGGAAAAATCATATTGGAACATGAAGCAGTCACGTAAACAATAACTCTACAACTACGAAATCGATCAATTTCAGAGTATCTCATCAAGTGGAAAAATTTACCCACTGAAGATTCTACATGGGAGGATGGGAATTTTACACAGAAGCATCCAAAGCTACTCAAGCGTTGAGGACAACACTTTTTTTAAGGACAGGGGCATGTTAGGTCCCTATATTACTAGTGTAGTCCCTTCATTATTGTTAGTGTAGCCCCCTTATTGTTATTGTTGTACCCCTATAACCCCAATATTGTTATTATTGTGCCCTTACATTATTATTGTTAGGTTGGCTAGGATTATAATGTGACCCCATGGACTCCTATATATAGAAGGAGGTTTTTTCATTTGTTTCATCCAAGAATTGTTTATTTATGTAATGTAAATGAGGTTTCCCCCTTGAAGTGGCTTATTTCTAAGGCGTTAATCTCTCTTTTCTTCTATTTTTGGAGTTGGTTCCATAACATAGCCTCTTGGACTAATATAGCGTTGTCTAAAATTTGACGATGTTGCATGAAGCCTCCATGATTTTCTGAGATGATTATAGGTAGAATATTCCTGAGCTTTTTCTCTATGACCTTAGTGATAATTTTGTATGTTGAGTTATACAAAGGGTATGCTAATTTTCATAGAGAGATTGTTTTAAAGCAAGAAAATTTAAATGGATTTGATTCTTTAGGAATAAGTGCTAGAGAAGATGATTTTGTAATCCCTCTCAACTTATCTTTTTTTCTAGGATGAATTGAGCATTCTAATTAGGTATTTTTTTATGAAGAGACAAAAGGATGTATAAAAACTGATTGAAAAGACATCTGGGCTGGGGTCTTTGTCTAAATCCAACGACAAAATTTCCTTGATGACTTCTTCCTCCTCTATAGGCTTGATGAGTTGTTGATTTTCTGAATCAGAAACTATTGAAGGGAGGAAAGAGATGAAATTTATTACTTTTTCTATGTTGTTCTCTATGTTTTCATTATAGAGCGCCTAAAAATGTAGAAATATTCCTGTTTTATTTATGAGAAAGACGATATTTTGGGCTTAACTTTGGAGTGATTTATTTAACTTGGTTGCATATTTACCTTAGCTTATCATGTTTGTGGAAATAAATAGTGTTTTTATCTCCTAAATTTAACTATGTATCACGTGATTTAAGCCTCCAATATTCCTTTGCATGCATACTAATTTTCTAAATCTATTTTGCTAATTCTTACTATTTCACAATATGCCACTCCTCCACCAGAACGGTATCCATCATGAGTTGGTGATTTTCCAGTTGTTTAATAAGCTATAATTTTACTTTCCCCAATGGTTTTAAATTACTCATTGCCTAAGATCTGAGATCCTGGTTTACAAATCACAATTCGTACTCCCACACATAGGTGGGGGATCCGAACACTAGTTTTAACCATTCCTATTTAATGAGATATACCACTCCATTTTATTGGATCCATACAAGATTTTATATGAATGGGATTGGTACCAAATAGTCTAAGGGATCTATCGCCAAACCTATAGGTCGATGATCTAAATCCCCCTGAGCTAATATTGTTTAAACCCAATAGATTTCTCTGGTTAACCAATTTTTGTGAAGGAGGAAATGATCCAATCACATTGCTATATGATCAACCCCACTTATCCTATTGGTCCATGTATATTTTCCTCCTTTTGGAATGATATCGATGAGGTCCCAATCATTCCCAATATCCTCCATCTATTCTCAGAAAGGATATCTGACAATATCCCCTCTTTGCTTCTCAGAGGAGTAGAGAATTGTGTTGATGTCACCCCCACTATGATTTGAATGTCAATGGTCTTATTTGAGACTAATTAATGAATCCAAAAATTGAATTTTCTCTTTGTAATTGACAGGGACATAGACATTGAATATGGGAAAATTTTATTTCATGCCATCCTTCTCTAGTAGGATGACGATCCAATGTCTATATTTAATGTTTTCTATAAAAGTAAAATGAAAGTTTAGCCAAAAAGTTCCTAAACCATCGGATGCCCCGACTGAGCTTTGGGCCACACCTGAAAATTCTCTCCAAAATTGTTTATGAGATTCAAAGCTTCATTTTCATTGAGTTTAGTTTCTTGCAGAAGGAGAATCTGTGTCTTTTCCTGTTTAACCATATCTTTTACTACTTGGGATTTAACGGGGTTTCCCAATCCCCTTACATTCCATGAGAGAACTTTAAATTATATTTGGGGGTGATGATTTTACCTCTTGCCTTTACTCTCCCTAATTCTATAGTTACTATCAATCTGAAGGCTTGTGTGATTTGAGGCTGGTAACCCGGTTTTATATTTTGTTCCGCCTCTACCTCTCATTCCTTGTTTTTTGAGGGCCTTCTTGTCTTCTCGGGGTTCTTTGACTCATGACTTGTAGATTCACCTTCCTAACTCATTTTATTTATGTACTTCCTTGTCATAATATTTCTAGATCCCATCTATGCTTCCATTTGTGTGTGGGGCATTCCTTTGACTTCTAGTTCCTGAATTTCCAAATCTAGAAGATTTTTTTCATTATTTTTTACTGAAGGGTGCTCCATTTCTGCAAGGTATATGACCACTACGATATTCAAATCTGTAATTTTCCCTTCTTCCTCTTTTAGGGTTTATTCTTACTTTTCAATCATTTTCCTTCTTTCGATGAAGCTTCTTTCTCGACCTCTCCTTGTGTTTGAAAAACCTCTAATGAATTTGTTGAAGTAGTTGCTACATTTTTGCTTTTTCCTGAAGGGTTTTTTCTTGAAACTCCTTTTCCTCTACTAGCCCTGATTTTTTGTGTTTTCAACTACTCTTTTTGTGTTGGGATTTCACTTGCCCCCTTTCCAGATTGGGATTTCTTGCAATCTCTGGTGAAAGGGCCATACTAATAACAAATATGATACTTGAATGGAAGTCACTCATAATCTAGGGTTTGTTGATGACTCCATTATCCTTGCGCTAGGTTTATCTTAGACGATAACCCTTTTTATCGATATATCTCTACATAGATCCTCGCACAGGAAAAATGGTAGCCTTTTAATTTAGCTTGATCCAGGTATTTTCACAATCCATTCACCGGTTCTTTCAAATAATCATCACTTCAACACGAGAGTGGAAATACACGAAGTTTAAACCAGACCGACATCATGTTGGGTTGTCATCATTAGGATCAAAATCCAATGACCATGAATTCAAATATATTCATTTGGCACTAAAAAAGTACAAGTTGTTCCCAAATACTACATTTTTGTCTTCTTTAAACTCAAAGAGGAATGAACATAAATCATTTTTGCATGCATAAAGCCTAATATTTCCCTTCATCATTGGTTTCTAGGTTTTATCAATCCATTGAATCATGGACTTAGAAGATGACCACATACCTATAAATTTTCCCACTACAACTCAATTTCTGAATGTTTAAAATTTCCTTTTGAACCTATATGGAAGAGAAATGGATGGTATGTTCTTAACTTTCTTAATGAATTGGGTTGATATTCCTTCACCTTCAGTTTTTTCCTGAGGGAGGTGACCAACGCATGAAAGGCTGCTGCCTGATCACGAGGAGGGGAGGAGACCCCCTTTGGGAAAAGAGCAATGTGCGCCCAACAAAATTCTTGCTGATAGATGCAGATCTAAGGTTTGCATATCACTATTGTGTGACTTATTTGCATGCTATTTTCTAACTATTATTAATGCTAAGATTTGTCATGCTTCATGTGCTAAGATTGTTTAGTGTCCAAAACTATTATTCAATTTCTAAGCATTACAATATTACTTTTATTACTACATTATTATAATATTAATATTAATATTCCCATATTCCTTAATTTTTTACTTTATTCTTTTAAATCCTCCCGCTCTCCTCCAACTTAATTCTTAATTTAATAATTTACAATAATATTTATATTATTATTATTATTATTAATCTCCTCTTCATTAGATTATTTTGAATCTACCACTCATTCCTTCATCTTAATTAATAACCTTTAATTAATTAATAATTATTATTATTATTATTAATTACCAATATTAATAATGATATACTATATTAATTATTAGCAATTTTTTTATTCCTACCCCTGCAATCCCTTCTCATAATCTATTTCATTTTCGTCAAATCTTACCATTATTGCATATCTTTAATTAATAATTTATTATTAACTTAGGTCAAACTTTCCCAATTCTTAACAAATCTCTTTAATTTTCCTTTAACTTATCACTCTATTTATCCTAATCATGTGCTTGAAACTTTTAGAGAAAGCTTTATTTGTCCTTAATGATGGGTGCAACATACACATGAAGCATTGGATGTTTCCTACAATCTACACAATTGTTTCAAGAAGATTTTTTTCATCAACATATACCACACTTCTTGTAGAATTCCTCAAATTCATTTCCATTGAATTATCCATCATTATCTGTCCTCAACACCTTAATTTCCTTCTTTATCTGATTTTCCACAAGAGGCCTAAACTCTTTGAATTTATCAAAGAATTGGATTTATTCCCAAGGAAATAAATCCATGTATTCCTCAAGAATTCATCTGTAAATGAGACATAATATATATATTTACCCAATGATGGAATCGATAGAGGTCCAACCACATCACTATGCACCAATTTTAATATCCCCTCTGAGATCATCAAACTAGAGGCCTCAATTCTTCTTCTTGTATAAACATTGTTCACAAAAATAAAAATCCAAATAGAAATTATACAGACCTTTTACCATACCATTACCATGCAGTACTAAAGCCCCTTCTCTCCAATATGTTCCAATATTTGATGCCACATCATAATATTTTCTACAAAGGTTGTAGGAGCTTTTCTTTCCTCTTCCCCACACTTAGGAAAAATAAAACTATTACACCCATCCCTAACAATGATTCCCTACAAATTATACAGATTTCCGATCCAAACTCCTCTTGGAAATACCATTGTTCCTCAATCTGTCCTATAGGTATCCTTTTCAAACACTGTTTTTACACCTACATCATTCATATTTCTTTGATAAATCAAATTTTTGGCTAACCATGGGATGTGAAAAACACCATGAGTGTTCTCATCCTTCCACTCATGAAATTTAATTTTAGTTTTTTTAATCCTATGATTATGATTTTCAAGTCATATCTTAAGAAAACATCACCACCATCATATCTTTCATAATTTCAAAACCACTCCTATGAGGAGTCATATAAAAGGATGCACCTAAAAATAGCCAACCATGCATCATGATTTACATGTGTACTTGAAGAAGCCAAATACACATCCCTTCCTTCATCTAAGGATGTTTTCACTTTTGTAGGAGTGTCATCAAGTCCCTTCCCTTTCTTAGCAATTTTTTATTTACAATATTTCTTATAATGCCCTTCTTTTCAACATCTTCAACATAGATTTACAATTTTTCATGGAGAGTTAGATCTTCTTCTAGATTTAGATCTCCCACTTAAGGAGTTATTTGTATTTCTATTTTGGGAACATCCTATTATAGACAAGGAATTTGTGTTATGAATTTCCATGTTTTGTTGTCTCATTTCCTCTGATAACAAGGATGAGACTATGTATTGAAATTTAAAGTAGTTGCATTACTACCTATGGCGATAAATAAACTATCCCACAAGTTTAGTAAATAACACAAAAAATTGATACACTTATCTACATATGAATTAATTATTTCAATAGATAATAGTTGAATTACCACAGTATTGAAGGAATTTAGACGCTTTGTCATCAAGTCTCCATCCTTCATCCTCAGGTTATACAAATTTTTTTGGAGGAAAAAATTGTTTTCTAGGCACTTATACTAGTATAACAACTTGTTCCATGATGTATTTTCTATAACTTCTCCTGAAACATTATATAATGCTAAATTTGAGAGACACAACTGTATCACGTTCTTTTCCTTCAATGCAACTTGGTCTAGTCTTTTGTTGACATCCCTGTTGGTGCAGTATCCAGATCTACATTGATTTATTGATCTTTTTCCACTAAAATATCTTCCATTTTGAGATTCCATTGCTTAAAACTCTACCTATTAAATTTCTCAATCTCTATTTTTAATTTCTTGTTATTATTTTTCACCACAAGAATTGATTCTACAAACATCCCACTATTATAGGGTTTATCACATGCTCTAATAATACCCCTTAGTCAGAAAAGTGTCCCCTTGAAGCCAAAAATTCTATGATACCAAATGTAGATTTTAACCCTATATATTTAATTGCTGCAAACACGTTCTTAATAAAATAGAAAAGAGGCAATTGCAAACACATACACACATTAACATGGATATTTTACCTTGGAAACACAAACTAGGAACACTAGAAAGATCTACAATATGTACTTATTTATAATATTGTAATACAATGTATATATCCCATGGCATCCACAAAGCACCAACTATTTACCCTAAAATAGAATAAAACCATTGTTCCTTAACTGAAACTACAAATCCATGGGCTAAACTACCATGTGCTACAAAACCGCTAAAGGTGAGAACTATGTGTAGAAAACCACCAAAAATGGACTTACAACCCCCCGGGGGGCCCCCCCCCACCACCACACACACACACACACACACACAAACTTTTTTTTTAGGAGCACTAACCTCAAACCCTTGCACAGGGGGCCTTCTGACCCCCTGCGAAGCTTTTGAGAATGGGAAGTGCCCCCCTTGATCAAGGGTATTTCCACTTCACCATGATCCCACCCCCCACCCCCTTGCACTTGGCGCAATGTACAATGCAAGGAGGTAGTATTTGAAATAATATAACACATACAAAAAAAATTGGTTTATTGAGTAATAAAATGGAAAAAGGAAAATATTAAGTTGAAAAGGAGAATAATTGAACTAGAACCTATCTTATTTCTTAAACACTTTTTGCTAAACCATTGATCACTCTCGGACTAAACAAAATTCCTGATGAACCGATTGAATTAACTCAAAAGTAAAAAGATATTTAAGTATATTGAATGGAAAATATGCTTATGATAATATCAACAAATGGTTGACTGTAATTTTTCAAGAATGGGAAATGACTACAAACTCAATTACCGTGGGATCTAGAATTGCATATTTTATTTAATATTTGCAAAATAATTTGGAAGTTTACAAATAATTTTACAAATATCTTGCAAGTATCTTTGCTTTTAGATTTTTAGAAATGAGTGAGACAAAGAGAAGAGAACAAAATATCCTGTCCAAGCTTAGAGTCAAACATGTCAAAGCATGATGGCTAGAAAGGATTAATGTACTATTACAATTAATTTTCCAAATGTGATACTCTTAAGGATAAAATAAGTGAATTGTTCCTAAAAATACTTAATATAGTAAAAGAATTGAATATCCTACCTATGATAATGGGTACTATATTGTTGACCAAGGAAGTAATGCAAGAATGGTTAAATACTCTAAATGTCTCTTGGGCAAATGAATTCAATGATCTTTCTAAAGATGAAATAGAAAGGTGTTTAGTTAACTATGCTAATAAAAATGAATACCATGGAGTCACATTCATTTAATTGGTTTCAAGTTAAATTAAATTGAAGATGAGTTGTTAGCATTTAGAATCAAGCATGAGATAATAATATCATTATTATGCGACTTTTTCAAACAATGGGTCAATGTTGTGGTATAGAAAGTAATTGATAATCCCCAACCGTGAAAAGTGGTTGCAATAGTTAAGGATTCTCACGGTGCTACTTTTAAAATATACCTTTTTTTAGTGAATTGGTGGAATTGGCAACTAGGACGATCTCGTACTCATGTGACATGCGGTCAATTCTAATTGCTACCACTATATTCTCTAGGCATACCAATGTGGTTGCTCACATGGAACACATGGATAATCAAGGGTTTGAACAATTGATGCCACAATTAGTGCCTTAACAATATACTCTATTTCCAATTGATTTATACCCCAAGTTATACTTTTAAAAAAGACACAAACAAAGGATGATTTTTTTTTCCCAGCATAGTAAGTAATACTCTCATTGACATTTTGATATATCTTTCCCAACAAATTACCATATAAAATTTCATTTCAAAGTATTTTTGAATTTTAAAGGTTGATTTCTAATTGCATTTCCTTCTTTCTTCCAGGTCTTGTCCTTCATCATTGTTATTCAGTCCACAGGAGCCCCATCCTAGTCAGTTTGAGAAAACATATTTATTTATATGAATATTATGGAGTCCTTTTATAACCATTTATTATTTTAGAATATTTAAGGTTACATAAGAGAAATTTCATAATCGCATAGCTACTATGATCCATGACTTTGAGTTTAAAGCATATGATTGCAAATGTGTGTTTTCATTACATCTTTTTGAGTTAATTGAATTATCTTGTCAAGTTCTTTGGAAATGTAGTTTAATTTTGGTCAACCCCCCTCCCCCCCTTGCCTCCTCTTTCTATTTCATTCATTATCACCCCCCCACACCCTTTTTTCTATTCTTCACTTCCTAGAATTTTTAACTCTAATTCATAATTGTATTATATATTTTTTTATCTAATTCAAAATTAATCCTTTAATATTAATTATATAATCTGATTACATTAAATTTGCATTTCATTTAGCCTTAACATTATAATGGTCCATATTATCTGGTGATTTATGTCCCTTTGGAAATCACCCTATGATTATATCTCTCTATCTAAAATTTATTCATTTTTATAAATATAATCCTATTAAATAATTTATTCTAATTTTGATTTTAATCTTAATTTTGATTTTAATTATATCTTTGACTTATACAAATTACCATTTCTCCCTTCCATCTCTATAACGACTAGTTTGTTAATAAATAACTTAATTTAATTTTGATTTAAAGTAAATTTTAAGTCATTTCTTTGACTTAGTCAAATTCATCATTGCTCCCTTCCATCTCTCTAACGGTTAGTTTGTTTAATAAACAATTTAATTTAATTTTAATTTTAAATTAAAATAATTTCAATCATCCTTTGGACCTAGTCAATTTTATCATTGTTCCCTTGATTCTCTAATGACTAGATTCTATCCTTAATTATAAATTTTGGGCCCACAACTCTTCCTATCATATGTTCAACTTCTTTCCCCTGAAGATGGGTGAAGTGTTCACCGGAAAATTTGGGCTCTTAGATGACAATACACAGCTTTCCAGAAGTTCTCAACTACAATGTGTACCTAACTTTGGAAACATACACACTTTAATGTGGTTTACTTCATTTCATCTACCCCAAAGGTGTATTAAGCTTTGCTTCTACTATGATGGGAATGATCTATCATGAAAATATTGTTCTACAATATTTCAAAAAATGAAGAGAGGATTTACCCTATAATGTTATCTCCAATGCCAGTACAATCTTAGATATAAACAAGTACCTATGCAATCAATTACCCTTCCTTAGCATTGTTTCTAATGCCTTAGTTTCATTTTTCTTTCAAGTTACTTTATTTTTTCTTTTAATTTCATCTAGTACTTTTTTGATATGCAATTCATCACATAGTGCTTGGGGTAATGACCTCATAGTAAGAGGGCATTGCTCAAGCTTTACTTTGGCTTTTGAATTTTTTGTCTTTTTTCTATCTTGAGCTTTTATCTCTTTTAGGATAAGTATTTTCTCATGGGAATACGAAGCACAAGCTTTTCTATGACATATGACAACTAATCCATGAGAAAGACAAAAAAAATCTAGATGGATGGAGGGTGTTAGGAATGGATTGGGATATGGACATACTACACATTCCAAATCCCCCTAATAGTACAACTCAACCCAAGAACGGAAACAATGATCTAAGGGATGACTGTGATTCACCATGGAAAAACAAGGAAAATGACATAAATTTAGAGTGCTATGATCCATTATGTGACTCAATCAATGATCACCACTTTCATGACAAGTACATGATACATTAACAACCAATATGAAGCAATAAAATAATGTACATTGTGTATATCAAGCTCATAAGCATAATTATCAAATGTGAGTGAGTTGAGCACATGTAAGAAGCATATCTAGGTAGATGTCCATGGAAGGACCATAGATCTCATCCAAGGGAATAATTACTACAATTAAAAATATCCACTAGTTACCCCTACATGTCAAGGGGAAATAGGTGCAACCTACTCATGAAAGAACCTTCTTCAATGTCCAAACATATTTCAAATATGAATGAGAAAACCTCCAAAACACATTTCCTTTCCTAAATTCCCTTTTTTTCTTACTATTGATGGTATGTAGAATGTCATTCCCCTTTCAATTATTTTAGAAGAGATGGTTACAATTTCCCTAATGTTTTAAATTCTATAGAGTACGATCAACTTTGGCCTTTCTATGAATGCCACATGGAATCTTGTGATTGGTAATAGGGTCCACATGTCAACATATTGGGGGCCCATGTTAGATTACATGTATTTTTCTACCTTCTCTTCCATGGGGAATCTAATTTTTTCATAGGATGGAGGTTTTATTGTAGGTCAAAGCATGTCTCATGCTCCATAATTTGTTAGCACATTCCTTGCTCCAATTTTGATTAACACAAAGTTATACTTTTCTTGGACTCCCATATTTTCCTCCATGCATGCTAATTTGCACGAGTACTAATCCTTAGTATCATTCCCTTTAAATTATGCTTCAGTGCATTTTCCTTTAATGCACCTTGCCATTTATCCAAGGCATGGAGTGTAGAGGTAACAACTTAAAATTTTCCACCTCCCCACATGAGGAAAGCCTTGAATTTATATTACCTTAGTCCTTATAAGGTGAATGGAATATGGAGCATCAATATCCACTCCTTTTAGTCCATGCCTCTACGTACTTGAAGTTCCACATAATTTTTTCCTTGGCCATAGTTTCAAGAACTTCTCTAAGGCATCGCTAACAACTTCCTCAAGGATTTTGAGAATTTTTGAACATTAAAAGTCACAAGGATGCTTAAGATCAAAAAATTAAATACATAACCCCATTTATATAAAATATTTGAAGATCCATTTATTCACACCTCTCTAATGTGAGGGCATGAGGTCCCCAAAATATTAGACTTTTATTATCAAGCTTTCTACACTAAATTTGTTGAATGTGGGTAAATAACACCATACTTCAATATTTAGAGAGAAATTGAATCTACCATCTCAAACAATGATATGTCATTTTACCTTTTCCCATTGTACTTTAGTTGAATAAGAAACAAATCAAACTTTGTGTATTTTCCCAATTGTTGTCTTGTTGAGTATCCCATGCAAACTATTATGATCAAACAAGATACTTGCGAAATAATATTATCTCCCATATCTATTTTTATCTCTTATATATTTCAGCTCATCAAATGAATAATTCCATCTTTATTCGCTACTAAAATCTATCATATTGATATCTACCTCTTCATTTTTCACTGAGCACTAAATAAAATCCATAAGCAATGCCATGGCTATCTTGGAATACGTTGGCGCTGTGATCAACACCCTCAAAAAAATTTCCTACACTTGAATTTTGGAGCCTACTTAGGATATTACGGTCTTTCACTGTATGTTTAATCCATGGTCGATTAAGGTTTTCTAAAAGGTTTAAGTCTTCTTCCTGGTTTTAAATTGTCAAGTCACTTGCTTAGACACATGTTTAGTCTTCGACGAGTTCATGAGAACAATACCTTTATGAAAGCATGAAAAGGAACAAAACCATCCATAAATATAGTGCTTAGGTTATTTTAAACTCATGTCAATAGCCAGTGCACACTCTTGTTGAAAGCTTTCCTCACTTTGGTTGTGTTTGTACTTCTATTTTAGCGAGTTTTCTCAACTGTCGCTTTTGCACACTGTCACTTTTACAAGTGTAAAATTTACGTTCACGACTGTCACTTTTTATCAATTTCACTTTAATAAGTGTCATTTTCATGTTTTCATTACTCTACATGTCTCCTTCAAGGTTGTTCGCATTTTTCAAGTGTCCTCTTCATGTTTTCCTCCTGTTGCAGTTGTCGCTTTGGTTGTTTTCACTGTTGCACGTGTCACACCTTTTCATATCACCAAAGCTAGTTCTGGCACACTCTTATGCATTACATGGTCCTATATATCATTAGAATACATTCCAGACACATTCCTACAACTTAGCACACCTTTTGGTCATATTCTTCACTCTTTTTGTAACTGGTGTTCTAGGTGTCGTAATGTGTCATTTTAATTGTCACACTTAGAAATAAGTGTCGCTTTGTTGTTGTTTCAAGGTGTGATTTATGTTCATAAATCTTGTGCATTCCTTTGGCTTTTTTTTAATGGAATTTATGTGTGTGATCCATGTTTGGGTCCCGTTAATATTCATTTCTTTCTCTTACCATGTTGCTCCCATACTTATCCATTTCGAGAGCTCATATTGGTCCTTCATCCCAGTGAAAGTTGTGAAGGAATTAACCCTCTTAAAAAGTGATGAGCTTAAAATATATATGTGCCTCAATGATGCAATCATAGTCACCAATATTAGTTCATTAATTCCTCCTCAAGGTCACCTCAAATTTGCTACACATTATGAACCTCCCAAGGGCAGTCACCTAATCCTTCATGCTTATACTGACTTAGTACACTGAGTTTTGGTCACCTTTTACTTGCATGACACATAGATAACTACTATCTAATATAATATGCCTCTTATACCCTCTTTTATAGGTTAAACATGCAATGCAAATACCCTCCTATCTTCCCAGTGGTGTGAAAACCCTCCTAAGAAAAGTGGTTTCCTTCCTATGGCCTCCCTTAATGAAAAGTGCATTCCAAATGGCTAAGAACCCACTGTAGGGTTAAACTGTGTTATCATAGAGGTAAAAGTGCATTCCAATTTAACAGTTACCCCTTATTGATTCAAACTACGCTTTCCTTAAGGCTTTTTCTCCCTTTGAATGCATAGCGCAATCTTGAAGCCTGAAGCCTGAAGCCTTCACCATTCCTTTTTCCCAATGCCATCTGTGCTCAAGAATATTCCTTGAACAGTATCCCTCAATGCATGGAACAATATGAAGAGATAGTGAGCCTTTGATCATTCAAATCACGCTTTCCTAAAGGCCTCCTCTTCCTTCCAGTGCATAGCGCGATATTGAAGCCTGGAACCTTCATTGTTCCCTCTTCCCCTTCCCTTCTGTGCTGACATTTTGTTAGACCTTTCCTCTTCAGTGCATGGAATAGTAGGAAGGCTCAAGGAGGCCTCCTATCGTCTCTTGACTAGTCAAACTATGCTTTCCAATTCTTCCTCTCTTTACGTCTTAGCGCATGGTGGAGTATTAAGAAACAAGCTCACCACTTTGTCCCTTCAGCTCCCCCACTATGCTAGACCAAGGAAATATCCTCTTCATAGTGCATGGCATAGTAACCATGAACATTGAAGCCTTCCTAAGACACTATTGAGTTTGAATTCTCCCTCCTAATCAATCCTCCTCCTTTCAACCCTTCCATAGGCCTATCATGAGTTGTTCATTCAATGAGCTAGCTAGTGATAGATAGATGGTTTTAAGACTGATTTTTCCTTGTCATGAATTATTTTCATTGGAAGGAATACCTTCTTATCATAACAAGGTGATTCTAAAAGTATATATAAAGGATAAAACACAAAGAAACACCTACGAAGAAGAAGAAATAAATAGAGCCATCATGGAGACATGAAGCAAATCATGGACCAAAACAAAAAGAAGAAATTGCATGATGACTCAAAGGATTCCAAATTGATCCAAGACCCTTTGGAGGGTGAAGATAAGCAACAAAGTGGGTCCTTCATGAATATGAAGCATAAATCATATCTACTATCAAGAATGCAAGATGAAGCAGTAAGGAAGACAACTTGGCATTACCACCTCACTATGAGCTCCATGAAATCATTTTCAAGTTGTAACTTATACAAGTGTCATCACTATGTCATATGTGTCCATGTGTCTTTCTGCATCATCATGTGGAATGTAATGATGTGTTTCTAAGGACAATTACAAAATGTAATGTGTGGAACTCCAAGATTCATATGTGGAATATGAAAATTCACTTAATCATATATGGACAAAATTTCATTTAGATAAATCCAAAAGTCATTTAGAAATTGAAGAGTGCTTAGAAGTCCAAAGGTCATAATGAATTTCATGAGTTATTAGGGTAACTCAAGATTCATGGGGATATTAAATGTCATTCCCCTTGTTATAAAATCAACCTCATAATTCAAGCAAAGAGATTTTGGAGGCTTAAGCTTTGGAGAGATAGTCTTGGCTTATATACTTGGAATAGGAGAGAAAACTATTCTTTGGAGAAGCAAGAAATGACTTAATGTTCCACTACTAGAACTAGTGCCTCGTCATTGTAACTGTGTACTTGTATCTTTCACCTAATTGAAACTCAATGAGCCAACACATTTTCATGCATGTATCACAATTTTTTAGGACTATTCTTGGGATGTTTACAATACATGTTGTATTAATATGTACCTAAGAAATTGAACTATTTTGGTGGATTTGGTACTCATCTTGTTGAATGTGTGTTTTATTTTCTTTAACAATCATTATGTGAACTATTTTTTTAACGAACCTTTTCATGCTCTCATGTCCCTCTCTTAGATTGGTACTATTACTTGCTTCTAGAGACTCAATTTCATCTCCCGCTTGTGAAGGTCTCCTTTTATACATTGCAATAAGTGTTACACAATGTCAACTTACTTTCTTATTAAAGGATTATGTATATGATCTCATATGTTATCAATTGAAACAAAGGTAAACCTTAAGTTATGGTAGTCATAATGATACTATATATGGGGCTCCTACTCCAAATAGTGTGAGGTCTAATTGGGACTTCACATTGGGGAGACCCCCTGTATGTTTCCGATATCCAACGCTGTCAAAAAAATATTATTCTTTTGGATGTGCTTAAGGAATTGAATAATATCTAATAATTCATTATTCTATCTTGGTGGGAGCACATATTTTTAATTACCAATATGATTCCTTCTTCTTGTGTTTCCCTCTTTTACTTTCTAAATTTTATCATTCAAAACCTGCCCTATATTTTTCCCTAAATTCCATATATTGAGAAAATTTGGTGCATATAAAACTATTAACTTCCAAAAAAAATTGGTAAATGGAAAAAAAATACAATGAGAAATTAAATTTGAAGCAATTGTATTAGTTCTGATAATATTGTGATTATAGTTTCTTGCTTTGAAGCTATTGAGTATTAAAGAGACATTCAAGTGAACTTATCCACCATATTGTAAAAGTTTTTCATGGATAAACTCCTTGCAACTTATAAGTTAGGAATCTTGAACAAGAAGCTCTAAATGATGGACAATATTTACTAACCTTTCTCATGGTGTGACTATCATCTTTGGCTACTATTACAACCTTGAATGTATATGTAAGAATTCTTTCTTCTCCCTTAAAATTTGCTACCCACCTTCTATATGGTTTGGTTATCTCATTCTAGGGATGAAGCTCAAGATGTATCATGTAGTTCCCAATATTTGAAATTCCAGTGTTTGGTCAATTTGTGATGGATATAAAATTTCTTGCTATTTTTTTAGATTCTATATACTCTCTTCTTGTTTAAGTTCTTTATGAACCTTTTAATGGAGCCTTGAGAAAGTTATCATGATATCCTCTTTCTTTTGGAGATAATATGGCTTGTTGTATAAAGTTTTTTTTCTTTTATTTTAGTGCAAAACCACAAGGTGGCATCTATAAGGTATACATGAGAAAATATGACCAAGGTATAACACCAATTTTTGGTACTACCAAGCTTTGGTATCCACTTGATTTGGCACCTAATATTAGATCTACCACTCTTAGACTAAAACTTGAGTTAGCCAAGTTTCAAAGCATACTCTATAAATCGATTACCTAAACCTTTATTGAAGAGAAATAAAGCAGAAAACATAGAATGGAAAACACATAAAGATATGTGAAGTGCACAAATATTTTACCCTAGAAATCCTTCATCAGGAAAACCAACCAACCTTTGAGCTTCACTTCTCTTTATATTCTCCATCAAGTATGCTGCCATCTTACAATCAATTTCAACCTTGGTCCACACCTAATACCAATGCACTCATTACATCACCCTTGATCTATGACCAAGAATTTTATTCATCAACCATGCATCATGCCCTATTTATAGGAATATTCTTAAATAAGTCTCACTAATTTGTAGGACCCAAATTAGTTATAGAAGGTTAACTTTCATTGGGTAATATTCCAAGAATATTAAGATTATTTTGACATAGTTTCATTGTAGTCGATCACCACTTATCCACTATTCTACCATTGGTATTTGTTGACCATACACGTCCTAAACTACAATTCCCTTAAATTTTTCCATCAACTATCTATTTCTCCATCGAACTTGAATGTGATTCTTGTCTTCACTTCACTGGTGATTTTGACTTAAGTCGATCCACCTTGACCAACCACTCAACTGACTGCACTCTAGTCGAGTAAGTTTATTTTGTGAAGAATATAACACCTCAATATTATACCACTTTTTGTCTTCTTTGCAAAAACATGATATACCATGGAGTCGGTGAACTAGAGAAACAATTCCCATTAGCTCTCTACACCAAGAGAAATTCACAACATTCACCTACTTCACAAAAAATTCTACAGTGTTTTCTAAAGTGTCTACCATATCTAGAAACATTTTTTTATTTTCCACCATCTCCTTGAAAAAATGGAAATATACATCAATGTATTTTATTTGAATGGTAATCCCACGTTATTTTCCAAGGAGATTATGTTATGGCTATTGTAACCTGTCCTTACAACTTGTTGACTAAAATTGATATTTGAACACAACCTTTGCGACTATATTTTTTCCTTACTAGAATAGGTGGTTGTGATTTATTTAGCTTCCATCATTGATATTGTGACAATTGATGATCCAGGAGGATCTCCAAGTACAAGTGGCTTTAAATTTACTACAAAATCGAAGTGGTCAGAATGTGGCAAACTCAGTACCAAGTTGAAATTCTCGTCGCCCTAATTCCAATGGCATGAATGACACTCAATTCTGAGCCAGTATGGGGAAGATAGAGCTAGTAAAAGTTCAAGGTTGACTTGTACATGTGGCAGACTTAAGGAGGCAGAAAGTTGGCAGAATTTGCCGCCATAATCCGGTCAGTTTTCCAGGAAAAATTGTAGGACGATTAATTTTTCCAATAACCTCAAGGTTCGAGAAAAATAAAAATATGGCCATATATATATATATATATATATATATATATATATATATATATATATATATATATATATATATATATATATATGACATATAGTTGAGGGGGTTGCGGGGTTGGTGGCCTGCCACCTATATATATATATATATATATATATTATTAAACCAAAATAATTTTTTTTTGGGGGCAGGTTGTCAACCCTGCCACCCCTGATCATAACATTTATCCACCATAAATAACAGTGGGCGGGCCACCTATGGTGGACCTGACCCAACCCCCAGAGCCAATAAAGGAGAGGTCGACGGGTATCGAACCCGCGCCGACCACGTGGGTTGGTCTGCCACCATGCGGCGGCCCCAATATATAAATCAAATCACACGATGGACAAAAAAATAATGTGCCATAACTATTTTGAGAGGGGCAGGATTTGATCCCTCACCCCCTCTCTAACCACTCGCCTCAATAATCCAACGCACCAACAGTTGTTCATTGAAAAATCTGCCCACCCACAAATATATGATCCTATTTCCATAGAGCAACGGGCCAGAGAGAGAGAGGGGTACCTGCGTGGATTTCAAGTTTTAATATTTTTTATTGCAGGAGCGCGGAACCATGAGCAGACAGAGGGGCGAAACCTTTCCCAGAGAATAATGAGGGGCATTAAAAAGATTCCTTGAGGTCTAGAACTTTCTAGAGTTAGAATTTGACAAATTTTATGTCGATTTTACACCTCTCAATGACAAAAACTCAAATGCGACGTTCGTTTCAGTAGCAAAGCTTACCATTTTTTGGCCATTTTCTAGATTGGAGTGACGGTGTCAAATTCGCAAGTGTGGATAGTTGATTTTATGCCTCTCGATGCCACGAATTCGATGGTGCAACCAGATTCAGCCGCTGAGTATCCACTTCTTCAGCCAACTTCAGGGGTTGAGGTATATGCAGTATTGATGTCATGTGATTCTTTTATCATTTTTTGTGAGATGTAATATGTTTTTTAGATCCCTGCTTGATGTATGTCATGGGATATATGTTTCTACTTCATGTGAGATGTATTCACCATGGATTGTTATTTTTTATTGAGATCCCTATGTAACCTTGATGAAGGGATCCTCATCGTCACCTCGTGTGAGATTATGTCATGCTGATAGGAGGCCTATTTTGAGTGAGAGTTCCTATAGCGAAATGTCTCATGGAGATACAAGCCACTCATGTTGAGGGCATATATCCTTGTATGAAAAAAAACATATTCCATATACATCATTACCAATTCAAACACTATATGAAGCGGCCTACCCCATCTTGACACCGAGCTGGAAGACATAGCCCACACTAGGTGAACTCCCTTATCAACGTCTCGTGTTCTTATGTTGTTGATTGTTCTCTTGTTCCCTCTTCTTTACAACATGCATATATGTTCATTTATGCTCTTTTAAATGAAATTATAACCACATCACAGAAGTAAAAGGTCTTGGATGAATCTGGCACTGAAGGAACCCAGATCAAGATGGTATCAGAGCGGTATTCTTGCTGATGTGAATTTCGAGCATGAACAATGATTGAATGTGAAAAAATGGAGGATGACAAAGACATGCACGCGTCCATGCTCAGAATTTCCAAAATGGTGGACATGATGTATGAAGCTTATGAGAGACATCATAAAAAAATAAGCAGAAATCAATGCTCCATCCACACCTTCCAGTGATCATTCATATTATTCATTATCTTTTCATCATTTGCATGAGGAGATCAACCAAAAAATTCAAGCAGAGAAAAATGAATTAAGGAGGCTTATACGACAAGAGAAAGAGGAGAAGCAAATATTGGAGCTTCAGTTGCGAGCGGCGGAATAGGCCTTGGAAAAATTGAACCGCAAAAAAGGCTTAGAGAAGACATCATCACCTTATTCTGAATCAATAGTTGAGGTAAACAATGCTGATTTCTCTTTAGTTTCATCTTCAAATGCTATTATTTCTATTGGAAATGTGGAGATACTCATTACAGGAACTGGCACGAGACTCCTTCCCAAAATGGGGTACAAAGGAGGAGGACTTGGTGTTAATGGCCAAGGCATAACTCAGCCATTGGAGGTTGTGCAGATACCTCGATTCACAGGTTTTGGATACACTGAAGGATAGTGATCAAATGTGTCAGAAGCTTCCAATACATGGTTGAAACCATTGGGGAAAGAGAATGATGGGAACACTTCACCATCATCCTATGACAATGCACATTGCATAGAAAGAGCTGAGGAAAACTCTTATCACCATGATTTCACCAAATACCAACAAGAAGTGTATAACAAGTCTTGATATTCTAATGTTCATTTTGATTACAATAATGTTGCTAATAATGAGCATAAATCATGTCATCAAAAAACATGTAGTTTTTGTGGATTACATAACCATGTATTTGCTGAGTGCTAGAAGAGAATGGAAACACAAAAGAGGATGAGGCGTGAAAGGCCTTCTCCACACCAGGGAAAGAAGAAGGTAAAGGAGGTATGGAGGAAGAAAACTCAATGTAGTCATCGCGAAAAAAGTGGTCATCAAAGAGCCATGTGTTGGAGGCTCCATCCAGTGCAATTCCTTTAGGACAAAGCGCCAGTGTAGGAACCAGTTGAAACAATTGTTCGACAAGTGAATGCACCACAAAGAGATGACCCACTCACTTTGATAAGAGAGAGATGGTTTTTCTAGGTGTGGTAGTGTGTTTTGGCCTTATTTTTGTAAATCGTGTGTTTCAATTTAAAATGTAAAAGTGATGATGTGTTTTCCATCACTTGTTAAGCAACATTAATGCTTTGGCCTTGTATTGATAACTGGGGTATTGTTTCCATATTAATGTAAGCTTGACCACCGAGCATGTGTTATAAAATCGTGGAAAGTATGGGATGCTTGGGTCATATTTGGTCATATAATTGATCATGTTTGAAAAAGATTGTACTACAGGTTTGCAGAGGGTGCAGGTGTCGGCTCATCACTTATGGCTCCAAAGAACAAAGGTGAAGGAGAAGGAAGGGTGACCTGTCAGGACACTTGTGGTGCAGACAGGGTACAAATAAGTTGCATATTATGTTCATGCTTTTGGAGGACCAAAATCTCCTTAATGGAGAGGATTGATCTAGGAGGATCTCCAAGTACAAGTGGATCTAAATTTACTCCAAAATTGAAGTGATCAGAATGTGGAAAAATCAGTATCAGGTTGAAGTGCTCGTTTCCCTGATTCCAACGACGCGAACAACATTCAATTTCGAGCTAGTATGAGGAATATAGAGCCAGTAAAAGTTCAAGGTTGACTTGCACATGTGACAAGCTTAAGGAGGCATCAAGTTGGCAGAATCCGGCACCAGAATCCATCCAGTTTTCCAGGCAAAATTGTAGGAAAATTAATTTGTCTAATAACCTCCAAGTTCGAGAAAAGTCAAAATATGGCCATAGTTATTTAAAAATAAAAAATATATATAAAAATGGGTGGCATGCCATCAACCCCGCCACCCCCTCAACTATATGCCATATATATTATTAAAGAAAAATCAAATTTTTTGGGGGGTAGGCTTTCAACCCCGCCACCCCCTCAACTATATGCCATATATATCATTAAAGAAAAATCAAATTTTTTGGGGGGTGGGCTTTCAACCTCGCCACCCCCTCAACTATATGCCATATATATTATTAAAGAAACTTCAAATTTTTTGGGGGGTGGGCTTTCAACCCCGCCACCCCCTCAACTATATGCCATATATATTATTAAAGAAAAATCAAATTTGTTGGGGGGTGGGCTTTCAACCCTGCCAACCCCTCAACTATATGCCATATATATTATTAAAGAAAAATCAAATTTGTTGGGGGGTGGGCTTTCAACCCTGCAAACCCCTCAACTATATGCCATATATATTATTAAAGAAAAATCAAATTTGTTGGGGGGTGGGCTTTCAACCCCGCCACCCCCGGTCATAACATCTATCTACCATAAATAGCGGTGGGCAGGCCACCTCTGGTGGACCCGACCCAACCCGCGGAGCCAATAAAGGAGAGGCTGACGGGTATCGAACCTGCATCGACCATGTGGGCCGGCTCGCCACCATGCGCCGACCCCAATATATATATCAAATCACACGATGGACAAAAAAATAACGAACCATAACTATTTTGAGAGGGGCGAGATTTGATCCCCTGAACCCTTTTCAACCACTCGCCTCAATAAGCCAACGTGCCAATAGTTTTCCATTGACAAATTTGCCCAGCCACAACTATATGAACCTGTTTCCATAGAGTGATGAGCCAGAGAGAGAGAGAGGTACCGATGCGGACTTTGAGTTTTAATATTTTTTTATTGCAGGAGCGTAGAACCATGAGAGGCCAGAGGGGCATAACCTTGCCCAGAGAATAATGAGGGGCATCATAAAGATTCCTTGAGGTCCATAACTTTCCAGAGTCAAAATTTGACAAATTTTATGTCAATTTTACACCTTTCAGCAACAGAAACTTAATGGCAATGTCTGTTTCAACATCAAAGCTTCCCATTTTTTGGCCATTTTCCATATTAGAGTGGCGGTGTCAGATTCCCAAGTGTGGATACTCAATTTTATGCCTCTCGAAACCATGAATTAGATGGTGCAACCAGATTTAGCTTCTGAGCATCCATTTCTTCAGCCAAATTCAGGGGTTGAGGTATATGCGGTATTGATGTCATGTGCTTCTTTTATCATTTTCTGTGAGATGTAATATGTTGTTTAGATCCCTGATTAATGTATGTTGTAGGATCTATTTTTCTACTTCATGTGAGATGGATTCGCCATTGATTTTTATGTTTGATTGAGATACCTATGTAACCTTGATGGAGGGATCCTCATCGTCACCTCGTGTGAGATTATGTCATGCTGATAGAAGGCCTATTGTGAGTGAGAGATCTTGTAGCATAACGTCTCGTGGAGAGACACACCACTCATGTTGAGGGCATATATCCTCGTATGACAAAAAACATAGTCCATGTACATCATCACCATTTCTAGCACTATATGAAGTGGCCTACCCCATCTTGACATTGAGCCCGGAGACGTACCCGACACTAGGTGAACTCCATTATCAACATCTCATGTTCTTATGTTGTTGATTGTTGTCTTGTTCCCTCTTCTTTACAACATTCATATATTATCATTTATGCTCTTTTAAATGCAATCCTAACCACATCACAGAAGTAAAAGGTCTTGGATGAATTTGACACTAAAGGAACCTGGATCAACTGAGCACCACTTACTCATCCAACTAATATCTACATAGAAAAATTTGGACATATATTGCTAGTTGACCTTCTCTTATCGATACCAATAACCCAGTCAATATCGATAAAACTGTGTGCATTTTTTTCCCCATCAATTCCAAGTGTCAATCACTTCCTGCATTATGATTCTAGAAATCCCTTGGTAGCATATCACATGATAAATCATGTAATTAAAGAATATAAATACTCTCTTAATAACTATCTACTGACACTCTAGTGCTCTTTTCTAGGTGGCAACATGTATTTGCTCAATACTCGCATTGCATGAACAATTTCCAATTGTATTGTTTCATATATTAGAGTGTCAAAAAAACTAGAATAGGCAGCACATTCCATGTCCTTTATTTCTTCTCATGTCATTGGACACTATTCAATAATTAGTCATTCCCCTACAAAAAATGGTACCCTTACCGATTTGTAGCCCTGCATGTTGAAACATTTTTGGAAAATTTCAATTTACTTCCTTTGATTTACCAGTAGTTTCCTAACTTCCCAATGTCTCTTAATATTCATTACTAGAATGAAATTTGAAACATTGAGATCCTCAATGTTGATTTTGTAGGATAGTTTCATCTTCACCTCCTTGATTACACCTATTTTTTTTTTACTGGAAACATGTCATTGAAATACAACACTACATATATGAAACGATTTACTTTTGACTTGGAATATACACAATGATCAACTCTCTACTTCTCACAAATCCTAATCCCTAGATGCATGAATTTAACTTATGGTACCATATCCCGTGTGATAGATTTAGACCATAAAAGGACTTCCTTAGCTTTCAAACTAGCTTCTCCTTTCCCTTTACTTCAGTTCCTTCAGGATATTTAATGTATATTTCCTCTTCAAAGTCCCCATGGACAAATATTGTCTTCAAATTTAAAGATCAAATCCTATAATTATAGACATCAATAATCTAATGGACTTTAATTTTAAAATACGAGAGAAAATATCATTGAATTCGGTCCCTTTGACTTGGGAATAACCTTCACTGCTAGTTGAGTGTTGTACTTCTCAACTTGACTTGTTGCATTCAAATTCTTTCTCAAAACCCACTTGAAATCAATATATTTCCTTCTATTAGGTAACTTGACTAAATCCCATGTCTCATTATTTTGAAAATATTTTGTTTCTTTGGCCCTATACCAAGTTGACTTCCTCATTAACTAACCTAGTATCATCATCAACAGTAGATAAGACAAAAGAAAAATGGAAATCAAGGGGACTATACCTTTTATATTATTTACTTACTTGATGAGACCTCTTTAAGACCCAAATCTATTGTTCCACCTCTTTGTACGTTTCAATTGACTCATCTGAATCACTTTCCTCTTTTTTCAAGTCAAACACCAAATTTTGTGGTTCCTCCTCCTTTGGAACATCTTCAATCTTGGAATTACACCTAGCCTCCCTAAATATCACATCTCAACTATAAAATATATTCCTTGTCACCAAATTCCAGAACTTATATCCTTTCATTCTGTTGGTATTATTTTATGGCTATCTTTTTCTTCTAAAATTCCATCATTTATCCACCATTTTCTTCCATAAATCCCTTATAGTTTATTGAAATTGATTAATGTAGAATTATAATTGTTATTTTACATTAAATTTAATTTATGGAATTTTTGTGTTAAAAATTGAAAATTTTCAAGAAAATTACAGGATGTGATAACTTCCTGTAAATGGTTTATGTTCTGACACGTGGCATAGCAGGTAGATCAAAAAAAAGGACAAGGACGTGATCTAGGATGTACACACATGATGAAAAATCTATCGAACATCAGATTTGAAGCTCCTGAATAGCCGGTCAACGCTGGTCAAACCCAGCCAATCTAGCAGAAAAATCTGAAGTCATAATTAATGAGCTTGATATTTTGCCTATGATTAGGAACTCTAAACTAATTCGATCTGTTTTGGAGATCAATTAGGATTAGGAGGAACGAAAATAGCCTCTTTTGATTGTAATTTTGATAAATAAGAGAATGGAAGCATGTAATATACTAATGATGCTAGTGATAATATTGAATGTAAGGGAAGACTTGAGACTGTATACGTGCTTCAGAACTCTATTTTTAATGTAACTCATTCCCAGATCTTAATCAGAGACAGAATTTCATCATTTATGGTGTTTTTTTGTTAGCGTTATCATCAATTGATGTTTTCCAAGTGTGCCTTCAAAGCGTGGAAGGGCCCCCATGTGAAGTTGATACACTTTCTTTACATTTCCATTAGATTTAGTATTCAGATCTTATTAGTATTTTATTTCATTTTCATGCTTTTGAGTTCATCGATTTTGAAGTGCTTGTGATTTTATTCATCATTGATATTTCATGATTCATAGTAGTAATTTGAGAATTTGATTGCAGGATTAATGAACAGTCCTTGTAAGAGGTTTAATTGAGTATTGAATCTCAAATCATTTCTGTGATCTCTTTTTTAATGAATTTGATTTTTAGTATTCTTTAGTGTGTTACTTTGAAAGAGTTTTTGTGAACTATAACCTTGTAAGAGGATTGAAAACTCAGATTAGTAGCACTCTATTTTTAGAATAGTAGATCAGATTTAGTTACATAAGTGTTTAAAGTGTGAAAGGAACCACATTCCAATCTCTTGTAAAAGAGTGTTGGAGCCTATCACAATAAACATTTACCTAAGCAAATAGAACAGATCCTTTTAGGTATATAAACATTAGACATGTGCCTCTAAGATTACCTACCTTGGTTGACAATAAATTGAGCCTAATCTAGAACCCTATATTGGTCTATACATTTTTGGCACCGTTGCCGGGGAGGCGCAACTAGAGGATTTATAAAAAAAAAAACAATAAAAAAAAACAAATAAAAAACAAACAAAAACACAGATTTAATTTTAATTCAACATTTTAGAAGTCATGGTTACTTATGTCTAGACCTAGAGATGATAAAGGTAGATTCATAAAAACCCCCCATCCAAGAACTAATCCACCATTAGGGGCAGACCCTTTAGAGAGGATTGAACACACAACTCCAGCTGGGAAAGTCACTGTACACTAATTAGAGGACAAACAAAAATTAGGGCAGAGACTCACACTCATAGAGAGACAAATTTTATTGGTGTATGAATCAAAGAAGAAACATCTCCCTGAATCCTCTATAACAAGAGAAAGTAGCAAAACAACCCAACAATCTCTCCTCGAACCTACTGATTTTGAAAAATCTGAAGAAGGAGAAAAATCAATAGAACAACCTTTCTTTGAAACAAGTGACACTGAACAGGAAATTAAATCAACAGAAGAACCTATCAAAATGACTGAGGAAGGAGGAGGATCAGCAAGAGGACCCACTCCTGAACAACTTAGAGAATATGAGAGATAACAAGAAGAAAGAAGAAGACAAAGAGAGGTTGAACTGAAACAAAGGCAAGATCAAGATCGAAGAGATGAGGAAGATTCAACCTTTAAATTTCCTATTCAAGAACTAGGAGAAAACAATGATGAAGAAATAAAAAATGAAAAACATACCTCCATCTGTGCTACCAAACTTTTATGGCATGGCTTCAGAAGATCTAGATTCATTATTGTTTGAATTTGACATAGTATGCCAAACATATGGTTACACAGATGATGCCCATAGGCTTAGACTCTTCCCAACAACACTAAAAGCATCGGCATTAAGGTGGTTCATGGGACTTGGTGAACATGCAATAATTGATTGGGATGGCATGAGAAGATTATTCTTAAAGAAATACCAACCTTATTGTAGATCAAGAGATTCTAAAGATGATATGTTTAGAATGAATCAACAAGAGGATGAGAGCTTAGAGGAATATTTGGAACGATTTGTTTACAATTTACAAAAATCAAAACACAGAACCATGTCTCCTGATCTGATCCGAACAATATTTTTGAAAGGCATTCGAGAGGAATACTTAGATGATCTTAATTTTATGGGCAAAGGTGATATTTCAACATTGCCTTTCGATGATATTGCTGATTTATGTGAAAAATATTCTAGGAGAAAAGCTAGAAAAGGAAAAAGAACCATATCATCCAAAGCCACAAAATCTGCTTCAACTAGTGTCACAAGGGCTGAAATAGGAAATTTATTAGAAGAATTCAAAACATACCTATTAAGTACCTTAGGAAATCAAATTGACACCTTGAAAGCAAAGAAAAGACAGGAATACGAAGACCAATTAATGGTTGTCTTTTGCCCAAAATGTCGGAAGAAACATGCTTTGAAAGACTGCCCTTTAGAAAATGTTCAAAATGTTCAAGTCTGTGCCTTTTGCACTGAAAATCGTGATATATTTTATTGCTCTAAAATCAAGATTTTGTAAAATTGTAATTTGGAAGCTAACTCAGATATGGAGAATGTATATTTCATGGGTGCTAAGAGACCATGGCAACCAAGACCTCCACCTCCAGGTATGTTTCCAAACCAAAATTTGCAATTTCCTACACAAGATCAGATGCATGTTCAGAATTCTTGGAATGTTCCCATGCCATGGCAACACCAAACTTACCCAAAACAACAATGGAAACCATTTCAGCAATACTCTCAACCATACCAACAATATCCTCAACCATACCAACAATATCCTCAGCCATATCAGCAGTATCCTCAAACATATCAACAATATCCTCAGCAACAATTTGTCCATCAACCTCAAAACACTCAACAAACATTGCCTGCTCCTCAACCAATAAATCCACCTCAATTACAGCTTCCATCTAACCAGCCTCCTAGACCTACTCATATTCATGCTCAACCTGTACCCAATCCAAATAATAGAGCAGATAGACCAGCTTACAGTGTAGATGAGGGACCATCTTATCCCACTCTACCTTTACAAAATATCGAGCTTAGGTCTGGTAGGATACTTCAAAAATAACCTCCAGTAGCTGAAAAAAAAAAAGAAAACAAAGAAAATGAAGATGAAACTCCAACTCAAAAGAAACAAAATGATGACATCCAAAATAAACAAATGCAACCAATGCATCCACCACCTTTTCCAGAAAGATTCATCTAAGAAAAAAATCCCATGTCTTTACCACAGTTTGATGTTTTAGATGAGCTAAAGAATGTCTATATAAAAATTCCACTACTTCAAGCCATAAAATACATTCTGATATATACTAAAGCAATCAAAGAACTATGTCTGAAGAAGCCTACAAAGAAAAGACTTGACCCACAAACTATTCATGTTATTGGACATCTAGTTGGCCTTATGACAAACACCATTTCAATGGAAAATTATGTTGATCCTGGTATTCCCAGAGTCACTACAATCATTAACAACATACCTATTCCAAACACTTTAGTTGACCTTGGGGTTGCAATAAATGTGATGACCCTTGAAACAATGAAAACAGTGCAACTCACAAACTTGCAATACACACCAATTGTCTTAGAACTAGCTGATAGGTCTAAAGTGATTCCTGAAGGGATTTTGGAGGACATAATTGTTTCACTGGACTCTTGGGAGTATCTAGTTGAATTTTTAGTTCTTCAACCAAAATCTAAATTAGGAGGACACCCTATCATTCTTGGTAGACCATGGTTAGCAACTGATGATGCATTCATAGGGTGTAGATCAGGTAATATGATTATTTCACGAGGAAATGAAAGGAAACAACTCACTCTGTACCCATCAGCAAAATCACCAGTAGTAGAAAACAAATTATGGCTCGATGACAAATACAATGATAAGGAAGAACTTCAATCTGTTTTCAGCATCAATCAAATCTATGATTTTCAAGAACATAATAATGATGATTTGGTAGAATTGTTCCTTTCTCAACCTGATATTTCTGAAGAATTAAGAAATGAACAATATAATGTTGCAGATCAACTTTTAGCACAAATTTTTCAAGAAACATGTACCATTCAGTCTTTGCAAACATTATTTGAAAACATTTTTCCCATTCAATCTATCACAAACACATAGAGTAAGACCATAGAGATCAGTCCAGGAAAAACATTGAATATTAACACTCACCTAGACTTATCTCAGGAAGAGAAATTGATTCAATTATTGAGAAAATATTAGAAAACATTTTCTTGGGACTACACCGATATGCAGGGAATCCATCCTGAAACATGCACTCACCATATTTACACAGATAGTAATATAAAACCAGTGAGGAAACCATAGAGAAGAATGAATCCCATTCTTCAGGATATTGCTAGAGATGAATTACAAAAACTATTGAAAGTCAATTTTATTTATCCCATCTCTGACAGTCAGTGGGTGTCTCCATTGGTAGTAGTGCCCAAGAAAAATGGTAAGTGGAGGATTTGTGTTGACTACAGAAAATTGAACAAAGCAACCCTCAAAGATTATTTCCCACTACCATTTATTGACCAAGTTTTTGACACATTAGCTAGGAAATCATCATTTTCTTTTCTTGATGGTTTCAGTGGCTATAACCAGATTAGGATAGCCTTAGAGGACCAGGAAAAAACAACTTTTACTTGTCCCTGGGGCACTTATGCCTATAATGTTTTACCATTTGGACTTTGTAATGCTCCAGCTACATTCCAGAGAGTTGTATTAGCTATTTTTGCTGATTTAGTTCATGAGTGTGTTGAAGTTTATATAGATTATTTTTCAATGTATGGTAATTCATTTGAGCATTCATTAGAAAATCTTGAGAAAGTTTTGAAGAGATGTATTGAAGCTAATCTATCCCTGAGCAATGAAAAGTGTTTTATGATGCTAAATGAAGGGGTAGTATTGGGTCATTATATTTCTTCTGAAGGCATTAAAGTAGATCCATCAAAAATCCAAATCATTGTCAATTTTCCAATTCCGAAGACTCAAAAAGAGGTAAGAAGCTTTCTTAGGTATGCAAGATATTATAGAAGGTTTATTGAACATTTTAGTAAAATATATTTACCTCTCTTTAAGCTTCTAGCAAAAGATACACCTTTCAACTGGAATGAAAATTGTCAGAAAGATTTTGAAACACTCAAAGAAAAGTTGTCAACCACACCAGTTTTAAAAGGACCTAATTGGACCCTACCCTTTCACATCTTTACAGATGCATCTTATACTGTAGTAGGTGCCTCATTAGGCCAAAAAGAAGAGTCTTTGAATTATGCCATCTATTTTATTAGTAAAAATCTGACACCTGCATAATTAAACTACACAGTCACTGAAAAAGAAATGCTTGCAACCATACATGCTGTGAATAAATTCCGACATTATATAACCGGTTATGAGGTTTTTGTGCATACTAACCACTCTGTCATTAAGTATCTAATGAACAAACCAATCACTAATGGCAGAGTTACTAGATGGATGTTATTACTACATGAATTTAATCTTACAATGTTAGATAGACCAGGTAAAGAGAACCAGGTGGCAGATTTTCTTTCTAGACTCTAGAATTCAGGTGAGGTTGTTCCACTTGAAGATTCTTTTCCAGATGAAAATTTATTTGCAATTTCAGTAGTAGATCCATGGTATGCTGACTTAGCTAATTATTTTTCCACAGAAAAGACACCTCCATATTTTACTACAAAGGAGAAGAAGAGACTCATCAAACAAAGCGCTAGATATTCATGGGTTAATGGAGATTTATTTTACACTGGATATGATATGATTATTAGAATATGTGTAAGAAATGATGAAATAATTGATATTTTAAAATCTTGTCATGATGAACCCTGTGGTGGGCATTTTGCAGGAAAAAGGACAACATTCAAGATCCTTAGTCTTGGCTACTATTGGCCATCAATTTTTAAGGATTCCAAGAAGTATGTGAAAAGTTGACAGTGGTCAAAGAATGGGTAGACCAACAGCTTCAGATGAAATGCCACTTCAGCCCCAAGTACATTTAGAGCCATTTGAAAAATGGGCTCTAGATTTCGTGGGACCCATCAATCCACCTTCAAAGGGAAAAAAGTACATTTTAGTATGTACTGACTACGTGACAAAATGGGCTGAAGCAAAAGCACTTGTCCGGACAACTGAACAAACAATGGTAAACTTCCTTTTTGAAGAAATTTTTGTAAGGTATGGAGTACCTAGAGAGATAGTCACAGATCAAGGTACTCAGTTTACTTCAAGGCTGGTTCAAGATATCACAGAAAAATATAAAATCAAGCACAGGAAAAGTACACCTTACCATCCACAGGCCAATGGCCAGGTGGAATCTACAAATAAAACTTTAGAAGGAATTATCACTAAAACAGTAGCAATGAACATAAAGAATTGGGAGGAAAAGCTCAAAGATGCATTCTGGGCTTACAGAATCACGTGGAAAGATACTACATGATTTACACCATATCAGTTGGTGTATGGAAAAGAGGTAATTCTTCCTATTGAATTTCAGATACATACTTATAAAATGGCTGCAGATTTAGTTATTGATCTCAATGAAGCACAAAAGGAAATAATTATGCAATTGAACCAGTTAGATGAAATGAGGCAGCAAGCAGAGGAGAGAACAATTCTGATGCAGAAAAAAGGAAGCAGTGGCATGATTCACACATAAAGAAGAAAGAGTTTAAGGAAGGAGACTGGGCTTTACTCTTTGACTCCAAATTCAGAGATCATAAAGCCAAGTTCACAACACATTGGATGGGCCCATATGAAATAGTTCAAGTATATGAAAACGGATCAGTGAAACTTACTACAATTGATGGAGAAGGCAACACCTTTATTGTCAATGGACATAAGTTGAAACTCTATCATAAGCCCATTAGCAAAGAAGATTTTATTCGAACTGTATCTCAACAAAATGAGGTTGAGATATCACAACCTTCAGCTGTGATATCTCTATCTTAGTCATTTTAATTTCCTAAAAATAAAAAAAAATAAAAAAATAAATATAAAAATAATAATGGTTTAGATGTGAAAACTAGACTCTGGCACACTCTAAACCCGAATTCTTACTAGAAAACCAATCATTTGGCTGGTAAGAATTCATTGTTCTAGTTCTTTCCTGTTTTTTACAAATTCAATAATGACTTGAGGACAAGTCAAAGACTTAGTGGGGGAGAAGAAACAATGGTTTTTCCCTATCTCATCTCCTCATTTTCAATTTTTCAAGGAATTTGTTTCAGTAATTTAGTATTTCAATAAAAGAGTTGTTTTGTTCTAATCAGTAAAGGGACCTGTTCAAGCAACAAAATATGCAGTGGGACTTGTTTCAACATGATTATACAGAGGGACCTGTTTCAACATGATTATACATAGGGACCTGTTCAAAGGCTATATCAATACTACAAAACACCAGAGGGACCTGTTCAAAGACTGCATCAAAGGTACAAAAGGCTACTTCAAAATTTTTTCAAAGGTTGCCTATCAGAATTCGAATTAAGGCTACATCATCAAGGCTACATCAACACCAAAGATTAAAAAGCTTCACAAACATGGCTCTTCAGATTTTAAGGTATCTGTTATATTCAATTTCAAAGGGACCTGTTTCAGAAGATAAGGATCAGACAAGCAGATTGGTCACACCTGTACAAGCAAAATCATAATTTTATTAGCCAACAAGTGTAATGTATTGATTTTTTTTTTTTTTTTTTAGCATTTAAAATTCCTAGATTATTTTAGTGTTAAAAGTAATAATTATGATTGCTTATTATCAATTTCAAAAAGCCTTTTTATAACCTTTATACCCATATTCTTCGTAATATTCCTATATGCTCACTTCATTACCACTCTGCCTATTTCTATACGTTCATTTCTATTTCCATATCACATATAACATCATTATAAACCTTAGCCTATTCCTACCTACACCCTTAAAACCTTTTTATAAATTCATCATTTTTTTCAAATTGACCTCTGTCAAAAAAGTACCAACAAGTAGTGACCTTATTAGACGTCCAATGTAAAGACCCGACCAATGGGAAGACATCTGTTAAAACGCCTGTCCTCAATTGATTTCGTTCATTCCAATCACCAGAAGTACAAAAACGATCTTCCGACCCAAATCTGCTTATAAATGTATCCGCCATGATTTCATTATCAACATGATTTGCATACTATGCTACCATGATTATGCTTCTGCAAATCATTGTTGTTCCTCTGTATCTATGATTTGAACTCTTTGGAACACGCCTTCCGACTCTGCAAACAAGTTCACGGCCTCTGACAGTAAAACTCTGTTCTTTGCGCCATCATCATAGCAATTTCATCTTATGTTATCAAGCAAAATCAAGGTTGGCTGTTGAGTTTTTATTTTATAAAACTCTGAGTTCATAAAGCTAGTTAATGTTCGGATCTTGAGTTTTTAAAAATAAGAAGGCCGAGATAATAGGTGTTGAAAAGGGAGAAGATATAGTAGTCGGGGTTATTCAGAATCTTGATTTCCGCCCAGAATTTGAAGAGAAGCTCAGATATTTGAAGAAGTAAGTCTAGAAAATTGAGGAAGTTAGCCAAGACAGCTCAGTGGAATGCGAGAAGAGAGGTAAAAAGTTGAAAAACCCTAATTAAATTTTTATTTTACAGAGCATAAAAAAAAAGGGGGGTTAGAATAGAGATTTTTAAAATGACAAACAGAGCAGAGCTTGAGAAAATTGATAGCTCAAAATACCATGAAGACTGTGTTAAGATTTTTAAGGAAAAACATTGGTTGTCTTTTCTAGAGAAATTCAATGGAAAAAATGAAGAAGTTACAAAATAGTTTTCATTTTCATTTAATGGAGAAACAACTTTGATAGGAAATTTCTCTTTCAGAATCTCAGAGGATACAATAGCTCAGTCATTAGACATCAATCTAGAAGGGGAAAAGTATTTCAAAACCAAGAAATTTAGAGAAAAATCATGGACTCAGTTTATGTCTAGGTCAAGGGTTTCTTCTGTTAATTGGAAAAAGGGTGTTCCTAGAAGTTGGTTAATTCACCCATGGGACGAAATGGTATACATTCTTCAAAAATTTGTCACATGTGAGGGGCGTTACAACATAGTATACCTATATCACATAAAAATCTTGCTGCACTTAAAAGGTCAATGCACTATTAGGCTGCTCTATTTTCTTTTACAGAGTTTGACTAAAATGTCAAAGACCATTAAGAAACAAAAGGGTAATGAAGATAGAAGCTTGTATCATTTTGGTTTGATCAAAATTCTAATTGAATTTGAATTGCAGAAGAGAGGGATAACATGGGAAGGATTTTTAGTTGCCAATCAAATAAAAACCAAAGAAGATGAAAAGGAGAAACAAGGAAGCACATAGTTTATGGTTGATGTTGATGAGGAAACCCCTGAATTTAAGTCAAGCACTGTTGCTCAACCCATTAGTAGTGTGAAAACAAGAGAATGAGGCAAGAAGATGCCAAGAAAATTGCAAAAGACAAAATTTTCACTACTTACAGAAGAAGATCAAGGAGAATAAAAAGAAATCAAATACAAGAATATCAACCAGAGAAAAATGTGAATACACCAATGGAAATTGAAAGCAGTGCTAATTCACAGCCAGAACAAGGACCAGAAATGGAGACTAAAAGTAACAAGGGAGAAAGCAAAGAGCCAGTACCTACAAACAAGAAACGGAGAAAGCTAGAAAAACAAATTAAAGAACTAAAAGAGGAACTTATGGAAGCAAATATGTTAGAAAAATTCATAAAGAAAGAAAATGAAATGTTAAGAGCCCAGAGCAAGAAAATTCAACAGAAAAACGAGAAATTGAAGAGGAAATTCAAGGAACTTAAAACTGATCAGATTGAAATATGCAAATGGGCAACAAAATGGTACACATAGAAAAAGGCTCTCAAAGAAAAATATAAGAACATGAAGCATGAGTTTCAAGTTCAGAAGAATGTAGATGTATTGCTACAAGCAGCAGAAGTAGAAACAGAAACAGAACATAAAGGGAGCACATCAGGTTAGCATGAGGACATGCTAAATCATTGAGTTTGGGGGAAATGTTGGTATTATTTTATGGCTATTTTTTTCTTCTAAAATTCCATCATTTATCCACCAATTTCTTCCATAAATCCCCTATAGTTTATTGAAATTGATTAATGTAGCATTATAATTGTTATTTTACATTAAATTTAATTTATGGAATTTTTGTGTTAAAAATTGAAAAATTTCAAGAAAATTACAGGATGCGATAACTTCCTGTAAATGGTTTATGTTCTGACACGTGGCATAGCAGGTAGATCAAAACGAAGGACAAGGACGTGATCTAGGATGTACACACATGATGAAAAATCTATCCAGCATCAGATTTGAAGCTCTTGAATAGCCGGTCAACGTTGGTCAAACCCAGCCAATCTAGAAGAAAAATCTAAATTCATAATGAATGAACTTGATATTTTGCCTATGATTAGGAACTCTAAACTAATTCAATCTGTTTTGGAGATCAGTTAGGATTAGGAGGAACGAAAATAGCCTCTTTTGATTGTAATTTTGATAAATAAGAGAATGGAAGCATGTAATAGACTAATGATTCTAGTGATAATATTGAATGTAAGGGAAGACTTGAGACTGTATACGTGCTTCAGAACTCTGTTTTTGATGTAACTCATTCCCAGATCTTAATCAAAGACATAATTTCATCATTTATGGTGTTTTTGAGTTAGCGTTCTCATCAATTGAAGTTTTCCAAGTGTGCCTTCAAAGCGTAGAAGGGCCCCCATGTGAAGTTGGTACACTTTCTTTACATTTCCATTAGATTTAGTATTCATATCTCATTAGTATTTTATTTCATTTTCATGCTTTTGAGTTCATCGATTTTGAAGTGCTTGTGATTTTATTCATCATTGATATTTCATGATTCATATTAGTAATTTGAGAATTCGATTGCAAGATTAATGAACAATCCTTGTAAGAGGTTTAATTGAGTATTGAATCTCAAATCATTTCTGTGATCTCTGTTTTAATGAATTTGATTTTTAGTATGCTTTATTGTGTTACTTTGAAAGAGTTTTTGTGAACTATAACCTTGTAAAAGGATTGAAAACTCAGATTAGTAGCACTCTGTTTTTAGAATAGTAGATCAGATTTAGTTACATAAGTGTTTAAAGTGTGAAAGGAAACACATTCCAATCTCTTGTAAAAGAGTGCTGGAGCCTATCACAATAAACATTTACCTAAGCAAATAGAACATATCCTTTTAGGTCTATAAACATTAGACATGTGCCTCTAAGATTACCTACCTTGGTTGACAATAAATTGAGCCTAATCTAGAACCCTAGATTGGTCTATACACATTCCATCCTTGTACTTGATGAAAATACAATTGACTACATTAGTTATCCAACTTGCCCCTCTTCTCCTTTGGAACATGGAAAAAATCCTCATAGTCAAATAAATTGATATGTGTGAACGATTGAATATTATCGAACCATAGTTCACGTGGATTGTTGTTAATTAGCATTGATGAATACTGGTAATCAACTAGTATTGATTACCTTTTCCTATAATTATTGTCTCTGACTCACACCATTGAGTTGACATACTCCTTGCCTTTTCCATAAATGTCATAGTAATCCTTTTAATGACTCTATTCTATTCATATGTGTATCGATAATCATTTTTTTGTGCTATATTGTGCCATGGATAAGACTTTTCAAACTCCTTAGCATATAATTCACCTCCATTTTCAATTCTCAACACCTTTATCGTCATACCTATCTAATTTTGAACAAGATATTTAAACTCTTTGAATTTACCGAGAACCTCTAATTTATTACACACAAAATATAGCCATGTCATCCTAGAGAAATCATATACAAAGGAAAAACCATATAGAGATCCTCTTAGTGGTTGAATTGGTACAAGTCCAAACACATCACTATGTGTCAATTCTAGAATCCCTTTTCCCTTGCAATGCCAAAGGGTAAACTCACATGATTATGTTTTCATACATAATGCTCACAGAGTTTAACCTCCAAACAATAGTTGAGAAACCCTTTGATCATACCTTTTATTTTGTATAGTTTGAAAACCTTTCTCCTATCAGTTCTAGGAATGACTACACTATTGCATCCACTTGGGTTGACATGCCCCCAAAACTTGTGCAAGGCTAAAATCCAAACTCCTCTCATCGATACCATCACTGCAAGAACCATCTTGCATGAATCCTTCTTGAATATAGGATGCAGACTTTCCTCACCAATTTCTCTAACAATTATCATGTTTCTTTCCAAACTTGGAATATGTGTCATCCATGGAAATGTTATACTCTTCCCATATTTGAGCATAAGTTGAACTCAAACTCATACGAAAATCCTACTTGTTGAGTTGTCACCAAGGGAGACATTACCTCCCTCTTATTTCTCATATTCATAGAAACATTCCCTATGAATTTTCATACGAGAGGATTCTCTTGAGTTAATCAACCATACTTCATGATCTGAATTTTTTCTCATTGAAGCTAAGTACACGTCCCATCCTTCATCTACAAAGGTCCTTCCTTTGGTTAATTGTATATTCTTAGATCCCTTTATCTACTCAACAACCTTTGACTTACAATCTCTTTTATAATTCCTAACTTTACTATATTTCTAACATCTTCTCATTAATTGAATGAGAGATTTATATTTCCTCTTAGACCTATATCTCCATGTTATTTCACCTCAATCCTTCCATGTTATTTCACCTCATTTCATTTGAAAATAAAAATGCAACCACATCAATCACTATTGTGTTCATATTACTCCCAATAGCCATGACTAGGATATTTGATCAATCTAGTGAATAACATAATAGAATAATAAAATTCTCCTCCTTAGTAATTATGATATCCATAGATAGCCCACGTGGTGTAGAGCAGTCGATGATGGGGTGCACTGTTAAGGCACTCTGTCTGCAAGGTCACCGGTTCGAAACCCATGGCTGATTAGGATTAGTCTAAACTACCCAAAAAAAAAAATTGAATTATGATATCCATAGATAATAATTAATTTATCATAATATTTGATGCATTTAGGTGCTTTGTCACCAATTCAATCTCTTTCATGCTCAAAATATACACCTTCTTTTTAATAAATGACTTATTCCTATAGTGATCTTGGTGGTCTCAGCTTGTCTTAGAGCTAAATATTTTCAAGACGAGTTGCATTAATTTTCTGATAGATGGTCATAATCTTTCATAGCATTAGAGCATTCACCCACCCATTGTTTACTACCAAACTCTAATCCTTCATACTTTATCATGGGTTTAAATATGATGGGGTATTTAACATCTTGTCCATTCTTACCAAGTGCTTGGCCATTGTGTCCCATCTACTTCATTTATTTAGAGCATATACCACTAGCATATCATTCAAAACTATCAAAAGACTATTTTTCCAAATCAAAATGACAAAGGCCTTTGGAGGGTGTGCTTACCATGTTTCCCTTAGTCATTGTGCAAACATATTCTATAGAAGTATAAGGATTTATCTCTTCCTTTGTCACTTGGAATTCTATTGGACATTTTGTTAGCATTTATTCCTTAGATTTCAATTATTGCTATAGTTTTCCCATCATCTAAGTACACCTGTTTCCATGATGACCATCAAGTTGATTCACCTTCTCTCCTAACTACATAAAATAAACATTGAACAAATATTATTTCTAATTGTTATAAATTATCCATCAAATATTGATTCTCTTCCTAAATCTATACATTGATGGCTATAAATTATTCCAATATTTCTCTTTTTAAATCCTTACCCATGGTTTCTTTTATTCAATATGCACATGTTGAGTATACAATGCTATGATAAATATATTCATCAACATAAATTACCTCTCACTTTTTTAACATGCATAGTAAAATGTTCTTATTATGTTGGTTTATTTAACTTTGTTATGCTTTGTTTTGAACAAGTCACCACTCTGTAACGTCATACATTTTGGTTATGTATTTGCCTCATGAATGTCTCAAATTTCATATCTTCAAATTTTACTATGTAATTAGATATTGAAATCAAGACAACAAATTCACACAATCACGCAACATAGAACATAAAGAATTTCCCTTGGGAACCTAAACGAGAAAACCAAAATCAAAGGGAGAGGGCTCTAATGAATCTCATGCAACAATAGATTACGAATTAGGTTGAAAGATAAGTTTTTTATTCCTTTTCAAATGACTTAGGATCAAGGAAAAAGGAACACCCTTAACTTACTATTAACACACTTGGCTAGGGAAACACTGGTGCACAACATAGATTATTTTTTTCTTTGGATATTTACCAAACAACATTAAATGCCTTATTTTCTTCGTGTTGGATAGGACTCACCACTTCAATCCTATGGCGATTAAACTTTCTAACATAATTATGTCGACTCCTATTCCATGGAACCTAGTCTTTGGAAATAGCTTCAATCCTAAAATAATTCTTTGTGCATCATTCTTAGAAATTGGATCTCCTTCTTTTGGAGAAAAAATTATTTTGAGTTTCTAAAAGAAAACAATGACCTATTTGTAGCTTAAGTTTCTTCTCTATTAACCATAATCAATGGTTCTAGATATTGAACTTTAATACATGAATTCAATTTTTGGATCAATATCAAGTGCATGAAGATAATGAATACTTCTCTCCTTTACTTATGAATGCATAACTTCCCCTATAAATTGGAAAATCCATGAAGCACTAAAAAATTTGAAGAAACCCACTTTTTATGAGTGAGTGCATAAAAATTACTTCTCTCCTCTTCCTTTGTTTCCTTTTCTAGGAATAACCAAATTCCCCTATTAGTTTCTTTCCAATCCAACCTACATAAAAATCATATTAATCTCACCATCCAATGTTATGCTCCTACAATTTGGGTCCAAACTATTTTAATGTTCAAACTTGTTCCATCAACAAACAAGCCAACCTATAGAACCCATTTCACTTTCTCACACTCCATTCAATTTTTAATACTCATGGTATGCAGAAAAAGACAACCTCCCAAATATTTTCTAAGAGATAGATACAGACTTTCATAACATTTAAAATTCTATAGAATTTAAATAACTTTAGCTTTCCTAGAAACTGCCACATGTAACCTAGTGATTGGTAAGATGATCAACATGTCAACACTTGTGTTTCCACATAACTTTCCATGCAAATTTCCATTCTTGGTCACAGGGCATTTGCTTCTATTATGATGCAAAGGTTCTGCTGTGGTGTTGTTGACGCGGGTTTTAAGCACCCTAGTCAACAAGGGAGAAACGTCCCAGACCAGAGCTTTTCAAATATCCCTAGATGTTTGGTGTGGTCGTCCTCGACGAGTTTTAAAACTTTGTTAGCCTTCGGATTCCTCCTATTGCAAAGAAAAAACCAGTAGGAAAAAGTAATCCTAACTAACTATAGTTAACCTAAAAATAATCTAAAACTAATGTATAGTAACTATTGTTAATATTCCTGAGACTATAAGTTAATAATAATTAAATATAATACATCAATGATGAAATTAATAATACAAATGAAATAAGATAACCAAGAATGAGTAAAATAGTTGAAAGGACAAGACTGTATATTTCGTTACACTATTTGATTCTAATAAATTAATGCTACGAGTTAAGATATTATACAACAATCTGCTACAAAAAGATCTGCTATGAAATAATATAATAGAAACTAAAGAAAACTATTATAAACAAAAAATACAGAAATATGATACAAGGATTATCACCAGAACAAACTGTAACTCGTATGAAAGAAAAGAAATATAACCATTTGCAGAAATAGTAAGTGATGTAATTCCTAATTTTAATTTGTATATAAAATTATAAATTAAAATTAAAACGAAAGGAAATAATAATCCTTAATGTGAAATAAAAGACAAACAACTGCTAAAATGCAAGTCTCTTATCTTTTGAATGAACACAGATCAAACTGATTTTGTTTTCAAAATGGGCATAAAGAATGAATGCAAAATAATCTAACTGATGCAACCTACTTTCTATTTTCTAGACTGAGATACATAAGGTTACTGCAATAGTTACATAGAAGAAATTACCATCAATTTATTTATCTGTGAATCAACCAATAAACAAATAATCAAAACAAAATATAAATTCAAGAACTGCCACAACATATTAATTCAATTTGTTGTAAATATGACATTATCTGGACTCCAAATCTCTGGAATAAAACCACAGAAATCCAAAGCATATGTGTATGCCCAGATTGTTTACCTACCTACCTTAGGACGCAAGTCACTTGAGGTGATATTTATTGTATAAAAATGTGTTCAAACTAAATCAATGTAAGTCAGAAAAAAAATGTAATAAATTGCTAATTGTTTATGGAATAAAACCACAAAACAATAAATTCCATTTGTTGTATTATGAGATTTTTTTTTAAATAGAAGCCAATATATGGTAATATCAATGACTAGAATAAAACAAGTCTTACAACTCATAGTGTGATTCAGAAATAGTTCAGAGTCATACACATTTCAGAGTTATTATTATTATTATTATTCCTCCATGTAATATTATAGGTACCTACCCTCTTTAATGTATAAAATCCAGTGTTTTTATACAGGCCGAGAAACCAAAATACATCCAAAAATATTCCTAAAAAGTATCTAACTTTCCATTACAAAGATAGTTCAAACTAATGTTTTGGCTTGCTGGCCGAATTGTAAAAAGTAAAAGAAAAAGGCAAATGACTGATAGGGCATCCATGCATAGTTCACAACATGTACAGGTCAATCGAGAATATCCTTCATTGTAGGATCGAAATTCCAACATTCAGCTAATTTAAAGGACCTCTTACAACAAACAAACCAAAATTAAACATTGCATTGACAACAAGATAGGGTTGTTACAAAATCAAGGATTTGTAGCAATTCCTTTTTAATTTTAGTAAAATAAATTAAATAGAAACATACCTCAAAATTCCAAAATTCCCCAGCGTATATTAGAATAAAATATTTTACTTATCAAGACCAAAGTCATCCATATCAAAACATATAACAACTTTGACCTTCGATGACTTGATATTAACATGTGTCTTTATCTTGTGGTTTATTTTCAACACAAGAAGATTTTTGTTCCCGGTTTGTTTCCCTAGCTCAATAGGAAGCCCTGAGTTGCTCATTTTACTTTATTAACTGGTACATATGACCATTAAGACGTGGCATAGTGAAATTTTTTTTTTGATTCCAATACATGTCCAACAAAGAGGGATATCAAGCACTATGAGGAGACCTGTTGGTGTTGCTATTGATATCAAGCTTGACTTTACCACGTTCTAAAAAATCTCCAAAATGCGATTTGGTTTTCTTGGTTGAATGTTCGAGTGCAGTCTCCAAGTCAACAAACACATCCTTTACAAGAATGTTCATATGCTTGTTTCGCATCGCTCGAGCTATTTTCATTCGAACCTGTTTAATTTTATCTTTCGATTGAGAATTTAGTTCTGCATTATTTATCTTTTCCTCATGTGCAAGTTTAGTAGGCACAGGTTTGGGTTGCGAACTAACCCCGAAGAATTTCTTTTTCTTTTTATTCATAAATTCTTGTTTCAACTCTAAAAGACTGACAATAGTTCCCTTGGCCATGCTTCTCATTAAAATAACAAGGGTAGGTTTGAGGGTTTCACTTTTATTAGTGTTTGAAAGACACGATTCTGGTTCATCATAATCATTCTGTGATGTATGATTCTGATGTATGATGAGATGGTGACTGAACGTAATTATTCAAAGTAGGGTTAGGTGTAGAGAGACCTTGAGAATCATAATCTTCAGGGAGTTTAGGTTTATGAAAACCATTTCGCTCAGGAAACAGTCCCAATCATCCCCGACCTTCGCCAATTGATGTCTAACCAAAAGATAGATAAGACTATGATGAAAGATTGACATTTCAGAATTATTATTGCATTGTTGGTATGTGCGAGCCATTTTAGTCAAGATTTTATATAAATAAAATGGAAATTTGAGGTTATGGCCGAAATGCCATTAACAACTTGATATGATCGATCAAGATTGAACTATATCGCCTTTCACATGTAACATACCGACACAACAAAAGGACTAAATTCTGCCATTTTAGTTTCAGAGAAGAAATAGGTATACCTTTCACATGATAAACACAGTCTTTAATGGAGAGAAGTTTCTTCCATGGGATGTCATGTACTTCAGAATTTTTTGTTGCAGTTTCTGAAAATTCCAGAACAACAAATGGAGAATAAAACTCCCCTCTTCAACTCTGAAAACAAACTTCTATTTCTTCAAAAAACTGTTACAAATTCTTCCTCTAACAGAGGGATTCAAATAGTGACTACTACTACAACACAGTGCACACCCAAGACTTCACTGTCTCTCACAAAAAAAAAACTGTATCTCAAAAGGCAACGTTGCTATGTTTTTCATTTCCCGCACTGCTGTGCAAAACAAAACAAAGCATTTCAATTACACAGGCTCTTGGGCCTTTTTGGCTTTTATATGCCATGTATAACAAAAAAAACATTACAAAACATATTAAAAATAAAACTAAAGTTTGTTTTAAAAGACTGTCGGGCCCGCTTAACAATTGCGCTTTGAACGCGCGATTTAAATCTATTTAAAACATTCATCGGGTCCGTGACTTAACCATAAAACAAACAACAAAATAAAATCTTCGATTGCAATTGCAAACCGGATGCGATGGCCCCTTTTAATTCCGCTGCATAAACTGGATCGGGTCTGGGCTCATCAATAAACAAACAACCAACCAAAAAGTTCCAATTGCGATTAAAAAATGGATGCGATGGGCAAATAAACTCCGCCCTATACAATAGATCGGGTCCAGACAAAACACTGTGCGGTCGGGCCAAAACATAAACATTGTGATCTCCGATTGGGAACCGGACGCAATCAAACAAATAAACTGCACCACAATTCTGGATCGGGTCCATCACATCAAAATGCAATCGGGCCATACTCAAAAGAGTTGCGATTCAAAAACTCGCGATCGTATAATATAATGTCGCGTGGTCTGTGGGACCACCCGCGGACCTTGGCACAAAGCGAAGGGCGATTATAATAGTTGCTGTGTATTATATGAAAACGTTCCGCTTGCGGAACTCTACCATATCAACAAGACACTTAAGTTTTGAAACATATCAACTGCGATATGTGATTGCGACTGTGATCGCATCACATCTCAAATATTCACATCAACAAGACACTGCAAGTTAAAACTTGCGATTCCGATTGACGCTTAAGTGGTGGGGACCACTTGTCATGCCTTTTCAAAAATTAAAGAACTTCGTCATTTAAACAATTTTCTTCATTTCTGGTTGTTGAGGGCTTAAAAGCCTGAAAAGACTAATTTTAAATAAACTTTGTTCTTCCGTAGTTCAAAACCACGAAAATTCTTCATCCCTCTGCAAAAATGGCTACGCTCATAACAAAATTAATTCTCCTCTGCAATAGTGGCTGCGACCCATCAACATTGATTTCATCCTTATGGTTCTTCCCATTCTTCTTTAATACGTAGTGATGTGCACTCAACCTCTGCTGCTGCCTCTGTACTCCTTTCTTCATGCTCAAAGGCTAGCAGGTGACTTTAATATTTTCAACACTCCCCGTTAAAGTTAGCTGCTGGGTTATCAATCATACCCAAGCATTTTCTTAAAAATTCAAATGTCTTCTGCCCCAATGGCTTTGTCAAAATATCTGCATATTTCTCCTCTATTTTACAATGCTGTAAAAAAATTTCGCCATTGTTCACCAATTCTCTAATATAGTGAAAATTTGTATCTATGTGTTTTGTTCTTTTATGAAACACTGAATTCTTTGACAATGCAATAGTTGAGCTATTGTCACAATAAATCACTGTCCCTTTTACCTGTTCTTGGCATAAACTTCTCAACATTATTCTCATCCAAATTGCTTGACACGCTGCTGCTGTAGCTGCCACATACTCTGCCTCTGCTGTAGATAATGCTACAATCGGCTGTTTCTTAGAAGCCCATGAAATGGCTCCTGAACCCATATGAAAAACATAACCGGAAGTGCTCTTCCGATCATCTACACTTCCAGCCCAATCACTGTCAGTGTATCCAACTAACTATGAATTTTCTGAAGCAGTATATAAAACACCAAATCTACACTTCCAACCCAATCACTGTCAGTGTATCCAACTAACTCTGAATTTTCTGAAGCAGTATATAAAACACCAAATCTTTTAGTTCCTTTAACATACCTCAGAATTCTCTTTGTTGCATGCCAATGTGCATCCTTTGGCTACTCCATGAATCTGGAAATCAAACTAACATCATGCATTATGTCGGGCCTAGTTGCAGTCAAATACATGAGGCTGCCAACTATGCTCTTGTACAAGCTAGGATCAAAATCCTTGCTGTTTTCCTCTCTGCTGAGTTTTAATCCCATCACTGTGGGAGTGATTTCTGCTTTGCATTCCTGCATATTAAATCTTTCAAGCACTTCATTAACATATTTTTCCTGTGAGATAAAAATCCCATTTTCATCTTGTTCTACTTCTATTCCTAAGAAGTATCTCAACAAACCCATGTCAGTCAATTCAAATTATTCTTTCATGTCTGTTTTAAAATTTTCACTGAGATAATCATCATTACCAGTGAATATTACATCATCAACATATAACACAACAATGAGCATTCGACCATCATTTTCTTTGATGTAGAGGGTGGGTTCTCCCTCACACTTTTCAAATCCATTTTCCAGTAGATAGGAGTCTATTCTACTGTACCACGCTCTTGGCGCTTGCTTCAGCCCATAAAGAGATTTCTTCAACTTGCACACTTTGTGCTCTTGGCCTTTCTTTTCATATCCGAGAGGTTGTTCAATGTAAACCTCTTACATTAACACTCCATTTAGGAATGCTGACTTCACGTCCATTTGGTAAACTTTCCACTTGTTTTGTGCTGCTATGGATAGCACTTCTCTCATGGTTTCCATTCTTGCAACCGGTGCAAAAGTTTCCTCATAATCTATCTGATGCTTTTGCTTATATCCCTTGACAACAAGTCTGGCCTTGTGTCTTTCTATTTTACCTTCAGCATTTCTCTTTGTCTTATAGACCCATTTAACTCCAATGGCTTCTTTACCTTCTAGGAGATCAACCAACTCCCATGTTTTGTTCTTCTCTATGGAATTAATTTCATCATCCATAGCTTCTATCCATTTTCTATCTTTAATAGCATCTTCAAAATGAATAGGATCATCAACTTGACAATACAAAGAAAATAAGGAATTCATACCTTCATTTGCCACTTCCTGCGCATAAATCTCATTAATATTTCTGAACTTTGTTCCTCTTTCATTTGGTGTAGTCGTGCTTGAAGAAGCACTTGAGTCTGCTCCATGTGGTGTTCTTGGAGATGCACTCCCGTTTCTTCTCAAGGGTGTTCTCACTGCTGCTTGAGGTGTCCCTTGTTGTCCTTGTATTGGTGGAGGTTGTGTTACCGATGAGTTTTTAATTTCAATCACATCTTCCTCATCTTCATCATGAGATAAACAGCTTTAACATTGACTGTTTTCTCAATGCTTCCATCCCATGCTTCCTCTTCAATAAACAACACATCACTGCTTATTACAAACTTCTTTGTGGATGGGTTATACAATCTGTATCCTTTGGAATCTTCACAATATCCAAGGAAGATGCACTTCTCCCCCTTACTATCCAACTTCTTCCTCAACTTTTCAGGAATGTGTGCATATGCCACACATCCAAAAACTCTCATGTGGGTGACTCCCTGTTTTCTGCCACTCCACGCTTCTTCTGGAACTTTGTTCATCACAGCTTTTGTAGGGCGTCTATTCAAAATATACACAACACAGTTTGTTGATTCTGCCCAATACTCATTCGGCAAGTGTTTTGCCTTTAGCATGCTTCTCACCATTTCCATTATGGTTCGATTCTTCCTTTCAGCAACTCCATTTTGTTGCGGTGTGTACCTCGTGGTAAACTGCTTGTGTATGTCGTTCTCTCTGCAAAAACAAAGAAATTACTTTGATATATATTCTCCTCCTCTATCAGTTCTGAGAACTTTAATGTGCAGCCTGCTCTGTTTCTCTACAAGAGCCTTAAAATAGAAAAATTTCTGAAAGACTTCACTCTTATATTTTAAGAAATAAACCCACACTTTTCTTGTAAAGTCATCTATGAAGGTCAGCATGTAGTTGCTGCCTGAAACTGATGTTGTTTGCATCGGTCCACATAAATTTGAGTGAATGATCTCTAAGGGTGCTTTCGCCCTTATGCTTTTCCCTGATGGAAAGTTTTCTCTGTGTTTCTTTCCCAAGATGCATCCTTCACATAGGTTTTCAGGCTTCTCAATCAATGGAAAACCTCTTACCATTCCTTTTCTGTGCAACAAATTTAATCCTCCGAAATTGAGATGTCCAAATCTTAGGTTCCATAACCAATTTTCATCTTTCGCTTCCTTCTAAAAAGCTTCTTGAGTTACAGCTGCCATGCTCTTTCATTTTCCCTTCAAGTCAGTGTTGAGCTTGAGCGGAAACATTCTATTGCTGGTCATTTGTATTTCAGCAATGATTTTCTTGCTTGGAGGTATATCTTTTATTGTGCACACATCATCCTTGAAAATTACATTGTAACCTTTGTGTATGAGCTGCCCAACGCTCAAAAGATTACACTTCAAACCAGGAACATAATACACATCTGGAACAAATTTTTGCTCACCATTTCTTGCTCGAATACTAACTCTGCCTTTTCCTTTTACAAAGATCTTAGTATCAGTCCCTGTGGTTACTTTTGATTTAACCTCTTCATCTAGATTGGCAAACATTGCTCTGTTTCCAGTCATGTGATTACTACATCCTGAATCTAAGAACCAAAAATCATCTTCTCTATCTTGTGCTACATTACATGTTAACAACACATTACTTGAGTTCTTTTCTTCTTTTGCTACATTAGCATTCTGCCTATTCTTTATGTCATTTTTCTTCTTTCTACATTCATTGGCATAGTGCCCATATTTCTTGCAATAATGACATTGGACATTGGATTTGTCATACCTTTGTCCATGCACATGTTGGTGTCCACCTTGCTGGCTGTTGCAATGACCGTGGCTTTGATTTTGACTATTTCTCCTTCCATGTGAATGTGAAGGGTTGTTCCTTCCACCTATGTTTTGACTTCTGCCTCTTCCTCTTCCTCTACCTTGACCTTTTCCCCTTCCTGAAGGCATCTGGGTCTTGAAGGCGTGCTCTAGAGATGAGTTTTCATCTCTGCTCAATATCTGTTCATGAGTTATCAATGAGGCATGAAGTTCATCTACCATGAATTTTGAGAGATCTTTGGTCTCTTCTATGGTGGTAACTATTACATCAAACTTTGAGGGTAAGCTCCTCAAAATTTTCTCCACGATCCTTCTTTCTTCAAGAGTTTCTCCATGGGACCTTATCTAATTTACCATCCCAATAGCATGTGTAAAAAATGTGTCTATATTATCTGACTCTTTCGTGCAGAGAGTTTCAAAATCTCTCCTCAGCAACTAAAGTTTTGCTGTTTTCACTTTCTCCATACCTTGATAGGCTACTTTCAGAGTTTCCCATGCATCCTTGGATCTCTTAGCTGTTGCTATCCTTAGAAACACACTCTCATTTACTGTTTGATACAAATAGTAGAGGGCTTTAGAGTCCTTCTTTCTATTTCTCTTCAATATATCCTTCGCTGCTTGAGTTAAGGCATTAAAAGCCTGGTCATCAGCTGGTTCATCAAAACCATCTTCTACAAATTCCCATAGGTCTTGTGAGACAAACAGGGCTCTCATGATAATGGCCCAATAATCATAATTCTTTCAATTAAATTGTGGAAGCTGAGCATTTCCAATACTCATACCAGTGCTTGGTCTAGCCATTACTTTTAAACTGAACTCTGAACTTAGACAACCTGTCTTTCCTTTTCTAAAAGAACAAACTCTTTTAAACAAAAATCAACAACTTTGTTTTCTTTTGAGAAATACCTGAACTTTGTCTTCTGTTGAGCTTTCACACTGCTGGAGAAAAGCTACAACAAGTCTTCTTCTTCTTTCAGCTTCTTTGAAACCTTCAAAGAGCCTGAACTAGCTTTGATACCATGTTGGAATTTCTGAAAATTCCAGAACAAAAAATGGAGAATAAAACTCCCCTCTTCAACACAGAGAAAATATTAAAGTTTCTTGACAGGAGACAGAGTTTCAACTCTGAAAACAAACTTCTATTTCTTCAAAAAACTGTTACAAATTCTTCCTCTAACAGAGGGATTCAAGTAGTGACTGCTGCTACAACACAGTGCACACTAAAGACTTCACTGTCTCTCATAAAAAAAAATTGTATCTCAAAAGACAACACTGCTGTGTTTTTCATTTCCTGCACTGCTGTGCAAAACAAAACAAAACATTTCAATTACACAGGCTCTCGGGCCTTTTTGGCTTTTATATGCCGCGTATAACAAAAAAAACATTACAAAACATATTAAAAATAAAACTAAAGTTTGTTTTAAAAGATTGTCGGGCCCGCTTAACAATTGCGCTTTGAACGTGCGATTTAAATCTATTTAAAACATTCATCGGGTCTGCGACTTAACGACAAAACAAAAAACAAAATAAAATCTCCGATTGCGATTGCAAACCGAATGCGATGGCCCCTTTTAATTCCGCTGTATAAACTGGATCAGGTCCGGGCTCATCAATAAACAAACGACCAACAAAAAAGTTCCAATTGTGATTAACAAACGGATGCGATGGGAAAATAAACTCCGCCCTATACAATAGATCGGGTCCAGATAAAACACTATGCGATCGGGCCAAAACATAAACATTGTGATCTCCGATTGGGAACTGGACGCGATCGAACAAATAAACTGCACCTCAATTCTGGATCGGGTCCGTCACATCAAAATGCAATCGGGCCATACTCAAAAGAGTTGCGATTAAAAAACTTGCGATCATATAATATAATGCCGCGTGGTTTGTGGGACCACTAGCGGACCTTGGCACAAAGCGGAGGGCGATTATAATAGTTGTTGTGTATTATATGAAAACGTTCCGCTTGCGGAACTCTACCATATCAACAAGACACTTAAGTTTTGAAACATATCAACTGCGATATGCGATTGCGACTGTGATCGCATCACATCGCAAATCTTCACATCAACAAGACACTGCAAGTTAAAACTTGCGATTCCGATTGACACTTAAGTGGTGGGGACCACTTGTCATGCCTTTTCAAAAATTAAAGAACTTCACTGTTTAAACAATTTTCTTCATTTCTGGTTGTTGAGGGCTTAAAAGCTTGAAAAGACTGATTTTAAATAAACTCCGTTCTTTCGTAGTTCAGAACCATGAAAATTCTTCATCCCTCTGCAAAAATGGCTACGCCCATAACAAAATTAATTCTCCTCTGCAATAGTGGCTGCGGCCCATCAACATTGATTTCATCCTTATGGTTCTTCCCATTCTTCTTTAATACACAGTTTTGTGCACTCAAACTCTGTTGCTGCCTCTGTACTCCTTTCTTCTTGCTCAAAGGCTAGCAGGTGAATTTAATATTTTCAACATTTAGACCATTTCTCTCCCTCAACGAGGAGATGGGTAGCCTATGTAATGAAATTAACATTGATAACAATTTCTATATCGCCCAATTGAGCTTTCTTACCTTTGAATGTAGAAGAAAAATCCATGACAACCCATTTACTAAAACCTTGAAACAATTGCGAAAAATCCCACCATCCGACTTGGCAAAATAATTCAGCACATTTCCTCTGAAAAAAAGAAATAATTCAGCACATTCATCGTATGCCTCTACCATTTCTAGCCCAGTGGATTCCAAATGGATAAGGCATATCATGGCTGGAATTCACGAGGGTTTCTATCGAGTATTATGGTGAAATAGAGGAGAAAGTGCAGCAAGTGGGTGACCAAACCCTAGCTTGGAGAGAAGTCTATAAAGTATGGAGGGGAAGAATGAAACAACGAGGAATTAGTATCCATGAAACCCCAAGAAATTAAGTGATACATCGATAAATGGGAGGATAATACAGAGGGAATGATTTTTACGAGGTACAAGTGATTGAGAGTCGTGGATTGGATAGAGTTGGCAAGAATCGATATTATCATACCTCTAATGGACACCAAATTACCCGTAAAATCCTTATGCATATCTCAAAGCATTGAAATTTAGCTCGAAAAAATCATCCCTAATGATCGTAGATCTATAACTTTTGAAATATCACCACATATATGGATACAGACTAATAGTCCTAATTCAATCATCCATCCAATAAATTAAACCAAGTCTCATATGTCTAAAACCATGGTATAACACCTATAGGGATCAAATCATTTGCAATAACAATCACCCACATATATATGATACAAAGTTTATAAACAAGAAAATATTGAGCATGCATTAATCCAAGCTAAATATAGATATCAAGGCATATAAATGATTCAATATGTGATATGAAGAGTTAGGAACACATTATAATATGCAAATTGAAATAAGGTAAGGCTTCTGCAGAATTAAATATTCTATACCGACCCTTTTTTACTCTAGCATTCATATGCCATATAAAGTAATAAGCCCTAAATGACTCTTTAAAATAACAGAAAGAGACAAGGTTTTGAGTGAGAGACATATTAATAAAGCAACATCGAAAGAAAATGTTGTAAATGGACACACTTGACAAAGTAACCAAGGACATGTCATATCATCGATGGGAGAAATAAAATTGTACATGAAAACCATTATAATCACACGAAAGCAAAGCCATATGTTAAAAATTGAAAACTAAATTTAAGGAGGGGCCTATATCATTTTCCAAAAAATAAGAGGGGAGTCGGTTGGGGCACCAATAAGTGTAAATCATGTCTCATGTCCTACAGGTTGTTATCCCTCTCATTGTTCCCTTTGTGTGGGATTAACCTATGCTCTGACTTCCACTTTTTCCTCCATCTACACTAGTCTCTATAGGTCTCAACCCTTAGTGTCATACCCTTTAAATTATGCTTTGGTGTCTTCACAATTATTCCTTATAATTTATGCAAGCCCTGAAGTGTGGAGGTAACACCTTATTTTGACCTATATGCCTTCTCACATAACCAAAGCCTCACACATCTATTGCCTTAGTCCTTACGTGGTGTACATGGTGTAAAACATCAAACTCCCCTCCTTTTGGTCCATGCCTCCACATACTTAAAGCTTTGCATAAATTTTCTCCCTAGCCATTTTCAATAAGTTCTCTGAGGCATTGTTAACAACTTCCTCAAAAATTTTAACAAATTTCAAGCATTGAATTACAAGGATACTTAATATCAACATAACCAAAGAAATAACCTCTTCCATATCAACCAAGTGTTGGAGGATCCATTTAAATCAATTATAGAGCTCACACTAATGATTTTGTAGTGTGGGGACTATTTGTTGTAGGATTCACGAGAGATGTTACTTAGCCAACAACTTCTGATATTGGTTATAGTCACCTTCAATGTCATACATGGGTTTGTTATAAAATTTATTCATAAAATAAAATACTATTCATTATTACATTCTTAATAGAATTGTTATTTGAATTTCTTGTTCTAATTATATAACTATTACCATTCTTGTTTCAATAGGAAAATAAATATTTTATAGGGAACTTCATATGTTTGAGAAAATATTTTGTCGCATTTAAATAGAGTATGAAAGACAGACTTTATGAAATAAAATGGATTAGAGAGGTGAGCTTGGTTTAATTGAATAAGGAATTATAAAGGAGCTTCTTGCTAACTTACAAATGTTATGCTAAATTGCAAATGTTAGAGAAGTAGATAAAGGAGCACTCAAATTAAGATGTCTAGAGTGGTTTTTGTTTATTTATTAAAAGTTCTAAAAGTAGTTAGAGATGCCTTATTAGTTGGGTAAGTTTATTATGTTGGCAAAGGTAAAAAGCTTTAGTATTTATAATTGTATTTTCTTTGCACTTCTCAGTAGTAAGTCTCACGCAAATACTAAAATATATTTGACTAAGTTGCATGTTAGTCACCCATATGATAAAAAAAGAAAAACTTATTTTATTTTATGATAAACAATTTATTTTATTTTATGATAGTTTTTTAAAAAATCCAAAAAGGATAACTTGAAAATATTTCCCAAAGATTAATAATATCAAAATTTGAACCATGTTGACTTTAAAGAGGTTGGTGTGATACTTAATATAACTATTCTACATTTAAAAAAAATAAATGTTCAAGGGAGAGAAGAGTGTGTTCAAGAAAAAGAAAAAGTAAAATGTAAAAAATAGGGAGTGGCGTGACAATCTTATAGCTAAAATGTAAAAAAATACATGTGTATTCCCATTAGATTTAAGATGTTGATTGTCAATATTGTGCATGACAATATAAATATGCACGAGAGCATGTGATAACATTTTTATGTCAAAATGAAAAATACACACCTATTCACAAGAGGTTGGAATTTGAATATACTTGAGTTACAACATAAATCGTAATCGATCTTGAAGATTATGCATGGCATGCTCAAAGTTTTTGTTCGTGGTACCTCTTGAATGGTTGGTGATTGCTAACCCCATTGAATATGGATATGATGAGCGAGAGTATGATGAAATGTTTTTATATCTAAAATTAAAAAATACACAACTATTCACACAAAGTGATGGTTGGAATTTTGATCTACTTAAGCTACAATTTTAATTGTTATTGATTTTTAAGATTGTAGTGGGCATGTTCAAATATTTTTGTTTGTGGTGATGAGTGATAAGCATTAAACCTCTTTAATAATTAATGATTGCTAAACTTTGATTATGGAAATACAACCAGTCAAAGTTATTGTTTGACACTATTTTGTTGGCAAGTAAAAACTACATTGAGCTCATTTGATTAAATTCTATGAAAGGGAAAATAACTAAATCTATATAAAGAAGTGTGGATTTAAATGGATAATAAAGTTTCACCTTATTTCTATGAAAATGTAACTCACAATCATGTAGTATATTATAATTATAAATGTTTAACGAACAAAAAAAGAATTAGTAAATATAACTTCAATTAAATATTAAAAAATATTTAATAACAAAGAAATTAGGTAATATGAAATAAAAATACCAATATTGAAATAAAAAAATATTTACCTTATATGAAAATGTTATTAATATGTTCAAAAAGTATATACTAAATTACGTTACTTCTTAAACCTAATAATTTAGAAAGCCCTTGTGAGAAAGTAAGATGGGTAAAAGAAACAAGTGTTCTATCAAATGTAGCCTTTGGGGATATTTTGAATATAAAATGTTTAAGTGCATATTAATAATTTGAGGATATCTATGAATTTATGGTAAAATGTGATTATTAAAATTATTTTATTTATTTATTAAAAGTATATATGTTTTTTTTTCAAAATTAAGGTATTATGTTGTGTATAATATTTGTTCGACAAATATTTATGAAAATAAGTGATAAATTTCCTTTTTATTATGTGTTAGGATGGATTCAATAACTTATGAATATGACAAGATTTTTAAAATTAGGTATTTATTTTATAAAGAGGTGATATATTTCCTATTATTTAGTATGTAATAGGTTGTATTGGTTAACTTATGAACATGGAGGGATTTTTAAAATCAGGTATAAATTAAAATAAATTCTAAAAAATAATTTCATGTTTGTTTGTTTCAATCTATAATACATAGAGAATGATATTTATATGTTCATTCTGAAAGTATACAAATATTTATTAGAAGATCATATACAATATAACATAATATATGCTACATAAATTTAGAGATGTAATTAAATTGAAAAACACCAAAAATAAATTTACTTGAAATTTGTGTGAACTGTGGGAGGATTGATGTAATTGAGATATTCTTTTATATTCATGTTATGCATGTCAATAGGAAATGTGATAGCAGTGAGAGACAACAATAAGCAAATGAGATTCTCTTGAGAATCTAGAGAAGCCATTGTCATACATGCTATCAAAATTTTGTTACAAATCCATGGAAAATCTCTTGCTTGATAACTAAGGTTACATAAACATAACAATGGATACGTCGATCGCATAGGCCTTGCTCCTCTTCATAAAAGAACAATGTAACTAAATAATCATGTTCCTCATCCACTTTTGTTCCTCTTCATAGAAGAACAATGTAACTAAATAATCATGTTCCTCATCCACTTATAATACATACGAGATTCACTTGGAAATCAAATTTCAACATAAAAGCAAGTAGTGCCAACACAACCAATAGGTTATGGAAATCACTTGGAACTGCTACCCTTGAATTGGTGGACATCGAAATAAAATTTCTTGAAGTCAATCAACTGTTGAGCTCTATAAAAAAATATACAAAATTTGAGAAAATTTGTGGGTTTTGTAGAAATTATATAACTTATGTGTTATATGTCCAAGATTCTCCTGATCTCACACTATTTTAACTTCATGCAAAATACAGAATCTATTCCGCCATTGATCATTTGCGGAAATTAAATCAAGATTGTAATGCACACATGAAACAATAAAAATTCACACACATTAACACAGTTGTTTAACGGGAAAGCCTGAAGCTGAAAACCCCAACTATCTGTATATAATGTATGTCATAGAGATCATGTAACAATCCTCATAAATTTTTTATCATATCAAGCTCTCAGTACAATACAATCGCTACACACTAATCAGGCCCGATCTTGCAAATCCATGCATCGATCTTTGCCACCTACTGGCCTGCCTCTACTGTGCAATCCCTATTGAAGAATGGCTCTGAATGAACTCGAATTGCTCCAGCCTTGCTCACGCAATCCTCATTGGCATCTCCACTGAGTGTTGGATGTAATCAATGCATCACTATAGCCACAACTGATAGTCACACTTTCTCTTTCACCTATCTCTCCACTGAAACTGCCATGCACTGTAGTTAACTGATGTATTCTTCAGTTGATTAATGAGTTATTATTTTTGAATTAATTAACTAATTAATTCACTCCACTCTCACTAGTGTATCAATCAGTTAGACTAGATACAACTAGCTCAATTGAGTCTAACTGAGTTAAACTAAATACAACTCCACCAACTACTTCTCCAACTCCACCAAACTTTGTCACATGAGTTCTAATTGAAGTCCTCCATGCAATATTTCCAATAAACCCTCAGGAATAGCGTAATTCCTTATTTTAGTTGATGTGCCACATCTGTGCACTGAACTGAAGTTCTCCAAGAGAATAAGATAATGTTTAGAGTCCAAATATTATTAAGAACTAATAATATTCGACATATCTATTTTTAGACTGGCAGTCTAAAAATAGACTCCGCCTAATATGTCTAAAAATATAAGTCCATCTATTTTTCCAACTTGACCAACCATCCACAAATAGCATCCTGCAACTCATAGAATATGATCGACATGTCTAAAAATAGACTTGCGCCAAAAATATCATGCGGGCCCACTTAGTGAAGGCGACTCTTTTCACTAAGCTTATCATCTTGTTGAATCTCAACACTCCCTCTCAACAAGATAGGGATTATTTTCCACCCCGATCCTGTGTCTATGGTATTCGAATTTGCTCCTGGTGAGCGCCTTCATCAAAATATCTACATCCTGATCCTCTGTAGGAATGTAAGAAAGCAACATGATCTTCTGCCACGCACAATATCTGATATGATGGTACCAGATGTCAATATGTTTAGATCTATCATGAACTGCTGGATTAACCGAGAGTTTAATGCAACTCTGATTATCACAATATATCACCGTGGGATCTAAATGAGAACCGAACAAACCGACCAGGATCTTCCTCATCCATATAGCCTCGCATGTAGCCAAACTTGTTGCCATGTACTTGGCCTCCGTTGAACTGAGTGCCACGGATCTTTGTTTCCTGTTGTACCAAGAAATTGTTGTAGATCTGATACTAAAAATCCCTCCAGATGTGCTCTTTTTGTCCGTTGGGCTTCCTACCCAATCTGCATCCGTGAAGCCATGCAGCTTCACCTCATCCAACTGTTTGTACCACAATCCATACCCAGATGTGCCCCTGAGATACCTCAGGACATGCTTGCCTGCCTTCCAAAAGAGCTTGGTAGGCTTAACCATCGCTTGTGAAAGTTGGTTCACAGCATAGCATATGTCCAGTCGTGTATTGACTAAATACATGAGCGAACCAACCAACTGTCGATAAATAGTGGCATCCACTACCTCTGCTGATGTAGCATCCTCTTTCCTCCAACAATCAGGAAGAGGAGTTTCGATAGGCTTGCAGCCTTGCATGTGAAACTTCTCCAGTATCTCCTGGGCATACTTTCCTTGAGACACAAACAGTTCACCTTTCCACTGCCAAATTTCCAATCCCATGAAATAATGAAGGAGGCCTAAATTCTTCATCTCGAACTCCTTTGCAAGATCTGCCTTGCATGAGTGTATCAACAGTTCATCACCTGTTAGTATTAAATCATCTACATAAAGCACAATGATCAAAAGCTTACCCTCCACCAAAATTTGGTATAGGTTTGGATTCGCCTCACTCTTGGCGAAACCAAGTCTAGTGAAATAACTGTCTATCCGTGTGTACCAAGCATGAGGTGCTTGTTTTAGCCCATACAGCGCTCTTTTGAGCCTGCACACATGCGACTCACTACTGAAGATTTTGAATCCTTCAGGCTGCTCAATGTACACCTCCTCCTCAATGATTTTGTTGAGGAATGCAGTCTTCACATCCATTTGATGAATGTGCCAACCCATCTGCGCTGAGAGAGCAAGGATGGTCCGTATGGAAGAATACCTTGCGACAGGTGCAAAGGTTTCTTCATAGTCAATCCCCTTGATCTTTGAGAAGCCCCGGGAAACAAATCTTGCCTTATACTTCTCGATGCTCCCATCAACAACTTGCTTCACTTTGTAGATCCATCTCAAACCTACCATTGATTTCCCTTCCGACCTTGGGACAATCTCCCATGCACTGTTTCTGACAATCGAATCATACTCTTCCACCATGGAATCTACCCATGTGGGATCCTCCACAGCTTCCTCGAAAGAGGATGGCTCTGTCACGATACAATTGCTCATCAAAGCCATGTATCTAGTAAATTGCTCAGGTGGTTGTCTCTGTCTACGCTGTGATGTAGGAACTCCTACATTCTGCACTGCATCAAGATTCAGTCGCTCAGCTTCTGTAGTGCGCTTCCGCCCTCTGATGTTTGGCGCTGCATGAGTGGTTTCTTCCACTCCATGAACCTCCTCTTGTGGCTAATCCACATCCTAAGGCTCATCTTTAGGAGCAAGTAGCTCCTCCTCTGCATGCAAGTGTAGCTCCCTCTCAAGCGACAACTTCATGGCTTTCTCCTCATGAAATTTGATATCTTGTTGCACGACAGCCATCCGACTGTCTGGCAAATACACACGATAATCATGGGGTGTTTCTGTGTACCCCACAAATATCCCAACCTCTGTGGTCGGCTCCAGCTTCTTCTTGGCATCCTTCATCACATGAATGTAAACAGGTGAGCCAAAAAATTTCAAATGGGAAATATCAGGCTTCTTACTAGAAAACGTCTCTTCAGGTGTACTCATTCCAACTACTCTATGAGGACAACGGTTTTTCACATAAACCGCAGTGTTGCATGCCTCAGCTCACAAGTGTATGGGAAGGCCCTGATCATGCAACATCGCCTGTGCAGCACCCACGATCGTTCTGTTCTTTCTCTCCGCGACCCCATTCTGTTGTGGGTTATGAGGTGTTATGAGTTCTCTTAGAATTCCTTCTTTGCTACAGAAGTATTTGAATTCACCAGAGATGTATTCACCACCATTATTACTCCTTAGAGCTTTCACTTTCTTCCCTGACTCTTTCTCAACTAGCGCCTTGAACTCACAAAACTTTGAGTATGTCTCGCTCTTATTCTACATGAAGAAGATCCAACACTTACGAGAAAAGTCATCAAGTTACAAATATCACATAATACCTGTGCTTTTTTTTTGAAGCAACTGAGAAAGGTCCACACACGTTTGTGTGAATTCTCTCAAGGATCGTCGAAGCATGACCATCCTTCTCATGAAAAGTGGTCTTTACAAATTTTCCCAAAGTACATCCCTTGCACTGATCTGACTGCGCAAGTGTACCTTTGGGAAGCCCGGTAGAAATCTGCTACAAAATTTTCAAAGCACCATGGTGAAGATGGCCCAATCTCCTGTGCCACAATTCTCCCTCATCTCAGCACACCACTCCTTCTGCTTTGCCTTCCATTGTTGCACAGCCATCTACCTGCAATTGATAAATATTCTTAACTCGAATCCCTATCCTCCTGGTTTGACCAGTTGTTTTATGCCGAAGGAAAGCTTTTCCTTCACTGAAAACAACATCATAACCCTTGTCTTCCAAAATCACCACGGAGATCAGATTCTTCTTCAATCCTGGAACATGCATGAAATCCTTCAAGATGAAAGGTTTACTAGACTCCCTCTCAAAGGAAATGGTCTCGATACCAGTCGCACTGTATCTACCATCATCGCCCATCTCGATGTGCACTCCAAGATCCTTTTCCTCCAGATCACTAAACAAATCTGTGTCTCTAGTCATATGGAAAGATGCACCACTGTCAAGAAACCACACCGATCCCATCACACTTGAAACCAAGCATGCGATCAAAGAAAAATCTAGCTCAAACTGCAAGGCTAAGGCCTCTCCAACTGCATATCTAGCAGCCTGCTTATTCTTATTCTTCTGTGGTAAATTAGTGGTGAAATGTCCATGTTGGTGACAGTGAAAACACTTCACCTTGGACAAATCCTGCTTCTTGCCTTTTGCACTAGATTGAGAAGGATTTTTGTTCCCCTTCCCTTTCCTTGCTTTGGCAGCCAAAGTGTAATTTTATTCATCTTCAATCTTTGATGAATATCCATCCCTGGTACCCCACCTTATCTCCTCCTGCATAAGATCCGACCAAAGTCGCTCCCATCCCGGCAGTTTCTCTCGTCCATTGACAAAGTCTTCGTAGCTATGCCAACTCTTCGGAAGCCCAAGGAGAGAGCCAAGCTCACCAAGTCTTCTTCATCAACAGTAACCCCCACAATTCCCAGCTCATCCTTGCAGTGGACAAACTTCGTGAGGTATTTTGGTATACTGTCGCCTTTCTCCATTTTTATTTTTCTGAGTTTGTCTTTAAGTGCCAACTTCCTCTGGTCACTTCTACTTTGGAACAAATCTGTCAAAACCTTCCACATTAAGAATGGAGTGGCTTTACCGTGAATGTTGGAAACAATGTGGTCCTTCACACCTTCCAACAGAATCCTTCGACACTTTGCTACCTTCTTTTTCCATGCATCAAGTGCGACTACATCGCTAGAACCTGGCTTAGGAACATCGCTATCAATGAACTCCTTTAGCCCATTATCATCCAACACCACCTCCATCCTGTCTTTCCAGGCTATGTAATTTGAGCTCCCATCAAGAGCATACTCCAATCGCAATCCGTTGAAAGACATTTCAATGAATGCTCAACTTCGACACCAAGAAAACAATGCAGCAAATTCAAATTCCACCAGCACAAAACTCAACCGCTTCAATAATTGCAATCTCCTATGATCGACTACTCTGATACCATGTATAAATCATATAACTTATGTGTTATATGTCCAAGATTCTCCTGATCTCACACTTTTTTAACTTCATTCAAAATACAGAATCTATTCCACCATTGATCATTTGTGGAAATTAAATCAAGATTGCAATGCACACATGAAACAATAAAAATTCACACACATTAACACAGTCGTTTAATGGGAAAGCCTGAAGCTAAAAACCCCAAATATATGTATATAATATATGTCATAGAGATCATGTAACAATCCTCATACAAATCTGATCATATCAAGCTCTCAGTACAATATAATCGCTACACACTAATCAAGCCCGATCTTGCAAATCCATGCATCGATCTTTGCCACCTGCTAGCTTGCCTCTACTGTGCAATCCCTGCTGAAGAATGGCTCTGAATGAACTCGAATTTCTCCAGCCTTGCTCACGCAATCCTCATTGGAATCTCCACTAAGTGTTGGATGCAATCAATGCATCACTATAGTCACAACTGATAGTCACACTTGCTCTTTCACCTATCTCTCCACTGGTCTCCACTGAAACTTCCATGCACTGTAGTTAACTAATGTATTCTTCAGTTTATTAATGAGTTATTATTTGTGAATTAATTAATTAATTAATTCACTCCACTCTCACTAGTGTATCAATCAGTTAGAGTAGATACAACTAGCTCAACTGAGTCTAACTGAGTTAAACTAAATACAACTCCACCAACTACTTCTCCAACTCCACCAAACTCTGTCACATGAGTTCTAACTGAAGTCCTACATGCAATAGCTCTAGTAAAGCCTCAAGAATATCGTAATTCCTTCTATCATCTAATGTGACACATCTGCGCACTGAACTGAAGTGCTCCAAGAGAATAAGATAATGTTTAGAGTCCAAATATTATTAAGAGCTAATAATATTCGACATATCTATTTTTAGACTGGCAGTCTAAAAATAGACTCCGCCCAATATGTCTAAAAATAGAAGTCCATCTATTTTTCCAACTTGACCAACCATCCACAAACAGCATCATGCAACTCATAGAATATGATCGACATGTCTAAAAATATACTTGCGCCAAAAATAGCCTGCGGGCCCACTTAGTGAAGGCGACTCTTCTCACTAAGCTCATCATCTTGTTGAATCTCAACAGGTTTGGCTTTGTCAACTAGGTAAAAAATAGATAAAAATAATAAAATTGAGAAATATAGGTATTCAATAATCTAAAAAAATCCTACTTTATCGTAAATCATATTCTATATATCTACATGAATAATGGGTTATTTCCACCAAATTACACTTCATACCTTGGACAAGAATATCTTGGGTATGGTTTTGTAACTTGACTGCTTCAACCTGCCTAAACTATGGCCTAGATATATTGCTTTGAGGGAGCATGGACTTGAACTACCTTCTAGGACTTGATGCCAACATTATTTGTGGCTCCCACATAGAACAACCTCAACCATTTCCCCACCCATAAACCAACAAACTAATGAACTCCCCCCAACTACAAAAAATACATATTATGAGTTGTTGTATTTGGAATATTTTGCAGATGCATAACAATAATTAGTAGCACAAATATAGCCCCCCAAACCAGACAATAATCAGGCACAAAATCAACATACACAACATACAGATGATGAAATATAATATAATGCCATCCAAACTTAAAGGAAAACATATTGTTTGATAGGGTTAATAGAAGCAATCTCCATAATGTAAGATGTAATAAAACTCATCTGAAAGTCTTGACTTGATGCAACAATAAGTGCTATTTGAACAAAGGGATACAATAACAACAATAAGCTAAGAGCCAATGGAAGGAGTGCCTCCTTTAGAAGTTGTAACTTGGGCGATCCAACAGAAAAAGTTGAAGGAGACCCAATGACATACATAGGCCAAATTATATTGCTTAGTTTGGCAGTTGAGATTAAGAATTTTTCATTTTGGAATTGAAAGTTGAAAGATCTAACTTTATTTGAGAAGATATAAATCCAAACAATTCACTAGCCAATTGGGAGAGAGAGAAGGGACTATGGATCTAAACCTAATGAATTATGCATGGAAGTCAACATGGTGCCACAGCAGAAAACATGGCAAAGAGTCTTTAAGAAGGATGTCTTGTCATACAAATATTAGAGTTGCATGAATTGATCGTCTACTATTCTGTGCAAAGATGGTTGGTCGTTTCCTAGTATGAGAGACAATATACAAAAAATTTGAGGCAATTATCACCTTGGTGTGCAAATTAAGTTAGTTGAGAAGACAACATTTATGAATAGTTCCCTCTCACTGCTATGGCAAAGAGTTTATCAGTGACTCTGTAACAAAATGGATAGATGAAGTTAAGGCTGAAATAAAACATCAAAATTTTTGTCTAATCAACTATTTACATATTATTTTTTTAATTATAATAAAAAAATAAGTTATTTATTTCTAAAGTTTAACATTATATTTTAGTTAAATAAAAGCTAAACTAATAACAATTAAAGTATAAATCAATTACTAAACTCTTGCCTTGGTAGGAGCTCATAATAAAAATAGTTGCTTCCTTTATTAAAATCTGCAATCTAAATAATCATATACTCAACCATAAGTTAATTATCATATGCTCAACCATAAGTTAATTTTGAAACGTTTCACTTTAACTTTAAAAAATAAGCTTAGAGTCAATTTATATAATTTCCATACTATTTTTTATAAATAATATTTAAAAAAAAAATAAAAATAAAAAACTGGAAATGTATAATACAAACTTGGAAATAATTTAAATTTATTCTAAATTCTAATTATAATATGGTAAAAATCAAAAGGTAGGGTTCTCATTTTTATTTATTTCAATACAAGTTGAATTATTAAATGGTATGAGCTGATATTTAAGTTTGAGTTGTATTGGTTGAATTCTTAAATGTTATGAGTTGATATTTAAGTTTAATTGTAATAATTTTTTTATTATAAATTTTATTATTTGTTTTTTTTAGTTGTAAATTATTATATCGAAGGTGTTTATTTTTGAATCATTTCATCCTCATTATAGTTAACCATTTTATTTTCTGTCATTGATTCAAGTAAATAATTGTCACATTGTTGTAACTATTTTATTTTCTGTCATTGATTCAAGTAAATAATTGTCACATTGTTGTAGGGTTAGAAATGGAAACTAATTACAAGCCAACTTGAAACTAATTGGAAACTAGTACATGAAATGGAAATTGCAGCACATGAAATGGAAATTAATTTTGAGTATAGAAATTTTTTAATTTGATTGTTAAAAGAAATGGAAACTAATTGCAAACTAGCTTGAAACTAATTGGAAACTAATATGTGAAATGGAAGAAATTGCAGCACAAGAAATGTAAATTAATTTTGAGTATAGAAATTTTTTTAATTTGATTGTTTTTTTTAATAATTTAAAAAACTAAAATACTTAGAGAAACACTAAAGAAAATTTTGAATTTGAAATTTTGAAGTATAAAATCATAGTAAAAGTCTACAATGTTTACTTCCCCAGAAATATAAAAAAAACAGTTGAAGCAAGGCCCAAACCCTGAATGATTGTGCTGAAACCAAAAAAAAGTGCTTGTGATTAGTGGCTTGCCCTTTTAACGGCTTATTGCACATGAAAATGGGCCGGTTGTGGGGCCTGACATAATCAGGCTAGCTGTAATGCTTCTGGCGCTTAATGGACTTAATGGAAATTTGCAAACGAAACAATATTGCAATAAATCCAAATAATAAAGATTAGCTTTCAGGCACGTAATTTACTGATCATTTTGTTTTCAGTCACTTACTTTGACGATCATAAATTTTTCCAAGAAATTTGGAGCAGTAAAGTTAACGCATAGGTTTGACCCCGAGTCGAGAAGATTGCAGACGAAGCACAATTGTCATAGACATTAATCGTGCAGAGCTTCACAATCACCGTTATATCCTTGGCGAGAATTTCGTCCGAGCAAGTGCATATGGCGTGCGTTAGCGGAGATACCAGAAAATGGCGTTGATTTTGTAACAGATTGTCTCTGAACATGACGTCGTCCATGTATGAGGAGCTCTGAGGGTTTCGCACAGTTATGAGTAACCGGTTTTGGAATGGACTGTAAAAATGTGCACATGTTGTGGACAATCTGAACTCCTCCTTATTTTTTGGTCAGATCAGTTCGTGGTGCACATCAGTACGGCATTTCTGCGTTCCAAAATAAATTCGGCATTAAAGTTATTCAGTTCTGATGATAAAATGATGATAAAATCAAGATCTAGCGAGCACCGTATTAATTTAATTTCAGGGAACTATTAAAAGGTAAGCTGATGGCATCAAAACTGCACTTTGAAGAATTTTGCCTTTGTAAATTGAAAGTCAGTTATATCAGGTATAATATTTTCTTTGAAGGTAATTCCTTCATTTTCGCCATGTTTCCTGCTCAAGCTTAATGTCATTGTTTCAGTCTAAATTGTTATTTTCATGCTCTGAATAATCTATCCAATGGAATCTGGAGATTGCATGAAATCTATTCATGTGCCACGTGCTGTCAATTTTTTCAGAACGATGCGACTAAAATGCATTTTTTAGCTTATTTATTTTGAGAATTTACTGTAACAACTTTTGAAAAAATGGGGAACTGTTATCACTTTATTATATTTCAGAGTTTTTAACAAAGAAAGTCACTGCATCATCTTCCAAATTTTAACAGTTTAGTTTAAACTGGAGTGAATGAATAAGTGGGGCAATTTAGTTTCTGGGATGGAAGCAGTTTACTTTTTTTTTCAAGGACTAAAATTTATTTAGTCGAAGTTATAAATCGAAAAGCTTAACCAAATCCAATCTTCCAATAAAATAAATATGTATTTTGAATTATATTTAAAGATGTATTTTGATATTTTTTTTTTTTGTAAAATATGTAATATGATTTTTTGTTTTTTCTGGATTTGTAGTTAATTTAGATTTAATTCATATTTACGGTTGGATTTTTACATTTAAGCTGTTTTAATTTTTTATTTAAATATAATATAAGTTTTATTTTGTTTTTTTAGTATAATACAAGTGACTTAAAAGGTATATTAACACAGTTCTATTATGAAAATTTTCATCCATATAAATTTAATATAATATTATAAATATTTAATGTTTCATATTGATATGGAGTTGTTTTTTCGTTTTTTATTAATGTAATAGTTAAATAGTTTAAATTTCAAGATATTTAATTGAAGATAAAGTTTCCTAAAGTACAATGTAAGGTTGAGGACCATTGTTTTGGAGAATAAATTTAAATAAAATAAAAATGTCTATATCATGAAAATATCCAAATTTTTTATTTAAAATCAAAATTTTATAATATTATTTTTATTAAATAGGATACATTCAAACTTTTTTTTTATAATATCATACATCATCTTATTAAGCTTATTAATCTTTTATGTGATGGTAATCCATAATCTATATTTAAAAGTCAGTTTTATGTGATAAAAATCTATAAGTAAATATATTTTGAATCATTTCACTACTCACCATAGTCGATCTTTTTATTCATTCAGGATGTTGTATGCATAACCACAAGACAAAATTGCTACTTCAAGCACAACAATGAAAGACAAATCTTCCCAAATCTCGACGAGATAAACTACCTTCGGTGTATCTTTGCACCTTTAGGGGCAACTGCTAGTTATTTATATATTTAAATTTCTATTAAATTCAAAAATAGTCCTACTCGGCTTTTTTTTGCGGCTACGCTGCGCTGCCCTTACCCCACGCGCCCCCGGCCGTCTGCGAGCCCGGCCACGGAGCCACCGACAGCTCCAGCCTCTCCTCCCTCCTGAGGTCAGCGCGTTCCAGAAGTTGGTTGCTGCCTGCGGTAAACGGACTCCATCCGTTCTGCAACAGAATTTTGTCAAAAAGAAGGACAACATTCCCTCGGTGGCCCTCTCGGAGGAAGAAACATGCCGAACAGCCCTGAATCTAGCTGATAGAGGCCTTATTGGGTAGTTAATAGGCCTCTGGCTTTCCCCCAAATTGGTTGAAGACTGGATCAAGAGAAACTAGATCCCATTAATCAAGGAAGGTATCAAATCTTATTTCGTTGGCAAATGCTTCTTCGTGTTCGTGTTTAAATCTGTAGAGGATCGAAGTCTAATATTCAGAAATGGGCCATATTTCATGGGGCCGCAAGGCTTATACTTAAACAAGTGGTCGCCGGACTTTGATCCTACCCAAGACGTGCCCACCGTCGTTCCAGTATGGGTGCGACTTCCCCATATCCCTCTGCATTGCTGGAACCAGAAATCCCTTCAAATCATTGGCAACTCCCTCAGAAAATACATCGATCAAGTTGTTCGGAAAGAACAGTATTCCTGTGCCTGAATATGTGTCGAGGTTGATCTAGAAGAAGGACTGTCGGAAGAAATAAATCTCACAGTCGCTGGATGGTCTTATATTCAAGAGCTGGACTATGAACAACTCCCCTTAAAATGCATACACCGCCATAGTTATGGGAATTTTGTGAGATACTGCAAGAAAAAGGCTGAGGGAGAGCAGTGGACCACGGTCCATAAAGAAGGCCACTCAAAATCCCATGGGAAAGGATCCACAAAGGGGAACACTGCCGCAGTACAAGGAAATGAAAAGAGCAGCTCCCTAGTCTCAGATGAGACTCCAACCCCCAAAGAAAGCTCTCTCCCAAGCCCTCTAGAAACAGATATGGACATCTCGGCACTGAATGAGGCCCCTCCCTCAAACAAAGATGGAGGAGGAATTGCCTCTCTTGGTGCCTCACATGGCAGCCCCTCAAACCCTTCATATGCAGATATAACAAGAAAAAAGCAGTTGACCCCTCTAGCTCCTCTGAGGACGAGACCTATGAGAGACCCACGAAGAGGGCAGGTAGGAAATCTCACAAAGTAATCAGGGAAGAAGAGGCAAAACGGCTAAAAATGCAAGGCAACTAATCCACAATAGAAATGTCAATCGGGAGAAATACTAGAGCAAGACCTTCCAAGGGAGGTCTCCCCAATCCCTCACTTGGTAAATAATGCGGATAGTCCCTTGGAATTGCAAAGGTTTGGGGAATCAACCAAAAATTGAAGCCGTCAAAGATCTGTTGAAAATGGAACCCCCAGATATCCTCTTGCTCCAAGAGACCAAAATCAAAGGGCAAGCCCTTCTCAAAACCAGCAAGTCAAAATGGAAGAAAAATGCAGGCAAAGCAGTCATCTCAAGGGGCTCTTCAGGAGGTGTTGCAACACTTTGGTCTGATGAACACAACCAGCTCCTTAACTCCCATGAGATCCAGCACTGGATCTTCACTGAGCTCAAGCACCTCGAAAGTAAGTTAACTATTGTCTTATTCCATCTTTATGTTCCTGTCTTTTACGTTGAGAAAAGAGAGTGTTGGAACTCCCTCTCTGACTTTCTACATCTTCACTCCCCCAACAATATCATTTTGGCCGAAGACCTTAACATCGTCATGAAGCCAAAAGAAAAAAGGGGAGGCAACAGCAATAGAGATCCACTATTGCCGTTGGTCGAAGAGATAATTCAGCAGTGGGACCTTCTTGATTTTAATCCGTTGAGAGGCCACTATACTTGGACCAACAATAGAATAGGTGCCGACCACATATCTGTTAGGTTGGACAAATTTCTTATTCAAATTTCCATGCTGATGGAGAACTTGCTTATCTCAACCAAAATTCTCCCCAAACTCACATCGGACCATAAGCCAATTCTACTTCTTATGGATCCTGAAGAAGATCTGGGCCCAATCTCCTTCAAGTTCAGTCCCCTCTAGATTGAAAGGGAAGGTTTTTTAGACACATTTAAATCAGTTGGGCCAAACCTATTAACGGATCCCCAAGTTTTGTGTGGGAGAAAAAATTAAAAGACACAAAAAATGCCTTGAAAGAATGGTTAAGGAAACCTTCCAAAACTCCTTCTCAACAGAGAAATGAAGCAGTGCAGTCATTGGAAATTTTGCAAATGGGTATGGAAGATCTTAATATCACCCCTGAGATCCTAAACAAAGAGGTTGCATTCCAAAGCAATACCCATCACTCCTTCAGAAGGGAAGAAGAATTCTGGAGACTCAAATCCTGTAGTTTGTGGCTCAAGGCCGGAGATCGGAATACTTCCTTCTTCCATCACCAATACAAATCCCGTCTCTCCCGCAACCATATTTCGGAGATCACAAATGCAGATGGATAGATTTGCAATAAGTTCGACCAAATTAAATCAGCAGTTGAAAACCATTACAAAAACCTGTATGGGACTAGGAATGAAGGCAGTGTAGAAGACACTGAAGATCTCCTCTCAAACATCCCTCACCTCATCAATCAAGAAGACAACCAAGCCCTCTTGAAACCCTTCTCTGAAGAAGAAATTATCAAATTTATTTGGTTGATGGAATCAGATAAGGCCCCTGGGCCAAATGGCTTCACGATAAACTTCTACAAAGTTTGTTGGGATATTCTGAAAACAGATCTGATGAAAATGATAAAAAGTTTCTTCAGCAAAGCAAAGGTTGGGGGAGGCATTAAATCAACCTTCCTGGCCTTAATCCCAAAATAAGTCAATCCTGAAACCTTCAGTAGATTCAGACCCATTTCTCTTTGCAACGCCTCCTACAAAATTTTGGCCAAACCCCTTGCAAAAAGAATCAAACCCCTTCTTGGAAAATTAATCTCCAGCCCTCAAGGGGGGTTCATCAAAGGCAGACATATCTTAGACAATGTCATCCAAGTGCAGGAAACAATTCATTCTAGCAAGCAGCGAAAAGAGAAGGGGATGCTGATCAAACTCGACATGGCCAATGCCTTTGACAGGGTCAACCTCTCCTTCCTATTCAAAGTTCTTCGATACTCCGGCTTCCCCTCTCAGTTCATCAATCTCATCAAAGCCTACATCGAAAAACCCTGGATTTCCCCCCTAGTCAATGGTCGTCTTGCATCTTTCTTCCAAGCTTAGTGAGGCTTGAGGCAAGGATACCCGCTATCCCCTTTCTTGTATATTCTGATGACGGACACTCTAAGTAGGAAACTTGCTGCTGAAATGAACTCTGGTGCCCTCCCCAGAATTCGAACATCTAATGGCTTGAAGCCTATAAACCATGCTCTTTTCACAAATGACTCGCTTCTTCTTGGCGGTGCCTCTACCAGAATAGCCAAATCCTTTGATTCTGCTCTAAAATGCTATTGCAGAGCCTCTGGAGCACTGATAAATGACAGAAAGAGCTATGTCTATGGTTGGAATGTGGAACAACAAAATCTCAATTTCATTGTTCAGATCCTTGGTTTTGAGGGCTTTTCCCATTGGGACAGCATAAAATATCTTGGCCTACCTCTTACCTCTGGTGTCAATAACAGATCCCTGTGGCAAGGTATTATCAGCAAGATCAAAGCTAAGATTGTCTCCTGGGGAGGTTTCTGGCTAACCAAGGGAGGGAAATCTATCTTAATAAAAACAATGTTGTCTGCCCTTCCTATCTACCATTCCTCTTTCTTGCTTGCACCAAAATACATTATGGAGAAAATATCTAGTTTCTTCCGAGATTTTCTCTGGCAGGGGGGCAAAGGAAACCAATGAAAAATACATCTGAAAATTGGGACCTTGTAAAGCGACCAATTGATGACGGAGGACTCCATATCAGAGGTCCTTCCCTTGCTAATCTTGCTCTGGGCTACAAGCTTCTCTGGAAATTATATATCGACCCTTCTCACCCTATCGGTGAAATGCTCAGATTCAAGTATGCGCAGGGTGTCCCTCTCAGACTTTTATCATTCGGCAACTCTACCCCTGGCACGCAGACATGGAACCTCTATCGTAAGAGCTTCAGCCTATTCAAAAATAACCTCTACCGAATTCTGGGCAATGGGAAAAAAATCCTGATGTGGGAAGATCGCATTATGGACTGTGCTCCTCTCAACACCATGACGAAATCAGTGATTTACACTGTTGGCTCCTCAACACAGGCAAACACAGACTGTTCGACATTTCTGGTTGGGACAGTAAAGGAAATTGGCTGGCTTGGAATTTCCTAATCGTGTCGGAGCATTTGCGCACTCAGCTCTCAACGCTCAAACTGCTCCTCACTGATGTTGCGCCTATCCATAAAGGCACCCCAAACAGTTGGGGCTGGGGTCGCTCTGGCACTTATACTACTGCTTCAGGATATATCGCATTGCAACCAAAAAAAGACAGAATTTGCTCCCCCAAAGTTTGGAAGTAGGTTTGGGACTCTTCTGGGCTCCCCAAAGTTAATTTTTTCTTTTGGACTCTCATGCACAACAAGGTACTGACAGGAGACAACTTGGAAAAAATAAATATTTCCGGACCTCACAGATATGTGTCGTGCAGAAATTCCAACGAGACTTCCACTCACCTCTTCATTGACTACGTCTTCGCCAAGGAGGTTTAGGAAATTAATCTCTCTGACTTGCAAGTTATTCCTCCCCAGCAATGCTATGTGGCTGATCTTTACACTTCATGGTTCCAAATCTACCCTCATAACATTTCTAGCAAATCTCTTTGGCACCAAATCTAGCTCTCCATCCCCAAATTTGTGTGCTAGAAAATCTGGCTTGCCCAGAATGACCTGAATTTCAACGATACTCCTTGTCATCCTGCCAAGGTAGCTGCCAAAGAAAAATCTCTCCTTCTTGAATCTGTATTCCAACAATCCCACAAAACTGACATCTCTCTCCTTCCCTCTGAAAAGTTCTGGGTGTTTTTCCTTAGCTCCCAACCTAAGGAAATACCTTTGATCCTCCCCCTCCCCAACCCACATTGGAGACTAAGAGAACCGGATGACCGCTTTCAAGAATGGTGGAAGAAACAAAATAAAACAACAATCTTCTTTGACGGTGCTTCCAAGGGAAATCTAGGGGCAGCGGGAGCAGGGCGACGTCATATACTCCCCCGACAGCTCAACAAAAGAATGCTTCTGCTGGGGACTTGGTTAGCGCACAAACAATCAGGCAGAAATTCTTGGTCTCATAAAAGCCTGCCAAATTTTCCGCGATAGAGGCACCAAATATTTCTAAGATTTCGGAGACTCAGAAATTCTCATTAAAAATATCAACTCGAAGGATCAATTTAATAACTTCGTTCTCAATAAGTCTTTGAGAAGATTAAAGATCATTATGCTTGACTTCACCTCCTTCCAATTTTTCCACATTCTTAGAAGCTCGAATAGTGAAGCGAACTTCATGGAAAACAAAGGATGCCTTCTCTCACCGGGAGACCTCAGCATAAATGATGAAAGCACTTTCTATTCAGGCATTCCATAATCCGTGAAATTTTGTAAATCAGGAAGAACTTGAGCTGCATTGCAATTCTATGTAATGATGGTTGATTAGGCTTAGGCCCAACCAAACCTCCTTATGAATAAAATATACCCGTTCTGGTTTTAAAAAAAAAAAAAAAATCTATTAAATTTACTGTAATTATATAAATTAAATGACTGATAAATGTTAAATAGACATTAATTTATAATAAGCATGAAAAAATTTATTTCATTAAAAAATTTAAGATGGCTAAAATTAAAATAAATTATAAAAAATTAACTAAAGTATAACTTTATTCAAAATAATTATTGTTGCTCATGAGGTGTAGAATAGATGGTGATGGGGTGTACTGTTAAGTCTATGTGATGTGAAGGTCACCTGTTCGAAACTCCGTGGGAAAAAATCTAGTCATGTTAAGGGTTGGTGTGGTCCAGGGTGGGTGCGATCCCCAAGTGATTTTGACGACTTAGATGCCCCTCGGTTGTGGTTTCTCAAGCCAAACATGTAACACGATTATTAATCATGGAGATTCATCCTTATTTCATTATGAAGATTCTCAATATGTAAGTATATTTTATTACAATACCATAGTTTATTAATACTACATTCTAAAAAAAACATAATTCATCTCATATGACACTTGTTAAAAAAACAAAAAAGACACAACTATTTTGGAAATAAATCTCAATGTTTGATTCGTGTGAATTATTAAGAATAATTTAAAATATTATATAAAATTTAAATTTATATCATTTATTTATCAACTATTAATAATCAAATTAAAATTTTAAGAAAATTATTCCAAAATAAAATTAAGAATTAAGATTGTGGTATGTGATGTTAAAATTTAGAATTAGAATTATGCTTCATGATGTTAGCACTTATTGAGCATTTTCCTTCTTAGATTGTGATTTAAAATTATTGTGAAGTTTAAACTTTATTTTAAGTTTATTCTTTTAATGGTATGAATTACTATCACACACTTTTTAGATAGGGTATGGATTGGAATTATTTGGTACATTCAAGAGAATTTTTAGAATTTTTAGGATTATGAATTATAGATGAGGTAACTTTATTTTATTAATCTATGCCTAGGCAGGACTTAGGCTTGGTGCTATTTGTCCCATGCCAACCATAAAGTTTGCTAACTATGAGAACTTGTCGGTATTCACGAGCGTCAGGCTTTTGGCAACAAATTTTCCAAGATGATATTGTAACATGTGCCGATTCGTGCGCTAACTTAAATCGACTAGCACAACAGTTGCGAACAATTGTTGGATTTTCAGAATATGCCAATTTCTCTTTCTAGTGCTTGTAGAATGCTGAGGGGGGCTCATTTAGCATTTGCAGAGAGTCAAATAAACTCTGATTTCTAGGACCACATCACCAGTTCCAACCAACTATATATATTTGTTAAATTCTCATTATTCAACGCCAGGGTTACTATTAGCATCAGGATAATCAAATGATGACGATAGAAGACAAGTTGGCATGTAAATTTGTTTTTTTTTTTTTTCAACATAAAAAAACTCTGGTTTATGTACCAGATCATATTGATAAGCTTTATAAGTCTTACATTTCATCATATAAAGAAACCCGATCTCTTCCATCATTACAAAAAACATCTTCAGATATTCATTAAGCTTAAGATAACAACCAAAACTGTGAACATGATCAACATCACCCCCAATATAGTAGCCTGATTATTTCTAAAAACTAGATCCTGAAAGTGATAAGAGATAAGCCAGAAAAATATGGTCTTACCCACACCTACCCTACCTAGATGTTCATCTTAAACATTACCTGCACCAGAAATCCTCCATCCTTAGACAAATATATATTGCGAAACATTGTTGTTGAGGAAAAGAGGTGACCCAAAATTGAAACAAGACAATCATTGACAAAAAATGTTGTATCTAAATCCCCTACTCATATGAACTTGACCATCCCCATAGCTCCCATGCCAGTCGAGTCGGAGAGCTCATAATGCATTTCCCCGAAAACACTATGCAATCCTTTCTTCGATAATATATCCACCTAGGAATTTTTCTCATGGAATATGTGTTTGAAATGTATAATGGAGAAAGCAATTCATAAAGTTTTAATGCGTTCTAGCTAAGAAATCAGGTTTCCAGGGTTTATAATAGTACCCTTGTTTAGATGATTAATAATAACTTTCGAGTCTCCATATACCCACATATTCTCAATGCATAGTTGTGTGGAAAACCACAATAATCCCCATAGTGCCAGAACTTCGGCCCACATATTAGATCCAAAGCCTCCATGTCAGAAAATCTTATAGTGACAGTTTGGCGATATCATTAACCAAGCTCCACACCCGCACTTGGATTTTTGAGATGCTCCATCAAAGAAGCCTGTAGGGAAATGTATCTCCACAGGTCTCAGTCGTTTGGAAAGGTCCACCAAAGGTCTCTGCATAGTTTTCAACCTTTCCCAATTATGAATGATGAAGTCGGTTGTCCTCTCAGGCCTGCAACACTCCTCCTCAAAGATCCATTTGTTTAGGCCACACTAAATAAACCAGTGAAATAACACTGTTATTATCTATAGTGTTGAGTTTCTCTTATGCCACCATTGAATGAAAATAATAGTATTTGCAAGAGAAGGTTCCTTAAGTTTGAAAAACTCACAAAGTAATTTCAAAACTCTCCTTGCGAAGTAACAGTTGTAAAATAGGCAAGAATTGTTCTTGACCTCTGCCATACAAAGCCTACAGTTTCCAGGCCCAATCCACCCTTTCCTTTGTAGGTTGTCTCAAGTGAGATTTTTATCCATCAAAACCAACCACAAAAAAATCTTCATCTTCAGCTGTGCATTGTTTGCCCAGATTTTACACTGAGATCAGCGGGTGTGGTAGAAGACATTGAAATTTTTTAATAGATATCTCTCACTATCGGCAAATCGTTTTTGGTTGGGCCCCTCCAAATAACCCTGTCTCCCTAGTTGACTATAAGCAGCCCCTGGCTCCTTAAATCCTCATTATACGTATTCCACTCCTCCTTCAGGTGATCCAGAAAAATCAAATTGTCTGCTAACATCCAACTAGGAATCCCATTGATCTTCTCCTTTATAACTTGGGCCAGATAGAAATAGCCTTTTTCATTTAACTGTCTCAATAGTTCATTGCTGAGAGGGATAGGACTAGAAGACCCTCGCAACCCAGTGTGACCAATAAGAATATTAGCCCCGTCACCATAATGTCATTTCAAATATGAAGTAAACCACGACCCAATTTGTTTAAAACCGTTCCATATAGTCGACCCACCTTTAGTATTCTACCAGCCCAGAAAGTATAGGTCGTCCACACCAGCATTATTCAAGTACTTGTACCTTAAAATATAACTCCATATACCTCTTGAGGTAAGATCCCTCCATTAAGACTTCATTATTAGAGCCTATCCAAAAATATGTAAATCTTTAAGACCTCAACCTCCATATTCTTTAGGTTTCATAATCAAGTCCCATCGTGCCAGGTGGTACTTACCTTTCTCCTTGCCCCCATTCCAAAGAAAGTTGATCATAATGCTCCTAATGTTTTTTAAAATCTTTGTTGGAATCACATAAATATGTGCCCAGTAAACCATAATTTGTTGTAAAACTGCCTGTACCAATATGAGTCTACCTCCTTTTGACAGCCATTTTGTAAACCAGCCACAGATTCTTCTTTCATATTTTTCTATCATCCAGCTCTAGTCCTTTATGCCATAATTATTGGGTTTCATGTGGAACTCCAGATATTTAAAGCCTAGCCCCAGGGGAGAATTTTTGATGTTAAACATGGCTCCAATCGAAGCAGCCAAATCCTGTCCATCCTCCTCATGATAAATGCAGGACTCACCAATGTTTGCCAGCATGCCAGAAGCCTTACAGAATTTTGAAAAAATATCATGAGTGACCTGCCACACATTATTTATGAGCAATCCAAATAGCAGAACGTCATCCACAAAAAAATTGTGGGATATCTCTCTGCAATGAGAGATTTTGATACCTCTAATGCTGCATGTTCTAAATACCTGACATAATTTGGTGCTTAAAGTATCCATGACCAGAATGAACAGGAGTGGGGAAAGAGCACAACCTTGCCTCAGTCCATGTCCAGGCTTGAAAAATCTGGTTGCCACTCTATTAATTATGATTGTCATAGATGTATTACAAACACACCCCATTATCCAATTGACTGAGTCCCTATCAAGTCCAATCTTAAATAAAATCAACCTTAACAGTCCCCATTCAACCCTGTCATAAGATTTACTAAGGTCGATCTTCATAACCATAGCCTTCATTTTCTTATAATGTATAGAATGAATTACTTCATGAGTGGAGGCCACCGCATCGTGTATACTCATGTCCTTTAAAATCCCCGCTTGTTCAGGGGATATATCTGGAAAGAAATTTCTTAATCCTTTCTGCAATAGTCTTTGAGATTATTTTATACAGTGTATTACAAAGTGAAATCAGGCGGTAATCATCAAAAGTATCCACACCTTTTTCTTTAGGAATCAAAACTAAGAACGTTGAATTTAAAGCCCCATTAATCTTTCCTGATTTTTTGTCTTCCTCTACCATTTCCATTATAATATCAACAAAAATATCAACGAAGTGAATGAAAAAATCCGGGGTCCATCCGTCAAGCCCCGGACTCTTATCCACCACAAAGGATTTTAAAACCATTAAGACCTCCTCTTTGTTGATCGGCTTCTTGAAGTCCTGCAGCTCTCCCTCATCGAACAATATCAAGATCTCCTCTACTGCCCATGACTGTTCTTCATGTGCCAACACCTCCCTAGTCTTGTAGAGACTATTAAAATGATTAACAACCTTGTTTTGGATATCCTTCGAAGAAGTAAAGGAGGAACCATTTACCTTGATATGCCATATTGAATTTTTATTTTTTCTGCATGTCGCATAAGCATGAAAAAACTTCATGTTCTTATCACCTTCATGAAGCCAAATCGTTCTACTTTTGAGTCTCCATGTCTGTTCTTCAATCAAAATAATTTTCCTTCTATCTGCTTCCACCTCCTTCATTCTCTCCTAGGTACCATCCCTTGGATTGTCAGCTTCCATCTCTTTCAGCAATCGAGCAGTATCCAACTCATAAAATTTAAGTTTTTCCTTCATAATTTTCTTTTTGGCACGTTCCCATCTTTTGACCTTACCTTTTAAACCCTACAGAGTACATGTCAAGTAATCCATCATCGAGATGTTCACTCCTCTTGGGTTTTGTCTCATATATTGTTCCACCAAAGAAAAAAAGGAGGGGTCCTGAAGCCACACCCTATTGAATTTAAATGGGAATCCCCCAAGTACCTTCTCAAAATGCCATTCCAAAATAATAGGTCTATGATATGAGATAATGACATCTCCTATGGTCACCGACCAATCCCCCATCCAGGCCAACAAGTTAGCCTTGACCACAAAACGGTCAATCCTCTTGCATATAGAATGCTTACCATGTCTTCCATTAAACCATGAAGGGCCTTGATCCTTCATCAGTAAATTGCAAAGGTGGTAAGATTTAAAGATATTTGATATTGGACCCGCCAGCTGGTCCTTTCTTCCTTTAGCCCCCCAAATATCACCGTCATGCAGAGATAAATTGAAATCCCCTGCAATTATCAGGTTATCCAGAAGAAGTATACTACTACTCTCCATCTTGTGCCAGAAAGAAAGCTTATCCTGATAAGGCACATAAATGTTAATAAAATGTATCATGTGCTCAAAACCCCGTATGAATCCAGAGAGAATGATCCCTCCGAAGAAGCCAAAAGCCTTCAAAGAAGCATATGTAGGATCCCACATCACAATTTCCTCGCCAGATCATCCCACTGCATCCCTCACTGCCAGATGCCAATCTGGGAACATGGCATGAAAACAGGAGATCAATTTTTCAGCAGTGTGCATTGATTCTTGAACAAAAACAATGGAAGGTTTTCTTAGACTAAAAAACTGATGCATAGACAAAAAATTATTCAAGCCCCCTAGCCCTTGAATATTTAGCGATACCAAATTGATCATGGTGCATCCACCTTAGGGTTTAATGATCTAAGAACCTTGTCTAGTGCCAAAATAACTGGAATATCTCTAAAATTCCCATCACCCTGAATCTCATTCCCGACAGACGAAGAAAGTGACTTTTTTTTAACACGTGGTTGACCTTTCCCTCTTTGAATCATAACATTAGATGTGGATGAAGGACTAATAATCAGAGGAGGGGATATAGTCTTGCCCTTATCCACTGGCAGGGGGACTGGATTAGGTTTCGAGTCTAAGAGAAACAGCTCAATGTCACTAATGATCGAATTCCGGGGCTACAGAGGGGAGATTTGGGTTTCGAAAGATCAGGAGCTAGATAATCAGACACACGGTCAAAAGAAGGTAAAGAAGTGTCGAGGGCTTGCGGATTTAGGGGCTCTGCAGATAAGTCAGAAGGAGCCAGACTGTCATCCGTGAAAGAAGACGGATGGGGGATAATCAGAGGAGGCTTAACAGGATCCTCGATAGGACTCACATACTCAACCACATCTACCATGGGCATAATGCCCCCCGCAGACTTTAAAAAAGGATCCCCCGAGACCATATAAACATTAAGACCCCTACCTGAAACACAATTTTCCTTCTCCCCATGGGAAACACAATCTAAAAACAGGTGGTTATGTTCACGATACTTACCCGTAGGGAGTGTCCCCAAGGAGAGTGGCGCAAGCTCCTTCACACCCCGACCATTGGCCTTCCAGACGCCACGAGCACCATTCAAATCTCTGTCATAGTCTGATCGCCATCATGCACAGGAGCGCATTAGATGCCTCGTAGCATGACAAAGGTGACATTTGAATGGAGTGTTCCAATAATCGAGGCTCTGGCAATACGTTGATACTTCCCATTCTAGATCCACATCCTTCGAAAGGCCACCCGCGAACGAAACCTCCACCAAAATCCAAGCCACCCTCTTGTCAAATATGCCTTTACACTTTGGATCGAAAAATCTACAAATGCCAATACTATCTCTGATAGTCCCCAACACCATTATCGACCAAAACTGAATGGGTAAACTCGGGAATTTAACCCATAGAATATGGTTCCTTGGAGCATTATCGATAGGGTGGAAGTCAGTCGACCAGCGATATAGTAGTAAAAATGAGCGCCCATAGACCCAGGTGCGTTGAAGAATCTCCTGCATATCCTCATTCTTCATAAAACGGAAACAAAACCACCCGTTGGGTAGCTTACTTATCCTAGGTTTTGTTGTGGTAAAAAACAAACCCCCCATTTTTTACTTGTTCACTTCAAATAATGGGGACCCTTTCTATAAAAATTTTGGCTAAACACCTTTTAGAATTTTCATTAAGTTCATTATCCTCCAATTTTATTAATTTTTCATTTTTTTTAGATTCTTGTTTTGATTGCTTGGTTGAAATAGATTTTTTATAAGCTTCCTGTTGATGCTTGTTTCACCTCATTTGATTAACCGGTTTGTAAATTACACTCCTTTGATGTCTACTCAATTATGTCGTCTGGGTTAAAAAATGCGTAAAGTGTACAATATTTCATTTTTGTAATTAAATTAGCTCAATTATGCATTTAGTTTAAATATTAACCCATAGTTAGTTATTACTAACATTTTTCATTTTCTTTACTTATACAGCCAAATTATAAAGCATCGTGATTTCAGTCATTTATTCCAATTTTCCAATTTTTAAATAAATTACTAATCTCGAAAAATTCAAAGTGAAAAAGTGGTTGTAATTTAGATAGACAAATCATCACTTTAGATAAATTCATAATTTAATTTTACATCATTAAAATGAAACCAAAAACAAAAAACTAATTTTTAGCATTAAAATTTTAAATTAATTAAATTAATTATTATATTAAATATAATTAAATTAATTAAATCAAAATTTAGTATTAAAAACAAATATATATAAAGATAAAAAAAAAATTTTAAAAAAAAAATTAATCGCATCGAAGATTTCTAATAAAGAAATTACATCGCATCGAAGTAATCCATCGGATGCATTTTTCAGAAACTCCAATGACTCTCCTTCTCGATTCCCCGATGCGATGAGTTATTCAATGCGATGAGTTACAACTCATTTATGTCGATGCGATGAATTATTCAATGCGATAGAGTTACAACTCATTCATGTCGATGCGATAAGTTAAGTGTAATATTTAGTTTACGTTAGTAGTAAAGTAGGTTAGTTTAATGTTTATTAGTATTAACGTTAGTGGTAGGTAGTGTTATTTTAAGTTAAGTGTAATATTTAGTTTACGTTAGTAGTAAGGTAGGTTAGTTAGTAGTGGTAGGTTAGTTTTAAATTAATATAGTATTAGTTTATTTTTAGATTTAATTTTAAATTAATTAAATTAATTAATATTTAAAATGTAATTAATTTAATTAAATTTATTATTAATTAGATTAATTTTTTTATAAATAGTTAATTATATTTGTTAGTTAGATTAATATTCATTAATAAATAGGTTATTAAATAATTAGTTTAGTCTATAATTAAAGATTAAATTAGAATTAATTATCAGTTAATTGTAGGCTAACTTAAGTTTAGATTTTTAATTAAAATTCTGATTTTTTTAAAGCCCAGCAACAGAATTTCCAGATTTATATCAGATTTGACTTATCAACTTTGGAGGCTCATAAATTGAGTTTTACTTGGCCAAATGAGGCCCAGGACAGCTCATTGGAAAGAGAAAATCAAGGAGAACATTTATGACGAGGTTTCACTAACAGATTTGGTCATTTATTGGGTCAAAAATCAGGCAGAAAATCAAGCTCCGAATTTCTAAAACAAAATCATTTTATGAGTTTTGTTTTCTTCATTTTCATTTGCCCAAGCCTCTTCTAATTGCATATTTATGCATCAATAATACCCTTGGTTAATTAAAATTGTTATGAGCATCAATAATAAACTCAAATTTCCTTTTTATTTATTTAAATAGAATTTGATTGGATTTGTTTTAATGCTAGAAATAATATTTTGATTTTATTGTTGCATCTTAATTCATTTTAATTTCTTTTTGCAGGAAAAACAATAGAGGGATATGGAGAAAAAGATCTCAATCAATGAGAAAGCTCCAGCAATTAAAGATTGGAATTTTTGAGCAAATAAAATTGGATTTAGCAGATTTCTCTTCAACAAACTCTCTTTTCAAAATACTTTTGGAAAGATTATAAATTGCAGATTGCAAAATGTAAAAGTGGCTGCTCTCCTTTGCAATTCTAGACTTCTAAAAACATTTTTGTAATAGGAATTTAGAGTTGTAGAAGGGAGGAGAGAAAATTCCAGATCGAAACATTATTGAGGGTTTTTTCTTTATATCTTGCATTATGTATGATGGGCGGAGTTTGCATTTCTGCAGCTCTAGCTTTGAAAGCAGAAATTCAAGTAATGTAAAGTACTGTTAGAGACCAAGATCAGAGAAGAAGATTCAATTAACTGGTATTTTTGGCATTTCTGTATCAAATACTAATTTCAATTTTATGATAATAAAATTGTTGTTTCATTTTATTCATGTTTATGCATTTCTGTTGATATGGATAACTTGTCCCAATATTGTTATGTATCTCTGCTCTTATAAATTAAACTCTGATTTCTGAGTAACTATTTACTCAGTAATTTGTCTTATAAAACTGATTTATTAAATAGTAATGTGATGCGAATTTCTTCCACGTGTTATTGTTTAATTATTGGCTTGACTGATTTGACAATCAATATCATTTTTGAGAATTTCTTCCTGAGTGTTGTTGATTTATTATTTCAGTTAAATGGTTTCAATAAGATGTGTTTTGGTATTCACAAATGTCATGCTAATTGAATTTCTTCGTTAGCTTGACATTAATTAAAAGCCATACATATTTAAATTCTCAGATTTAATTATCTTGCTCTTAGTTGGGTTAAATCTATATCTACCTAATTGAGATAGGATTTAGATTAGTTTCTTTTGCTTGCATTATAGAATAATTTTGCATTTAGATTAAGTTCTACATTCTTTTAAGTCCTTTTCTCCAAAGAGGCAAAATCTTAGTTGTGGTTTGGCTGAACTCAAATCAACGTAAGGGTCATTCTCTTGCCCGATCAGCAAGAAGAAGTGATCTGATATCCCTGTCTATTGGTAGTTAACGATACATCGTAAACCAATAGCGATAGGGAAAAGGTAATTGGACCTAGTTAAACCAGTCAGAGCCACTATCATAAATGCAAAAGGAGCTGTATTAAGGTCCAGACCGGGTGGTTATCCCTCAATGTTGTTGCAACGATTTTCGAGGCTTCAACATTTTTGGCGCTAGAAGGAAGGCCAGAAACTTGTTGTCTATTGGAGTCTTTTTAATTTTAACATTTTATTTAAATCACGATGACTCCTCTTAAACTTCCAATTTGTAGTTGTATACATGGACGTGCATCTTCCAATACTCCACCCGAAGTGGTAAGACTCTTGTCTCAGGTAAAATTTAATGGTAATAAAAATTCTTCTGCTTTCATTCATGTCTTTCAATTTATTCAAAATGTTTCAAATTATGATTTTCAAGGAATTGATGAAGGCATTTTATGCAGAATTTTTACTCTCACATTTGCGGCAAAAGCTAGAAACTAGTGTAGAACTTTTTCGGTTGCCTCAATTCACAGTTGGGATCAATTTGTTACACTTTTCATTTGTAAATTTGACGGATACGATTATGAACAGGTATGCGATGAAATTGAATATCTACGAAGATTTGAAAATGAGTCTGTTAGAAATTTTAATATTCGATTTCATTTAAATTGTTTAAGATTTAAATTTGAAGATAAACCTACGGAAAAATAATCACTAGATTGGTTTGAATATATTTTCTCTCTTCCTCTCATTCCCAATCCATATGAAATTAGTTCAAGCTTTGTTCCATCCCCTCTAACATAAATGAGAATTCCAATATCGATGTGCAAATAAATTATGATGAAGTGGTCTCACAAAGCTTGGAAAATATTTCTATTCAAATGCAAGAAGGAAATAGTAGCAATTCTGGAGAAAGAGCTGCCTTGAAATCTGAAAATTCCTCTACATTAAATTCAGAAAATAAGATCGCAAATCAACACCTGCAAGCAGCAATCAAAATGAATAATAAAATGCAAACTGCTGCACAAATTTCTGAATTTTTTCATGACGAACAAATGTTGAAAACAGAGCAGCAAAACAGCCTTCTTCAAGAAAGTATGAGTATACAAGGGAATGATCTAGAATCTGAAATTTATAATGAACAGAGCACACAAGATTTCTTGAACAGAGAAACTTTTGAATTCATTATTTATGATTCTCATTTTTCCCTTTATCCTGATATTTTTAATGTTGGTAATTTCTCCCCTCTTGGTATTAATGATATTTCAGAAAATAAAGAAGATTATCTAAATGAATTACCAATAAATTTTTATCAAGATAGAGAAACAATTATTGATCATTATTTTGCCATTAATGAACATGAATTTTTTATTCCTCCTTATTTTGATATATTGACCTAAATCAAAGTGAATTCTAGAGAATATCAGAACAATTTATGATAATTATTCTCGATATCAAGGATGCTAATTTCTCGTTCTTCTCAAAAGAATCCTCATGATAAAATTCATATAACATCCGTGAATGAGGAACATTTCAATTTAGAAATTATTCCAACCAATCCTAATTTTAGAGAAGCAAATTATCTTCATGATTTCACCATTCGGGAAAACATTCCAATTTATGATTCATATCATGATCAAATTCTCATTCTTGCTCATAATCATAATTCTCTTTCTAATTCACAAGTTGGAATTGGCAATTATTCAAATTCCATTATTCTCGCCAATCCTTGTGAAAAAGAAATTATTTCAAAACAATCCCAATTGTGCTGTAACATTAGTTGTACCAATAAGGATTTCATTTTATTTTTTCTTTCATATTTATTTTGTTCAAATTTAGATTTTTTTGTGATTTTATTTTTCAAATTTTTGACACTCTACGCTGGCATATTGAGCACTTTAAAAATGAACACTCAATTGATGCATTGCCCTATTGGAAAATTGAAGTTTCATATTATAATCATGAACATCAAAAGCTATTAATATTTCAATTTCAATCAGAGCTAATGTTTTATCAAAAGCCTCAATTTTCCCAAAGGCAGTGTCAACAAGAGAATGTATTTTTACAATCAGGCCAACAATCTAATCCAATTGATAATTTTCCATCTTATTTGACATATTTCCATCCACTTTTCATTAGTTCGTTTGAAAATTGTTTGGAAAGTTTTCCTTCATGGAAAATTGTTAATAGTTGAACACTTACACATAAAACTAAAAAAAAAATTCAGGCCTTTCAAATTAAAAGCTCATATCCACAATCTGGCCTGTCATCTCCTCTTTTAAACATTTTCCAATCATTAATGGAAACCCATCCATATTTTTATGATCCAATTGGAATTCAACTGGAAAAGGCATTTCAAAATAAGGTGATTGTAAATAAGTTGCTAACCATAACTGTACATTCTGATTTCAGATTTATTTTCTTCAGTTTAGTTAGATTTGTATTTTTATTACTAACACTTGAACTGTACATACATGCAGCAATTAAAATGAGAGAATGGTTACACTAGAAATATGACTATACCTAGTCATTTTCATGTATATGGTTAGAATAGAAGTGGAATTAATTTAGTTTGTTTGTTTTATGTAGTTAATTTATTCTTAATAGTTTTGCAGATAAAAATAAAGCGAGCAATCAGGCCTTCTTATATCATATACATGTTCAGGGAAATATTTGCTTGTTATCAGAAAATTTCTAATTCTTGTTTCTCATTTTTAAATCAAAATTTATTGTAGCAATATCTCTACTTTGCCTATTTTGAATAACGTCTTGAATAAATTCAATTGAAGTTGCACTTGGAACCAATCACCTCACACCCACTTTTCTCTATTTCGAAATGTCCTTATATGATTTTCTTCTGAAATTTATTTGTTAAAGGTTTTTGAGAATATAAAGCTTCATGATCTCATTATTCCATGAAAGATATGACTGTCTATTATAAGCTTATTTTAAATTTAATCATTATTATTCAGTCTAACCTTTCGTTGTAATCACATGAAGTTCATATTATTTTCTTCGAAATTTTTTAAAATGACCTTAAGGGTGTCCATTTTGCTGTGTGCACACATTTAAATTTGTGTTGATATTTTTCCACAATTAGTGGCTTTCTCCCATTCTGATCTTTAGTTTATTATCTGATGTTGCAATATGCATCATATTTATTTACTAAAGGCATTATTAAACAATCACTATAACAATACAGATTTTTCTCAAGTTAATTCAGAATGAGTAGAGGTAATAAATTGCTATTGCAATTCAAAGGGAAGCCTATTTTCATATTTATTTCTGGTGAATTTTATGAGTTTCAGATTTCCTGAACATGAATAAATAGATTTTATTTAGGTTGATTGCACACTCTGATTTAGAATAAATAATGAGATGAGTTTGAAAAAAGTTAGAATTTTGATAAATCAAAGGAAAATTCAAAGATTCATGAGGTAAGTTTACAGACAATTTCCTTCTAGGTACGCATTTACAAGTTCATTTTCATCTATTATTAGTTTCTCTTTTCCTTAGTTTATTTTTTATTCTTGTTCTATTTTATTTGCAGGTTTTCATTTGTTTTCAAAACTTGAAATAAGCAGCAAACCCATTTCAAATTTGCAATAGGTTCAGAGAAATTTTATTTGTAATTCATTAGAATTTGAAGCATTCTTTAACTTTTCTTTCATTCATTCATTTAGAAAACCCATTTGAAATTTACAACAGTATCGCAAGATTCATATCAGAAATGTTCCAACTTGATTTTCATATTTCTGATGCAAGATCTCCGATGTGGTACCTCATTCAATTTTTCATAAAATACCATATCGCATTTTGCATCTCAGAGGTTTTCAATTGAATATATTTCCATTATCTTGAATCACCGATCTCCGATAATCAACTTTACCAATATTGTGATATACACATAATTCGGGACTCGATATTAAATTTAAATCAAGTTCATAAGAAATATCGTGTCCGTTCAATCGCAATAGTGGTAGGCTCATAATTTTAAAAGCATCAATGTCTCGAACCCGATGCGATATTAAACTTTTATAATAGATTTATCGGGCTCATTCTCCATCGCATATCGGCGTATCATATTGTTACATCATGCACTTAATTTTTCCGATCGCTGATTGCATATCGCATTGGAATAAATTGAAAACTTTTTTTTTTCATCACAAAAGTTCTGATGCGATGGATCGGATCGCAAACGCGCATATCACATTTAACATAAGGTTGATTCGTTCATTTCAAAAGTTCCGATGCGATGAACCCAATCGGCAATCGCAAATCGGAGAAACCTTATTTTGATATATTCATTTAAAAAAGCTCCGATGTGATGAAGTCTAATCGCAATCGCATTTCGGCAGAGTCCTATCACAATTGATTCCTTTTTAAAAAAGAAAACTCTGATGCGATAAGTCCTATTGTAATCACGGATCAGCGGAAAACTTAATGCATATTTATGTGCTCATTTCAAAGGTTGTGATGCAATAACTCATCACTGAATGCTCATCACTTATCGCTCTTCACTCATCACCGATTATTATAAGCATCGCATCACCGCTTTCGCAAGAATCATATTTTCATTCCCAACATGAATATTTTCGAATATTTCGATATGCCGATATTGATATCGCTCATCGCATTTTTGATGCTCATATCATAATGTTGAAAGCCACTTCATCCATCGCATTGTCGATATTGCAATCGCTTCATTATTTTTCATGGTCATGTCACTATTCTGAATCTGCGATGCGCAATGTGCAATGCTCAAAATACAAATCGCGAGACGTGATGTGCAATTTGCGACATGACTGTCCCCGATCCTAAATACAACATTTCTTCAATGGTATGATCACTCCATATCATCACACATATTCTTTTCGCATTATCTCATATCGGTAATTTGCTACTGCAACCCCCGATGCGATAAACTCCAACGCATGCCTCTACATGCAATATGAATCATCCAATAAGGCATTGTGTTAATTTAAAGTAATTTTGGGTAACCGCTATGATATTAAAGCAATTGATGACAAATTTGCAGCATATTCAAATCATTTTGATTTCTCATATATCTCAGTTTTAAATAATTCCATAATTAAATATGAAATTCAAGACCTCTCTATTTTTTAAATTTCATTATCTTAAATTTGGTCTTAATTCTGAACAATTTATAAAATCATGGAATTTGTATAAAACTTATAATATTTTGAGAACATTCATCACTATAAATTCTCAATCTCATTTCTGATGGAATTGTTTTAATTTCAACTCCCTTGAACACAAAGCATTCCATTTTTACATTCTACTACTTGCTTTAGTTTAAATAAAATAAATAATGATTTTTGGGTTATAGGATTTTGGTTAGTTTGCCTTTTTCATATTTTTAATGTCAACTAAAGAAGAAGTTAGCTAGTATTGGAGAAATTGATACCTTCAGGTAAGATCAAATGCAATTATCCAATGGTAAGATTCATGTACCCACTTTCATTAATTTCCATTTCATTACTTTAGTTTCATTTTTGTTTTTAAATTATGTTGATATGAAAATCTGTGTTGCAACTCTTCATAAAAGCTTTCAATCACCTGCCAAATCATATTTTGGAAGCCCTATGCTCTTTTCCTGGTTTTATTTCAAGAAGCAGCGATAGTCTTCACTGAAACAGCTACACTATGAAGTTTCTGAACCTTTAATTTGTTTCTTTAAAGCATTCCTTTTATTAGAAAATGATTAAGATACTGCTTTGAAACAAGAAAATTGACATCAGACAGAAATTATTCATTGTGGTTGAATTTTATGATCACTGCTATCTAAAGCCTAAAACACTTACAACCCTGCAAGGTATAAGTTTTCTGGATCTCAACATAAGAATGAATGATTACATGATTATTTTCTTTTACTTCATGTTGTTGAGACATTGGTATAAACATTCTTGTTAGAGTTTGTATTTCAAAAACTTGGATTTTCCTTTCCACTTTTAAATTTCTTCATTTTTTTTGTTTGTTGATTTATTTTCTCACTTTAGCTTAAGAATTATTTTCCTTTGGTTTTCAGTTTTGATTTTGGTGACTTTGCCACGATTTATATAGAAGGCCTTCTTGTTACCTAATGATGGTTGGCATACATAGAAAAAATTGTTAATAGTCTTCTATTAGCTTTTTCTTAAATCTCTTAACAAAATTTGTTTTTCTTATTATAAAGGTAGACATACTTAAGGAAGAGATTACAAAATAAGAGAAGTTGATGAAGTATCATGAAATCTGAGAATTTTCTTTTTCATCAAAATTGTAATTATGTTGAGATTTCAATATTTTATTAAGATCTTTCAAAATTCTATTATCAATCAAGAAAAGTTATTTTTAACCAAGTAAAGACACTTTACAGCAAAGCATTTCTAACTCTGAAATTGTCATTCTAAACTCTTAAGGAGTTAATGATTCTCCCTATTTAGAAGAGTTTTATTTTTTCAAAGTGTAATCCACAAATATATTTAAACTTAAAAGATAAGAGGTCTCATCGCGAGCCTGCTTACCATGATCATAGGGGAAAAATAGGCTGACATTACCAACACTACTAAACAAACCAGGGTAATGGCTTATAATTGCAAACAATTGTAAGACAAGGGGTCTCATCACGAGCCAGCTTGTTCAGTCCAATTATAATCATTGAATGGCATTGTCAACTATTTGGCTACCAAACCAGGACAATGGCTTTTAAGAATTAAAAAATTAAAAATTAAAAATTAAAAAATAAAATAAAAAATAAACATATATAAATGGATTTATCTCTAGGTCAATAATTTTTAAATAGATGGGATTTTGAATCATTGATGATTAAAAGGTAACCCTGTCGAGACTATAGATGTTTTCTGGTAGCAGTGGCTCTACTTGTGACAAATTAGTACATTTTAAAAGCTAAGCTGTAAAGTGACCCCTGATTTATCTCTACAACTAATTAAGGACTGATATAGAGTTATGAAATATTTTAATTTATGAGGAATTTCAAGAAAATTACAGTAAGATGATTATTGCTTTTATTCATATTAATGAACCTAGTCAAGCATTCCAAAAAATAATTTTCTCTTCTTTAATTATTTTTACTTTAATTTTGAGAAAATCTCATTCATATTAAACAGAGATAACTGGTTCTTCTCCCGTATGTCGCCAATTGTTGTGGTAAAAAACAACCTCCCAATTTTTGACTTGTTCACTTCAAATAATGGGGACCCTTTATATAAATTTTTGGCTAAACGCCTTTTATGATTTTCATTAAGTTGATTATCCTACGATTTTATTAATTTTTCATTTTCTTTAGATTCTTGTTTTGATTGCTTGGTTGAAATTGATTTTTTATAAGCTTCATGTTGATGCTTGTTTCACCTCATTTGGTTAACCGGTTTGTAGATGGCACTCCTTTGAAGTCTAATCAATTATGTCCCCTGAGTTAAAAAATGCGTAAAATGTACAATATTTCATTTTTGTAATTAAATTAGTTCAATTATGCATTTAGTTTAAATATTAACCCGTAGTTAGTTATTATTAACATTTTTCATTTTCTTTACTTATACAACCAAATTATAAAGCATCGGGATTTCTGTCATTTATTTCAATTTTCAAATAAATTACTAATCTCGAAAAATTCAAAGTGGTTGTAATTTAGATAGGCAGATCATCGCTTTAGATAAATTCATAATTTAATTTAACATCATTAAAATGAAAATAAAACAAACAAACAAAAAACTAATTTTTAACATTAAAAAATTAAATTAATTATTATATTAAATATAATTAAATTAAAATTTAATATTAAAAACAAATATATATTAAAAAATAATAATAATAATAATAATAATCGCATCGGAGATTTCTAATAAACAAATTACATCGCATCGAAGTAATTCATCGGATGCATTTTTCAGAAACTCCGATGACTCTCCTTCTCGATTCCCTGACGCGATGAGTTATAACTCATTTATGCCGATGCGATGAGTTACAACTCATTTATGTCGATGCGATAAGTTAAGTGTAATATTTAGCTTACGTTAGTAGTAAGGTATGTTAGTTTAATGTTTATTAGTATTAGTGTTAGTGGTTAATATTAACGTTAGTGGTAGGTAGTGTTATTTTAAGTTAAGTGTAATATTTAGTTTATGTTAGTGGTAAGGTAGGTTAGTTTAAGTGGTAGGTTAGTTAGTAGTGGTAGGTTAGTTTTAAATTAATATAGTATTAGTTTAGTTTTAGATTTAATTTTAAATTAATTAAATTAATTAGTATTTAAAACATAATTAATTTAATTTAATTTATTATTAATTAGATTAATTTGTTTATAAATAGTTAATTATATTTGTTAGTTAGATTAATATTCATTAATAAATAGGTTATTAAATAATTAGTTTAGCCTATAATTAAAGATTAAATTAGAATTAATTATTAGTTAATTGTAGGCTAACTTAGGATTAGATTTTTAATTAAAATTCTGATTTTTTTTAAGCCCAGCAATAGAATTTCTAGATTTATATCAGATTTGACTTATCAACTTTGGAGGCTCATAAATTGAGTTTTACTTGGCCAAATGAGGCACAGGACAGCTCATTGGAAAGAGAAAATCAAGGAGAAAATTTTTGAAGAGGTTTCACTAACATATTTGGTCATTTAATGGTAAAAAATCAGGCAGAAAATCAAGCTCCGAATTTCTAAAACAAAATCATTTTCTGAGTTTTGTTTTCTTCATTTTCATTTGACCAAGCCTCTTCTAATTGCAGATTTATGCATCAATAATATCCTTGGTTAATTAAAATTGTTATGAGCATTAATAAAAAGCTCAAATTTCCTTTTTATTTATTTAAATAGAATTTGATTGGATTTGTTTTAATGCTAGAAATAATATTTTGATTTTATTGTTGCATTTTAATTCATTTTAATTTCTTTTTGCAGGAAAAACAATAGAGGGATATGGAGAAAAAGATCTCAATCAATGAGAAAGCTCCAGCAATTAAAGATTGGAATTTTTGAGCAAATAAAATTGGATTAGGCAAATTTCTCTTCAACAAACTCTCTTCTCAAAATACTTTTGGAAATATTATAAATTGCAGATTGCAAAATGTAAAAGTGGTTGCTCTTCTCTGTAATTATAGACTTCTAAAGCATTTCTGTAATAGGAATTTAGAGTTGTAGAAGGGAGGAGAGAAAATTTCAGATCTGAACATTATTGAGGGTTTTTTCTTTATATCTTGAATTATGTATGATGGGCAGAGTTTGCATTTCTGCAGCTCTAGTTTTGAAAGCAGAAATTCAAGTAATGTAAAGTACTGTTAGAGACCAAGATCAGAGAAGCGGATTCAATTAACTGGTATTTTTGGCATTTCTGTATCAAATACTAGTTTCAATTTTATGATAATAAAATTTTTGTTTCATTTTATTCATGTTTATGCATTTCGGTTGATATGGATAATTTGTCCCAATATTGTTATGTATCTCTGCTCTTATGAATTAAACTCTGATTTCTAGGTAACTATTTACTCAGGAATTTGTCTTATAAAACTAATTTATTAAATAGTAATGTGATGTGAATTTCTTCCACATGTTATTGTTTAATTATTGGCTTGACTGATTTGACAATCAATATCAATTTTGAGAATTTCTTCCTGAGTGTTGTTGATTTATTATTTCAGTTAAATGGTCTCAATAGGATGTGTTTTGGTATTCACAAATGTCATGCTAATTGAATTTCATCGTTAGTTTGACATTAATTAAAAGCCATACATATTTAAATTCTCAGATTTAATTATCTCGCTCTTAGTTGGGTTAGATCTATATCTACCTAATTGAGATAGGATTTAGATTAGTTTCTTTTGCTTGCATTATAGAATAAGTTTGCATTTAGATTAAGTTCTATGTTCTTTTAAGTCCTCTTCTTCAAAGAGGCAAAATCTTAGTTATGGTTTGGCTGAACCCAAATAAACTTAAGGGTCATTCTCTTGCCCAATCAGCAAGAAGAAGTGATCTGATATCCCTGTCTATTGGTAGTTAACGATACATCGTAAACCAATAACGATATGGAAAAGGTAACTGGACCTAGTTAAATCAGTCGAAGCCACTATCATAAACGCAAAAGAAGTTGTATTAAGGTCCGGACCGGGTGGTTATCCCCCAATGTTGTTGCAATGATTTTCGAGGCTTCAACAGGTTCATACCCAATTACCTTCATCCAAGCCTCCAATAACCACTTTTGCAAATCGACCAAACTATGGCTTGCAAATTGCCACCTTCCCACCAGCGCCCTCGAGAGCAGACTGTCTTCTCTCTCCCACATCACATCACTTCCAAAGCTTAGTAATCTCTACTTAGTTGCAGGCTTAAAGGGCTTCGCCCCCCTTCCCCAAGATGTATGGGCCTGAACATCGAAAGTCCCCTTCTTCTCAATCCCAGATGTAGTCGCGGCAAACAAAGAACCAAAATGAGACACAGGGATAGTATTAGACGGGCATATTGGCTTACCCTGAGGAAAAGAAAAGTTTTCGGTATTGGATACAACCTCCACTAGCTCCAATGCATGCAAAAAATCGACGTCATAGATCTCCATCTCGGGATCAGGCACAAAATCACCTGTCGCCATAAACCCCTCACATCACCCAACTCTATAAATGGAAAGCCCTTGAACGAAATACCCAAGTGAAGGTGGTGGTTGAGAATTAATAGATATGTCAGACAAGTTGATAAATTCCTCTCAGCGGTCCCTTTTAGATAAACTGAAAATCAAAGAAAATCATCCTAGACCACGTAAGTACACCCAGTCCATAACTGCTAGCTGTCCCTGTACCACCCAGAACCGTCCTCCCCCTTCCCAGAAAAAATTTAAAAATAAATCGATCATGGAAAATGGTTCCCCACCAGCCCAGAAAAATCCAGAGGAGTCAAGAAGTCGAAACACAACTATCTGAATATCCAGACCGACCTTAAGCTTTGGCATAGCAGCAACAGAGGCAACTTCCAATATTCCACCACCTCTCCCACAGTAGTATCTTCAAACTTCTCCAAGGCCTATAGATGGCCATTGACTGAAACCATCCGTCCGACACCTGGGTCTAGACCACAATAACCGGAAGAACGAATGCCTTAGGAAGGAAATAATTCAAGGCCGCCCTTATCCACCAAAACATGGATGAAGAGAAATTTGCATTCACCTCTTATCCATTACTTTCTAAACCCAAGCTCTTCATCAAGAAATTATTATGAGACTTGTCACCAAGCAAAGATATTCACAGGTGAGGAACCAATGTAAATCAATGCAATGCAAGAATCGGTGTTACGGGAATGATCGCGACTGTATAAACCTTCATCACTCCACGTAACAAGCTGTAACACTTTCCTGGTCTTTACCTCTCTCGTCGAAATCTCCACTTAGCTAAGAAAATACTTAATTTTCTTGCATCTTGTTTCCTCATAGTGAACGTTGTATCCTGCAAAAATGGTGAAAATAACAGTAAAGAGTTGTGAAACGGTGCTGCCCGTTGCATCGACTCTCTATGCTACAACCTCGAAACAAGACCTGTGAAGAAAACTCATCCTGCCTTTTGTGCAAAAGAAGCATTGCAAATAAAATTCCTCCAAAAAATACCAAACTGCATCTCCCATATGCAAGATGATGGATATTCTAATTTTTTTTTATTGTAGAGGAGGAAAAATCCATATCCACATCGTTCATAGGGGCCATTTTTTATTTTGTTGTTCATATGATATATTTACTTCTCCTGCTCGGTTGAATGCCAGAAAAGTGACTCCATCCAAAATATTTCCAACATTATTATTCTCCAATGACTGTAAAAAATTTCTAAGCAACAGTGATCAATCTTCATTTTGTTTCGTAAGCGGTTATGTGACAACAACTTTGTGCAAAAAATTGTGCTAAATCTGGGTCTACAAAGTGAAAAATGAAAAAGGCAGACAATGAAGATGGTTGTAGGGATTGAAGGTAAATTCTTGGTTTATTTATAGTTTTCTCGATTGAGGCTGTAATAATTTGTACTAAATTTTAGCATCTATGTGAATCAATTGTAGGCGTGGAATATATAAAGTTTATTGTGGAGAATAATACAATAAAGATAACTAGAGGTGCAGATCCAATGAGTGTTACAACTTGTCTCATGAAGTATGGATTCACTGAATTGGTCAGCGTTTTATCAGGACTTATGCAGGAACATAATAAAATATAGAAATACACATAAACGTAGAGATGCAGAAAAAATAAGACTTCATTTCATTAATATCCATAACTGAAATAAACTAGCTACACTACAAGGAAAAGACCCTTTAGCAGATGTTTTTTAGGAACCCCTTATAAAAATAGCCCAGATATCCGTTTGTAGCAGAGGTCTCTAGAGGAGGTTGGCGGATGGAGGGTTTTTTTTTTCAGTGCATTTCTCATCATAAACCGCACCGGTTCGTTTAACTCACAACGCATTGGTGCGTACTAAAATTTGCACACCAAGACACTGTGCTCTCTGTACAAACCCTCCCGATGCATCTAATTACTATAACGCACCAGTGTGCTGCATAGAAACATGCTCGATGTGTCTTAAAAACCCGCGCACCACCTGGTGCGTCTCAAAAACCCATGCACCATAACATGGTTAAATAATAAAAAAATTACCGACCAAAAAAATCTGCATTTTCACTTCTTCAGTGCTCCAGAGCTCTCAAGCACCAGTGTGAATTTCTCTTGTGTGAGGCGCCCTGCCATCGGTGCTCCCATTGCACGCACTGTTGTCGTCCATTTCCCACATTGTGGAGTTCAAATTTTGGAAAATGGTGGGCAAATTTGGTTTTTCAAATTCCTCAACATATATGCCTCCTCGTCGCCTAGATGTTCACATATTTTACTTTTTTCTCAATAAATAAACGTTTTAGTGGATTAGATTTGTAAAAAACCTTAAAATTTACCATTAAAAAAAAATTCTACGTAGTGCGCTCGAGCCGTTCGGCTCGCACTGTTCGCGGTGTAGCCTGTAAATTAAACCACACCAAGGTCCAGTGCGGTACTGAAAAATGCGCACTGTGTTTTTTTTTAAACCGACATGGTGGTGCAGTCGTTTAAACAATCACACCATTGACTATGCACCAGTGTCGAGAGGGCAGTGCATTGACCAAACTATGTGCCCCGGGGCAGATAGTTCATTCAGTGCACCGCTCTCCTGACATCAATAAATGGTCAATGGTGCAGGCGTTTATGACACGACAAATGACGCTAACAGAATCTGTTATGCGGATAAATCCTTCTTGCTGACAAGAATGATCTCCCTAGTATCCTAAGTATATCTAGAAACAAACAACCAAACACAAACCATTTTCTCTAGACCATTGTGATTCAGAATTATAAATTAACTAAGTATGTGGAGATGCTCCTACCTAAAGTCCAATGGTTGTTGTAATCTTCTATCCAGTCGCTCCAAAAGAGGTCACTTCAGCATTTAAGACCTGCAATTAAAGACAGGAAAAAGGATCAAAAGCACCTGCAAGATATAATAATTTAGAAGACACTAATCTATCTTAGTGATCAAGGAATCCAAGAATTAAATTACTCATAGAGATACATGAACAACTTAATGAGAAAATAGAATCCATTTGTATTAATTTGTATGATAAGAAGTAACCTTACAACCTTGTCGCCTTGATGTCATATAGGTTCTTTCGGGGTCCTGAACAACCGTTTCCTCTCGGCTTGACAAGCCTTCTCCACTCTGAACTAGCATGAAACTATGGATATTTGTATGTGATTTTTCTCATACCAATGATGCCAAGTATAGAGAGTATGATTTCTTCAACAATTCTCTGTTGTAAGTTCAGAAGTACCCTTGAGACTAAAACATGAGTTCAATTTATAGGAGAATGAAGGAGGTTTCAGTTCCATAAAGATGGGGATAAATTCCTCTCATGAAGGGATTTTAGCTCCAAATACCAATGGATAATTTCCATTAATGAAGGGATAAAAGTTCATGAATGAAAGGATGAAGCTTGACCTGATTACGCTTCTAGAAGCCTCCTATTGGGAGAATATTCGAACATATGGGCTTCTAGAACTTACTTTTTCTTTTATTTTACCTTTTACGAAGGTCCGTAGTTTTAATAAGCAGAACGTGTGGGATGTACCGCAGGTTATAGAGTAAGAAACCATGGTACCGCAAGTAAGGACTAAGAAAAATGCGGAGTTAGGCTTTTTAGGGTTTTAATGAGCTTTTTTCCAATTCCAAGACTTGGTTTAGGAACTTTATGGTTTTGGACCTCTAAGGGAGCATAATATAGGTAATGATGAACCCATATAGACAGTTAAATGTCATGGTGACAAATTTTAGTGTAACAGATTGCCCCCTAAAGTGCGAAGTCTGAAGTAGTTCTAAAGAATGAAGCGTTTTATCATTCCGAGGATTGGGTTGCGGACATACCGGTCGAAACTTGTAAAAAAATTCAATGCAAACATATATATGTATATCATCGCTGAGGTAGGAATTCCCAGACTCAGATCAAAACTAAATACATGTTCTGATATAGAAATGATTTTATAATTACATCAATAGTAGACACAGTATGGACGCAGCCATCTGTCATAAGTAGTCTACTGTATCATATATAATAAAACTCCTCGCAACCTGGATGGTGGAAACTATATCCAGGGTCTTGATTTCCACTTCATGAACTAGTATGATTCTATCTATTCGATTGATTGTGTTGAAGTCAAACATGGTAGAAACCACTTGATTACCAGTCAATGATGTGAACTGTTAACAAGTTTGAGAGAAACCAAGAATAATGACAATGGATCTCAAAGTACTCAGTACAATCCATGAAATGTGAATGAATGATTTGCAGTCGAATACTTCATGGAATCATTCGATCGAAATTCAATGGTGCAACCTGTCATCGAAGGCGAGAAACCTGCCATTAGAGCATGCAGATCTCAAGGTACTGATAGGATTCTAGATCAACTTTCTAGATGATGAGCTATCGTCAATAGAAAGTGACTTGTCATAGGAAATATTTGCAAGGACTGACTCAGGGATGGTCAACGTGAATGGAGACAAATGTTTGCAATAAATGGTTTATGTGAACTGTCTCTTGAACACATAACAACAATGCAGATGGTTTGGGAATAGTTGACCTAAAGCTAATACCCAAAAACCAGCTGAAGACTTTCAATGTGGTTTGATTAACTGGTAGACAAAGGATTTTTCCCAACCCAGGTATGAGTGTGACAAAAGTGTCCTGTTCAAGAGTGGTATACTACTTTTTAAAACAGAGTGTGACAACTGGATTCATTTTCTCTCTTTTTTCCCCCACCATTTTTGGCAAGTACCTCTTTATTTTTGACAAGCTTGAGGAGGATAACATTTGCTTGTTATGTAAGCTCATATTTTTTATGAGTCCAAATTAGTATAAAAATCGAACCCTAAGAAGGAGTGGTTCGTTCCTGTTTGTAATCGATAGGTCCTTTACTGTTAAGTTTTAACGAGTTCGGTATAGGAGAAACTCGGTGTTTTTCAGTTTTAGGGAGTCAGAAGAAAAACATAGGGAAACTCCGTGGGTGTAATTTTTCGTAAATTTAGTCCCTCGAACCCGAAAAAGGATAACATAATGCAGGAGAGAACTCTATTGACCATGATTAGTCAACTTATATCTTTTTCGTAAATAGTCCATTTCAGTCTAGAAAAGGGGTAAACTTATACTGAAGGGACGACTGTTCATTTCCTTTAACGAGTTCGAATAGTTAAGTACTCGGCAATATTTTCATATTTAGAGAGTCTGAAAAAAACTTAAAAGAGAACTCCAGGGTTTCATTTTTTCGTAATTTTCAAGATCCCGAAAAATTGATAAAAGTATACTCATCATAAAAATAATTCTTTTCACTAGAGAAATCTGTATTCTTCACAAAAACTCAAAAGATTAAAGATACCTCTTTCCAATAGCTAAAAATATTTGAAAAATAACTTTTTAAAGTGGAAAATAAATAAAATAATATTTTATTCATACAAAAAATCTTATAAAAAGTAGTTCAACAAATTCATTTTTACCTTTTGTATTCAGAATTGTAAATTGAGAGCTCTTGGCAGAAAAAGTTCCGGAGGTGATAACAGGAGAACTGACCGCTCAAATCGAAAATCGTCGAATCCAGGTAATCTACAACACTCTTCTCTTCATTTTCATCCATTTTAATTCTCTTTTTTGGCTTTGAAATCAAATTTTTAGGGGAAAATAGGTTCAAAATTCTACTCTCAGGGGTCTGCGGGTCATCCATGTGTAACCTACGGACCCCAATAATTTTCCTAAAGGAAAATTATCGGGCTACCATGGTTTTCATGAAGAGCACGTTTGGTGGTCCGCATTGTCTTTGCACGAAAAATGCGAAGGCGCCGTGAGAAATGGAAAATAGTTAAATTCTCTCAAAAATAGTTAAAAATTCCCACTCTAAAAGTTTCTAATCTTCAAATGCGTCCATTTGCAGACTATTCCACAATGTTGGAGTGGAGAGAACACGAGCACAAAGAAGTAGATGAGGCGGCCATGAATAATCTGGCCACAATGCGTGTGTTGAGAAATTGTGGATTGTATAAATTCTAGGCAATTCAGGGCATGAGGGCACAAGTGGAATTAATGACATCGTTGGTGAACAAATGGGATGTCGAAGAACAATGTTTTATCATTGGAGATCAATAGCTAGAAATTGAGCTTGAGGATATTTACTTTTTCACTGGTTTATCCAAAAGAGGGGAACATATATTTTTGTTTGGAGCTAGGCAAGGTGGCCTACCTATTTCTAGCTATAAACAAGAGCTCTGCAGTGAAGAAGTTGATCCCAAAGATAACCGTATAGATATGAAGACTATCATACATCTTGATCTTAAAGTCATTGCATTTACCGTAACCAGGCTATGTGGGAGCGCAGCTCCACATGTGGCTACCAAGTCTCAGATGCAGACAGCAGTTGAATGCTACAGAGGTACCATTTGCAATTGGTGTGAAGGGGTATTGGCCAATATGAAAGGCCAATTGACTAGAGCAAAAAACTCAAAGTTGAAAAACTTTGGGTATGGTACCATCTTGGTTTCTTTTGCTTTGGAGAGGATTCCATTCCTCGCCCCTCAGCTTATCTCTGTTGATTCTGGTGAACCTAGAGAGCCTCGTATGGTACGTTGGGTTGCACTGATGGCCTGCCATGGTGGCGACGACTGTGTGGTAGTTCGATTCACTCTGGAATATTTTCATTGGCTATAGAACCAAATCTTTGCTATTGAAGATTTCCCGTATGCGGGCATAGATTTCCGAGGTGATCCCTAGATGTCCTTACCTCTAGGGACATAATGGGATGAATCAGGTAAATGAATAATTTTGATGTGTTTTAACTCTAATTTTTATTTTGTTTTTTTATCGTCCGATACTGATAACAAAATTTTAAATGCAGATGTTGGTTCACGAAGGCTAGCCACTCTCTGTCGCTTCAAAAGGAAGCCAACATAGCCTGTTGTACAACCACAAAATTAGGCAGCAGAAATCCTTACTGACTTGGAGCACAACCTAGAGAGGTTGAATATAGATATCCCAGAGACATCGATGGATGATATTCCTCTTCGTCTCCAGAGACACATTACTAGTGTTCCTAGTCAGTTTAGGAGATTCCTACGCAGGGTGGCACTGACGATAGTTTACTACCATGATCATCACCACGGATAGTGGATGATCATCGCGGACTGTTGTATTTTGTTTTTTGTATCACTATCTTTCAGATCATAAGGTGTTTTAAACCTATGATCGCAGACGATGTAATATTTTTTTGAAAACAAAAACTCCTATCTATGATATTACTACTTTCTTTGACTACCTTATTCAACATGTATCGAATGTTGTTTTGGTTTACTGCTTTAGCGTTGCAAATGCCTATTTAGAACACAATTAGCTAATGCATTAGCCAATTTGTTTAAATTTCTTGGAATGTGTTGATATTCAATGTAATCAAATTTCATTTCCGAGAGACGAACCTTCAAAAATAATCTCAATAACACTGTATTTTTAATTGCGTATACTTTGTTTAAATGTAATACAATGAGTTCTGAATGTAGCCTAATGATCAAACATCGAATGCCAAATGAAATGACATCAGATAATAACTCAATCACTGCACTATATTCTGCAACATTATTCATTGTTTGACCAAGGCTTACCCCATGCATAGAAACTAAATCATCAGTGGGTGAATAAATAACCTAGGCTGCGGAAGAAATATTCTATGTACTACGACAGGCACCATTAGCAAAACCAATATACGTTTGAAGGAATGTCGACATCTGCAATATCAAGAGTAATCAAGATAAGCAGTGATAGTAGTAAAATAAAACTTAAACTAGACACACTCATCTAATCTAAGGCATCTAACTAGAAAAATAACTAATATAAAAGTGAGATATTTACACAAGAATCAAGCATAATATCTCTTCAGATAAAGTCCATTTCTAGGTTTATCTAAAGATACCCCGTCATAATCAGTCAATTCATAAGCCCCTTTTGCAAGCACTCACTTGACAATGTAAGGACCATGCCACATTGGTTCGAATTTCCCAGCTCCTAGCTTATCATTAGCTTGATCATATACCAAGACTAGGTCACATTCTGAAAAAACACGAGGTGTAACACTTCGATCATACTGAGCTTTAATACATTTTTTATGAGCTTCGGTTGCTAATGCATCGGTGCGCCGAGTCTCATCTAATTGTGCTAAGTACAAAAAGTGTTTTTCCTCTTCAGAAGTAGCTGGTAGTAACTCTATGGCTAATTGGAGTGATGGTATTTCGCATTCAATGCATAACACATCTTCTAAACCGTAAACCAGTTGAAAAGGAGTGAACCCTGTTGCAGTTTTTGCTGAGGTTCGATATGCCCATAGCGCCGAAAAAAGCATGGTATGCCAATTCGATTTATGAATTCCGATTATCCTTTTGATCATAGTGGTTAAAAATTTATTAACGGCTTCAACCTGACCATTAGCCTGCGGGTAATATGGAGTAGAGTTATCATGGCGTAGGCCAAGTTGATCGGAAATTTCAATCATCATTATATTTCGAAAATGACTCCCATGGTCAGTAATAATAGCTTGGGCTACACCAAAACGAGCAATCACATGATTGAAAAAGAACTTAGCTGCAGTTTTTCCATCTACCACAAATGTAGGCATCACCTCAGCCCATTTGGTAAAATAATCGACAGCAAGAATAATATACCCATGCCCCCCGGCCGAGTGAGGGTTACATGTAATGAAATCAATGCTCCATTTCACAAAACGACCGACAACAATTATGGGGTGAAGAGGAGCTGGTGGTGCACGCATCTTTCGATCAAATATTTGACAGTTGTGGCATTTTCAAACCGCGAGAATGCAATCTTTGAATAATAACGACCAAAAACAACCAGTGTGCAATATCTTTTGGGTTGTGGCATACCCAGACATATGACCACCACACACTCCAGAGTGGCAGTCATTCAAAAAAATTTCAAATTCTTCATGAGTTAAACATCGTCTAAAAACAAAATCCGCACCACGACGATAAAGTGTGTCTCCAACAATATTGTATTGCTGAGATTGGTAACGGATCTTTTGTTGATTTGAACATGAGAGTTCAAGCCGAAAAGTTTGGGTTTGCAGATAAATGATGATATCTCCATACCATGGATCTAACGTACTGATAAGAAACAAAGATTCATCAGCAATCATATGCTCTACCACAGTTTTCGTCTCAATATTTGGGAAGTCACAAATAAGTTCGGTGAACACCAGTGATTTCTTTGATTTAGACTTCTCTAATTCCAAATCAAACTCCTGTAGGATAACAATCCATTTACAGTATTTTCCCCAGAGTAATTGTTTTGTCAAAATGTACATCATTGGGTTACAATTAGATATCACATTTGTTTTTCATAACAGTATGTAATGATGAAATCTTTGGATAGCTTGAAGTGCTGCCAAGGCCAATTTCTCCACATGAAAATATTTAATCTCGGTTGGATTGAGATTCCGACTTAGATAGTAAATCACATGCTCATTGTGAAATTCATCATCTTGAACTAATACCATCCCAATAGTGGAATCAGAGGCTGTTAAGTATAAAAAGTAATCCTAGCTGTAATTGGGTGGATGCAATAAAAGTGCATGGGTCAACACGTTTTTCAAAGCATCAAAAAATCGATCAGCGATCTCATCCCAAATAAAAGGAACATTCTGTTTCAACAATCGAGTAAAACCTTTTGTTAACTCAGAATAGGTCTGGATAAATCTACGCAACAAGTTTTCTTTCCCTTGCAAACTTTGGAGTTGGCGAAGTGTGGAAGGAGGTGGTAAATTGATAATAGCCTCAACCTTCGAGGGGTCGACATGAATTCCAGCCTTGGAAACAACAAATCCCTGTAATCTACCAAATTGCACACAAAAAACACATTTGTGTGGATTCAAACGAATCTTATAATGCCTACATCTCATAAAAATTGCTCGTAAATGAGTAGGATGATCTTCCCCGTGTAATGAATGAGCAGGTAAATCATCAAGATAAGGCTGCACAATGTGTTTAATGTCATGAAAAGCATAATACATTTCCCTTTGAAAATTTACGCCAGCATTCTTTAATCCGAAAGGTAGTTTACAATAAGCAAAAGTCCCCCAAGGACAAATGAATGTTGTTTTTGGTTGATAGCAGGGAGTATGTTTATTTGATTGCATCTGGAAAATCCATCCATAAATGAAAAAAATTCCATTAGGGGAATTTTGAACTCTAAAATGGGCCTCCTATAGAAATAATAAAATAATAGCTGAACCAATAAAATAATATTTATGAATTTGCAATTCACTTTTTGCACCAAAATCAATGTAACCATGGTTAAATTTAATTCAAAAGTTGTACCAAAATAAAAATAATAAATTAATTGTATTGATGTGACTATAAATAAGAATGAAATTTTCAAGAAAATGTCATTATCATTGCAAAATTAATACATTTGTCCTTTGTACTTAACTAACTTAAAACAAAATATAAATCTAATTTCATAAATTCTTAATTATAGAATATACTATTAATTAAAATTATATAATAACATGTAATTAATATACTATATAAAAATAATATAATATAATATATTGTTTTATGTATGAATTTTATATTACATATTAAATTGATTTGATTTATAAATAAATATTTGAAAATATACAAATATAATATTTATTGAAAAATTGTAAATACATTAAGATTGTGTAGGGATATGCATTGTTTCTTTCAAAAAATATGAAATGACAATAATGGTATTTTATTCAAAAAGTGTGAAATGAAATTTATTATGAGTACTTTACTTTATTGATTTAAAAGTACTTAGAGCACTACCATGGTTAACCATGAGTTTTTATCCACCATTGAGAAGGTGACAAGTAAGTACCTTTAACTCGAGCAATTCCACCTCAACCATTAGGGATGATGTCATCCCATAAAATGTGATTGGTTCTCATAAAGTGAATTTTGATTGTACATTTTCCTTAGAAGGCCCATTTTAGACCTCAAAATTCCCCTAATGCCCAGCATAATCATATATGATTTGATCGATATAGGGGGTAGGATAATTGTCCTTAGGATAGGCTTTGTTAATATCCCTATAATCGACACATACTCTTATAGTTCCTTGTTTTTTGGTAATAGGAATGATATTAGATACCCAATTTGTTAAAGGGATTGGATAAATAAAACCTGCTCGTAGAAATTTCTCAACTTCGGCTTTAATAGCAGCAGCTTTTTGTGTATGTATCAGACATAATCTTTGCCTGATAGGTTTAGCATCCAAGTAGGCTTTTATTTCATGAACGAAAATCTTGGGATCAATTCCTGGCATTTCTTCATAAGACCAGGAAAATATGTCACAGAATTCTTGAAACATGGATTTATATGTAGTAATTTCATCTAACGTACAAGAAGCACCTATATGAATGTTTTCAACAACTCCTGGTTTAACTGATATGTCAATGGGAACCGTTGTAGAAATATTTCCCAAAATAATTTCAAAATCTGAATTTGTAATCGATATTGGACTCTACGGTTCTTAGACATAGTCAATTGTAAAAATATATTAAAAAATATTTTCAAATCTATCAAGCTCAGGTAAAAATGATGACCTATGATGGAGATCATCCCATGGTAATTCATTTATGGACAAGAATTCTTGAATACTTTCATCAGTAGAAAACACTTGTTGAAAAGGATCAGAAATTAATGTTATAGTTGAGCTTGATGGTGAAAATGATTCTTCATTGATCACATTTATTGGATCAGAATCAGTTGATGGTGTATTGGAAAATGACTGTACTGCTTGATATGCTATCTCAAAAGGACTCAAAGGCATCACGCCATTGAAAGAATCCAGTTCTGACTCTAAAGGCACTATCCAAGGGTCATCAAATGGAATAGTACTTGATGTAATCATATTGATATTAGCAATAGTATGCGGTACATTAGGTGTAGGTATAGAAAAAGTTCCCATTAAAGCGCAATCTTTGTTTAAACCTACTCCAACATCTTCATAAGGGATAGTCAATTTTCCAATATGTTGAATACTATCTGTAGAGGTTGGGTCAGACGAATAATATGAAATCTGATTGATTTTCGCAATATTTCCTTGATGAGGAAACATTATTAATCAAAATATGGATGACATGACAACATTCATAGCATAAGACCAACTTCGACCCAGAAGAAGGTTGTAATCTAGAGGTGCATCAATGACTTCCACATCTAAATTAACAATTTTACCTTCGACCTCTATAGGTAGATCCTGCAAAATTCCATATGGATGGAATCCTCTTTCGTCAAAAGCTTTGAGTATATTCAAAGATTTGTTAATTGTCGGAGAACCAAGTGATTTCCAACAGTTTAATGACATAATACACGTGGATGCTCCTTCATTAATTACAGTATGAAAGCAACGCATGTTTTTTACTAGTACTGGAATATAAAAAGCCATTTGATGATGGAGACGTGGTGTAAAGTTTTCCAAATCAAAGACCATAAGGTTCGAATCCTGAAGATCTATATCTCCAATAGCTGATAGGAGTAATTTCCTTTGTGCCGGATAAGATTGCAACACTTCTAAGGCTGACATTGTTGAAGGAGATATTTCTCAATCTTCAACAATGTTGTAGTTCTGAGTAGCTCGCGCATGTGGATTGAAAGCTGATTTCTGAAGTACACCTTTATTAGATGGTTTAATTACTAAATCAGGATTGGGTTTCTCGATATGAAGTGGATCAGAAACTGAAGGAGATGTAGCTGGTGCTGAATTAGAATTTTCTACTTCTTTACCAGTAACAGGATTTTTACTTCCATAGTCTTGCGATCGAGTTGCAACCATTACTTGAGACATCATCAAAATATCTGTTGATGTATTAGAATAATATCCAATCATTTTTCTATCTTGAATAGGAAAAGGATCCTTCAAGACAACAGGAGTGGGTGAACCTTTGACGAACTTAGATACCTCAGACCTATGTGGGCATTCCTTGGTGAAATGATCCTCGTCATAGATAAGACAAGGATAACGAGGTTTTCGTTTATCATTAGATGGTTCATTTTTTCAGTTTTTTCTTTGGGAGATGAAGTTTGTTTACTTTTATTCTTCCCTTTCTTCTTATTTCCAGATTTTGACTTAGTTGTAGACGAATCTACAATGTGAATGTCGGCAGAAGTTTCAAGGGAAGAATCTCCTTTTGGTGAATCAGGTAGAGTTATTATAGGAGAAGTAATCTTTGAAGATTTCTTCTTAGTCTTATTAGTAATAACTGAACCGATTACACCATCAGCAGCATGAGACCCTGAGGGAGTTGTTGTTATCTGACCAGGACGCAGTAAATCTGAAATTTTCTCATACAAAGTACCTGATTGTGTATATACCAGGTCAAGGTACTGAGCTTGAGCAATGAATTGTTCTTTTGTAATAACTACTCCTTTAGCCACATCTTCAGTGATTTTTGTTAGTAATGATTTTATAAACCATTCTTCCAAGATCTAATCTGAAATAAAAACTTTCACCAAACGTCTTCTACGTCTCCATTCATGTATATGATCTGATATGTACGTAGACGTAGATTGTTTTAGTGAAGTTAATAATTTTGTGCCATTGTCGTATCTGATTGGCAACTGAAAATGGGTTAAGAAGGCGGTTGCTAAGGCATTTAAATTGTTAAATGAGCCAAGTGGTAGTTCAATATACCATTTGGTTGCTAATCCTATCAGCGTTCTCTGAAAAGGTCTTAATCGAATCGAATCGTCAATCAAAGAGTTGGATGCACACCAGAGGTGGTAAGTCATGACATGGTTAGAAGGGTCCTCTCCTGATTTACCTTCAAACTTCGGGATATCTTAGGCAAATTATTTGGCATTGGCGGCCAATACGGAAGATAATAGATTGGATCATTCGTAAGGCGCAATAAATCAGGTAAATCCAAAGTTTCTATGAATGGCAACCGACGGTTAAGGTCCTATTGATCAAATTGATAACCTTGTGGAACTATACCAGTTCTAGGAGTAGGATATCCAGGATATCCTGGAATAGCCTGTGCATTTGGAATCGAAATGCCCCCTGGATAACCAGGATTAACCGGACCATCCTGGGGTTGAGTAGGTATTTGATACGTGTACCCAAGGTACGGTTGATGTTGATATAATGGATTTTGTGCTACAGGTACATATTGATACTGCCCTTGGTAATGTTGATAAAAAAACTAAGGTTGGCTTGTCATAACTGTAATTGTACTAGGTTGACCTGCAGGCATCTGAACAGTAGTCTGGAATGTAGGTCTAGACTGTGGAGTAGAAAATTGAGGGATTGGTACTAATACTTGAGGAGATGTATAAATAAGAGCTACAGATACTCCAAGAATAGGTGTTGTAGCTTGAAAATAATTTGGTGCAACAGTTTGCGTTGGAGTTCTAGGTGTACTCGAACCAGGCTGCTGAACTGTACCTGATGCAGGTACCTGAGTAATAATTTTAACAGGTTGGACAGGTTTTTGGATTTGAGTATAACCAATCGGTTATCCAAGTTTATAACAAGGTACTTGCATATTAGGTTGAAAATTATGTTGAACTTGGGATGGATCCCACACCGTATTAGCTCTGGGATATGAAGGTCCCATTGAAGGTTGTGGATAGGAAGGACCATAACCAGGTTGATAATTTGGAACATATGTTTGATAAATAGTTGGATGATTCCCACCTCCTTGAAACAATTGATGTTCCGGGTAGAACTGCTGCCCTAAAGGAGGTTGTGGACCCTGAGTTGGGTACTGACCTTGAGGTTGATATTGACCCTGAGGTGTGTACTGACCTTGAGGTATATACTGCCCTTGTGGTTGATATTGTACTTGAGGAATGTATTGTCCTTGAGGTTTCCCCCCAGGCGGTAAATTACTAACTTGAGGTTTCCCTCCAGACGGTAAATTACTACTTTGAGGATCAGGGTTTGGAATAATTCCAGACGTCATATAAATTTGTTCCGCGTTTACAGTTTCAATATTTGATTCATTTGGACCAGATGATGGCATACGTTTTTCGGGAGAAGGAGCTGCTCTTGAGAAAGTACTAGAAAGCGACTGGTATCCCGCAAGGAAAGACAGACCACCATATAAGTATGTTTATGGAGATGCAGAAAACATTGATGACTCACCAGACATGATTAATGGAGGTCTGTATCCTCTTGGTATACATAAAAAGGAATTCGGGGTGGCGAATAGTTTAGACCAGTTCTGTGTAGAAAATCTGTCAACTGAGAGTACCAAGGATCTTGTTTGAAAGGGCTATAATAAATCGATTCACTTGGCCTAGGATCTAGAGCTTCCTGAGTTGAAGGAAGAACAACTTCTTCTTCAGTGTCAGTAACTTCTTCAATACTAATGAGACCAGGAGGAATATTTTCTGTGATTCGATACATCACTCTGGGTGAATCAGGATGATGAGGGGTTGGATCAAGGAACAGAGAAGTAATCTCAGATATAACCGTTACGTTCTCTGGTTCAAAAACTTCAGGTTCTGAATCTGATAATTCACTAGTTGTAGAAACAAGCTTAGCTAGTTCAGAAATTGAAACTCTATGCGGAGTACTTTCTGCAGTACGAGGTTGATCAACTTCGTATTCAGGATGAACAATTATGGATGTTTCTTCGTGTTCAGTTAATCCAGTCTCTGATGTTTGTCCTTTTTCAGATTTAAGTCTTTCTGACTGGCTTGGTGTGTACTCAAGGGGTTTCCCCTGCATTCTACGTGATTGTCTAGGTAATTCAGCCATAGTTAAAACTTTTAACACACAAAATCAAAGAAAATTTCAACAAAATATCCTTAAGTCTCTAAGGAAACAACCAGATTGATCACACGCATAGAAAATCTAAGAGATCAAACCACACACAAATAGTAGATTCCTGCACTAAAAACACTAGTTGGTGATGAAATCCAACATCGTAGAATTTTAATGCAGAAATGGCAGTTGGAACAATTACCCCGACAACCTGCTTAATGAAACAGACCAGTGCAATTTTCTCCACTTAAACCATCTCGAGTGAAGAGAACCCTCCGGAGAGTCCAAGTGAGTCTATTCGATGTCTACTCCAGGTATAGTGGGACCTTCCCTCCACCGTCACCTTGGGAAAGAGTCCTAAAGTTTATGGCCACTAAGGTCACCAATTGGAACAAATATACCTGGGGGAACAGTCTACAATCCGAGGTTTACCGTTTTAAATACGTGCACATATGCTATCTTTTTCAATGAGATAGGTATTATTACCTCACTAGTTCAGACATGATCTTATGCTTAACTCTTTTAAGAAGATCTTCCCAAAGCATACATGCTACAATTGGATTTTTCCTACCATAAGATTTACTACTTGTTTGTTTGAACTGCTTTGGGATTTTAATTACAACCTATTCCAAGACACTAGCCTAAGCTATGTTGGTGGAAAAGAGCCCTAGAAAATGTAAAATTTCTAGATTGATTTTAATTAAGCGTTACTTTTATTTTGGTTGTTTCTTAGGAAAGAAGGTATGGAAGTGAAACTTCGATGATGTGTTATGAACCGACTCAAAAATACGCTAATATGCATCTGAATGAAAAGCAACTCATTTCTTTTCTATGACAGCTATTTAAATGAAAGATCTTGAGAGATTAAATGACTTTCAAAACATCAATTCTTTCTTCTCTAAACAAGAATCTTTGAAAAGAAGACAATTTCTTGAGAACTCGATTTCACAGAAAAAAGATCACTTGTTCAAATGAAATTCCTTATATCATTCAAATTAGAAACTAGAATCAAACTACTTCCAAAAGAAAACTAAAACTCTTAAAATCACAAAATTCAAAATCAAAAGAAAACTCTAATTTTGAACTCTATCTAAATGGATTTAAGGATGTTAATGCTTAGTTTGTGATCCAACCAAGAACTTTCTTCTTATCTCAGCAAGAAATCAAAAACATCCAATAATGGTTTTAAAGTGAAATTCATACCTTATCAAGCTAAAAGGTTTTCTAAATTTGCAAATGAAAATAAAATAAAATTTTCATAAAAGCAAGATTTGCTACAAGTTCAGTAGCTCAACAAGAAAATGATGACATACCAATCAGTTAAGGTATATAAAATTTTCTGATTTAGAGCAGCAACAAGACAGGGCAAACACTCACTCCAAAAATGAAAATCAGCTGAAAACTCACTCAAATACAAAAATTGCTTAAGGAAACTCAGAAATAAAACTTTGACAGTCAAGACAAGTTGGGGCAAACACAGAGAATCTGGTAATCTTGCTCCAGAAAAGAGAATTCTTAATTTTTCAAAAAAATTCCTCAAGTTCGCAGGTTTTCACAAAGAATAGTGTGGTACCGCATTGTTTTTACACTAAAACCGTGGAGGCTACCGCACTGTTTTTAAATCAAAACTGCGGAGGCTAGGAAAAATATAGAAAAAATAAAAAATTCAGATTCACTTTTGAGGGATTCTGATAAGTTATCTACCAAACTCGGTTTTTAGACTAATCAAAAGCAAAAAACTCTTTCAAAATTCAAACTGAAAAGCAAAAAAGAAAACTAAGTTCATTGTTCCCCAGTGGAGTCACCATTTTTTTATGTGGATAAATCTTTCTTGTAGACAAGAATGATCTCCCTAGTATCCTAATGATATCTAGAAATAAACAACCAAATGCAAACCATTTTCTCTAGACCATTGTGATTCAGAATTATTAATTAACTAAGTATGAGGAGATGCTCCTACCTAAAGTCCAATGCTTGTTGTAATCTTCTATCCAGTCGCTCCAAAAGAGGTCACTTTAGCATTTAAGACCTGCAATCAAAGACATGAAAAAGGATTAAAAGCACCTGCAAGATATAATAATTCATAAAACACTAATCTATCTCAGTGATCAAGGAATCCAAGAATTAAATTACTAAAAGAGATACATGAACAACTTAATGAGAAAATATAATCCATTTGTATTAATTTGCATGATAAGAAGTAACCTTACAACCTTGTCGCCTTGATGTCATACAGGTTCTTCCGGGGTCGTGAACAACCGTTTCCTCTCAGTTTGACAAGCCTTCTCCACTCTGAACTAGCATGAAACTATGGATATGAGTATGTGATCATTCTCATACCAATGATGCCAAGTATAGAGAGTATAATTTCTTCAGCAATTCTCTTTTGTAAGTTCAGAAGTACCCTTGAGACTGAAACATGAGTTCAATTTATAGGAGAATGAAGGAGGTTTCAGTTCCATAAATATGGGGATAAATTCCTCTCATGAAGGGATTTTAGCTCCAAATACCAAGGGATAATTTCCATTAATGAAGGGATAAAGGTTCATGAATGAAAGGATGAAGCTCAACCTGATTACGCTTCTAGAATCCTCTAGTTGGGAGAATATTTGAACATCTGGGCTTCTAGAACTTACTTTTAATTTATTTTACCTTTTACGGAGGTCCGCAGTTTTAATAAGCAGAACTTTTGGGATGTACCGCAGGTCATAGAGCAATAAACCGCGGTACCACCGGTAAGGACTAGGAAAAATGCGGAGTTTGGCTTTTTATGGTTTTAATGAGCTTTTTTCCGATTCCAAGACTTGGTTTAGGAACTTTATGGTTTTGGACCTCTAAGGGAGCATAATATAGGTAATGATGAACCCATATAGACAGCTAAATGTCATAGTGACAAATTTTATTATAACAAAAACCGCATCAGGTTCCGGTGCAGTACCAAAAAATGAGCATTATGCTTATTTTTTTAAATTGACATGGTGGTGTGGTCGTTTAAATGACCGCATTGTTGACTATGTACTAGTGTCGAGAGGGCGGTGCGTTGACCTCACTATGCGCCCTGGGGCGGATAGTTAGGTTAGCACACCGCCCTCCTGATATCAGTACATAGTCAACAGTGCACACGTTTACAGGATCACACCGTTGACCATGTACTGATGTCAGGGAGGTGGTACGCTGACATAACTATCTGCCCTGAGGCACACAGTTTGGTCAACGCACCGCCCTCCCAACACTGGTACATAGTTAACGGTGCGATCGTTTACATGACTGCACCGTTGACCATGAATTATTGTTGGGCGATGATTTTACCTAATTATCTGCCCCAGGGCACAGAGTTTCGTCAACGCATCGCAGAAGAAAGTACATTTTATTTTTTGCGATGGGCAAACAATTTCCATGCGCACCGAGAGTGGTGCACGATAAAAATGGACGCATTGGTACTGGTGTGTGACTGCTTTTTTGGGTGCGCCGACTTATTTTTTTTTCAAAAAATTATATATATATATATATATATATATATATATATATATATATATACATGTCTCATTTAATAATAAAAAATGTATTTAATATGTGAATCATTCAGTGACATCAACGGAGAGAACAAAGGGAACAACAAGAATATATGGAGGACCAGTATAACATGGTTCACCTGTGGGAGACATGAAATAGGGAGATACTTATGTACCCTCGCCCTATTACAGCAACCACCCAGTTGCTCCTAAGGGAGGTAGGCCTCCTCAAGTTCTATGAGGAGGCTACATCCCTGAAGGGCCATAATGGGTTTTTGGAACAACTCATCTTCAGGTGGAATGCCCATCGAAAGGCTTTCCAGGTCGGTCCTGACCACTGGTACACATCCACTGAGGAGGAAATATATTTTATTACTGGCCTATCTAGGAGATGGAAAGATTTTCCCAAATTCCCAGATGTCCCTGTTGACTATGTAGCAGGGAGTCAGTTGGTGTACTCCTAGAGATACATTAGGGACGATATACTTTCTACTGCATATTTTCAGGTGTCTGGTGGTCAGTTAAATATTGCTTCATTTTGGGCAGAAGAGGTTAGGTGCCTCTCACTACTATTGGCGACGATTTCACACTATACCAGTGACGGGAAATACATTACTTGCCCACTTTTATTTTATGTTGATTCTTTATTCCAGGCGCCACGAGTTGTGAGATGGTTTGTGATTTTTTTGCGGCAATTTTGTACAACATTAGATAGATGTCATTCTCAGGCACTTAATGTACATTAGATAGATGTCGTAATTCACACTCCGTGTGTGTGTGTGTGTGTATATATGATTGAAGAGAAGCAGAGGCATTGGGTGCTTTCCGGGTGTGGCAACAGATCCAGTCTATGTACAAAATAACAAGGGCAGAAGTAAGGACTGATGAAGGATAAGTATCAATATTTTATTTTAGTCTTATTATGCATGTGATCTATTATTTTGACTTATGATGGTTATATTTGATTTATGATTATGGTTTATGATGGTTACATGTAATATATGATTTTGATTCACGATGGGTGCGTTTTGAGATAACTGGATGTGATATGTTTATACATGATGATTGATCAAACAACTAGTTTGACTTGTCTGATAGGAAGTGAAAAGGATTGTTGGTGTACCTTACTGACGAGCTATGAATGAGGTATGATTTAAATTTATTTGAATTTATTTTGAATCTAATGGAAATTATGTGCTTGGTATAGGAAAACATGCAATGCCCGGTTGGGTGGTTTAAATCAACTGCAATAATTAGCAACAACAACAAAAGGAATTGAAACATGTAGCAGTATACTAGTAAAGAACTTCAGGAGCAGGGCCATTGTGAGACACTGATACCCAATAGTGTCCATTGATTTCCATTAGCATACTATTACCGGTATTATGGTTTTGAGGCAGGTATATGCCTTGGTTTTTGGAACTTCCAATGTGAGGAAGCCTTGCCAAGGGATGGATCGCTCGAGATAGGGGATGTCGGGGAACTTGGAAGGTGAGTGATTGCATGAAAGGGGATGATCGGATTGCCTGAGGGACTATGTATTAGAGAAGGGAAGGTCGGGGATGGATTTGTTTTGGTCATTATCATTTCCAGATGGAATCAGATGCGCATTGGATTGCACCCGGGAACAATGAGCCATTAACTATTCATTGAGGGTACAATAGCGCAGGATTGGAGCGCTAGACATTAGATGCAAATTTGTCTCTGACAGTGGATTCAAGAATTCCTGGTAAGGAAGTGAATCCTGGTACTACTTTGAGGTTGGAGGTGTGAGCCTTTGGATTCCCTTGTTGTTGATACGAGCATCATATCATTTTATTTGTTGGTTGAGAAAATGTGCATATTTGTGTATGTGTATATTATTGTAAATATCATAATAAATTGTGTTATAATGCTCCAGTACACGGTATGATTGTCATGATGGTTTTTTCTTTTGAGAAGGTTATTAATCGTAAATATTGCAGCGAGCTAAGTTATAAAGCTCCATTGGTAGTATGTTTTCTCTTTAGTAGTTTTGCGAGGTATATGTGTGGTTGAACACCGAGGACAGTGTCCCCCAAGGGGGAGTGTTCTGTAACAACCTTGGTGAAAATTCCATGTAATAAAGTTTAAAATAATAGCCACAGTTGATGGGACACTTATTGCAAGCTTAATTTTGGTCAAAACATCCTAGTGGGTGTTCATTTAGGTTAATATGGCTAAGAAAATTGGCAAAGGCAATGGCTAAGGCACTTGGAAAGGAAAATTGGCATTTTTGGAACATTTATTTATGAAAATAATGGAAAATGGGAGAAAAGGAAGGTGGAAGGTCACAGGTCGCATGTGAGAAGGAAAATGAAGGAAAGTAATGGAAATTAAAGAAATTAGAGGCCTCATTGATAAAAAGGATTCTCGGGATTAGTTGGAAGGATTTTTCTCAAACTTTTTTCCAGTTAAGTTTTGGAGCTCTCTCATTATTCTCTATCTCTCTCTCTCACTCTTGGACACTTAGAGTTTCTTGGATCATTTTTGCATGGACCAAGAAAGGCAAGAAAGCAAGAAGGAGGAAGCAAGCAAGAAAGAACATGAATCGAGCAGCTACAACAAGATTCTTTGCAGTTATTGGTTTTCATGTGTGATTTCCTTGCTAGATCTAGCATGCATGGTATTGCATGTGGTTATTTTCTATCTTGGCATGGGTTTTGTGAGGCGTGACAATGTTTTCAGCCTAGCATTTCCATTTACGGATAGCCATGGTGTTGTGGAGTTCTCATGTTTTGGTTTAGTTGAATTGTCGGACGGATTCAAAGCTGAGTGAGGTGGATCTTCGAATTGATATAACACATGGCCTAGTAACACCTGAACCAAACTGTGAGTTGTGATAAAGTCGAATAGTGTGTTTCCTAGATGGGCCTAGGAATCCTCGACTTGTGAATGGTGGGATATATGGTAAAGCCTAGAGGTGGTTTGCCTCAGTTTAGGGCCTAGTGATCTGGGTTGGATTGCAGTAAAGCATGAGAGGTGGGTGATATCTATTGGGCCTAGTAGTCTCGAGATGGGATGTACAGTAAAGCATGGAGAGTATGTCTCGATTTAGGGCCTAGTGATCCCTAATTTAGACTGTGTCTTGCGGTAAAGCCTAAGAGACTAGTAGACATGAAAATTCCTCACAGTGTAGGCGGAGAACTCCGGTAGCATTCATGCTTGTTCGGTTCTTTCTGGTTGGTTATGAGTCCCAAATTCATGTTTGGAATATGTTACATGGGTGATTGGTTGAAGAGATATTTGGGTCAACCAATCTATGGTCGGGTGGAATGTGGAAGTCCCATCTCTAGTTGGTTTTTACATTCATCAATGATAAGTTCATTCCTTTGGTATTTGATGTATAATTGTACTGGTTATTATGTCGATTCTATTGTTGTTGTATCCACTTTATTTCTGTTGTTATTATGCTGGTTATAAGCATGTATGTTGACAGTGATGATATATGGCTCTCTCCATGTTTTTACTTGTAAATGAATGCACAATGTATATATGGTCAAATAGATTGTATTTCAGCTAATGATGTAGGGGAGCAGTGCTTCTTAGTGATTCTTAGATAAGTATGAGACCCCTATGCTCAGTACTACTGTTTATACATGTAGCTTTCATATTTGTGACATGTTTTATGAAATTCTTGTCATGGCTAGTAGGGGTCAAGTTTAGTTCTCATGGATATTTTTGCAAATACATCATTTTTTGGTCATTATAATTCATCTTTTAACTTTTCATGAATTTTTGGGTAGAGCATTAGGTTTTGGGCCTGAAAAGGTGGCTCAAATCCTGGGGATGATGACACAACACTGAGTAATTTAGTCCACGTATGATGATTTGTGAGATTATGCATGCGTCTAGAGACCCATAGATGTTGGCTTGCAGGCATGTGCATGAATACATAGGCCTAAGGGCTTAAAATTTCAGTGGGACCCAGGGGCAGGATGCTTGAATGGTTGGGTTGGCTCATGGGGGTGTTATTATTGATGTACAGTGTTTGTGTGATGTGTTTCCATCGATTCCAATTCCTTAAGGTCACCTAGTAGGTTGAATCTCATAATAGTATCCTCTCATCACATGTTTACCCTGGTTGTTCGGTTACTTAGGTAGCTATGGGAGGAGGGTGTTACAGGATTTTCCCAATTGGGTTTCCTAGTAAAAAATATGTTCATTGTGATTGAATGATTGCATTTATTTCTATTGTATGTTTTCCTTTCCACATATTGAGTAGAAGAAATTTGTGTCTATTGATATCAGTATGACTTCATTAACAACTGCAAATTTTGAGTTATTTATACATATATTTTGAGATAGGCTATATGTACTTCAAATTTCGTCTAATTCAGGGGCTCTATTGAAAGGTATTCACCTCTAAAGTCTCGTATATGCTTAGTATCAATTGTATTCCTCTTTAGAGGATAATTTTGTTTTAGGAGTTTGTAGATGACACTGAATATGGAAGAAAACCATAATGTACACACACACACACATATAGAGAGAGAATAAAAATATATATTTTTTAGGATAATGAGAATATTTGCATTACTTGCAAAATCGTGCTCGGTTCATAGTTGTACATTGAGAGTTACATTATGATTTTCTTCCATATTCAGTGTCATCTACAAAATCCTAAACCAAAATTATCCTCTAAAGAGGAATACAACTGATATTAATGATATACAAGTCTTTAGAGATGAATAATCACGTGGCCACGACATCGCCACCACATGGCTCTTGTTTTAGATTGGTTATTAAATTAATAATTTTGTTTCTTTTTAATTGTGTTGTTGTCGTTTTTTAATGTCTTTTCTCTCATTGTGTTGGGTGGCTCTTTTAATAATTTACTTTTTGGTCAAACTATTTTCCTAGAGAGACAAATTTTGAGATGATCATATCAAAAAATATCTCAAAGATGAGTTTCAAACACATTTTAAGAGAAAACAAGAAGGAAGTAGATCAATATGCTAATAAAGGTTGCAATTTGAGTTTGGAGAGTTTATGGTTAATGGTCAATTAATACCATCCCCCATTCCTTAATTGATTAAGCATTAATCCTATGTTCAAGTATCAATTGAATAGATCTAACGTGAAGTGTCTAGACCTAAATGGTCCAGTGGATTCGAGGAAATATGTTATAATCAAGGATTATATTATTAAATTTTAGCAAGAAAAGGATTCATTTGAATTGTGCCTTAGTCAAATGGAGAAATTCAAATTTCCACATCATTAGGATTACTTGAGTTGCAGTTAGTAGGAGTGACATGACAAAGTCACTTAGTTAAGTCAGTAAATTTGAGTTTGTGGGCAAGAAGTAGAGTTGTACATGAGTTAATTGCTAAGATCTAGCAATCTAGTGGAGTTATAGTTAGTGAAACTCATTTATCTGAGCTATAGTCATGAATAGAGTCAGTAGGAGTTCAATTGAGTAGTTGCAATTATTGTTAACTCACTGATCTCTTAGATAACTAGTAAATTTACTAAAAGTATCCCTAGTCATGCATGCAATTCAAATTTCCTAATAAAGTGGAGGTAGAAGGCATGATTGTTTTTATTATTGTATACTAGTGAGTACATACATAGTTTGCATGTTGAAGGTGAGGCTTTTCTCTTGGTAATTACGCAATAAAATAAGATATTTTCCTATTATTTAGGAGCTAATTTCCTCGGGAATTGCGCAAGGAATTAGGAGGAAGCAGGAGGCCTATTTTGGCTAAGTATTGGCTAGAGTAGACTCAAGAGAAGATCAATATTGCAGTGCAGATTGAGCTTCAAGGACTGAATCTATCATTGTAATCGATCTATATTCTCATCTGATATAATAAAAACAGAGGAGGGGTTTTTCCCAGTTGGATTCCCCAGTAAAAAATATATTCATTGTGGTTAAATGATTACATGTGTTTCTATTGTATGTTTTCATTTCTGCACATTGAGTAGAATAAATTTGTGTCTATTGATGCCAGTATGACTTCATTAAAAAATGCAAATTTCGAGTTATTTCTACATATATTTTGAAATAGGTTATATGTACTGCATTTTTTGTCTAAATCTAGGGCTTTATTGAAAGGTATTCACCTCTAAAGACTCGTATATGCTTAGTATCGATTATATTCCTATGTATAGGATAATTTTGGTTTAGGAGTATGTAGATGATATTGAATATGGAAGAAAATCATAATGTAACTCTCGATGTACAATTGTGAACTGAGCACGATTTTTCAATTAATACAAATATTCTCATTAAAGTATAATGAGAATATTTGTATTAATTGCAAAATTGTGCTCAGTTCACAGTTGTACATTGAGAGTTACAATATGATTGTCTGCCATATTTAGTATCATCTATAGACTTGTAAACCAAAATTATCCTCTAAAGAGGAATACAAATAATACTAAGAATATACGAGTATTTAGAGGTGAACACACACACACACACAGATATATATATATATATATATATATATATATATATATATATATATATATATATATGCACACACACACACACATATATATAATTGGTGACTCCTACGTGACGAAATATTTGTACTCGAGATATCCACCCGAAGGGATAACTTCTTGTCGGCTCAACCACAGAGCCTGATCCCCAGGGTGTCGAGAGAATTGAACCTGTTACCTCTCAATAGAAAAGGTACTTTAACGATGGGAACTCAACCAATTGAGCTAACCCTTAGGGATATTATATTATATTTATTGTGTTTCTCGTAAAAAAAATGATAGTTGTAAATTTATTTGTAATAAAAGGGTATATTTTATATGAATTTAATTTAAAATTTAACATATATATATATATATATATATATATATATATATATATATATATATATATATATATATATATATATATCATCTTTTTAATTTGATATATAGAAAAATACACTTATTTAAATATTATTTTTAAATTTTATAATTCAAATTAATATTTTTTAACCAAAACAAGAATTTGTTTTAAGCAAAAATCTAAAGCCGGAACATGCACTTGAATATTATAAGGAAAAATTCTTCAATGGTTCTAAAGAGAGGTGGGGAAAATCCATCCTTCCTCCAAAAAATGAAAAAGGGGAAAATATCTAATACTAGATCTTTTGAGACTTGAGCATACTGCTTCATTAGAACAAGTGTAGATTCTTACAAATTGCTTGCACAAGATGGTACAAAAACAAAACGTTTATAAGATTTAATCGAAATTAACCCCACATTAGAACCATGGGAGGAAACAAATTTTACGGCCTTGTTGCTTCAATATTTTCTACTTCTTGTTAATGGAGGGGAATATCATTGATTTCTTTTTAGAACATGTGAATAGGAAGGAGAAGTGGAGGATATATTGACCTCCTATTCCTCTGAACTAACCTCTTATTTCTTATTAAATAAAGGAGGGTTTTTGTAAATATCCTTAGAATAAGTCCCTTCCTAGCGGGTGAATTAATGTTCTCTAGAGGAAATTGATATGGATCTACCCAATCTTCTTCATCTACGTCTTCAACCTCTAAGGAATTCAAAGCTTCATATCTATTATTGGTGGGATGATGTTGATGAGATTCAAGCTTGCTCGAATGAGGCCTCTTAAACGTATTATTCTTGTGCTTCCTTGAAACTAGTTTTCATTCTCCTTTCTCATCATTACTTTAACAAGATGATGGAGGGACAGATGGAGACTAAGATGTTGGAGCTTTTGAAAACCTTTTGCAAAGTGCTCATACTCATGGAAAACATTGAATTTACAAGGAACTTACTCATAATACAAAGCTTGAAGATGGGACTAACCCTGCGTTGAATTTCCATGATTATGATGTCTAGGATATAATCTTAAATCTCTAATGCTACCAAACCAAGAATCACAACAAAGATACATTACACAATGAAATATAAACAATAGTAAATCACACATGCATGAATATAGACAACCTTTTACAAAATTTTCAACCCAACTTCATTATATTTATCAACATATAATACAATTGTCTAGAGATCTCGTCCCAGGGATAATGGCACTCAAATATCCAATGGTACAAGAATACAAGATACGATGACAATCTCATTTCTCTAGTGCAAAATCACAACCTCTGTGTTGTATCACGTATTTCCCGTCCTTTGTTCCTGATTTTCAACAATCACAACTCTACCTCTATCAATGAATCAAGTCCATCTGCTCACTAAACACGACTCCAGAGTCCACCTGCTCTCATGTTGATCGTACGTCCATCTACACATCAACACATAGAGACTTCGTTTGAGTTGTTCACAACTCCGTTTGTGAACAACTCCCTCTTCCCAATGTTTCTCCTCAGCTACTCAGGATCTTCTTCCCACTATAGTCTTCCATTGCTGCTATATGAAGGCTAACATAGGGCAAGAGGGACACCACCTATCACTGTTGCAAGCCTCTTCTCCAAAAATGAACATGGGATGATCCAATATGCTCCTCTACGCTAGATAATCCTTGAGCTACAAACTTCCTTTGGTAGTGGTCACTTTCATCCATCAAAGTGCCACATATGCCATCAAATATTCACCCAACACACAACTATCAAAGTGCTTATTGTCTACCTATTCTAGGGCTACTTTGGATGTCTACACACTTCCCTTCGTCATTCCAAATATGCCCAATACTTCACTGTAGAATCTACTTCTAGTTAGGGCTTCCAAACATCTAGGAAAACCCTCCTCTTTTGGATACTATAGGCTATCAAGATATATCATCTAATCTAGTCAACACTTGACCCAATACAAGGAAAAATTATGACAAGTACATACCTTACTGCTCACTATTTGGGGTTATTTTCTTTGTTGTTGACCTTGGCTTGGTTAGGGTAAGATACCAGTCCCAATTCTACCCTCTTTAAAAAAAAAAAGTCCTCCTAACAACTGCGAGTTCCATCACATTTAGAGCTGCTTCTATACGTTGAAGTTCTGGGTTATATATAGCCCTTTTACTGCCTATCATACCTCAATTAGGGATGCAGACCTCCTTCAGAACCCTGTACAGTTATGTGGCCCTCCTACATAGAATTAGCCACAAAAAAATACTCCTAAAATAATCATGTACATACCTTACTTCACTCATCCTTGCTGCAAGATGGAAATGGCTCCCAAACAGTCTTGAAGATGCTCATCTAAGCCTTTTTCTCCTTCGTTGGTCCTGCCCTTTTCTCCCTGTGGCCCAAACAAAAGTGTCCTCTTCTTATGCGATCTCCTTATCACATCTACTTGCTCATGTTTTACACACTTTGGATTATTAAAATGACCTCCATACACCTTCTATTTATATGCAAAATAAGGGCTCCATGTATTCTCCAAGAGACATGACTTTTGGACATAACTACCTCAAGCCTACATGACTTGTATGTCCAAAAACCCATCATTACCTTCAAAAATTCATATATTCACTAAAACATCTCAGAATTTGATCATTCTCGATGCGTTGGATTCTCCTTACCTGATCAGAGGCTTAGTATTTAGCTCAAAAATGAAATTGCTCATAAATGTTCCAAACTAGAGCGACCAGATAGATCTCGTCACCAGGATTCCAACGCAACTCTTTTCATCAAAATCCGAGTTCGTATGAGTAAGTTATGGTCTGTTGTTCGTTTTCTCAAACAAGTACAAAAAGTGAAAAACAGTGACAGACTGATGACCTGGAAATCTAGTTAACACCTTAGGAATCTTCAGGGAATATTCTCCAATTTTCAGCCAATGACACTATGACAAGTGTCACAGTCAAATTTGCCAATGTTTCTTGGGAAATTGAAATTTTTACTCCTAATCCTAAGTTTGCAATTTTTCTATATGGTGGACTATTATTTTTAATTTAGTGAAATTTTGGGCCAATGGAGAAGGGCCATGTGACACAAATGGAGGCTGCCACGTGCCCTCCCCCATGGCAAGTTTGGATGACAGATATATATTTTATGCAAGGTCTGAATCAAAGGTTATGGGCACATATATTATTCACAAACATATATTTTATCCAAAGTCCAACTCTATGGTCCAAATCAAATATGCGTTCAACAAAAATGTAATGTCCAAGGAGGGGCAGAGGTCGGGGTCAACCCCGTGACCTCCCCCAGGCTAGCGCCTGCACTTACCACAATACCATACACCAAGTCCTTAACCATATGGGTCTCCTCATATATTTAAGTTTTATCTACGCCAAGGTTTGGGGTCCGGAGGGGGCCAACCCCCTCCCACATGTCCAAGTGCCACGACCGAAGGCCAAAGATTGTTCATGGTGGAGATTTAAACAAGGATTAAATCCTACTTTATTACCATAATCCAGATTAAGCTCATGCTAATCCACGATTAGCTGTAAAACGTGCTTTGCGCTAACTACAGATTAACTACACTTTAATCACACTTATCTTAGTATTAAGTGCAAGTTTATCTTAGCGGAGGATTTGGCAGAACTGCCAAATGTGGAGGAAGCTCCACTTTTAGTGGAGTTAACTCGCGGACTTCCAGTTTTAGTGGAGAAAATGTAGGAAATTTTGGTTTTGCCATAACTGAGGAAATTTTCAACCAATTTTGGCTCATGAAGAGTCATTCTTGGTAGATTTTGATGTTTTGGAGCCATTGGAGCAGGTTGCAGAGGCAACAAGAGACTGTAAACAACAATTTTTCACAATTTAAGCTAATAAAAAGGCACAAGCTATGAAGCTAGACCAAGGAGATGTAGCCCAGGAGGGGTGAACTCCTTCATCAAAACCATGTATATTTGACTCAGTTGTTTGTGTTTGCTATGTTTTTATATGTTTCTATTCAACATTTAGTTTCCATACTTTTATGTTCATGAAATACACTTAATATCATCAATTTTGTTGAATTGTCAATCATAAGCACATGTAAAGACCCTTTGTTTCTGGGGAATATTACCCTAGAGGTTCGTTGGTTACAACCTCTTGCATAGGCAGCTACTACCGCAGACTCACACAACCATGCACGTTCGGTAAAAACTAAATAGAGTAGAATGAGAAAGTTACCCGTAGGTCCTACTTCGCTGAGTATAATCCCGTGGTTCAAACCCTCAAAGAACCGTCCTTCCCTCCTTAACTCGGGAAGACAAGAAGAAACCAGCACAAAGGACAAGTTGTACAGTATATTTCTACTCTATATGTTAGTGAGATTCATATAAAACATTAAATAAATCATCATGAATGCTTGCATAACAAATATTCTTCATACATTAAAGCATACACTAACATGTTTACTTCAGGAACAGCATGATACTTCTGTATTATAAAAATAGTACGTACAAAAGTAAGTGGAGAGATCACCTGATCCTTCCAAGGCCTTCGCAGACCGTCGTCCGGATCCGTCCAGCCCTTGCCTCGCTAAGACTCCTTCCAAACCGGTGCATACGAGATAACATATAAAGGGATGTATATCTCAAGGAAACAAGGGTTTCCTGAAATGAACTGGGAAAGTGCAGGAGGCACGGGGAATCAGACTTGGATAGGGAATACCAATAGAGTATAATATCAATAATTCTCTCTCTCCCTTAGGCCATACACATGAGGGGTTTTTATACTCCCTCCAAGTAGTTTCAACAGTTGGAAACAGTTGGCCATGTGCTGGGGTGGTTGAACTACCTGAGTAACCATCAACCCAACCCGAAAATAGGGAATAATTATATATTTTTTAATCATTTTTAATGGCATACGCGGAAAAGTGCAGCTGGACTCGCGTATACACGCGGAAAAGTACGGGCATAGTCGCGTATGGGGATTTTTACACTGTTTTTAAGTGAATTTGTCCAAGTCTGTAGGAATGGGTGCCCAAAATCATCAAAGCAATCATGAATCATGTCAAGGTGAGAAATGATGCTATAACACCCTTGTACAAGAAGAAAAACTAAACGCTTTCATATTAAATCTAAAATTGATATTAGCACAAAATTAACTAAAAATCGATTTCAGATCAAGTTGGTATCAGAGCACAAGGTTGCTAAAGGTTGTTTGCTTGCTTTTCTTGAGATTGTGCAAGAAGGGTTTTAATAGTTTCAATTTTGTGATGCTTACAAGGTTGAAGTTGCAGAAATGAGAAGGGAAGCTATTGGTTGTTATTCCTTAGATTGGGAAAAGAAGAAAGAGAGCTGAGAGAGCATCATATTCACCCAAAGTTCCACTTAAAGTTACACTTTAAGCACCTCAAGTTCTATCTCTCACAGTTGAGATTAAAGAGGTACAAATTGCACAAGAAGCTATGGTGATTGAAGAGGTACAAATTTCACAAGAAGCCGAGGTGATTGAAGAGGTACAAGCATCAAAATTTGAGCTTGAATCCTTAGCCATTATGTTAGGTGTTGTAGATTCTCATGGAAATTTAGAAGAAGAAGATGTCAAGAGAGACTCAAAGACATTCAAAGAATGGTTAAAATCATGTTTGATGCATTCACTGCAGAAAGAGCAAGAGAAGGTTCTAAGCCTCCACATGGAGAAGGATCTTCGGATGGTAAGAAGGATGAAGAGAAGAGTTAGAAAGGTAGTGGAGGAAATCCACCTCCATCTCCACCATACTCATCCTCATCATCTTCATCAACATCTTCATCTTCCACTTCCACCAAAAAAACCACCCACACTCATTCAAAAATCCCAAAAGGAAAAACTCCATTACTCAAGTTGGACATCAAGTTTGAACTTCCCATGTACAATGGTGAGGTAAATGCAGAGAAGCTATACAATTGGATCTGTCAATTGGAAGTATACTACAAAATTCAAAATCTACAAGAGGAAAACATAAAGATCTAGTTAGTTTCATTAAGGCTAGAAGGAGCAGCACTAGCTTTATGGGAGGCAAAGACTCAAGAGTAAATGTGACTCCATGGTAAGATATCCATTTCTTGGTTTGAATTCATTTCTTCCATTAAAATACAGTTTTATCCTTTAGCCTATATGCAAAAATCAATTATGAGTTGGCAAAACTTTAGGCAAATCAAAGGCCAAACAGTTCAAGAGTGCACCCAGGAGTTTAGAAAGAAGGCTTTGTTGTTAGGAGTAAACTTGAATTCCCAAGACACACTCTTGAAATACATTGGGGGTTTACATTCCTATTTGAAACATACTATCCTTATGTTTAACCCAAACAACTTAGATGAAGTATGTGTGCAAGCCACGCATATTGAAGTAAGGGGAAAGAACATTCAGGAAGAGGGTAGTAAGAAGAAGCCATTCAATGGTAAGGGAAAAGAGAAGGGAGGAAAATGAAAGGGAAATAAGAATGCAAGCATCAATAAAGAAGGGGAGAAAACTACATGAAAACATTGTTCCAAAGAGGGGCATGATGAAGCCCACTGTTGGAAACTACATCCCGAACTAAGGCCAAAGAAACCAAATAACAAGGGGAAACAAAATATGACTGCCACCACCCAACAAGATCTTGGATCTGATTCCGGAGATGAGACCAAGATCGTAGCCATGGTTAACAAAGGAAATGAAGCCATAGCAAGTAATGGTTCCTCAAATAGTCACAACAACACTCCAAATGAAGGCACAAGGATAGAATTGTTCCATGTTAGAGTGATTTCAAGTCATACAAATATTGATGCATTGTTTGATAGTGGGTCACAAGAAAACCTTATTTCATAAGACTTGGTCAAAAATATTAACCTTGAAACTGTACCACATCATAAACCATACCCTTTGGGTTGTATAGTCAATAATTCCAATTTACAGGTTACAAGGAAATGCATATTTCGATTTGCTATTACTACAAAATTTGTTCATGAAGTCGAGTTAGATGTGGTTCCACTTGAAATTTCCGGGATTATCTTGGGAAGTACATATTTGTATACGAGGAAAGCGGTGTTTTATTTCCATAAGAAAAAACATCATTTGCTTAAGGATGGGGTGGATTATATTGTGATATATCATCGCAAAAAAACTGAATATTTCTTTAGTTAATGCAGGGCCAATGAAGAGGCTAGTTAATGCAAGTAAAAATTTTGTGCTTCTCATGATCAAGAAAAAGGATGATGTTGAATATGAATCTTTTGAAGGATGTGATCACAAATTAAAATCTGATTTGTTTGATGTGGTAAGTTAGCATAGCGAGATGTTTCAAGAACCAAGTGGGTTACCTCCCAAGAGGGGAATTCAGCATGAGATTCAGCTAAAGAAGGATGTTCCACTTCCAAACATTGGTATGTATCGCATGTCAATTATGGAGTGTTTGGAAATCAAGAAGAAAATCCAAGAATTGTTGAACATAGGTATCATACACCCATCTACTTCACCATGTGGTTCACCAATTGTTTTGTACCAAAGGAGGACGGGACTTGGCACATGTGCATAGATTTTCGTGCACTGAATAAAATCACGGTAAAGAATCGCTACCCACTCCCACGCATTGATTATTTTCTAGATCAGTTAAAGTATGAAATATATTTCACTAAGTTAGACTTACAAAGTGGTTATCATCAAGTTAGAATAGTTGAGGAAGACATTTGGAAAACTGCATTTCAAACTAGACAAGGATTGTTTGAGTGGCTAGTTATATCATTAGGTCTAAAAAATGCTCTGACTACTTTCATGAGAGTCATGAATGATGTACTAAGACCATTGATAAATGAATTAATCATTTTTTACTTAGATGACATACTTTTATTCATCAAATCAATAGATGAACATGTCATGCATGTGAACAAGGTACTTGATGTCTTGAAAAGGGAGAAATTATTTTTAAAGATGTCGAAGTGTGAGTTTGGAAAGACTTCTTTAGTGTATTTGGGACACTTGTTGGAGGATATGAGTTGAAGATAGACCCTTCCAAAGTAGAGGTCATTCTGAATTTCCCCAAGCCCAATACAATTACAAAGGTAAGAAGCTTTCTTGGGGCAGCACAGTATTGGAGGAAATTCATTGCTAATTTTGCTTCCATTGCAGCTCTATTACATGCATTGACAAGTGTCAAGAAAGTCTTCCATTGGGGAGATATGTGGAAAAAGGAATTTTATGCTTTAAAGCAAAAGATAAGTTCAGCACCAGTATTGGTTCTTCCAGATCTTAGACAACCATTTGAGATCCAAACAGATGCAAGTGATTACGCCATGGTAGTAGTTCTCATGCAGCATGGTAAGCCTATTTCATTTCATTCTGAAATTTTTAATGGAGTTGTGACTAATTATCCCACCTATGACAAAGAGTTATATGAATTGGTACAAAGTGTAAAGAAATTGAAGCATTATTTGATGGGGAAAGAGACCATTATCCATACCGACCATCAGCCATTGCAGTACTTACAATCACAGTCAAAGTTGCAGCAATCAAGACATTTTAGATGGATGGGATTTCTACAACAATTTCATTTGGTTATCAGGCATAAAAATGGATTCTACAATAAGGTAGTTGATATGCTCTCTAGGCCTATTGTAAATTCATCTATTATAATCAAGCACAATTCAGTTGTGCATGAAATTTACATTGAACAATATGCATATGATAGTGATTTTCAAGATGTGTATGAAAGCTTGAGTCAAGGAAACCAAAATGAAGAGTTAGATTATTGTGTGCATAACAGTTTGTTGTATCACTTGGGAAAGTAATGTATACCACAGGGAGAACAAAATAGTATCATAAGGGAGGCACACACTTCATTGATTGTTGGACATTTCGATGTAGACAAGACAATAGTGAATCTCCAAAGGTATTGTTATTGGCCACACATGATTGATAATGTATCTCGTTTTATTATAGGATGTTCTTTATGTGCAATAAGTAAGCCTAATAATAGGAAACTTGGATTGTACACTCCACTTCTGGTTCCTTCACATACTTGGGAGAGTATCTCAATGGATTTTGTAGGTGGTATTACAATGTCAAGGAAAGGTCATGATTACTTTTATGTTGTTGTAGATAGGTTCAGCAACATGTGTCTTTTGATGTCATGTAAGAAAAAAATTACAGTTGAACAAACCGCTCATATTTCCTTTCAAAATGTATGGGTTAATTTTGGTCTTCCTACTTCTATTGTAAGTGATCGAGATTCCCAGTTTGTTGGGAATTTTTTGTCAAAATTATGGGACATGATGGACACAAAGTTGAAGAAGAGTACAAAATTTCATTCGAAAACAGATGGTCAGATCGAGGTGGTAAACAAGACAGTTATTCATCTTCTTAGAGGTTGTTGCAGCAAACATCCCAAGTTATGGGATGAACAGTTGCATTACATTCACCATGCATACAACAAGGCAAAGCATTCTTCCACAAACACATCATCATTTGAGGCATGTCTTGGGTACTTGCCAAGATCGCCTTTGGATTTCATCTTTGAGAAAGATGTCGATATACATGGTCATAGTGACAAAGATAAGGCAAGGAAGTTCATTGAGAAAAATTAGTTGGTACATCACACAGTGCAAGAACAACTTGAAAAGAGTCAAAGCAGCCACAAGGCAAGGCATGATAAACACCGCGTTGATCACAAATTCCAGGTTGGAGATGAATTTTGGTTATATATCAGCAAAGAAATATTGTAAGGGGAAGGTAAAAAGCTCAAGCCAACTTGTTATGGTCCATTTAAAATTCTGGAAAAGATTGGTACTACTGAATTTAAGCTAGATTTTCCTCCTTATATGCAAATATATTTAGTCGTTAATGTTCAGAATTCGATATTGTTTGAGCCTCCTTTGATTGATGATCAAGGAGAGCATGTTCAACTACCATCAATAGATGAATTCTCGCTAGAATATCTTGATGAAATTCAACAAGATCTCATACTTGACAGAAGAATCTAAACTTCAAGAAGAGAAAATGTCGAATACCTTAGAGTGGGACTCAAGGGACAAAATCCTTCCAAGGTCAAATTGATGGAGAGTGAAAGGGTGAGGGAGTTTTACCCTCACATGCGAACAATTTATAATATATTTTGGGGTCCAAAAGGTTTCTAGTGGGGAGGAATGATCAGAGGCTTAGTATTTAGCTCAAAAAGGAAAGTGTTCATAAGTGTTCCAAACTAGAGCGACCAGATAGATCTCATCACCAGGATTCCAACACAACTCGTTTCATCAAAATCCGAGTTCGTATGAGTAAGTTATGGTCTGTTGTTCGTTTTCTCAAACAGGTACAAAAAGTGCAAAACAATGACAGACTGATGACCTGGAAATCTAGTCAGCACCTTAGGAATATTCTCCAATTTTCATCCAATGACACTGTGACAAGTGTCACAGTCAGATTCGCCAATGTTGCTTGGGAAATTGAAATTTTTACTCCTAATCCTAAGGTTGCAATTTTTCTATATGGTGGATTATTATTTTTAATTTAGTGAAATTTTGGGCCAATGAAGAAGGGCCACGTAGTGCAGCTGAAGGCTGCCACGTTCCCTCCCCCATGGCAAGGTTGGATGACACATATATATTTTATGCAAGGTCTGAATCAAAGATTATGGGCGCATATATTATTCGCAAACATATATTTTATCCAAAGTCCAACTCTATGGTCTGAATCAAACTACGTTCAACAAAAATGTAATGTCCGAGGAGGGGTGGAGGTCGGGGTCGACCCTGCAACCTCCCCCAGGCTAGCGCCTGCACTTACCGCCATACCATACATCGATTCCTTAACCATATGGGACTCAACATATATTTAAGTTTTATCCGCGCCAAGGTTTGGGGTCCGGAGGGGGCCAGCCCTGCAGACCATCCCCCTCCCACATGTCTAAGCACCACGATTGAAGGCCAAATACTATTCATGGCGGAGATTTAAACAAGGATTAAACCCTGCTTTATTACCATAATCCGGATTAAGCTCATGCTAATCTGCGATTAGTTGTAAAATGTGCTTTTCATTAACTGCAGATTAACTACACTTTAATCACACTTATCTTAACATTAAGTGCAGGTTTATCTTAGCGGAGGATTTGGTGGAACCACCAAATGCGGCAGAAGCTCCACTTTTAGTGGATTTAACTGGCGGACTTCCAGTTTTAGTGGAGAAAATGTAGGAAAATTTGGTTTTTCCATAACTGAGGCAATTTTCGACCAATTTTGGCTCAGGAAGAGTCATTCTTAGTATATTTTGATGTTTTGGAGCCATTGGATCTGGTTGCAGAGGCAATAGGATACTGTAAACAACACTTTTTGACAATTTAAGCTAATACAAAGGCCCAAGCTATGAAGCTAGACCAAGGAGATGTAGCCCAAGAGGGGTGAACTCATTCATCAAAACCATGTGTATTTGACTCAGTTGTATGCGTTTGTTATGTTTTTATATGTTGTTGTTCAACATTTAGTTTCCATGATTTTATGTTCATGAAATACACTTAATATCATCAAGTTTGTTGAATTGTCAATCATCAGCACATGTAAAGACCCTCGTACAAGAAGCAAAACTAAGAACTTTCATATTAAATCTGAAATTGATATTAGCACAACATTAACTAACAATCGATTTTAGATCATTACCATCCTCTATCAACTCCATCCATCACATGCCTAGTGGACCTCATGGTTTTGGCCCAAATCCTTTGGGTACAAAACCCCAACCTTGGGTTCCAAGCCCACAATGACCTATTGTGGTGCTCCAACCTCCAAACCCTGAACCCTAGGGCTTGGAGTACCTCCCAAGATATCAAAAATAAACACCCTGGAAATCAATCTAAATCACCTCAGGGATCCCTTTTGCAAAATCTATTTCAACACGAATTTTGACACAGGAGAAGTTATTGTCCTTTTTATGAGCACTGGTAATGTAGCGGTCAAATTTGTCACCTACAAATTTGAAAATACCATCGTTGTAGTAAGAAAGGGGAAGTTATGATAATCTAATCTAGGTAGGAGCAGACAATATTTTCGTTGTAAGATTAAAATCTAGAGTCTAGTGGGTGAGAAACAAAACCCTGGAGCCCATGAAATAGGGCCCATATCTTTAGGTCAAAACTTTGTCCTCTTTGTTTTAAAAAAAATCAAAATAACCATTTCCACAATATAAATTACAAATGGGCTCTTTATCTGCCCAAGTTTTGGAGATCCATTCTAAGTTATAACTGGGTCAAAGTCTGACCCAACTTACCAATCAACCCTTTTTCCTTAAGGGTATTAATGTTCTTCTTCATTGAGGACACAAAACCCAAATCAATAGAAGGAATTGTATATGTCATTTTAACAATTTTTTCATGGGGCAGAGAGCCATGGTCATCCACATTAGGCTTCGAAAGACCACCTATTGTACAAGCAATGAACTCAACGTAAATATATAAAAGAATATATTTGTTAAGCCAATAGTAATTTGCCGCAACACAAAACCAAGATTGCAACCTTGAATTCAACAAAATAAACTCCTAATATGCCACATAGATTGAAGCACTATGAAAATAGCCATATAAGCAACCAAGCAAGCCGCAACAACTAAAAATGAAACCCCAAATATGCAGCAAAACTCCAAATATGCCACAATCTCATACAACCCACGACATAGATATGAAATGAGTAGGGAGGAGCAATGGCGGCTAAGAAACCGTAATCGCTCGCTCCCTTGACATTTTCGACTCCCACCTAGTCTCAAATCCTAGAGGGTGACATATTTTACCCATTGCGATAAGGTTTAAGGAGTATTCTCTCTCGCCCTAGTGGGCTCTCAACTCTTGCTAAACATAAATTCCTAGTATATCTGACTTACTGGGTTTTGGATATACTCTTGGAATTTTAGTGGGTATGGATATACTCTTGGCATTTTAGTGGGTATGGATATACTCTTGGCATTAAAGTGAGTATATCTGACTTACTAGGTGTGCATTAAAGTGGGTATATCTGACTTACTAGGTGTTAGATATTCTACTGGTGTTATAGTGGTCAGATTTTGGGCCTCACTACTCCAACAAATTACCAATCCACCATAATTAAAAATAATAACAATATTTCATTATTTTTTAAATCAAATATTTGCAATATTGCATATTATCGTATAAATAAAAACAAAATAACCCATCATATATATATATAATATCATTTTTTATTTAAAAAAATAAAAAGTAACATTAATTATAAACATTCTATATTGACTATTAATTTTGTCATTGATATTGATTTAAATTTATCTTAATTTTACTATTGATATTGATTTAACTTTATCTTCATCAAAATAGTTACAAACACTCTCTCAGAAACTCAAAAAAAAAAACAAACAAACAAAAAAACACTTATTAAAATAGACAAATGAAATTAGAAGCTTTCATTCCAACATTTGGGAAAAAATATTTTTAAACGAAAGCAAAAATGTCATCCTTGATTTTATCATGCACTAAGGTGCATTCAGGTACATACTATGCGTCCATTGACAAAGCATTTACTTCATTGTCAACTCTGAATAAATATGTCTGAAGGTTATTAATCCAAAGGAATTTTTCAACACTCTTTAATATTGTGATATTGCTTTTCAACTGATTAATGCTTTGGCTAGCTGCTTAATAATCCCTTCCAATTTACATTATAAGAGAAATCTTAACTCCATAATTTTTGCTGAATTATTTTCAACATTTTTCTCACCTTTCTTTCAATTTAATATTGTGATCGGTTAACGAATATAAACTCCTTTCACTACCAAAACCTAAAATCAACTAATAGATTCTTGATTTACTTTGTAAAAGCATCCCATATTTTAAGAAGCTATGTAATTAAGCTTTATCACAATACTTTTGAAAATGCATCATTTTATATATAATTAATTGAATTTAATAATTACAAATTGTGATCTAAAATAAGTAAAAATAAAAATAAGTGTGGTTTAAATATTTTAAAATATTAAAGATAAAAATATTTTTACGCTTTAAGGTGTTTTTATTTGAAAACAACTCTCTTAGCTGCTAATGTGTCCATGTTTGAGCCATTGGATCAAATGTTAGACGATTGAAATGTTTTAGGCCATTAGATCCACAAGTAAATAATTTTATATATGTTTTCTATAATGTTAGTTTTTTTTTTCTTTTTAATAACTATTTAGGTTTTAGTGACTTTTAAGTTTAAATGATGTTATTAAAAATTTGTTAAATTTAAATAAAATTTATATCATAAAATTAAACTCCACACAAACCAATTAATTTAAATTAAATAGATAAAAAACACTATAAAAAAAAGGAAAATAACTATTTATGTATTTAAATATTACATTTTTGTGTCAGGATGCTCTCCAACAAAAATTACACAAAAATAAAAATAAAAGTAAATTAAATAAAAAGATTGACATAATGTAATGAACATTTAAAAATAATAATAATAATAATAAACTATAAAAACAGCCCATGGTATTGACCCATGGTATTCATGTGGAATGTAGTTTATTTAAAGGGGAAATTAAGATAAGTATTTAGGTTTTGGTGACTTTTAAGTTAAAACGATGTTATTAAAAATTTGTAGATTTAAATAAATTTATATCATAAAATTAAACTCGACACAAACTAATTAATTTAAATTGCATGGATAAAAAAAACATTATAAAAAAAGGAAAATAACTATTTAAGTATTTAAATATTACATTTTTGTGTCACAACGCTCTCCAACAAAGTATGATATAAATGTTGTTATGCCATGTTTAACATTTTGACTATGTCAAATTACACAAAAATAAAAATAAAAGTAAATTAAATAAAAAGATTGACATAATGTATTGAGCAATTTAACTAGGTCAAAATACAATAAAAAATAAAATTAATAAAATAAAATAATAATAAACTATAAAAACAGCCCATGGGTCAATGACCCATGGTATTCATGGGGAATGTAGTTTAAAGGGGTAAATTAAGATGGCCTAGATCAATCTCAAGAGCCAAGAGAGATCAAATGTCTTGATATGCAAAGCTCTTTTAGAGTGCAAAGATAATTGATCCATCTCATAAATAGTATAGATCTAAACTAATTATTTAATAAAATTATTTTTAAATGTTTATAACCATTATTCTTTATATCCAAAGTTGCAATGAATCACATACATAGTGATGGACCTCATGGGAATTTTAGTGCACATAAAACACCACCCTAAAAATTATATACTCTTGATCAATTTACTTGGTCAAATTAGAATAACCTAAGCTTTCTAGATTGGATGTCGAGGTGAGTGGTATAGTAATTGAGGATGCTTCTTAAAAGGTAAGGGAATTCAGATACTCTATCCTTATCCTTCCACCAAAGCTATAAAAAGTGAGACTTGTAGATTATAGTTTTAATAAATTGACACTATGTAATTAAGAATAAGTTACCAACATGAGGGCCATGGTAATTAATGTTATTCTTTGTACTATTTTTATTTAGAATAGTTTTATTTAAAATAGTAATTTGTATTTGTATTTTTTTAAATGAATATTGTTAAATGTGTAATTGAGTAAAATGTATTAAATTGATATTCTAATTTTTAAGGTATTTATTTCAAAAATTCAAAGTATGGGCAGTTTTGTTTTATTAAGCTTTACTCTAGATGTGCAGAGAATGAATCTATCTTAAGTCCCAAACAATATTCTTCTTTCTCTTCTTATTCTAGGTTGCACCTTGACACTCCTCCTCTTGTCCTCTTTGCACAAATTTACACTATGAGGCACAAGGTAGTTGTTGCATACAGGAACATTTAGATATGATAAGAAAAATGCGATACTCTATTGTAATTTTCTCTATAAATATGATGGCAAGTGTGCCCTAAATGTTAACAATTTCATGGTTAATGTAGTATAAGCTACATGAAAATTTACATTATTGTATACAATATCAAGAAATCTATGCCCAATATCCAACACCATAGGGTAAGACATGTTTACCAATTCAACAGTTGCTTCAAAATCTCTCTCAGTGCTAGATTTGTTTTCTCAATAAACTTGTTTGTTCTGCTCTTGATGAAAACCATCGTTGTTGCATATAGGAGCATTTAGCTCTGATAACAAAAGTTTGATAATGTGTTATAATTTTCTCTACAAATGTGTTGCATTTTTTTTCTCAATAAACTTGTTGTTACTACTCTTAAGTGATGAAATCCATAGTTCTTTCATATAGGAGCATTTAGCTCTGATAAGAAAAGTGTGATACTGTGTTATAATTTGTTCTACAAATATGTTGGAGTTTTTTTTCACAATAAACTTGTTTTTACTTCTCTTAAGTGATGAAATCCATCGTTGATGCATATAGGAACATTTAGCATTGATAAGAAAAGTGTGATATTGAGTTCTAATTTTCTCTACAAATGTGATGGAAAGCCTGCCATGAATTTTGGAAATTTAATTGTTAATGTAATATAAACTAAATACAAATTCATTTCTTCTACACAAGATTAAGAAAGCTATGTTGAGTAGCCAACACCAGAGAACAAGACATGTTCGCCAATTCCACAAATGCTACCGAATCTCTCTCGGTGTTGGAGTTATTTTCTCAATAGCCTTATTTTTACTTCTCTTGAAGTGATGAAAGCCACCTCTCCATAGCTTTTTAACTATCTTCACAAATAACAAAAGAAACCAAATTCATATCAACGATACTGAAAAAACAAGAACATGGTAGACACCAGGGAGATCATTGGTAAATAACAATGTGATATTTTGAATATTTTCAAAGATCATGAAGAAACTAATACATAGGTGACTCAATAGGAAGTGATCAAGATTAAATATGGAGGAACTGCACCAAAAATACCTTTGTTTTTGAAGGTAGAAAATCATGATATATTTCTTTATTCATGAGGCATTCAAGTTGGCATGATCATACAAGGTCTTTAACTTAACTTCAACATAGGCCTTGCCTTTTCTTGATATAATTATTTTTCAAATTAATAATTATTTATTTAATGTATTCAAATAAATTAATTTTTATTTTTAAATTAAATTAAAATACACACACACACATATATATATTCTCTTCAGCTATATCTTATGAGTTATGTTTAAATATGTGATTTTGGAAGTGACGATGGCTTCTTTAGACACTTGATTAGTATTGTGAAAGAAATCTGAGTATATCATTAAGGACTATGAATAGTTTGTATAGCAGTTGCATTACTTATAACATAATTGAATATCCTTTCTTGCTGATACATACCACCTAATCCATGAAAATTTGTAACCATGTCTGCAATGATATATGCTAATGATTTTAGTTTTATGTTGATTCCAAGAGGCATGAAGATGCTTCTAATTTTCAATGAAGTAGTCTTCAAAAGTTCCTAGCTCTATTTTAATTACATAAATGCATTGAAAACCATATGATAGTATTTACTTCAGTTGTTTTATTTTGAACGAGTTCCAAGCTGACATATTGTGCCAAGAAGTTTGCTATATCTTATTAGTTTAGTATATTTTCAATCAAGAAGAGGCTTCAAAGTTTAGTATCTTTCTGGTTGATAACTCTTATCATCAATAACTTTGAAACCTCCACAACGTGCTTCCATGGAAGAAAAATTTTCCTTTCATTCCTTCACATCCAATTTTCCTTTCATTCCTTCACAATGGCTCCTTCTCTGCAACATCTTATTTATTTTAGGCTACTCTTTCCTATTATATTGCCTTAAGGCGTTTCTTTTGCAACATGTGGTGCAATTGCTAGTTATGTATAATTATCAATAATTATTAGGTGAATGGTAAAGATTTAATCTTCTTAATAATATACATAAATCAAAGGCTAAAATTTATATTCAAAATAGGTATGTCTTTTTTTCTCCCTTTAATTAAATTCATTAATTAAAAAACAAGTGTCATATGAAATGAGTTATGGTTATCAGTATCTTTATTTTGAATGTGCCGAGAGTGGGCATTGTCAAAATCTGATTTTATCCTTATTACAATAAATGAAATTATAATTTTTTTTTCTTTTTTCTTTTGGAAAAAACTCATATATTAAATATTATTCTTATTATTATTATTTTAAATAAAATAATAATTTAGTTATTTTTTATGATTTTTCGATTTTAGCAACTTATAATGTAAGATTAAGTGTTTTGATTATTATTGTGGATTGATGTTTAAAAATATTTACCATCCATTTAATTTATATGATTATGTGCTTCATTCCTCATAATATCAAATGGGTGGATCGATATCATTTTTATACTAAAAAGTTAGTATACTTGTTTTTGGATACTCTAAATAACTTTTTTATACTTCATTCCTAAGAGCATGCCTATGTGGTTCCTCAACTCTATGCCATTTCACATGGAGTTTTTAAATAGTGGTTTTTTTAATGTTGTTGAAGGTTTGAGATAAAATCTATATCAAATTTTAAAATATAGTTGTTGTGTCTTTTTAATGGATCTATTGTTATTTTGTTGTTGAAAAGTTAGTATCTCAACACACATTCATCTTCATTTCAAATATATAACCAAATATTTTAAGATGCGAAAATTTTTTAGTATAAAACTTAAAAATAGATTTGTACTTCTAGAAATTTAATTAATCTCAACATTTAATAAATATGAATTTAAAATGAATCTATACCAATTCTTAATAAGAATATATATATTATTTTTAATTTTATTTAAAATATAATAATACATATAAAATATAATTAGGGTGATTTTTGCATCTAGTCTCGCTTGGTTTTTTTTTAGGGTTCATCTTTGATGGGGTTTGGCAGCTGGAACCCTAGCCATTGCGACCCACTCTTCCTCTCTTTGACAGTCTAGTTCGACGGTGTGTGGTTGCTGTCATTTCCATTTGCGCGTTGTTGCCTTGGTGGGTCTTCGTTCAACAATACCATTGTTGTTACTCTCTGGTGCAATTTCTTTGGCTTTCATGGCTTTCCTACTCGCGGTTGCGTATGGGGAGTTGAGGGAGTGGGCTTGTGGTTCCTTGCCGCTATGCCTTAGTTCATGCCTCTTCATGATGGCTGCTACTCGTTCGTTGTTGTGTGTTGTCTTCGTCGGGGTTTGTTGCCTTTGGTTTTTGTTGGGCGTTTGTTCATTCCTGCTCTGGGTTTATTTTGTTGGGCATTCTGGGTGGCCTGTGTCCAAATTTGTAGCTAGTTTTTTTTTTCTTATAAATATTTTTGCACCTGGGTTTATTTTGTTGGGCATTTTGGGTGGCTTGCGCCCAAATTTGTAGCTAGTTTTTTTTGCTTATAAATATTTTTGCACCTTTTAGGTTTTTTTGGTTTTTGTTTGACCCTTTTGGGGTTCTTTCGCCGGCCTGCCTCCCTTACTTTTTGCTTGGGTTTGAGTACAATATATGCAAAATGTAACTTTGTTCTTTTTTCAATGAATAAAATTATCATTTTTTTTCACACAAAAATTTACATATAATTACATATTTATAGAGTTGATATTTTTCTTTTATAATTTTTTTAATTTGATATGAATAATATATATATATATATATATATATATATATATATTATAAAAAAGGTTGGTGTAAATATTAATTTTGTATATGTTTATTAATTATATGTTTTGAAATATCATTATTTCATTTATGAATCACTTTTTTAAAATTATATTTATAATATGTATAATATGAATTTTTTTATATTATAATATAATTGTATTGGGTTAATTTCTTCATAATTCAAACATATAAAATAGCAATTTTACTGTCGTGGATTGCGACAAAGGGAAACTAGACCAACAACAATAGATGACATAAGGTTCATCTTTCTATCCAAATGACCCAATAAAATGTTGCCACATAACTAACTCTAGAAGATAATACATGGGTACTATGACATCTTATAATTAAAAAAAAAGGGGGGTTTAGAAGATCATACATAAATATATAACAATAACAATTTGAATTGAATCGATTTATTATTTTTATTTTTTAATACTTTGTAATTGAACCAAATTTATGTTTTATTATTATTATTATTTATTTAACACTCCAATAACTTTCATATAGGGTAGGAATTTAAAATTTGAAACACATGTCAAATTTGATGGTCATTGCAACTCTAGTACCCATTTTAATCATTTTAACAAAGAATGTTGACGGGTTAGAATTTTCCTTAACTGTATTTGATAGACAAATTACCCTCGTCAAATTTCATTAGTACTCTCCTTTATTAAACTAGAGAATTCCTCTCAACAAAATAATGAATTTTACTTCAAAATTTAATATTTTATTAATAAAAATTAAGTCAATAAGTTTATTGAGTCAAAATTTTAAAACAAAGTGGCTGTTATTGGGTCAATTTTTATTTTTTTTTGTATGCCGATAGGAATTATTTTGTGAGGTTATTATTGGTGACATTGTTGAGATTCGTTTTCCTCAACATGTTTCACGAATCTCAATAGTTCCTCGTACAAGAGATCACTTTCTCATTTTACACAATTGGGCAATGAATGTAGTCTATGTTTGATGGTAGATGGTCTACGCTCCAACTGTTAGTGATTCAGTTGCAGAAAACATGTTGCCTCCCTTTTTCATCAACAAGTGTCGCACCTATCATCTCATTGTAAGTGACCTCTATGAGCTCAACATAAGTGAACCCGGAAGTGTCTTCAACAAGGATTCCTATGTTGTTTCTTCAAATTAATTCTTCAGCTAAACTGCCTCCCTCTCTTAACTCCTTCGCACTAGTATGATTGGTGGTTATCAGGCAGAGGAATAGAGCAACGACTTCTAAGCTCGACGTGATCCCAGCTTTGTTGTTAATGCTCAGGGAATTACTAGACCTAATGTTCTGTTTACAGGAAATTTACTGACTTTGATATAAGGAAACTTACTTAGGACCTTGATATAGGCCATGTATGCATGGTTCCCAATCAATTTCAGGCTCGATAGTGGCCTGAATGCAAGGTTACATGACTAGGAATTGCTACGAAATGCATCAGCGGTGTAGGAGCAATTGGAATTGCAAAGGCTCCTGCATTTTTCGACCATAGAGACACCCGCTTCAGGCTCCAAGTAGTCATTGGGATGATAATCCATGCCATCGAGGAGCATGAAATGATGGGTCTTATTGGTTGGTTGCACGAGGATTTGCTCAAATTGATTGTGTATCACGTAGCTCACCAACACCATTGGGCTTTTTCATAGATACCATAAGGTGCCATAAGGTATGCAAGTTCTGAGAATGATTTGTAAGAGGCCTTAATGCAAATGTGCTTGAGGATGTATAGATTGTAGGTGTTATGAAGGTAAATCCTCTCTGCGGACAGAGACGATCCCTCTAGCCCTAGGGTGGGTCTAGTAACAAAAGGACATGCTAAAGTGTTGCTTCCTAGTTAATGAATGAACAAAATACATGGTAGATTGACCTAACTTGAATCCAGCGCTGTCATTATTGCAGAAAGAGTAGTGGCCTCTTGCTCCTGCCTTGGAAAATCACAATCCGTTCGTTGTCACACTCAGATACCTGCACATAAGACGAAGAACAAGAACAAAATATGACAGAATAGTTTCACTCACAACTATTAGCCAGTCAAAGAGGGCTAAACATACCGCATCAAATAAACATCATAACACAATAGTGGAACCAAACAATAGTCATGTATATAAATGAATAGAAGGAAGAGTACAACCGATGCTTTGACGTCGCAGTCTCCTCCAGCGAGGTTTAGGCGAAGCGCATCTCAAATGTTCGGTAGGGAATTGGGACGGGATGAAGGCATGGACTCAAGCTCTCTTAGAAGTCATCGACTCAAGCTTCCTCAACATAATTCCTTCTTATTCTATCTTCTCTAGTATCTCAACTATAGTATGTATAATTCTCCCAGTTCAGCTAGCTAGTACTAAGAGAGATAACTTCTTTTATAGAGGAAAAGGAGGAGGTTGGGATCCCTACAAAGGTGGGAGGGAGTCCTACCCTTTAGGAGAGTTCCAAGGGAGGTGGAAACTACTAACTAAAGGAAGGAGTCTGTGGTTGTTTCAGTTCAACCACTCCCAATGACTCATCCTCGAGGTGGTTGGAATGGAACCTCCACCTCTTTCTTTTTTTTAAATTCCATAAACAGCTTGGCGCGGGTGTCTAACTGGCACAGAGCACCAACTAGTGTGGGCTCAGTATTAAATTTCTCGGTCGGCACGAGGGTGTAACTGGCTACTCACACCAAGGAAAAAACAGGGATTTTAACAACTCTGCTCAGGGAAATGTCAACAAGAAGAATGTTACTTTCATCAAAAGGGATGCAAAGATGGTATTTGTAAAGCATGACACAACTTATTGGTCACAGAAACGACCCTCCAATGTGCGAGTTGGGGATTATTTTAATAGCTTTGCACAGGGAAATGTCAACAAGAAGAATGTTACTTTCATCAAAAGGCATGCAAGGATGGTATTTGCAAATCATGACACTGCTTATTGGTCACAGAAACGACCCTCCAACGTGCGAGTTGGGTATTGCAGGGACAATGACAAAATGTTGTGTAACAGATGCCCCCTAAAGCATGAATTCTGAGGGAGAGGGAGGGATGAAATGCTTTATGAGAACTCTTTCGAACCAAACACCGTTGTCGGAAGACCTGCAATTACAAATACAACTGATATCTATGGCATGGGCACAGCCATCCATAATAGAGTATATAAAAACTGAGATCTGAGGTATGGAAGCAGCCATCCAATCAAAAAAGTCATGTAATAGGTCATAATAATCCACAAAAATCTGCAGCCTGGATTTTTTCAGACAAAACCTAGGGTCTTGTGCTCCATCTCGACCTGAACGAGTACAATTTCAAGCATGCGAATATATGAGCTGAAGTCAAACATGTAGGAAAATCATCTGATTACCAGCTAATGATGAAAGTTGTTAACAGACACGAGAGAAACCACCAATGATGATGATGGCCCTCAAGGTACAAAAGGTATAATCCACGGAATGTGAAAAACGATCTGAAGTCGAACATCCGCAAAATCACTCGATCGAAGGCCAATGATGTGAACCTTGCATCGAATGCGAAAAACCTGTTGTTGAGGCATGCAGGCTCCAAGGTAGCAGAAGGGAGTCTCTAGATCAAATTCCTAGATAATGAGCTGAAGCCGACAGGAAGTGACTTGGTTGAAGGAGGGCCATAATGTTTCCCACATCATCGACATGAGACAGAGTAACATGATGAAAGTGAATCAGGACAAACAGGGAATCAAAGGAAGGTTGAAAAATCCAAAGGAAAACTTCTTTTAAACATATTAGCAACATGACACTAGATTTGGCAGTATTTGACATCAAAGGATCTGAGGTCATGATGACGTGGAAAAGAGCAGATGAGAAGTCAAAAGAGATTACCCAAACCCATGGAGGCAAAAATGACGAAATGAGATGTCCCCAACCCGACACGAATGTAGGAAAGTGCCATGTTCAAGAGCGACATACTGCCAACATAACTAAAACTTGGTTCCATTTTCCCCCACCATTTCTGGAGAGTACCCCAATTATTTTTTAAAACAAGCTCGAAGGGGATAGCATATGCTTGCACAGTAAGTTTGTCCTTCAGACAAATCCAACATAGTACATTTTACGATCCCTAGGAAGGAGGAACTAGAATAACGTCATGGTGAAGAAGTCTGATGTCATCAGGGTTTAACGAGTCTGACAAAGGAAGAACTCGGCATCTTTTCATGTTTAGAGTTTTTGAAAAGAAGGCAGAAAAGAAAACTCCAGCAGTCCCTTTTCGTAAGTAGTCTCACAGATCCGAAAAGGTAGAAAACTGTGTCTGAGAGAACCTCTTAGTCGCGATAGGCTAAGGTATTCCTTTTTCTTAAATAATCCATCCCAGCCTGAAAAAGGGTTAAACGTATACTGGGTAGATATCGTTTCGCAACCATTTAAAGAGTTCAAAACAACAAGAGTCTCGGCAATCTTTTCAATTTTAGAGAGTCAGAAAAGAGTTGAAAGATGACTCCAGTAGTGACTTTTTCGTGTTTTTACTGAGTCTGAAAAACTATAAAATATAACTCGTTACTTCATCATTGTCGCATGAAAAACCTGTTGCTGCACAAGAGACATGTGTAAAACCCATTTCTCGAAAAAAATATAATAAAATAATTGAAAAACATGTCTTAAAACCTAAGTAGGGTTGTGGAAAAGTTATAAAATGCCAAAAACGGTAAAAATAATTACTTTTCACTTTTTACCTCTTGTGGAGCAATAGTTACCCATTTCACTGTGCAATCTTGCGGCGACGATAGCGGCCAATCCAACAAACTAATCTCAAATCTGTCAACTCCAGGTAAGAGCCGAGATCCCTCTCGTCATTTTAAGTCATTTCTCAGTATTTTCAATTTTCAATTTCGAATTTTGGGGAAAGAAATGCAAAAACTAGGGCATGGTGGCCGGCGCAGGTTTCGGGCATGAAGTCGCGCCAACAGCCCAATTTTTTACACTAGGGCGCGCCAACAGCACAAACCATTTCTAGGCAAAATGTTGATCAAATGTCCCAATAATTTACAAATTTCAGGTTCAAATTTGACTAATATCACCCATATGAATGTGTTTGCAGGTAGAAAGAGGAAAAATGGTTATTGAATGGAAAAAACGGGAACATAGCGAAGAAGATGAGCTGGCCATGGAAAATGAGAGAGTCGTGCAAGCTCCCAGAAACTGCGGTTTGAAAAAATTCTTCTTAACACCATGTCTTCGAGCCCAACTAGAGTTATTGCAGTACCTGGTCAGCATATGGGACGAATATCAAGAGAAGTTCATCCTTCGGGATCAAGAACTTGAGATTGAAGTTTTCGACGTGTATTTCATCACAGGATTATCACGAAGGGGAGCAGCACCAATCCTAACTGGCTCCCGGCCTTGCATGGAAAACACGTCCATGGTGATGGACAAGGTATTTCCAAGAGCACGGAAGGGATCAGGTAGTGGGAAAGTCGATATCCAAACTATCCCATATTTGACACTACGAGTGGTGCTACATACCATCACACGAGCTGCGGGGACACAAGCACCACACGAAGCAACAAAGACACAATTGCTTCTTGTTGTAGACTGCTTGGCACCGACGATCTACAACTGGGCAGAGACCGTGACAATAAACATGAAGCGCCAGCTAACAAAATGCAAGAAGTCCAAATTGAAACATTTTGGTTATGGATCCATTCTAGTATCATTCTTCTTGGAACGACTACCCATTTTTCAGCGACAGGAGGTCATAGTCCTGACACCACCAGCGAGAGAATCATGGATGGCCCGATGGGCAGCACTAATGCCAAGGGCAGGGGGCGGTCAACAGATGTCCTGGAGACCAGAATTATTTGATTGGATCCGCCGAAAACTGATTGTCTTGGAGGACTGGCCCTATTTTGGTACAGATTTCACTGATGATTTGAACCTCCCACTCCCGGAGGGAGAGGATTGGGATGAAGATTTAGGTGAGACTCATTTTTTAAGTTTTATGATTATTACGATTTTTTATTTATGCATGTTCTGACATTAAATCCATGTGATGCAGATGTTGACCCAAAGATACCCACCAGCATGTCACCGATAGCGAGGCGAATCCCTCGCGATTTCGACCCTCAAGGCGAGGGCAGCGAGCAAGATGAGATAGTGTGCAACCTGGAGGGGATCACACGAGGAGTCCCGGATTATGCACGTTTTGACGATGTTCCTTGCGCCTACCAGAGGCATACCGTAGGGGTGCCTAGCCGAATTCACCACTTGCTGAGGCGGCTTGTACGAGGAGTGACATGTTATCACGAGCACCATGCTGATTAGACGCCTAGGCTTTATTTTTATCTGCATGTTTTGATAAATGATGTCTCAAGATGTAACAGAAACACACATATATTTTTTGAAGTTATGATGCACACGGCTGCAAACATGCGATATATATATATATATATATATATATATATATATATATATATATATATATATATATATATATATATATATATATATATATATATATATATATATTCCTACATGGATCTTTTACATATGCTGACGCTTTTACAAATTACGCAAATGTCTATCTAATACAATGTTAGCCACTGTATCAGTTAATGTGTTCATTTTTCTAGGAATATGTCGATATGTGATAAAATCAAAATGTATTTCCAACAAAAGAATAAGTAAATACAATCTCAGAATGTGCAGATTTATAACTGAATAATGATTATTGAGTTGCAGAACGACAAGCTGTGAATCTAGATTTACAAGCAATGCGCGTATGCTGAGGTTGATTGCCTCGGTTAATAGCTCAATGACAGTGCTATATTCAACGACATTGTTTGTAGTTTGTCCCAGATAAATACCTTGCAAATCTATCAACTCACCAGCGGGATCATAAATTACCCAGGCTGCTGAAGACAAATTCCTGGTACTGCGAGAAGCACCATTCGCGAAACCGACAAAAGGGGTAATAGACATCTGCACAATAAGCAAGACCCAATAAGTAGGAAAACGCTCACAAAGCACACCAAACCAAAAACATGTACAAAAATGAAAAAAACACCTATGTACACCATTTACGCATGAATGACTCACGCATAATATTTTTTGAGATACAACCCATTTCTAGGTTGTTCCAAAAGATGACCTTCGTAATCAATTAGCTCATAGGCCCCATTCTACAACACACGCTTAACGATGTAGGGCCCATGCCACATAAGTTGAAATTTTCCTACCACCATCTTATCATGAGCTTGGTCATACAGGAGGACAAGATCTCCTTCAACGAAAGAACGAGGAGAAACTAACTGATCAAAATGAGCTTTGACCCGTGTTTGGTCAATTTAGTGTGTCCTAAATTGCTACATTAATTTGTCAATCCGGGATTCGTAAGCTGACGAAGTGTGGCGCACTATATGTGCAAGATAACCTATCTCTTACTTTTTGTCGTTTTTGGTTTTTTTCTTTTTATCTTGATTGGTTTCCTAATGTGAGATGGAAATTCTAAAAGAAAAGTATGGTTATGATTGTTCAAGGCAATGATGTCCTTTATAATAATTTACCAAACTTCAAACTTCAAAAGGATTTTGAGACATACAATGAGAAAATTAGTTCCTAAAAGGAAATGAAAATGTGCCACTATTCTAGTTAAACAAACAGTGAACTATTGATCACGAAAACCATTACCCTTGCTGTTGTCTAAACACAAAAGAAACTGTACTCAAAGAAAAGATTTCAAGTAAAATAAAACTAAAATCAAATTACATCAACTCATATTCTGACCCCTCACCATTAGTCTCGCTATGGCTTTCGGAGGTAATCATAAACAACTTGAGCAATCTGATATCTAATTTGCAGAAAAATAAACTAATATCAAATTACACACTCATACTTGAATCCCTCACCATTAGTCTCGCTATGGCTTTCGGAGGTAACTGATAATGACATGAGAAATTTAATATCTATCTTGCAGAAAAGTAAACTAATATCAAACTACACACTCATACTTCAATCCCTCACCATTAGTCTCGCTATGGCTTTCGGAGGTAACTGAAAATGACACGAACAATTTAATATCTAACTTGCAGAAAAGTAAACTAATATCAAACTACACACTCATACTTCAATCCCTCACCATTAGTCTCGCTATGGCTTTCGAAGGTAACTGAAAATGACATGAGCAATTTAATATCTAATCTAACTACTAAAGCAAATGTGCAAGACTGAAATAAACAAAACAGTGCTGGAATTAAACAAAAACTAAGAAAAAGAAATCAGCAGAAGGACAATATTGATTCCATGTCATTAGTCATTATAAAATGATGTGCAAATTCCCGGGCTGCCTATTGTAATCTGGAACAAAAAACTGATCAATTAACAACAACATAAAACATAAAAGATTATGGACAGAAGTAAAATGTAAAGCATGAAAGATTATGGACAAAGATGAAACGTAAATACCATGAAAGATGTAATATATATACACATGAATGACTATGGCACAATGAACTTAAAGAAATGAAGCATGAAACTATACAGTAATACACAAAACCTCAGCGTGTGCAGGGGCCCTCTGCACAAACCTCGGGAAGCAGCTTTCAAATACGAATTACGCTTATGAACAGAGTCTTCTCATATATTAAAATGCGGTCATAACAAAGAAATAATGTCACAGCACAATGGCAACGCAATTACATTACAGAGCTAACTATTATGCGTATGAGAACGCATTATTTATAACAGAGGGTGATATAACTAATTCCCTAAAGTCTGCGCTGATAGAAGACACGTGAACCACCACGTCCAGAGATCTAGCATTATGGCCGCCGTGAGGATTAAATCTATGGAGAGTGGTTGTTGGATTCGGCTTATGGAGCCGTTTACAGGTGTTGATGTGTCTCCCGTGATTTAGAAACGGCCACGCAAATCTTCACGTGATGAAAAACAGAGTTCTGTCACCGTGGGACTCTATGGTTGACCACCACTTGGCCACTTTTGACCACAACCTTCTTAGGTGAATTCGACTGAGCCAATAGGACACGATCCATGTCCATGTCATTTCTAACTTGCCCATGTGGCTCAATTTGCCTGAAGACACCTGCAATATAGACTTTAACAAAATGGCTGCGGAAAGTTGCAGCAGCTGCGGAAAGTGACAAGATTCCGCAGCTAAATGAGCAAAAATCTAAATCAAACAGCAGACACAAAACATAGTTAAAAACCATTTTAAATTCTCTTTTACAATTAATATGCAATGATATTGATGACTTAGAAGGTCCAGGTGAATGAAAAAGGTCTAGAAAGGTGTATAGGAAAGATGCAGATTTGAGACTCAACATACCCCCACTGTGAAGGTGTTGCATGTCCTCATGCAACCAAAATTTTGATAATCCTTCTTCAATTCATATGCCTTGACACCTCCGCCAGTACATCTAGTCCTCTTCTCCTCTTCCTTGGTGCTGCTAACATCCTGGGATTTTTCATCAAGCATCTAAATTTGATATTAATCAGTGCTCTACTTAACTTTTGGGATTTCTTCTTCAATTTCCTGTTCTTTTTCTGCCATAGTCCCAGATGTAGCATGGTATTGTCATGAATGATCTTGTCCAATTTTCTTTGTTCCTTTAATGCCTCATTTTCATTTTTAATGTGTCTATTTAAAACCTCCAACTCAAAGACTTCTTGTTTTAATGATTGGACTAGATCTTCTTGTGTTGTGTGAGGCTGAGTGGATGAAGTGCTGGGACTCGTGGATGCTCTTTCTAAAGATTCTTATAATCATATACTTCTTGCTGCTTTGGGTCTATCTCGGGTGTCGTTTTCATTGGGCTGTCCCCAAAATGCCATGGAGGAGAATTGACTTCAAAATCTGGCTGAAAAGGACTCATGTCAACATTTGACTGAGAATGCGGTGGACTATGTTCAACGTCTGGCTGAGAATGAGATGGACTATGTTCAATGTCTGACTGAGAATGAGATGGACTATGGCCAGCTGGGCTTTTTTCAGGTGTTTCTTCTCCCAAATCAATAAAATGGGGTCCTTTTGTTTGTGTTTTTCTCAACTTCCCTTTAAGCCTGCTACTTCTTCTTACATACTGTGGACTACTATCTTTTCTTTTTTGTTTTTCTTTTCCCCTCTTTTTGGCCATAGATGATTGTTCCTGAAGGTGAACTAATCTCTCAGATAACACTTAATGATCTTCTTCTGAGGAAGGGGTTTGATGCATAGCCTCAATGCTTTTTCTCTCTTTTGATTTTATTGGCTTTTTACCCTTGGTTTCTTCCTTCCTCCTTTTTGACAGTCTCTCTTCTCTACTAGTTCTTTCAATTGTAGTAGTAGGAGTGCTTTGAGTTTCATCATTTGTTCTCTTTCTCTTACTCCTTCTTGATGTACTGCCTTCAGGAATTTCTTGGGGTTCTTCAAAGAAATTTCTAATCAAAAATTGTTCCCATGTGTCCTTTTTCTCTTTTAACTGTTTTTCAATCAAAATTTTCACAAGACCATGGTGATACAAATGTGGTTCTACGTCCCCTAGATGCTTCTGGATGGTCATAGACATCTTCTTCAAACTGTTTAATAAAAAGTATGGCAGATTGAGGGCCTGGTTGTCTAGGAAATTCATCAACAGTCGGGTATGATACATGTACATTGACCCAAAACGGCCCTCACAGGTGATAAATTTTTGGATAACTAACAGTAAAGTGGCCCACTCTTCTTTCAAAGCATGAACAGGAATTCCCCTTTTAAAAATAGTTACATCCATACTTGGGTTACGTAGGATCACTCTCCAGGCTTCATCACTAATACTCTTGTTCTTGAACCAGCGTTCACCTTCTTGAGGAAGTTCTGAAGCAGCTGCTATGGATGCCTCATTCACCGTAAATTTGAGGTCCCCAATTTATACTTCCAGACCATTGAAAGACCTTGCAAAAGCTTTTGTCACCTCTTTATGGTAGCCTCTAAACTTTTGGATGAACCGAAGCCACTTTTCCTTTTTCAATATATCTCTGACTTGCGGGTATCCTTCCATGAATTTAGGTCCTTCTGGTTCTATTCTCAACAACTGACCCATCCTTCTTCCTGCTCTTTAAAACTTGTCTGCGTGAGGAGGGTTCAACGGAGGTAAGACGGCTGAATGAGCGGAAATAAGCACGATTTATGGAGGAGACTAGTGATTGTAGGTGGATATCAGAGAATGGGTATACGGAATGTAGTGTAACAGAGAAAAAAATGGGGTGAAGCGGAACAAAGAAGGGTTACGTGAGCACGGTGAAAATGCCGCTGTGAGATAAATAGAACAGTAGGAGGAGGATAACACATCCGGCAGTATTTAAAATTGGGTGGCTGCAGAGTAAATGTAAGCACGTTTATAAAACGACTACAGATTTTATGCGGCTGAAAGAAGTCGTAGTCAAATCAACCACGTTTCATCATCACAGGTGGAGTATCGGAGTATGAGTGAAGATCGGAGGCTTGATTATGAGACCGTTTGAAAATGAATGCAAGGATTGTGGGAGGATCATATAGAGATCGTGGAATGGTTACGGAGTTTGTCAACACAATCATTGCATATAATGGAGCTATGGTTTATAACTATGTAAAAATGTGCTTAAACTCCATTTGAAATAAATTTTTACTCATACCTTAGAATTCTTTCCATTTTTCATTGGTCTTCAATTAGTTGCTCCTCATTGATATCTTGAATGCCTCATGTCTTCATAATATGTCTTCATACCTGCATTTGATTTCATGGTTGTTGAACTAACATCTGGCTGTACATTTTTATTTTTTTTTGAAAAACAGAGTGGTAGCCGCAGAATCTGCTTCCGGCTGCGGAAACTGGTGTCAGCTACGGAAACAGGTGTCAGCTGCGGAAACTGACACATCTATTATTTGGGTGAATGGAAATAGATGGATGATAACTAACTAAATGAAAATGGTCATGAAAGAAAATTTTATTGGTGAAATGAAATGAAACAGATGAAATGAAGTGAAATGGAATGAAGTGGAGTGAAATGAAGTGGAATGAAGTGGAATAGAATGGAGTGGGTGGTCACAAAACTTGTGAAATGAAAGAGAGATTTTTTTTTTTGGAAAATATAGGGTGTCAGGTGTTCCTGATTTTCACCCTACATTTTCTGTATAAGACTGCCAATCAATGATTGGTTTTCAAGCTTATACAATTTTATTTTATTTTTTTTAAACTGAAAAGAACAAAGGCTAGGCTGTTGGAGAAGAAGAATTCTTCTGTACCAGCCTGATTGCAGAATTTTCTTGAAACATTTTGACAAATTCCTCTTTTGAGAATGGCTTATGATAGACTTTTAATCTGTGGCCATTCACAATAAGAGGAGTTTGAAATTCATCAATGGTCTTGATTCTTACCGCTCCATTGCTAAAGATCTTGTCAATCTCATATGGCCCAAGCCAATGAGTCTGAAATTTTCCTTTAAAATCTTTAAACTTGGAATCAAATAACAATGCCCAGTCTCCTTCTTGAAACTTCTTCTCTTTGATGTATTTGTCATGCCATTTAGCTCTTTGATATTGAACTATATCAGTTCTTAGAATTGCCTCTTGTCTGATCTCATCTAGCTTATTCAACTGCTCCATTCTATGCTTTTGAGCTTCTGATAAATCCATCCCCAACTGAACTGCTATCTTGAACGTCTTGACTTGGAACTCAATGGGGAGTGGGACTTCTTTCCCATAAACAAGTTCATAGGGAGAATGTCCTGTTGTATTTCTCCATGTAGTTCTGTAGGCCCACAAGGCTTCAGAAAGCCTTTCTGCCCAATCTCTTCTATGTAGATGAACAGTTTTGGTGATGATACTTTCGAGAAATTTGTTTGTAGACTCCACTTGACCATTTTCTTGCGGATGGTAAGGAGTAGATCTTCTGTGCTTGATTTTGTATTCTTCCATCAACTTCTCCACCAAGTTGGATGTGAATTGGCTTCCATGATCTGTCACAATTTCTCTTGGAACACCAAAGCGAGTAAAAATATCCTCATAAAGAAAATGAACAACTGAATTTTCAGTAGCAGATACTAATGCTTTGGCTTCTACCCATTTAGTAACATAATCGGTACAAACCAATATATACTTCTTTTGCTTAGATGGTGGATTAATAGGTCCAATGAAATCTAAAGCCCATTTTTCAAAGGGTTCAATGAGTACCTGTGTTTGCAATGGCATTTCATTTGAAAGGGTAGGTTTCCCTACTCTTTGGCAGCTATCACACCTTTTGACATATTGTTTTGCATCTTTGAGGAGAGAAGGCCAATAATATCCCAAGGAAAGGATTTTATAGGCCGTCCTTTTGTCCGCAAAGTGTCCGCCGCATGGTTCATCATGACATGCCTTAAGAATATCAGGCATTTCATCTTCCCTGACACATCTTCTGATCACAAGATCTGGCCCTGTTTTAAACAATTCTTTAGAAATCCATGAATATTTTGAACTCTCCTGAATAATTTTTCGTTTTTCACTTGGAAATAAATGTGAAGGCAGTTTCCCTGTAACCAAATAGTTAGCAATATCTGCATACCAAGGAGTCTTATAGTTACTACAAACAAGTATTCATCAGGAAACTTATCCTCTACAGGAGAATCTTCTTTAAAATTCTGAATCCTAGACAAGAAATCAGCTACTGTATTTTGTTTTCCTGGTCTATCCAACACAGTAATATTGAATTCCTGCAAAAGTAAGAGCCATCTTGTCACTCTGCCATTAGTAACAGGTCTGTTCATTAGATATCTAATTGCAGAATGATCAGTATGAATAAAAGTTTCATATCCTGTTATATAATGTCTAAATTTATTGATTGCATGAACAACAGCTAAAAACTCTTTTTCAGTCACAGTATAGTTCAACTCAGTGGGAGTTAAATTTTTACTGGTATAATAAATGGCATAAGGGACTAAATCTTTTTAACCCAACACAGCTCCCAGAGCTGTATCTGAAGCATCTGTAGAAATATGGAAAGGGAGTTTCCAATTTGGTCCTCTCAAGATAGGTGCTTCAGATATTCTTGTTTTCAAAGTTTCAAAGGCTAATTGACAATCAGGATCCCATTTAAATTCACAGTCTTTTGTAAGAAATTTGAAGAGTGGAGATGTTATTTTAGTGAAGTTTTCTATAAATCTTCTATAGTAACCAGTAAATCCTAGAAAACTTCTAACATCTCTTTGACAATTTGGAATAGGCAACTTGGAGATGACTTCAACTTTTTATCTATCAACCTTAATCCCATCTCCTGAAATATGATGCCCCAAAACAATACCTTCAGTAAACATCATAAAGCATTTTTCATGGCTTAATGAAAGGTTTGTTTCTTTACATCTTATAAGGAATTTTTCCAAATTTTCTAATGTCTCTTCAAATGAATTACCATAAACTGTAAAATCATCCATATAAACCTCTACACAATCATGGATTAGATCAGAAAAAATTCCTAGTACTACTCTTTGGAATGTTGCGGGTGCATTACATAACCCAAAAGGAAGTACTCGATAGGAAAAAGTTCCCCATGGACAGGTGAATGTGGTCTTATCTTGATCTTCGGGTGCTACCTGAATTTAATTATAGCCACTAAAACCATCCAAAAATGAAAAGTACTTTTTACCTGCTAATGTATCTAATACCTGATCGATAAAAGGCAAAGGAAAGTGATCCTTCAAAGTTGCTTTGTTCAATTCCATGTAATCAATGCATACCCTCCATTTACCATTCTTTTTAGGTACTATAACCAAAGGAGAAACCCATCGGCTATCTGAAATTGGATAAATGAAGTTTACATTGAGTAATTTTTGGAGCTCTTCTTTCACTATCTCCCTAAGATTTGGATTCGTCCTTCTTTGAGGTTGTCTGATTGGTCTACTGTTTTCCTCAATATAGATATGATGAATGCAGGTCTTAGGATCAATACCTTTCATGTCAGTATACTCCCATGCAAATGCAGTAAAATGTTTTTGCAAGATTTTGGTTAGTTCTTCTTGTTGTGACTTTTCCAAATGTTTATTGATATTCAATGTTTTTCCTAGAAAAATCTCAATAGTAGAACTACCAAACTCTTCCATAGAGTAAAGAGACATTTGTCTTGATGATAAATATTCTATGTCAGATTCCAACTGAAATTGTGTGGGGTCATATTATGAAGATGTCTCAAAATTTTCTAATGTGTTCAGAATTTGACTATCCTCACTGATTTCAGAAATGGTAAAGACAGGTTGTATAATGTCCTCATCATCGACCCATTCATTGTCTCCTACTTCTGTGATTGCTTTTGCTGGAGGATACAAATTGAATTTCTTTGTCGAATTACCATTATAAATGTACATATCCCCATATCTACAACTAATAAAAGCATCAGCTGTGGCTAGCCAAGGTCTTCTAAGATAAGTGGGTGCCCTCCTAGATTACTCTTGGGAGTCAAAATCATAAAATCTACTGGATATTCCCAAGAATCTAAGGAGACTGAAATATCTTCTAATACACCATATGGTTTAATAACTGATCGATCTGCAAGTTGCAGTAAAGTAGGTGTAAAAAGAAGGTTAGGAAGTTTTAGCTGTTCCATAGTCTGTCTACTCATAATGTTGATAGCAGCCCCTAAGTCAATAAATGTGTTTGGAATTTCTATCCCATTTATATGTGTCTTGACAATTGGACTACCTGGATCTACATACTTCTGCATGGTAATTTTTCCCATCATGATATCTGCAATTTTTCCTACCAGGTGGATTCTTCTTGTATCTCTTAGTTTCCTTCCTGGTCTTTTGAGACTCAACTCCTTTATTGTTTTTGATAGAATAGGAATCTCTCGAATGGCTTGTAGCAAGGGAATCTTGATACAAACATTCTTTAATTCATCTAGAAAATCATAGTTAGGCAACAAGATTTGTTTTTCCACCCCTTTATCGATTTGTAATCTTTCAGGAAAAGGAGGTGTGGATGAAGATGCAGGTTGCTCAACTATAGGAGTTGTGGGTGTTAACTTTTCTTTCTCTTTTTGAATGTTTGAGTTTTGAATAGATGTTTCCTCAGAACTTTTATTGGCTTTAAGAGAATCCTCCTCAAAGGTATCTTGCTCTTGGACATCTATAGAAGGTTTTTCTAAAACTCTACCAGACCTGAGTTGTACATCATTGAGAGGAACAATCATATAGGTAGGAAATTGTTGTCCTTCTATCATGTAAGTATTATGAGGATTTTTATTGTTAGGATTTGGCAATGGCTGAGCTGGAAGTTGATTTGTCTTTTGTTGGTATGGAAGCATGAGTTGAGGATTTGGATTTTTTTGAGAAGGTTGTTGTTGTGGAAATGGCAATGAAAGTTGTGGATTTGGGTTTGGAAGTTGTGGAACTTGTTGATTTTGAAAAGATGGAGGATATTGATAAAATTGAGCAAATCTCTCATAAGGATTTTGCATCCCTTGTACCCATGGTTGATATGGATTTTGATGTTGGGGCCAAGGTTGTTGCCAAGGATTCCAATTTGGTGGGGTTTGAAGATTCATAGGGTTGTTAAACCCTTGAGTTTGTTGTCCCTGCCAAGGTCTTCTTGCAACAAAATAGAGAGATTCTACTGAATTTGGGTCTTCTTGAAAGACAGCTTTGAGTCTAGGAATTGAAGGAAAATCCTTGGTCTCATGATTCTCTGAGAAAATCATGCATGTTTCTACAACTTTTGCATCCAAGGGACATTCCCTTAAAGCATGTTTCTTCCTACATTTTGGACAAAAGATGGCTAGAGCATCTGTTTCTGCTTTCTGCTTGTTTTGAATCTTAAGGGTGTCTAGTTGTTCACTAAGGCTCCCTAAGATATCAGTTTTGAATTCATCAAGCATATTTCCAATCTCTGCCCTACTTACTGATCCAGTTGCAGATTTGTTAGCCCTGATAAGAGAAGGATCCCTAGGCCCTTTTCCTGTTTTAGATTTTCCTCTTGAGAGATGGACACATAGTTATGTTATGTCACGAAGTGGAAGTTGAGAAATATCTCCTTTTCCCATCATGTTTAAAATATCTATCCATTCATCTCTAATGGCTTTTAATATGAGGTCTTTCAAATTTTCTTCATCTAAATTGCTCATCTTTGCTCTTTTTAAGTTGTATTGAAATCTTTCAAGTAAATCTTCCAAATTTTCATCTTCTTTTTGCACCATTTTGAATACCTCATCCTTGTGATTAGTGGGCATACAATAATCCAAGTATCTATCCAAAAATGTTTGTTTCATATCATTCCAAGTCCTAATGATTGGGTGGGTAATCCCATGAACCATTTCAAAGTGGCTCCCTTCAATGTTGAAGGAAAAAATTTGAGTTTTTGATAGTCTTCCATATAGTCATAGGTTCGGCACACAACTTCAAACTCAAACAGAAATGTTTCAGGATCCTCACTTCGCAATCCATAAAATTTAGGGAGGACAGATGGTGAGATGTTTCTCATCATTGTATGAGTTTCCTCATCAACTATAGGGAATCCAAACAAGTTGTCTCCTTCCCTATTTATTCCATTATTACCTTCACCATTGTTGTCTCCATTGTTTCCTCCTCCTCTACCTCTACCTCTACCTCCAAATCCATCTATTATTTCCCCTGCCATGATAGTTTCTTTAGAGTCCTCAAAGTCCTCTGGTTCTTCTATCAAGGGAGGATGAGAGGGAGTCTCTTCCTTTTCTTCTTCAGGTGATTCTACTTCTTTGATTACAATATACTCTCTTGTAGAAGTAAAGAAAGGGTCATTTTCTAAATGAGATTTAGTAGGTGGTATAGGAGAATCCTCTAATTTAGCTACTCCTTGAATTCCAAGAATCTTAAGGCTAGGGGTAGATGGTGGTGAATCTTGTCTATGCCTTGAAGAAGATGGAGTTGTGAAAATTGAACTCTTAGCTCTAGCTATAAACCTTCCCCTAGAATCTCTTGCTCTATGCATGTCATTTTTATTATTTTTTTAAGTTGGGCTAATAATTCTCTTTCTGATCTTCCAGGTCACACTAGGTGCAAGAAGAGAGCATACTTAAGAAATTATTGAACCAATAACTCTCTTTTCTGATCCTCCAGATCACACTAGGTGCAAGAGGAGAGCATACTTCAAGAAGTTATCAATTTTTCCCTTCTTTTTATTGTTTTTTTTAAAAAGAAATTGGCTACCTAGTTACACTTCCCCGGCAATGGCGCCAAAATGTTTGGTCAATTTAGTGTGTCCTAAATTGCTACATTAATTTTTCAATCCGGGATTCGTAAGCTGACGAAGTGTGGCGCACTATATGTGCAAGATAACCTATCTCTTACTTTTTGTCGTTTTTGGTTTTTTTCTTTTTATCTTGATAGGTTTCCTAATGTGAGATGGAAATTCTAAAAAAAACAAGTATGGTTATGATTGTTCAAGGCAATGATGTCCTTTATAATAATTTACCACACTTCAAACTTCAAAAGGATTTTGAAACATACAATGAGAAAATTAGTTCCTAAAAGGAAATGAAAATGTGCCACTATTCTAGTTAAAAAAACAGTGAACTATTGATCATGAAAACCATTACCCTTGCTGCTGTCTAAACACAAAAGAAACTGTACTCAAAGAAAAGATTGCAAGTAAAATAAAACTAAAATCAAATTACATCAACTCATATTCTGACCCCTCACCATTAGTCTCGCTATGGCTTTCGGAGGTAATCATAAACAACTTGAGCAATCTAATATCTAATTTGCAGAAAAATAAACTAATATCAAATTACACACTCATACTTCAATCCCTCACCATTAGTCTCGCTATGGCTTTCGGAGTTAACTGATAATGACATGAGAAATTTAATAGCTATCTTTCAGAAAAGTAAACTAATATCAAAATATACACTCATACTTCAATCCCTCACCATTAGTCTCGCTATGGCTTTCGGAGGTAACTGAAAATGACATGAACAATTTAATATCTAAATTGCAGAAAAGTAAACTAATATCAAAATACACACTCATACTTCAATCCCTCACCATTCGTCTTGCTATGGCTTTCGGAGGTAACTGAAAATGACATGAGAAATTTAATATCTAATCTAACTACTAAAGCAAATGTGAAAGACTGAAATAAACAAAACAGTGCTGGAATTAAACAAAAACTAAGAAAAAGAAATCAGCAGAAGGACAATATTGATTCCATGTCATTAGTCATTATAAAATGATGTGCAAATTCCCGGGCTGCCTATTGTAATCTGGAACAAAACACTGATCAGTTAACAACAATATAAAACATAAAAGATTATGGACAGAAGTAAAATGTAAAATGTAAAGCATGAAAGATTATGGACAAAGATGAAACGTAAATACCATGAAAGATGTAATATATATACACATGAATGACTATGGCACAATGAACTTAAAGAAATGAAGCATGAAACTATACAGTAATACACAAAACCTCAGCGTGTGCAGGGGCCCTCTGCACAAACCTCGGGAAGCAGGCTTATGAACAGAGTCTTCTCATATATTAAAATGTGGTCATAACAGAGAAATAATGTCACAGCACAATGGCGACGCAATTACATTACAGAGCTAACTATTATGCGTATGAGAACGCATTATTTATAACTGAAGGTGATATAACTAATTCCCTAAAGTCTGTGCTGATAGAAGACACGTGAACCATCACGTCCAGGGATCTAGCATCATGGCCGCCATGAGGAGTAAATATATGAAGAGTGGCTGTTGGATTCGGCTTATGGAGCCGTTTACAAGTGTTGATATGTCTCCCATGATTTAGAAACGGCCACGCAAATCTCCACGTGATGAGAAACAAAGTTCTGTCACCGTGGGACTCTTCGGTTGACCACCACTTGGCCACCTTTGACCACAGCCTTCTTAGGTGAATTTGACTGAGCCAATAGGACACGATCCATGTCCATGTCATTTCTAACTTGCCCATGTGGCTCGATTTTCCTGAAGACACCTGCAATATAGACTTTAACAAAATGGCTGCGGAAAGTTGCAGCAGCTGCGGAAAGTGACAAGATTCCGCAGCTAAATGAGCAAAAATCTAAATCAAACAACAGACACAAAACATAGTTAAAAACTATTTTAAATGCTCTTTTACAATTAATATGCAATGATATTGATGACTTAGAAGGTCCAGGTGAATGAAAAAAAGGTCTAGAAAGGTGTATAAGAAAGATGCAGATTTGAGACTCAACAACCCGCTTTTTCTGTGCTTCAATAACGAGAGCATCAAAGCGGCGGGTTTCATCCAGCCTTTCTAAATAAAGGAGATGCTCTTTTTCTAGCGAAGTATTCGAAAGTAATTCAACAACCAACTTGAGTGAAGTTATTTCACATTCAATCGGGAGAGTAGCTTCCAGGCCATAAACCAACTGGAAAGGAGTGAACCCGATTGCGTTCTTAACTGAGGTTCGGTATGCCCAAAGAGCCGAAAATAACATGAGATGCCAATTGGATTTGTGGATCCCAAACGTACATTGAAGCATCATGACAATAAATTTGTTCACAGCTTCAACCTGGCCATTGGCTTGAGGATAGTACGGCGTTGAGCTGTCGTGATGCAGACCCAACTTAGAAGTCAACTCCACCACCACATAATGCTGAAAATGGGAACCATGATTCATAATGATGGCTTGAGGGACACCATGAGCAAGTGTAGGCATTGCTTTGGCCCATTTGGAGAAGTAGTCCACGGCTATGATAATATAAGCATGCCCCCCGCCCGAGTGAGGGTTACATGTCATAAAATCGATGCCCCACTTCGCAAAGGGACCAATGGTAATGATAGGATGAAGAGGAACAGGTGTTTGAAGCAAAGGAGAAGGAACCTGAGAGGAAAAACACTTAAGACAGGTAGACATGGCCCCAAGACTTGGTAGAAAAGAGGAACGATGATGACCATCATCCCATGGTAGATTGTCGAGAGACAGGGTTTCCACGATAGCCTCATCGGAAGGAAACACTTCTTTCAAAGGATCCGATGAATCAAAATCACCAAGCCAAGGGGATTGAGAATAGATGTCAGGAGTCACACTCGAAGGAGTAGAATCAGAGGACGGAGTGTCCAATGCGGTAATGAGTTCACAATAATCAATTTCAATTGGACTCAATGGCATCAAATATCTGAACGAATCGATCTGTTCAGGAGAAGGGATAATCCATGGGTCATCGGTGCAAGAAATCGTGTTGACCTGAACAGTATTTGGTGGTGGAAAAGAAAAAATACCCATGAGGAAAGGGTCCTTGAAAAGGCTCGGCCCAACGCTCTCGTAGGGAGTAGGAATCTTATCCATGTACAGAACGTTGTTCTCGGAAGAGGAAGTGAAGAAAGACAATTGATCGACAGTAATAATCTTTCCTTTATGTGGGAAATTCAAAATACGAAAGAGATTGGACGGAACGCACAGCATGGAATGAGTCCAACTGTGTCCGAGGAGAAGATTATAATTGAGTTTAGCATCAACGACTTAAACCTAAATGTTGATTGTCTTCCCTTCCAATGTAACGGGTAAACTAGCAAGAACACCAAGAGGTTTAGATTCCCTTCCATCAAACACTTCAAGGGCATTCGATGAAGTAGTGAGAGCTGGAGAACCAATGTCTTTCCAGCAAGCAGATGACATAACATAGGTGGATGCACCCTCGTCCACGGCAGCCCAGTGAATATTCAAACCATTAATACCAACTTAAATGATGAGCGCAATTTGGTGCGGGAGTCACGGGACAAAATTCTCTAAATCGAAAGTGAGAAGGCTAGTGTCGGCAGGATCGACCCCACCTATCGCAGATAACAAAGCCTTTCGTTGTGATAGACAACTCTGAAGTACTTCTAATGCATACATTACAGATGGCGCCTGAGCCAAATCCTCAACAATACTGAAATGTTGAGCAGCATGGGCGTTAGGATTATATGAAGACTTACGGAGTATGCCTTTGGAAGGCGGTCGGACAACGGATTCGGTGCTAGGCCGTTCAATCTCAAGAGAGCCAGAAACATGTGGAGGAGGAGGAGGACGATCAGCGATCTCCTTCCCCGCTACCTGACGCAAACCAGAATAATCTTTCGATCGAGTAGCAATGGAAACGGGTGCAGAACCAGTCATCATAAACACTTGTGAGCCAGATGGGGCAGAGGACTGAGGGTGCTCTACCATCTAGGTATGTTGAGGGAAAGGTTCTTTAAGAACGGTCGGAGCTTCTTGGGTGCCTTTGAGCAATCGACTCACTTCAAACCATTGAGGACAGTCCTTGGTGAAGTTCTCATCATCACAAATCAAACAACGATATTTCGGTTTGCGCGGAGAACTATCAGCAAAACGAGGTTTTGGAGAATCATGTTTCGGGGTATCGACTTTGGCCTTACCTTTACCCTTCTTCTTACCTTTGGAAGCGCTATCTATAGGACCTGAACATCATTCACTTCGGTGAGTTTTATAGAATTCGAAGTTGACTGAGAAGCTACATTATTGGAAGAAGTAGACTTCTGCTTCCCAGAGTTGGATGAAGGAGACTTTTGAGAAGTCTACGATACGGAACCAATAATACCATCAACGGATGGAGTCGCTGGCAATTTAGAAGTTCCAGGTCGAGAAGCATCAAGAAAGATGTCATATAAAGTGCCAGACTGAGAATACACGAGATCAATGTACTAGGCATAAGCGATGGCTTGTTCCTCGGTTACACATGCCGCCATATCTATGTATTTGGAAATCTGATTGAAAAGGGAGGTAGTGAACCACTAAGTCAGAAGCTGATCAGGTATCTCAAATTTGATCATGTGACGACGACGCCACACTCATGAATATGATCCGAGATATGAGTACCTCAGTCCTGTTTCAATGATGTGAGGAGGTGCGTACCGGTCTCATAGCATATCAGTAACTGAAAATTTGTAAGGAACGCCATCGCCAAAGAATTGAAATCTTGGAAAACTCCATGAGATAGCTCAATATACCACTTTGCAGCGGCACTAGTAAGAGTTCGCTGGAAAAGACGGAGATGAATAGAATCGTCAACCCAAGAGTTAGAAGAACACCACAAGTGGTATGTCATAACATGTGTTTGGGGGTCTTCACTAGGTTTACCCTCAAATTTAGGACAATCACTAGGAATCTTGGCCAGAACCGGAGGCCAATATGGATTATGCAAAATAGGATCATTTGTCAACTTCGACACATCGGGTAATTCCAACATAGCAAGAAACGATAATTGAGTATTAAAAGTCATCGAAGGTCTTTGATAAGGACCTGTGTGTACATTCCACCCAGTCCGAGTGGGATTCTGTCCCCATACATTTTGTCCCTAAGGATTCGGATCATAGGGATTAGAAACAGGATAATTCGGTTGATACTGGGATTGAGGACTAGGATATTGATTCGAAGGAGACCACTGACGTCCTTGCTGAGTAGCATAAGGATTCTGCTGCGGAATGTAAGCATGAATTTGAGGTTGCTGATACACAGGTTGATGTTGAGGTTTATGGTACACTGGTTGATTTTGAGAGTAAGGAATCTAAGGTGAGCTATATACTGGTTGACTTTGATGATACGGAATATGGGGTGCGATATATACCAGTTGATGTGAAGCTTGAGGGTAAAACCAGCTGTGGAAACGAAGGAATCTGCTGGTGGGCAGGTTGCAATGGCTGCTGAGTTGGTTGAACCGGCTGTTGAAATGGTTGTTGAGGGCCACCAGGCTGACCTTGTGGTAAATGTTGGCCTGATGGTTGAGACGGTCCAAAATGTCCCTGATGACCAGGTTGACCCGGAGAAGGACCGTAGGATTGTCCTAGTTGCACAATATTTGGGCCATACTGCACATGTGGCTATGATTGAGGTGCAACAGGTTGTCCTTGTAGTGGATAAACTTTCCCCCCAAGACCAAAAGATGATTCGGGTTGAATCAGAGGTTAACCCGAGAGACCAGAGGGTTGTCCATGTTGGACCAAAGGTTTTCCTTGTAAAGGTTGGCCTTGTGGACCATATGGTTGTCCTTGTGGACCAAAAGCAGGGCCCTACTGAGTTGAAGTTTGTCCCTGAGAGGGTTGTCCTTGTAAGCCAGAGGGTTGCACAGGCAAAGTAGGTCTAAATTGAGAAACAACTTGATGAGGATCAATAGGAGGAAAATAAACCGAAATACCACGGTCATCATAATAAAGCGGATATGAATAAACAGGATTTCCAACCATATCATAGTGATGAAACAGAGGGTGGGTAGGAGCCTGGACTGTTGAGAACCCTAAGAGGTCTACTGATGAACAACCAACAGATACTCCTTAAAGGTAAGACTGTCAGGAATCACAGGAGTAGTGGAAACTAAACTAGATGCAGGTGAGGCTTCCATCGAAGGAGAATAACGTCGGTGAGTATCCAACATCTGCTCGTCAAACTCATAAGTAGAAACCAAAGGCATAGTCGAAGCCATGCAGACATTAGGTCGAATTGGAACAGATGTAACAGTAAATGACGGATTTGATGTCGAAGGTGATGGTACTGACGAAGGTAGTACCGAACTTCGAGGAGGAGTTACTATGCTAAATTGTACAATGGACGCAACACCAGACATAATTTGACTCAAAGACCTATAGCCAGTCGAAAGTGACACCGAAGGTGAAGAAGATTGGACAGAGGCATGAGATAGATCTTTAGGAAAGAGTTGATATTATCCTATGGACACAGGCCTTCCTTCACTGCCAATAGGACTGGAAGAATCCATATCTGAGTCTTTCGTAAGATCTTCGAAAATACTACGGGGACTAGGAGGTACCGCAGCAACAAAAAAAGGCGATCCAGACATGAGAGGAGGAAATTCTCCTTCGTCCCCAAAACCAGACCAAGCACTTGAAGGAGGCCAATTGAACTCAATTGGCTCGTCAAGCGGATATCGAGTAGCAAGGGGATGGATAGACAGTAGAATAGGCTGCGAAAACTCAGCAGACCTAGTGGACTGAGGGATTTCGAAAGAAACGTCCGAAAACAAACCACCACTAGGAGGAAGTGAAGATGAAAAAAACTGGAGGTTCCACCACTTTGACCGTATATCAGAACATGAAGGAAAAAGGAAAACCAATCGAAGGTTCCAAGATCAAAAACTAAGGAAATCAATCAGACCAAGTAACAAACTTTTAATAGGCGTGTAATCGTAGGTGATTAATTTTATAACACTGAAACCAAAATTTGTTGTTTCATGTTTTAAGAGTGAAGAAAGAGAAAAAATATGACTCTAGTCACTTTCAATTTGAAGCGAGCGTGAAAGGACGAGTGCTCGATGATATTTTACTTATTTAAAGAGTCACGAAAAGATCAAAATGACTACTCAGGTATTCTAAGCAAGAGGGTATACCAGGTTTCCGTGAACTGCCATATACACCTTGGTGATCAAATGAAATAGAAATGACCAAGGACTTAATGTACGTGCAGGTAGTCTCCCTGAATGTTGTGTTCAGTGTATCACGGTTACAAGGCGGCAGACTCAGCTTCCTATGGATAATGGATTGCAACCTAGAGGGGTCTCCCTTTATATACGCGACAGTATGAGGAGCACAAGTCCGTACTAGCACTGTCTGAAGCCAAGAGGCGAGCGACAACTACTAGGTTTTAAGACACCGAAACATGTCTCTGGCCTAGACCACTAGAAATATTTCGTTAGGTTTCAATGTTGCCTTAGGTTCATTGAGTAAATTTTAAATTTAATCTTGGATTATGTTTCAATTTCAGGGCCTATCGAAATTGGAGCTCAACTTCCTAAATGCAAGCTATATGCAAATGAATATCATTTCAATTTGATGAATGCTAGCTATAAGAGGGAGAGAAATATTTCAAACAAGCAAGCAAGGAAAGTATGCGAAGAAACTTCTAATGCATTTAATGCTGCAATCAAGTGAAAATGAAAGTCCTTCCCAAATTAAAAAATGCTAGTTTATGTAAAGGAACGTTTCATTTTCAATGCAACAAAAGAATGCAAAAGATATATATATATATATATATATATTTCAATTAAATGAAGCACACAACGTACTAATTCAATGGAAAACAAAATAAATACTAGTTTGAGTTTTGCGAATGTAAGGATTTGACATTGAATGACTCAGCCAAAGCGAAACATACACAAAAACATGCAAGCTAATGGAGCAAACTTTCAATTGCAAAAGAGAGTTTCTCAAAATGACCCAAACAAGCAAAGTAATCAATGCTCAAAGTATTGAAGAAGAAGGACTAATTGAAAAGACGAAAAGACCAGTCAAGCAACAAAACCAAAGGATCAAGAAAAACTCAGTATAAAGACCCAAAACGAGACTGACAACAATCAAAGAGACTTGTTCTCGAACAGAAGGCTCAGTGTGCAAGAACACTTAGAAACCCTAAGGTCTTAAATGACACCGACAGGAAAATGGACAAACGACTGAGGGAAACAAGTCTGCAATAGTCAACACAATCTCAAAGGCTTAAAACACATCAAAAAATAACCCATGAGCAAGAAAAAATCACCAAAACACTCATTAATCAGGTCACACCAAAACCTACATGGGTTGGTGCGACTGTAAGGCTGTAATCTGCGCCATACAGGGGTAGGTGCGAGTGCTAAAAGATAAACCTGCGCCAATCAGCGCGACTGTCCAGAAAAAAACGCGCCAAACTGAATACCTATGGGAAAAAGAGGAAAAACCATAACCTAATGAGCATAGGTCAACCTTGACACTCTGGAGCTGAACAGAGGATGGAAACTCAACAAAAAAACCAGAAAAAGACAGATAACTAAACCAATAATCGAAACTGACCCAATAGGATGAAATGACAAACTCGCATTGTCCCCAGCGGAGTTGCCAATTTGTTATGAAGGTAAATCCTCTCTACGGACAGAGACGATCCCTCTAGCCTAAGGGTGGGTCTAGTAACAAAAGGACACGATAAATTGTTGCTTCCTAGTTAATGAATGAACAAAAGACACAGTAGATTGACCTCCCTTGAATCCAACGTTGTCGTTGTTGCAGAAAGAGTAGTGGCCTCTCGCTCCTGCCTTGGCAAATCACAATCTGTTCGATGTCATGCTCAGATACCTGCACATAAGACGAAGAACAAGAACAACATACGATATAATAGTTTCACTCACAACTATTATCCAGTCAAAGAGGGCTAAACATATCGCATCAAATAAACATCATAGCATAACAGTGGAACCAAACAGTAGTCATGTATATAAATGAATAGAAGGAAGAGTACAATCGATGCTTTGACATTGCAGTCTCCTCTAGTGGGGTTTAAGCGAAGCGCGTCTCAAATGTTCGGTAGGGAATTGGGACGAGATGAAGGCATGGACTCAAGCTCTCTTAGAAGTCATCGAATCAAGCTTCCTCAACATAATTCCTTCTTATTCTATCTTCTCTAGTAGCTCAGCTATAGTATGTATAATTCTCCCAGTTCAGCTAGCTAGTACTAAGAGAGATAGCTTCTTTTATAGAGGAAAAGGAGGAGGTTGGGATCCCTACAAAGGTGGGAGGGAGTCCTACCCTTTAGGAGAGTTCCAAGGGAGGTGGAAACTACTCACTAAAGGAAGGAGTCTATGGTTGTTTCAGTTCAACCACTCCCAATGACTCATCCTCGAGGTGGTTGGAATGGAACCTCCACCTCTATTTTTAAAAAACATTCCATAAACAACTTGGCGCGGGTGTCTAACTGGCACAGATCGCCAACTAGGGCAGGCTCAGTGTTAAATTTCCCGGTCGGCGCAAGGTTGTAATTGGCTACTCATGCCAAGGAAAAAATAAGGATTTTAACAACTCTTCTCAGGGAAATGTCAAGAAGAATAATGTTACTTTAATCAAAAGGGATACAAGGATGGTATTTGCAAAGCATGACACTACTTATTGGTCATAGAAACGACCCTCCAATGTGCGAGTTGGGGATTGCAGGGACAGTGACAAAATGTTGTGTAACAGCAGGTATTAAAATTAATTCTTTGTGAGCCTTTATTTTAAATTTTTATACACATAAAGCGTGAATTTAAACTCTCAACAATAGAAAACAACAGACAAATACACCATAAAAATAACCACAACACAACAAGTGATGAAGGAGTTCACCCTTCCTGGGCTACGTCTCCTGGTCCAGCTTCCAATGGCTTGGCCCTATATCATTATACTAAAAAATGGTGGTTACATCAATTTACAGTGCTCCAATGGATTCAAAACCCATTCCATTGGCTTCAAAACTATCAAAAATGTTTGTCTATCCTCTTTCTGCTCCCAAATTGGTGAAAAAATGAAGAAGTTATGAGTTTCAGTAGCTTTGTTGCTAGTCGCACCACAAATTCCCCAAAATCTGGAATTGTCCTATAATTCGCCCTCAATTTCGCTAACGGAGCGCCATTTTTGCAGAATTCCGGTGGAATTTGTGGGAAAGTTAAATGTGTGCCAAGGCCTAAAGGCCTAAATTTTTAATTAGTAAAAAAAATTAATAATAGGGTCGCTCCCCTGGTTCCATGCCAATAATCATATGGTAAGTTTGTTGGGGGGCGAGGCTAAGCCCTGACCCCTTACCTCATACTCTACCACCACAAACTTTATATACAAGTTGGGATGTATGGTTTATAAGAACCATTGGTTAGTCCAAGTGGTTAAGATTTTGCGTTGTTTGTAATGAGGTCTTGGTATCGACTCCTGCGGAGGTTAATTCAGACTTAAACAATTTTTTGGTGGCCCCGTCTTGACACGTGGCAGCCTCCAGTTGGGCCACGTGGTAGCATGTGGTTGGTCACCGCCCAACCAATAGAATTCACCCACAATAATTCCAGTAGAATATGACCAAATGGTGAGACCTGATTGGTCCAACGAGTCCAGTCAACCAAGCCAGTTAGCAGGACCACTCAACTGTACGGTTTGCTGACTGGGCATCTTGTGCAATTTTTGCCAAAATTTCTCATGTTTGGGAAAACAAATAGAACTCATTTATGAGAGAATACGGTGTCGATTTTCCATGAAACGGGTTGTGCCAGATTCAAAAGGATGAGATCTACGCAAGCGTTTAAGTTCCAGACCATTCCAACAAATTTAATTTTTGAGCATATTTTTTAGCACCTGATCACTACTCCCCACTGGAATCTTTTGGACCCCAAAAGATCACTTTCAGTTATTCAGTATATGAGGGTACAGTTCCCTCAGCTTTCCAATCTTGATCCATTTTTATTTTCTTGTATTTGTTCCTTTGAGCCCCACACGAAGGTACTCCACATTCCCTCGTTTTGAAGTCCTTGTTCTTTTGTCAAGAACGGTGTCTTGTTTTATTTCTTCAAGGTATTCAGGAGAGAAATCCTCAATAGAAGGAATATGAACATTCTCTCCTTGATCTTCAATCAAATGAGGCTCATACAACCTTAAGTTCTCAACATTAACAACAACATAAATTTTCATATATGAATAAAAATCCAACCTGAAGGCATTATCACCAATATTTTCTAAAACTATGAATGGACCATATCAAATTGGTTTCAATTTGTTACCTTCTCCTTAAAGCCTTTCTTTGCTAATGTGAAGCCAAACTTCATCACCGACTTGGAAATTGTGACACTGTTGAGATTCATCGTCCTCAACAAGTGTCACGAATCTCAATAGTTCCTTGTACAAGAGATCACTTTCTCATTTTACGCAATTGGGCAATGAATGCAGCTGTGTTTGATGGCAGATGGTATGCACTCCAACTGTTAGTGATTCAGTTGCAGAAAACATGTCGCCTCCCTTTTTCATCAACATGTGACCCACCTGTCAGCTCATTGCAAGTGACTTCCATGAGCTCAACATAAGTGAACCTAGAAGCATCTTCAACAAGGATTCCTATGTTATTTATTCAAATGGCTTCTTCAGCTAAACTGCCTCCTTCGCTCAACTCCTTCGCACTAGTATGATCAGTGGTTATCAGGCAGAGGAAAAAAGCAACAACTGCCAAGATCGACGTGATCCCAGCTATGTTGTTAATGCTCAGGGAATTACTAGACTCGACATTCTGTTTCCAGGAAATTTATTGACTTTTATATAAGGAAACTTACTTAGGACCTTAATATAGGCGATGCATGCCTAGTTCCCAGTCAATTTCAGGCTCGAAAGTGGCATGATTGCAAGGTAACATGACTAGGAATTGCTACAAAATGCAACAACGATGCAAGAGAAATTGGAATTGCAAAGGATCCTGCATTTTTCGACCATGGAGACATCCACTTCAGGCTCCAGGTAGTCACTGGTATGATAAGCCATGTCGTCAAGGAGCATGAAATGATGGGTCTTATTGGCTAGTTGTGTGAGGGTTTTCTCAAATTGATCGTGTGTCACGTAGCTCGTAAAATGCATTGGGATTTTTCATAGATACCATAAGGTGCCATAAGGTATGCAGGTTCTGAGAATGATTTGTAAGAGATCTTAATGTAAATGTGCTTGAGGATGTATAGATTGCAAGTATTAAAATTGAGTCTTTGTGAGATTTTATGTTAAATTTTTATAAACATAAAGCATGAATTTAAACTCTCAACAAGAGAAAACAACATACAAATACACCATAAAAATAACCACAACACATCAAGTGATGAAGGAGTTCACCCCTCCTGGGCTACGTCTCCTGGTGTAGCTTCCAATGGCTTAGCCCTATATAATTATGCTAAAAAATGGTGGTTACATCAATTTGTAGTGCTTCAATGGATTCAAAACTCATTCCATTAGCTTCAAAACTATCAAAAATGTCTGTCTAGCCTCTTTTTTCTCCCAAATTGGTAAAAAAATGAAGAAATTATGAGTTTCCCTAGCTTTTCTGCTAGTCGCTCCATAAATTCCCCAAAATCCATAATTGTCCTACAAATTCGCCCTGAATTCCGATAACATAGCGCCATTTTGGCGGAATTCCGGTGAAATTTGTGGGATAGTTAAAATGCGCGCAAAGGCCTAAAGGAAGAATTTTTTAATTAGTAAAAAAATTTAATAATAGGGTCGCGTCACTAGTTATGCGACAATAGTCATATGGTAATTTTCTTGGGGGGTGGGGCTAAGCCCTGGCCCCTTACCTCATACTCCGCTACCATAAAATTTATATACCAGTTGGGAGGTATGGTTTATAAGAACCATTAGTTAGCTCGAGTGGTTAAGGCTCTGCGCTGTTTGCAATGAGGTCTCGGTATCGACTCATGCAGAGGTTAATTCAGACTTAAACAAATTTTTGGTGGCCCCATGCTGACACGTGCAACCTCCTGTTGGGCCACGTGGCAGCATGTGGTTGGCCACCATCCAACCAATAGAATTCAACCACAAAAATGCCAGTAGAATATGACCAAGTGGCGAGACCTTATTGGTCCAACGAGCCCAGTCAACCATGCCCAGTTAGCAGGCCCAGTCAACTGTACGGTCTTCTGACTGGGCAACCTGCGCAATTTTTTTCAAAATTTCTCATGTTTGGGAAAATGAACAGAACTCATTCTCAATAGCATACAATGTCATTTTTCCATGAAACGAGTTGTTCTAGATTCAGAACGACGAGATATACACAGTCGTTTAGGTTCCAGGCCATTCCAACAAATCTCATTTTTAAGCATATTTTTGAGCACCTGATCACTCCTCCGCATTGGAAGCTTTTGGACCCCAAAATATCACTTTCAGTTGTTCATTATATGAGGTTAGAGTTCCCACAGCTTTCCAATCTAGATCCATTTGGATTTGCTTGGATTTGTTCCTTTGAGCCCCACACGAAGGTACTCCACATTCCCTCATTTTGAAGTCCTTGTTCTTTTTTCAAGAATGGTGTCTTGTTGTAGTTATTCAAGGTATTCAGGAGATAAATCCTCAATAGAAGGAATCTGAACATTCTCTCCTTGATATTCAATCAAATGAGGCTCATACAACCTTAAGTTCTCAACATTAACAACAACATAAATTTGCATATATGAAGGAAAATCCAACCTGAAGGCATTATCACCAATATTTTCTAAAATTATGAATGGATCATGTCGAATTGGTTTCAGTTTTTTACCTTCTCCTTGAAGCCTTTATTTTCTAATGTGAAGCCAAACTTCATCACCGACTTGGAAATTATGATCTACTCAACACTTATCATGCCTTTTTTTGTACTTGACTTGGCTCTTTTCCAGTTGTTCTTGAACTGTTTGATATACCAATTGGATTTGTTCAATGAACCTTTTAGCTTTGTCCATGTCACTATGACCAATAATAGCAACATCCTCTCCAAAAATGAAATCCAAAGGAGACTTGGGCAAGTATCCCAAACATGCCTCAAATGGAAATGTTTGAGTTGAAGAGTGCTTGGCCCAGTTGTAAGAACGCTGAATATAGTGCAAATTTTCATCCCACAGCTTAGGATGTTTGTTGCAATAATCACGAAGAAGATGTATCATCGTCATGTTCACCACCTCTGTTTTACCATCTGTTTGTGGATGAAATGTTGTAATTTTTTTAAGTTTTGGGTCCATGAATCCCCATAAGCTTGACAAAAAATTCCCAAAAAAGCGAGAATCTCGATAACTAACAATGGATGTGGCCAATCCAAAATTCACCCATACATTCCGAAAGAATAACTGAGTAGTTTGTTCAACCGCAATTTGTTATTTACATGGCATCAAAATACACATTTTTTTGAACCTATCCACAACTACATAAAGATAATCATGATTCCTTTTTGACATAGGAAGACCTCCAACAAAGTCCATAGAAACACTCTCCCATGGATGAGAAGGTATTGGAAGTGGTGTGTACAATCCTAACTTTCTATTGCTAGTCTTACTGACGGCACATAATGAACATATTTTAATAAAATGTGATACACTTTCAAGAATACGAGGTCAATAACAATACCTCTGTAGATGTGCCACTGTCTTACTACACCGAAATGACCAACAATAAGAGAAGTATGTGCCTCTCTTATAATGTTGACTCTTTCTCCCTGTGGAATACAAAGCTTACCAAGATGGTACAAAAAGTTATCATGCATGTGATAATCCAATTCTTCTACTTGGTTCCCTTAACTCAAAATTGCATATACATCTTGACAATCACTATCTAAAACATATTGTTCAACATATCTCTTATGCAAAACATAAGTATGCTTAAGAATAGTAGTAGCATTAACAATAGGCCTAGAAAGCATGTCAACAACTTTATTGTAGATACCTTTCTTATACCTTATCACCAATTGGAATTTTTGAAGAAAACCCATCCATCGAAAGTGCCTTGATTGCTGCAAAGTTGTGTGTGATTGCAAGTATTGCACTGGTTGATGATCAATGTGAATGATTGTTTCCTTACCCATCACGTAGTGTTTCAAAATTTTCACACTTGCACCAATGCATACAAGTCCTTGTCATATTTAGGATAATTAATCACTGCACCATTAAAATTTTCTGAATGAAAACAAATGGGCTTATCATGTTGCATGAGGATTGCACCCATGGCATAGTCACTAGCATCAGTATTAATCTAAAATGTCTGTCTCAAGTCTAGAAGTGCAAGTACTGGAGTTTAACTGATCTTTTCCTTCAATGCATCAAATGCCTTTTTCTTGTTTACCTCCCCACTGGAAGACCCGCTTCACACTTGTCAATGCATGCAATGGAGCTGCAATAGAAGAGAAGTTAGCAATAAACTTCCTCCAATATTAGGATGCTCCCAAAAAGCTTCTTACCTCCGTAACTGTTTTGGGTTTTGGCCAATTCAAAATGACATCAACCTTGGAGGGATTTATTTTCAATTCACCTCCTCCAACAATATGACCCAAATACACTAAAGAAGTTTTTCCAAACACACACTTTGACATATTTAAAAGAAACTGTTCTTTCTTTAGGACATCAAGTACTTTTTTGACATGCATGACATGTTCTTCACGAGATTTACTGAAAATCAAGATGTCATCTAAGTAGACTATCACAAAATCATCTAGAAATGGCCTCAATACATCATTCATCACACGCATAAAGATAGCAGGAGCATTGCAAATACCAAAATGCATAACTATACATTCAAATAAACCTTGTTTTGTTTTGAATGTTGTCTTCCATATGTCACCTTTAGCGATTCTAATTTGATGATATCCACTCCTTAAGTCCAACTTAGTAAAATAATTTGCATCTTTCAATTGATCAAGTAAATCATCTATTCGAGGAATTGGGTAACGGTTCTTTACCGTAATTTTGTTCAATGCACGAAAGTCCACACACATGTGCCATGTTCCATCCTTCTTCGGCACAAAAAAAATAGGTGACCTGCATAGAAAATTACTTGGTATGATGATCCATTTTTCCAACAACTCTTGAGTTTTCTTTTTAATTTCTGCACTTTCCATCACTGACATCCTGTACATGCCAATGTTAGGAAGATGACAATATTGTTGCGATTGTATTTCATGTTGGATTCCCCTCTTGGGAGGAAATCCTTTTGGTTCCTGAAACATCTCATCATATTGGTTAACAACCTCAACCAAATCAGATTTCAATCTTGAGTCACAACCTTGAAAAGCTTCATTCTCAACATCATTCTTTTGTTTGACCATTAAAAGCACAAAAGTCTTTCTAGAGTTAATGAGTCTCTTCATTTGTTCAACATTTACAAGTGAAAGATTCAGTTTCTATCGATGTGCTCTAGCAATGTACTCAATACCATATTTGAACAAGTGATACTTGTTTTAATGGCGATGAAAAATAGCTTTCTTGTCATACAAATATGGGCATCCCAAAACAATTCCAGAAATATCAAGTGGAACTACATCAAGTTCAAATTCATCAAGAAAGTTTGTTGTGATTGAAAATCTAATTATGTATTGCCTAGTCACTTATAAGTTTGCATTCTTGCATATCCAACCTAAAGGATAAGGTCTTGGATGAGGAATGGTATCTAAATTTAACTTCTTGACTAAGTCTTCAGAAATCAATTTTTCTTGTGAACCACTATCAAAGAGTGTATCAATTTTGGTATGCTTTGAAATAACCCGAATATGGAAAAGTTCAATTCTTGTTTTCTCATCTTGAGTATCATTAGGGAAAATTGAAGAGCTAGTGCTTGCTATGTCCTTACCTTTCATTCCCATTGCTGTGATATTTGTTTCATCTCCTGAATCAGAGCCTAAGTCATGTTGTGTAGTTGTAGTTGTCTTTTGCTTCCCTTTGTTGTTAAACATCTTTGGTTTCATCCCAGGATGAAGCTTCCAACAATGAGCTTTTTCATGACCCTCTTCGGAACAATGTTTGCATGCTAATTTTTCTCCTTCCTTCTTGACGGATGCATTCTTCTTTCCTTTCCCTTTGAACTTACTCTTAGTCTTGTCTCCATTTGTGAATGGCTTCTTGATACCCTCTTGTGAAATGTTTTTCCCTCTTGCTTCAAAATGTGTTTCCTGAACACAAACCTCATCTAAACTTTTAGGATTAAACATAAGGATAGTATGCCTCAAACAATTGTGTAAACCCCCAATATATTTCAACAAAGTGTCTTGTGATTGCAAGTCTAAAGCTAGTATCAAAGACCTTCTAAACTCTTGAGTGTAACTTTGCATACTTTGACCCTTTAGTTGTCTAAAATTTTGTCAATCCATAAGAGCCTTATGCATATAAGCTAATGGATAAAATTGTCTTCTAAGTGCAACAATAAATTCTATCCAAGAGGTTGAGACCTTACCATGATTGTTAATATCCTCTTGTGTTTTGGCTTCCCACCAAATCAAAGCAACACTTTCCAACCTTAATAAAGCCAACTAAATATTTGTTTCATCATATTTGATGTTCTGAATCCTACAATAAAACAAGTTGACGAACCCAATTATCAAGTCTTTCAGCATTCACTTCACCATTATACATAGGTAGTTCGAATTTGATATCAAGTTTTAATAATGGAGTTTTAACATGAACCCTTTGGGCATGTGGATGTGTTTGAGTAACAGTGGTTGTGAAAGAGGAAGAAGATGAAGGCGAGGATGGAGGTGAAGATGAGTGGAGAAGAGGGTGGTCACCATTTCCTTTTGAAGGCTTGTCATCATCTCCTCCTTTTCCTCCAGAAGAACCATATCCTTTTGAAGGCTTGGAAATTTCACCCTGCAATCTTGAATTTCTCTCTTCATAGAGAACCTTCACCATTTCAGTCATGTCAAAGAAAGCTTTTCTAAAATTCTTCTCATCTTCTGACATATTATCAACTCATCCTTCATGTGACATGCTTACTGAAGCTTCAAGTACAACTTGAGGTGAAACTTGTGGTGGAATTGAGACCATTAGGGGAATTTTGAGGTCTAAAATGGGCCTCCTAAGAAAAATGTACAACCAAAATAAACTTTATAAGAACAATAGGATTCAAGATGATGATGTCAACCATGGGGGATAATTCACCATTTTTTAAGTAAAAGGGTAAAAATATTAAAAAATAATAAAATAATAAAACTACATTTTCAACTCGTAGTTTCAAGTTATATCCCAATTTTTTTACTCAAATTTCGAGCAAGAGTACTCGTTGGATGAAAAATTTAATTCCTCATCCAAGGAGTACCCATGTTGCATACTTTCGATGGACCTTCCTACGTGAAAAATGAGAAATACATGAAAAAAGTGATTACAATCACGTTTTTCATGTATTTCTCATTTTTCGTGTAGCAGAGTCCATCAAAACTATGCAACATGGGTACTCCTTGGATGAGGAATTAAATTTTGCATCCAATGAGTACTCTCGCTTGAAATTTGAGTAAAAACTTTGGGAGATAAGTTGAAAATATGAGTTGAAAAAGTAGTTTTTTCTTTTTTCCCTCTAAAATTTGATGATGTCATCAAATCTTATTTTGTTATTTCCACTATTATTTTATAATTTCCTTAGGAGGTCCATTTTAGACCTCAAAATTCCCCTAATGCAAATGGGCTCTCCTTGTCCTTGTTTCAAATTGAGAACCTGCACCCACAAGATTTCCTTCTCCTCTCTTAAGCTTCAACCTTGTAAGCATTAGAAACACCTGCAAACAATTAAATCATCACAAAAACAAAGAAAACGTATGTTCAGGTACCAAAATTGATCAGTGTTAAATCTCAATGTAAATGTGCTTGAGGATGTATAAATTGCAAGTATTAAAATTGAGTTTTTGTGATATTTTATGTTAAATTTTTATACACATAAAACTTGAATTTAAACTCTAAACAAGAGAAAACAACATACAAATACGTCAGTAAAATAACCACAACACAACAATTGAAGAAGGATTTCACCCCTCCTAGGCTACATCTCCTGGTCCAGCCTCCAATGGCTTGGCCCTATATCATTATTCTAAAAAATGGTGGTTACATTATGTTGTGAAACCAACTCCAAAAAGAGAAGAAAAGAGATATCAACGCCTTAGAAATAAGCCACTTCGAGGGGGAAACCTCCGATGCATTACATGAATGAACAATTCTTGGATGATACAAATTACAAAACCTCTTTTCTATATATAGGAGTCAATGGGGCCACAATGTAATCCTAGTGCGGCCAAAATGTAATCCTAGCCGACCTAACAATAATAATTTAAGGGCACAATAATAACAATATGGGGGTTATAGGGGTACAACGATAACAATAAGGGGGTCTACACTAACATAATAAGAAACTACACTAGTCATATATGGACCTAACATGCCCCTCTCCTTCAAACAAGTGTTGTCCTCAACGCTTGATTATTTCTTGATGCTTCTGTATAAAATTCTCATCCTCCCATGTGGAATATTCTACAGGAAAGTTCTTCCACTTGCTGGGATAATTTGAAATTGATTGTACTTGTCGAGTTCTTGTTTCTGTGACTGCTTCAGAACTTCTTTCGATGTGATGTTGATCTTCTGGTTGTTTCATTTGATTTTGCACCAAAGTTAGGTTATCCTTTGAGAGTTGGAGAACTTGTTGTTGATGCTCGATGTGATATTCCACTACTTTATCATCCATAGTAGATTTTATTTGATCCTTCAAACAATCCAACTTAGCCTCCATTTCTGCTTTTAAACCATCTATGTCATCTTTGGTTTCTCTTCGTAAGATCGAAATTTGTTGCACTTTGTACCGTAATTTTGATATCTCATATTGCAATTCTTCCTCTTCATGCGTCATAGTATAGTTTTCTGAGCGCTTAATGGGTATGGAATTATTTTTTGGAGGCATTATAGAACCCAATATTGATAAAAATTCTTCAATATGCCCTTGGAATCACTTCAAACTGCTTTTTTACACAAGACTTATGCAATTTGGAAAAAAAAAATACACATTTTTTTTTTCTTTTGATGAGCTCGATATTGAAACTGAATTATCTCTGTGATTTCGAATCTTCAATATCTGAAATTTGGCATAATTTATCCCTCTGAATTCTCTTTCGAATGCCACAGGCCTGACCTTATTTGGATCCTTGAAAACAAAGTTGTGCCCAATCTCCTACGATGACCTAATCATGGACTGGTTCACTAAAGCGAACTTGTACGACTTGCCACGTGTCACTATTTCCTCCTTTGGCTCTGAAATTTATAGATAAAAAACTACAGACCGTATACTTGCGGCCACGTTTTACAAAATTCCAATCTGATGCTCACAGAGAGAGTTATGAATATTTTCCCACAATCACCTCTTTGAGATGAAATTCGGGAGCCTGCAAAAGACCTAAATTCCACAAACCATATCTCCGAAAATATTGCGAACCAAGATCTGAAATTTTGCGACGATGTTCCTTAGGATTTCGGATTCGCATTCTAAAAATTTCAGCTTCTGAACCTTCGTAGAAAAAAAGTTATAGTGAAAATTTCGCAATGACCTGTTTAGGTTAAATTCAGGATCTTGCAAAAAGCCCTAACTTCCGCAGACCATATCTCCGAAAATATTGCGAAACAAGCTCTAAAATTTTGCGACGATGTTCCTCTAGATTTCGTGTTCACACTCTAACAATTTCAGCTTCTGAACCTTCGTAGAACAAAATTTATAGCGAAAATGCCACGATGACCTGTTTGGAGCAGCGAAACCCTAGAATCCAAAGCTCTGATACCAAATGTTGTGAAACCAGCTCCAAAAAGAGAAGAAAAGAGATATCAACGCCTCATAAATAAGCCACTTTGAGGGGGAAACCTCCAATACATTACATGAATGAACAATTCTTGGATGGTACAAATTACAAAACCTCCTTTCTATATATAGGAGTCCATGGGGCCACAATGTAATCCTAGTGGGGCCACAATGTAATCCTAGCCGACCTAAAAATAATAATTTAAGGGCACAATAATAAAAATATGGGGGTTACAGGGGTACAAAAATAACAATAAGGTGGTCTACACTAATATAATAAGGGACTACACTAGTAATATAGGGACCTAACACATTAATTTAGAGTGCTCCAATGGCTTCAAACCTTGTTCCATTAGCTTCAGAACTAACAAAAATGTCCCTCTAGCCTCTTTCTGCTCCCAAATTGGTCAAAAAATGAAGAAGTTATGAGTTTCCCTAGCTTTGCTGCTAGTAGCTCCACAAATTCCCCAAAATCTGGAACCGTCCTACAAATTCGCCCTGAATTTGGCTAACGGAGTGTCATTTTGGCGGAATTCAGGCGGAATTTGTGGGATAATTAAAATGCGTGCTAAGGCTTAAAGGCCGAATTTTTTAATTGATAAAAAAATTAATAATAGGGCTACACCCTAGGTTCCACACCAACAGTCATATGGTAAGTTTGTTAGGGGGGAAGGGCTAAGCCCTGGCCCCTTACCCCATACTCCGCTGCCATAAACTTTATATACAAGTTGGGAGAATGGTTTATAAGAACCATTGGTTAGCGCGAGTGGTTAAGGCTCTGCGTTGTTTGCAATGAGGTCTCGATATCGACTCCTGCATAGGTTAATTCAAGCTTAAACAAATTTTTGGTGCCCCCATGTTGACACGTGATAGCCTCTGGTTGGGCCATGTGGCAGCATCATGTGGTTGGCCACCATCCAACCAATATAATTCACCCACGACAACGACAATATAATTCAGCCAAGTGGCGAGACCTAATTAGTCCAACGAGCCCAATCAACCATGCCGAGTCAGTTTTACAGATTGCTAACTGGGCATCCTATACAATTTTTGCCAACATTTCTCCTATTTGGGAAAACAAACAAAACTCTTTTCCGGGAGCATACTGTATCATTTTTCTGCGAAACGAGTTGCGCCAAGTTCAGAATGAAGAGATCTACGCGGTCGTTCAAGTTACACACCATTCCAACAACTTTCATTTTTGAGCATATTTTTTAGCACCTGATCACAGAAGTAGGCAATTCTTATTAAATTGGTTCAGTTCGAAGTCTATGCACCAATATGAGACATTGTGTTGTCCGAGCACTAGAGAGACATAGTGGAAGTGAAGGCTGTCATTATTGTCCAGTCTTAGGAATCTATACTCACTTTCATTATTAACATTAGGAGGAGGTTTATTGAAATCAGGAGGTGGTATTGGCAGCAATTGAATCTCATTAGTACAATAAGAAGAAGACAATTTTCCCATATTTTCATTGAACAAAACGTACTTAGTTGTCTCGGAAAAGTGACGGTTGCATGATATACTATGATATGAATTTTTTTTGTTGGTTGTATTTAGCTAACAAGATTTGTTTGCAATTGCTTTCTTATGTTCCAAGTGCTAAGAAAGGTAAGAAAACATAACAAGTTGTGACTCCTTATCCAAAATAGGGTGCAAACGACCCTGCCTCATGTGTCAAGGGAAAATAAACTCCATCTGGATAAAAAAAAAACACCTGGTTCAAAAGTGGAAAGTCTTATATATATCTAAAAACATATTGGTGGAATCGCAATGCACGCCATAGCTTGTCTTCTCTCTCTCTCTCTCTCTCTCTCTCTCTCTATATATATATATATATATATATATATATATATATATATATATATATATATATATATATATAGTTCAATAAAATCTGCATAACCCTCCCCTGTCTCTGGCCTCTTTCACAACATTATTGGCACCAAGTATTGATGAGAACCATTTCAATAAAATTTGCAGAACCCTCCCCTGTCTTTGGCCTCTTTCACAACATTAGTGGCACTAGGTGTTGATGAGAACCCACTGAGCGGGAAAGTACCTCTAGGCTTGTGGAGTTCTCCAAATATACAAGTGTTGCATATTTCTCACAATAGTTTTGAAGTTTTAATTCCTTTGGAGATCACCAATTCAAACCCTTCATGCCTGGATATCTCCAAAAATCGATTCAGTGGAAGCATTCTTGTAGAAATTGGACAACATCGATTTCGGAGTATTTTGAAAGCATCCAATAATATATTGTTTGGAAGTATTCTAGAGGAGTTGACGAGGTTGAATTTTCTTAGTTAGGCTGATAGGTGTTCCTTTTATGAGTTTATTCCTGGTGATATTGTACAAGATTCATCGTCCACCATGTTTCCTCAACAACTTTCGTACTCTATGTTTTCTAGGAGCCAAGTGTTTATTCTAAGTTTCTTCCATTTTAGGGTTTGCCTCTAACTTGGGCATTTCAACTCCTCATTAATTACTAATTTCCTTGAATTAGGTTGGACATGGAGAAGCTCGCAACTCCATATAATCCCACTACCTTCCCTCTTCTTTTCCCTGATGCTAGCCATGGATGGTACTGGTATGAACTTAGATGATGGCGCAGACGGGATTTGAAACTGCGATGCTTGACCTGGAATGTACCTAATATATATTCCTATACAAGGGCCTATATTATTTCATTCCAAGACCAAATTCATATATAATATTCATGCAAATCAAATATATATAAATAAGGCACATTACATTCTTTCCTTCGTGCGGATTCGCAAGGAATTCATTCACTCATGGCCATCTCAAGTAGCACTGTCATTGAATTCGCAGGTTTCTACTTGTGGATCTCCATATTTACACTCAAAGGATTGAATTCCAGAGCCCAAGTCACATACACGGGAATTATCTGATCATCAATGGGAAACGAAGGCTTACCGTTTCGGGAGCCATTCACTACCCACACAACACCCTAGAGGTCAGTTTTTGTAACATGCTTTGCCTGCATTCTGATCCGCATTTCTTGCCTCCTTTTTCTCTGATCCACATTTCTCGCCTCCTTTTTCTCTGTCTAGATCAAATATATATTTATCCTCTTCTATTTTTATTGAAAGATATACAATGTATATACATATGATATCACTGGTAACTAATGATTACCATTTATACAATTGTATATGTGGAATCTATATTTCTCCTCTTCTCTACTCGACGATACATATATATACATCGTATACACATATGATATCAAAGCTGAATGATGGTTACTATTTGTGTAACTATACAGATGTGGCCTGGGCTAATAGAAAAAGCTAAAGAGGAAGGATCGGATTGCATTTAGACCTATGTTTTCTAGAATATGCATGAACCAAAGCATGACAAGGTAAGAGCCAATTTAAACTCACCAAAATTTCTATATAATTTGGGAAATATTTTCATTCGAAGTGTGAGAGTTCGACTCTCAAGACATGTCGATTTTCGAATCGTACTAGAATATGTAGAATGCCTTTTTAAAATTTTATTGTGTATCGATATCTGTAAAATTCTTTCTGAATTTTTTATCAACGTTGTTTTAGGTAACATTACTGTCCAGTATTTCAATACTTTTAATTTTCTTCATGGAAGCATTATTTTGAAATGATGCTATATAGAAATATGTCAGCCATGACTTTTCACCCAACATGTTTTATAGCATCATTTTCCCTTCAAAATGTTTTGTATCCTTGATGATGGTAGCAATATTCTCTCGAAGTTTCATTGACCATGTTACATTATCATCATAATTATTTTCACTCAATCATGTTTTCTGAAACAGTGCTTGATGTACTTGATGATGGCATCATTTTTCCCTCAACATGTTTTGTATTTTTTATCATGGCTATGTGCAACTTTTCGACTCAAAAATGTTTTCTGTAACTGTGTACTTGATGATGACATCATCTTTTGTATCTTCTCGTATTTTTTTATCATGCCTATCAGCAACAATGACTACATTTTAACAAGATAAGGAACATTCAAAATGTGGTTTATTTTTCTAAAGTTGTAGTCTTTTTAAAGATTTATTTATTTATTTTTACTTAGAAACACATTTTAAATAATAAAACATCACAATCTTGATTAAAATTGTAAGGTAAGATTCCAACCAAAAAAACAAAATATGGAAGTAATAGACAACCTTTTTCACATTCTTTTATTAAAAAAAATTGGTTGAAATTTTAACCTAGTCACATTTGAAATAAGGAAGTCTCATAGAGGTTTTTTGTCTTTTCATAAACAAAATAATTCTTGTTAAAATTGCTATTTTTTATTACTTAACCAGAAAGAGAAAATCAAAAGTTAATAAGTGGATAAAAAGTCAAGCACATGATCTAATCTATAACCGAGTCAATAAGTAAAAACACACTTGACCCTATCAAAAAGTGAAAAACACACAACATCCATCTACACTTCTTTAGGCATGTTAGTGAAATGTTTTAACAATGCAATGCAACAAAATCATAATCAGAAACCTAAAATAAAGTGAATCCTCAAAATTGGGAGAGCATTTAAACCATTTGATTTTCTTTCGTAGTGTTTTAACGAGGAATTGTTTTAACAGGTAAACAATGGAAATTGGATACTAGTGACACTTGTCAAGCTTTAAGATTAATTTAGGTGTTTATGAAGATTTTAGGTGCTTCAGGGGTTTATATCCCACTGAATCCATTCTCTATCACTTTTCTTTTTGAAAAAAAATATCCCACCACTAATAAGCTGGATATTTTTCATTATAACAACTTATATGTAGACACAATTACTACTTAGTTAAATCCAAAAATAGACATTGCAACCCCTGTGTATTAACGCCCAGCTACAAGCTGCATATTTTCCATATAAAGCTTCATTATAACAACTTATATCACATCCCAACTGACTTCTGTAGGCGCCGTTACAGTTCGATGTAAGGATGGAACAGTGCCGTGAAAGAAAACTCTCGTTTCAAAATAATAAAATCACAACGTCTCGTCATTCCTGTGTAATACAGAATAGTCACAGAGAGCCAGTCACATATCCCATGAAGATGCAAGATATGGGAGATCATACGGGAACAAAGTTGGCTTTCATTCATCTCTCTAGTTCTTTCTAATTATTCACTGCACTGATTTGACAGCGTACTCTGAAAATTCGACGATCATTTTTCCTCATATCAATTTTGAACGTTTCAATGGATATTCTCCTTCCTTCAAGGGATACGATGGCTTAAGCGACGTGATATGTGTACAGCGGTCCTCAGCTTTTTCTTCGAAAAGACATTCGCTCTCATTTGCAGAACCCAAGCGACACGCGAAGTGACATTAAACAGCTACGTACGCTGTATTTTCGCTCAATTACATTACTCGCCACTGTGCAGCAACAGTCTGCCCACAGCAATCGCATCGTCCACATACCGTAGGGTGACTGACACAAAAGGGCCATTTTTCTCGGCAAAGTGGACTTTTGTTTCATTATCATCCAAGTTTTTCTGTGATGGCTTTGAAAAATGGACCTTCACCTTTGGTTTCTTTTTCTTTATAATGCAAATATCTAGTGCACTGAAAAGGTGGTTTTTCTGTAACAGACGTGAACCGACTCAAATTTCGCTTATACTTTGCACGCAAAATGACAATTCGTACTCTGTACAATACTTTGTTTTACTGGTTAAATTTCCTTTGTTACAAGAACAGTGAGTAAAAAATTCATGAGGTGCGGTGGTTATGAAAGGTTTGGTTCTCATCAACATCACTCTTCGCGGTGATTAAAATATTGATGAGATGAAGTGGTTTATATAAGGTTCAGTTTATATCTATTTTTAAATTCACAGTTGTTAGAGAAGAAAGGAGAAGAAAGGAGAGTGGTGATTTAGTGGTAGATTTTGGAATATTTTATAAATTTAATAGATATGAATTAAGTCAAATTGTACATGTATTAAGTAGATTTTGGAATATTTTATAAATTTGATAGGTGTGAATTAAGTCATACTCATGTCTATTAAGTGGATTTTGGAATATTTCATAAATTTGATAGATATGAACTAAGTCAAATTTAGGTTTATCCAGAAGATTTTGGAATATTTCATAAATTTGATAGATATGAATTAAGTCAAACTCATGCCTATATAATTTATGGAACATTTTGGATTTTGCAATATGGCAGAGGCATCTTTATTTTGATTATAGATTTTAGAGTATTCCTAAAATATGATTGATGTGAGTTTTTTTTTAACATGCAGGAGTACAATCCACTTACTGAAATTGACATATAAAATAACTATTTCATAAATGCCACTATTTGAGTAGGTATAATAACTATTTCATGCAGTCACAAGTCACAATTTTACTAGGTAGAATAACTTTCCATAAATGACAATTTACAACTTGTCTTACTTGAACCATGTAGTTGAGGACAAGAAACTTGTGTCTTACCACTCTAGCTAAGTTCCTTTTACCAAATGATGACAAATTTTGATAGCAACAAGGTAAAACAAATCAACCAATTGCACTTAGTGGAGATACCTATTAAAATCCAATAATATCTAGTCCATATTTACTCTCAATCTAGAGGGATCAAATTTCTCAAAATGCAAACATATTTTTGATTGCAAAATTTGAAGAAATGTTTGCAACTCTAGATTTGATTCCTCTTATAGTTTGATAAATCCATAATTAAAATGAATCCAGAGTAATTCTTAATAATACGATTTATATTTATATAAATTTCACATACTATATAAAAATATCTTTTTTTTATTAAAACACTCTGTGTATACATATTGGCATTTTTCTTTGATATATTTTATATTTTCCATATATATATATATATATATAATTTCATTTTTTTGAAACTTTTTGTATTTTTATTAATTAAATTTATTAGTATTTTATATGTTTTCAAATATTATTATAAAATTATACGTAAAACAAAAAAATCAAAATTTAAATTTTGTGAGTTAAACCAAAATATATATATATATATATATATATATATATATATATATATATAATTTAAATTTATTTTAATATAATATTTATTATTTTATTATGTTTGATTTTACTACATCTTCTACTGCATATTCAAACATAAAACCCTTATTATGCAATACAGATAATAAAGCTCGAACCTTTTATTTATGTTTCATATTAAATAATCATTTAAATTAATTTAAATAAATATTAACTTCTTACTTATATAAATGAATTTACTTGACTTCGTACTTGTATTTCATAACTAGTAACCACTTCCATTAATTTATTGAATAAAAGGTGATAAAACTTCAAGTAGATTTTAGAATATTTTATAAATTTGATGAATATGAATTAAGTCAAAGTCATGTTTATCAAAAAGATTTTGGAATATTTCATATATTTGATAGATATGAATTAAGTCAAACTCATGTCTATATAATTTATGGAACATTTTGGATTTTGCAATATGACAGACATTTTTATTTTGATTATAGATTTTAAAGTATTCCTAAAATATGATTGATGTGAGTTTTTTTAACATGCAGGAGTACAATCCACTTAGTGAAATTAACATATAGAATAACTATTTCATAAATGCCATTATTTGAGTAGGTATAATAACTATTTCATGAAGTCACAATTTCACTAGGTAGAATAACTTTCCATAAATGACAACTTACAACTTGTCTCACTTGAACCATGTAGTTGGGGATAAGAAACATGTGTCTTATCACTGTAGCTAAGTTCCTTCTACCAAATGATGACAAATTTTGATAGCAACATGGTAAAACAAATCAACCAATTGCACTTAGTGGAGATACCTAGTAAGACCCAATAATATCTAGTCCATATTTACTCAATCTAGAGGGATCAAATTTCTCAAACATATCTTTGATTGCAAAATTTGAAGAAATGTTTGCAACTCTAGATTTGATTCCTCTTATAGTTTGATAAATCCATAATTAAGATGAATCCAGAGTAATTCCTAATAATACTATTTATATTAATATAAATTTTGCATACTATATAAATTTTTTTTTATTTATTAAAACACTATATCTATACATATTGGCATTTTTCTTTGATTCATTTTATATTTTCTTTATATATATATAACTATAATTTCATTTTTTTCTTTCTTTGAGTTATATGATAATAAATTTTTTCATGTTTATTAATTAAATTTATTAGTATTTTATATGTTTTCAAATATTATATTTAAAATATTATTATGAAATTATATGTAAAGCAAAAAAATCAAAATTTAAATCTTGTAAGTTAGACCAAAAAAAAAATATATATATATATATAATTTATTTTAATATAATATTTATTACGTTTAATTTTATTACATCTTTTACTGCATATTCAAACATAAAACCAGCATTATGCAATAAAGATAATAAAGCTCCAACCTTTTATTTATGTTTCATAATAGATAACCATTTAAATTAATTTAAATAACTATTAACTTCTTACTTATATAAATGAATTTACTTGACTTCGTACTTGTATTTCATAACCAGTAACCACTTCCATTAATTTACTGAATAAAAGGTGATAAAACTGCACAAGTAAAAGTGTTAAAATCCCTTTAAAGTGATCAAACTATTATAACCCTTTATAATTATTTAAAAAGAAAACAATTAATCTTTAAATTTAAATCACGTCTTTATCTCACTTTAAATGATTTTGTTTCCATTGCCGACCTTTGATAATGAAATTGCAAATTTACATTGTTCAGGTTCAGGAAAACCTACTTACAAACCTTTTAAATCATAACTTAAAAGATCAGAATATTGCAGATTTCTATGGCTTACATTAAAGCCACCTAAATCGAATGAAAGACCTTAATTTAGTGCACCAATCTCATAGTTAAGCGTGACAGTATCTTCATCCATGTTATCTTGCCAGAGAAAGTTGTGCAGTGAGTCTTTTTATGATTTCCTTTTTCAGAAGCCTGCCTGTACTCAATAAAACTTGCAAGTTTTAAGCAAGATTTCACTCAGGCATCACCACATTCTCCGCAACGGTGCTCAAATTAGCAGAGAGTCTGTCGTTAGTGCCTGATCTACAATGGGAGCATGTTTGTCTAAACAGGATGGTTTTAATGATTGTCCTCTGGTTTTACCAGTGGATCATGTAGACAGTGACTCTCACGAGGTCGAACAAGGGTGTAAGAATCCCTTAGGGGAATCTGGCCAGCCATTGTCTGCAGATCAGTCTGAAGATCTGAATCTCAAGAATGAGTCAGAAAAGAAGTCCATTGTGAACGAGGAGACAGAGAATAATCTGAATCTCAAGAATGAGTCAGAAAAGAAGTCCATTGTGAACAAGGAAACAGAGAATAACCTGAATCTCAAGAATGAGTCAGAAAAGAAGTCTATTGTGAACGAGGAGACAGAGAATAATGACATATGCAATGACAAAGATCATAAAACAGAGACTGGTTTGTTATCCTGTGTCACAAAATCTGCACAGGAAGAAAATGGCAGTTCTGAGGCACAAAATCTTCCCAGAACTCCTGATTTGAGTTGTGACTTTGCTACAGATTTCAGTGCAGCTAACAAGATAAGCAGATCCTGTTCAGACAAAGAAATTTCCCTTCCGAGGCCTGTTAAATGTATTCGGATGAATACTAATACTAATTCAGTGGATGTGCATGAAGAAGTGTCAGGAAATGAAATCTCGGGTAACTCTGAAAAATCTGAATGCCAGAATGCTATTGATAAAATTTTCTTTGGCATTCCAGAGAATTGTTTAGAACGCCCAAATAGCCTTGCAAATCTGCTAGGGGAGCCCTTCAAGTCTCAGCTTCATCTATTGTTTCCAGCTAGTCAGAATGCCGAGGCCACCAGATTGTCTAGATTCAGCAAGTCCAGTAGAATAACCACGTGTAAAGAAACCGGAAATTTTAGGACTGAGAGCCCCCGGAGCAAGTTCATTGGATTGCTTATGAAAAGTCTGAGTCTTAGATCAAGGACAAGAATTAGCAATATCCAGACTAAGTCTTCAAACGTTCTTGGTGATTCAAGGCCTGAAGATGATAAATACCTTAATGGGTATCAGAAGGAATTGCAGATTCTAAATCACATTAACACAAGAAGGGAAGACAACTCTAGGTCTGCTGAAGAACTGTTGAATGAAGTGGGATCTGGAGAAAAAAGGGAAGAAAACACTAGACCAGAAGGTAAGGTTTTGAAGACTGATTTTTATGTCATTATCATATCATATGCTTGGTTTTAGCAGAAAGTATTTTCAAGTTTTATGATATCTCATGCTGTGTAATTCCATTGCAAATCATTTACTTATTTTCTCTTACTGTAAAATTGTAGGATAAGACAGTTCCATTTTCAAGTTTTATGATTTCCAATGCTCTGTGATTCCATTGCAAATCATTTACTTAATTTTTATTATTTTATTTTTTATTTTAATATTTGATAAATTTATTTTCAGTGTATTAAAAAAAACTATTTTAACAAAGTTTTGTTTAATTATTATAAGTTTTGGAGTTTTGATTTCTTCTTTTTTTAATTTTGTTTTTTTTTGGGTTTAAAATTTGTTTTAAATTGTATATATAGATTTAACATTCTGAGAAATTTTGGAAAATTAGAATTGTGGAAAGTTCACAATTCAACTTTATAATTCTATCAAATTCTTGTCATATTGTGTGCTTACATTACAAATTTAATGTTGTGCGCAAATCATTTACTTCAATACTGTAAAATTTTAGAATAAGACAAAATTTGAGATTTAGTTTGTAATTTAAATTATTTTTTTGATATTTGATAAATTTTTATATTCAATTTATTATTAATTATTGAAAATTTGTACCTTAAATTATTTTTTTGATATCTGATAAATTTTTATAATCAATTTATTGTTAATCAGTAATAATAAAAATTTAGGATAAGACAAAGTTTGAGGTGTTGGTTTGTAATTTAAATTATTATTTTGATATTTGATAAGTTTTTAAATTCAATTTATTGTTAATTATTGATAATTAAATTAATTGTGTGCTTATATTACAAATTCAATGTTGTGTGCAAATCATTTACTTCAATACTGTAAAATTTTAGGATAAGACAAAGTTTGAGGTGTTGGTTTGTAATTTAAATTATTTTTTTGATATTTGATAAATTTTTATGTTCAATTTATCGTTAATCATTGTTTAGATTTTGTTTTTAATTGTATATATGGATTCAACACTAGAAATTTTGGAGAATTAGGATTGTGGAAAGTTCACAACTCAAACTTGTGATTCTAACAAATTCCTGTCATATTGTGTGCTTACATTACAAATTCAATATTCTGTGCAAATCATGCAAATCATTTACTTCATACTGTAAAATTTTAGGATAAGACAAAGTTTGAGGTGTTGGTTTGAAATTAAATTATTATTTTGATATTTGATAAATTTTTATATTCAATTTATTGTTAATCATTGATAATTAAATTCAAATTTTAAAAACTTTACTTAAAAAATGCTTTGTCTCATTATTATTATCAATTAGTTTTGATTAATTTTTAATTTTGTTTGTTTGTTTGTTGTTTAGAATTTGTTTTTTTAGAGTATGTATAGATAGAATCTTAGAACATTTAGATTATGAAAAGTTCACAACTCAAAATTTGTGATTCAAACAAATTTCTACTGAACTAATGGAGAAAAAAAAACCTTTAAAACTCTGAATAAGACCTTCATCTCAAACAAATTTATTGAGTAAAATTTTCATGTAATGTAAAACAAACCATTCTATTAGGTAACTTTTTCTGAGGTATTGATGTGAAATCAACTTATTAAAAATAATCCCCCCATTTTGAACAAAAAGGATTCATCTGGATTCATTTGCATTTGTGGCAGGTACGAGGGAGTCTTCAGGTTTCTTGGTTGCTGCCGATAAGGCTTTAGATTCTCGATTCTCCATTGACAGCTTATGTGGCGACGCAGCCGAACTGGCCGAGAGATTTCGAGTGTATGCTCAGACCAATGCACAGCGTAAACGATCTTCATGGTGCCAAAACGGGTTGGTTACTGAAGAGATTTCCAGTCAAGGGAGGAGATCCAAACGGCTGGAATTTCTGGAGAATTTAACGTCGGCCAGAGTTTCAGCCGATGCGTCCAGCGATTCGAGCTCTGATCTGTTCGATTTAGAATTCCTTGGCACTGGCCCTTTTACAGGTGTATGGCTTTCCGTTGATTGAAAAAGAGAAAAAAATAAAAAAATTCCCTACGAACTTTTGGGGAAAAAATGTGGAATTTTATTTGGCGTGTCAGATTCAAGAGGTTTCAGGTCTAATGAAATTTATAATTTTGTAATCGAAGAAAATTTGTATTTGCAATATCCACGCGTTGTATTAATTTATATAGCTGCTTACAGTTTAATGCATCATTTACGAAGTTTGCAAATAGTGTACGCGTATCATTTTAGCTGCAACACGACTTACTGGTCAATCTTTATTTGGCAACCAATAATGTTCGGGGTATATGTCTAAGATTCAATTTAAATAAATACATTATTCAGTTATAAGTATATGTAACTCTTGCACATTGACAATATATAATAACACTCTAAATAAACATGGTTTGATTTTAGATTTTGTAATCCATGTTATACGTAACTGATTATATCATAAAATTATAATTAGTAATATAATAAATATTAATTAATTAAAACATAATATTAAAAAGTTTTAATAATACATTATATTAAATATTATTTTTTAAAATTCAATTATTAGTTAAATGATTATAAATGAATAACTTGAAAACAATTGAATTCCAAAAAAGAATATATAATCAAAACATAATTAAAATAGTAAGTAAACTTAAATTTGATATTGAATACAATACACATAGCGGTAACGTAGAGAATTTGTCACACAACAGTAACGTTTATGTTACGCAACTGAAAAAATACAAATGAAAAATAAATAGTTAGTCATGCATGTTTTTATGTTTTAGTTTTTATTGCAAAAAACATATCGAGTAGTCTTTAGTGCGACTTTTTGAAGGCTTTTACCGTGATTTTTTGTAATTTCTCTAAATTTCGGCAGGAATTTATTGAAAAGAGAAGTTTGATTGCTAACTTTGCACAATCGAAGTGCCCTAGAGGTTTTTGAGGGTGCTGAATCCATAGAGTCAAAAAACCAGTTTGAATAACAAAAACCAAGATTTTACCTCAAAATTTTTCACCGGATTCGGCACCTGAAACTTCAAAAAGTCGCACTAAAGACAACTCCAAAACATATTACGAATTTCCATATAAATTAAAGAATGATATTTAAGAGGATAGCGATGATTTCATAATTTAAAATTATTTATAGATTTTGTTTTTTGTTTTTATTTCTAGTTAATTAAATGTGACTCTTTGCTTTTGATTCGAAATATACATTTTTGACTATTAAATGTAGTTTTTGATATTATGTATTAATTATATAATTGTTAATATTAGTTATTAATTATTTATTTATTAATGAAATTTAATAAAAGAAAATTATTATTATTTTTAATTTATTATTTATAATTTTAATTTTTTTAAATTAAAATGTGTTTTTTAAAATTTGTATTATAATAATAAAATTAACTTTTAGTTTGTTCTTTGGAATCAATTATTTAAAGAAAAAGATTTATATTTATAATTTTTTTATTTTTTAATAAAAAAATTTTTGGGTTAGTTTGAAATTAAGTTGTTTTAATTTTTTTTTATATAAAATTTGATATTACTATTTGGGTTTATTAATAGTTTACTATAAGAAAGAAGATTGATATTGTTGATGATGGACAATAGTCTAAATCTAATAAAATGATAACGACTATAACTGTTAAGTTCAAGATAATTTAAATAAATTGAACTACTGGAAGTAAAAACATAAGTTGAGTGGCTAGATATGACTTCAAGTATTAGATGAAATGACTCAGGCCGAATCTTGGGCACTGTTACTAGCACTGAAGGTTTCAGGCCACATTGGAGATGGCCTTCTATATGAGCTAGTCAAACATTCAAATTGGCAAGGCAAAGAATGATGATGGTGTTCAACTCGTTGTAGTTCATTCAGAAAAGAGATAATGCCATTCACATCTTCATGTTTTTCCTTCAGGACCCTGCCCAAGAGTGTCTTCATTTGCTAGTGGAGGGTAATGGAGTATTGGCTTCGTCTTCCCCTAGTATTTCTAGGATTGGGAACCCAATTGACTAATTCAACTGGAATTTTTGAGTCTGAGTAGGTTTCACAATGATTAGTGGTCAAGGCTTCAAGTTAACGAATTTCCTCTTGGGTTTCCAGAGGAGTAGAGTGAAAAATGGTTGTTGCATTTTGCACTTGGGATTGGGCTTGTAGTCGGCCTTGGGGGCCTCTGCGAACTGGTGACGTGACATCCTCTATCGAGGCATGTTGTGTTGGGTTACTAGGAACCAAGATGAGAGCGTGCCCCCAAAGAATAGAGAAACTAGGGAGATCATAAAATCAAGAATAGAGTAAAAGTAAAGCCAAATAGAACTTGAGTTGCCAAAGGAGCCTCGAGTGGTTTCTTGTGAGATTGAGCAACATATGGAAAGTGAGGAAGGGATTGCAAGTAGGGTCCAACAACCAAAAAGAACCAAGAATACCAAAACCATAGTACACCACCACTACATTATGGAAACTAAATACTAGTAGCGACCAAACAAAAGCTAAACAATTGAAAGAGTTGACAAAGTGGGAGATATTGGACATAGGATGAATTACCCAGTATTGGCCGACCCACAGGGTTTGAACCTGTGTCATCACGACAATGAACTATTACCTGTCACCACCCTCCCTTGCTCAAACTGCCACTGCGACTTCCTCTAATGTCTCTTTGGTCTCCTCCAATGTTGTTTTTGTCCTTCTCCCCTCACAAATGCTTGTCACTTGGTGCATGCATTGCAGGTCAACATCTCGAGGGTTAGGACCTCCTTGAATTACCAATCACACTGAGCCTTTTCCATGGGAATAAGTCGAGATCTGAACCAGATCTAAAACACATAACTTGCTACACAACAATAAGTCGTGATAGTTGGAGTCAAGCCCCACAAAGCATGCTCCGCGTGGGAATTGTCCCACCCGCGATGGGGGATGTCGCAGACATACTGGTTAAACACAGAAATATCTCCTAGCCAAGAGTGCTCAGACAAAGAGTAGGATGCCTTGTGATTGTGAAATAAATGAATAACTATTTTCATGTGTGAATGCATAGGATGGCCACCCCACCCTCCGCACCCTCCCCACCCTCTTAAATGTGATAGGAGGTGGTGGGGTGGGAGGCTCTCCCTCCATTGATGCAAGTTCCAACAACCCGATGAAGGGCTTATTCAATTTTTATTATAACAAAGTATGTGTAAATTATAAGTTTTTAATATGTTATTACTATTTTTATTTTCATACGATTAATATATTTGTTAAATTATTTCTTGTATTACTATCTATATTGAGATTATTATTTGGTTCCTTGATTAGGTGTCATCAATACTGCCATGGAAGCTTTTGTGAAATAAAAGTTTCCATTTGTTATATGTATGTTATGTCAAATGTGGTAATTATGTTTTTTTTAGGAATTCAAGTATCTATGTCTTATATGTATGTTATCTCAAATGTAGAAATCATGTTTTTGTTTGACCTTAATATATGTAAGGTTATGGGAGATTTTGGTGGCCTTTTGGAAGTAAAATTTATGTGATTATAGATCTTTAATAATGCTTTGCATTTCATTGGCAATATAAAGACAATGCTATTGTCCTATAAGATGTGAGTTTAAAATGTAGAAATAGTATTCTTGTATATTAAAGAATATAATCACAGAAATGTAGATCTCTTGTATATTTTATGCTTGTGATTAGTGATGCATGTTATATGATAGGATTGTATTCTTTTGATAATATAAACATGCATATAAGTAAATATTTTATGTAAAAAATTGCAAAATTGGGTCCATGAACACCCATTTTCAAGCTCAAGCAAGCCTGAAATGTATATTGGAAGGATAATTAATATAATGTTAGGTGCGTAATATAATTAAATTAATGTATTGTGGTTGACAGGCCCCCTAAGTTGATGGTGTGTGAACTATTTAATTAATTTAATGGGTTATACTTACCTCCCTAGGCACATCACATTCCACCCCCATTCACATTCTTGAGACATGAATGTAAACCATATAATATGATATATTAAGCAACACAATCAACTAGTACAAAACACAAGCATCACCCATCCTAGTGATATGTGGACAAGAGATATAACTTTTGCGACCTTGTTATCCACATGTAGAAGAAGGAAGGTCCCTTTCACCTCCCCTTCACTCCTTATTTATATGGGAAAAAAGGTAGTTTGTGGGGAAGGGTCCATCTTTTAACACACTTTCAACCAAAAAATTACAAATTTTTATTATATTTTTGAATTTTTGTGGGGTTGGATGTTGGAATTAGTCCATTACGACTGTCATGGGTTGGTTTTGGGAAATTAAGAGTGCCCTAAAATTTGTAGAGGATAACAACACCCAAAAATTCCAACAAGCTTCTAGAAGAGGTTTTGCATCTTGTAATTGATTATTGGGTGATATTTGGAAGCATTAGATGTTTCTTTGGAGGTATAGTCCATAGTCGACATAACCCCTCTCCTTATACAAAGGTATTCAAATTAGGGTGAACAATGCACAACTCTTGAATGGAATGATGAACCTACTCATTCAATATCATTTTACCCCCTTATCCACTTTTCCCTCATTGTCTAGCTTGGTAATCCTAATAGCCACATACTTCTTAACCCATAAATCCAATTAAACCATCAATCATCCACCCTTGGACATGACAGACTAGTGTTAACTAGTATTGACCTTCCATGTGTGATTTTTGGATTTACAACCATGGATTGACTTTATTAATGATTGTGGACATTAGTCAATCATGGTTGATGTAGTAACCCACTCACCCATAACCCCCTAACCCATATTAATTTTTATTTTCTATTTTTAATTAATTAGACCACTAAACTCAAGAGATCACTATTAAACCTTAAGCATCAATGACCATATGAACCATTGTTAACAGCCCTCAACCATGGTTGATTATTGTTGACCAATTTGGCTTTATAGATCATATTTACCATGTTAACTACATGGACCCACTAACCTTTAGTCTACTCACCCACTATTTCCGTGCCTACTTATCTACTTGTACATTAACCACATCACTTGATAATTCCTTTAGTCTAATTAAGCTTATGTTCAAGTAACCTAATTAAACCATCAACCCTCCGCCCCCGTTAACTATATTGACATTTATGACCATTATTGACCATTTTTTTCTAATAACTCACTCACCTATAATGCATTAAACTATATTGACCTATTTTTCATAGTGCTCACTATTAGTCAATGTTTGATACCTCTCGAAATTGGCCATCTAAGTATAACCAATAAATTATCCAACCAACGACCTAATACACTATAACCCCCAACCCACTACATTGAGTAAATCATTAACCCCAGACCATATCAAATGTCCTTGGCCACCATTGGCCTTCATTTACCATTCTTGACCATATTGAGTATACAGACCATATTCATCATGCTTCACCAAATTAATTGCAATGACTCATTAACCCCTAACCCACTTACCCACTTTAACCATGCCCACTTATCCACTAATCCATTCATGACATAGTCTAAAAATGTAAGTGCTACAACTTCCTAGCCTAGTAATCCCATTAACCCATTAACTCTCCACCCTCATTGACCATATTAACCATAATTGGCCATTTTTTACCATTATTGGTCATGGTTAACATTGTTGACACTATTGACTATTGTGTTAATCATTCATGTTTAGCCATTATTAACCATGATTGGTCGAGTTACCCACTTTATTATGGGTCCATGATGAACCAAATCCATTTTGGTTTACTATATATGGGGTCAAATGAATTAATTTTTTCTTAACATTTTCTAGTTTCAAAGCATTAAGCAAATTACAACTTTCTTGGCTATATTATGGCCTTATCTCACAACTCATGGAATAGAGATCTCGTATGGGGGAAACTTGTCATATCACCTTAGAAGCTCGCGATATGGGGTATCATTTTATAAAATTACGCTATCATCTCAGACACTCATACGCTACATTATGGTGACTCCACTAAGGGGTTTCCATCATTAACACTTCCCTCTCTCAAGTGAAGTTTCCCTTTTCTTTTTCATGTCTAGCTCCTATTCCCACTATTGGGAGTATTATGTATTTTTCCTTTAATATAGGGAAGGTTTCCATCCTTCCTCTTCTATCCTCTTCCTAGTTACTTATTGAGGTAGCCTACTCTCCTGGCCTCCACCTCTCTACAATGGAGGTTTTATAAGTTAGACACATCAAAATGACATATTATGTGGCTCCCAATGATCCCTTTTCCTATTTTTTTCATTCAACAAATATTCAACTTATGGAACCAAATTTCTCCCCAAGGCCTTAATTTCTCATAGAATTTTTTCATATGATATTTAGCCCTCCCCCCTCTGATGAATCTCATCTCTCTTTCGATAAGAGCCCCTCTTCCTAAACCAATCGATATTACCTTTTGAGATAACCTTTTTAGTAAACGAATGGAATCATACTACCACACAACATGAGGGAATAATGGAAGACACACGAACATATATGTACTACTAAAAATTAAAGAGAGGAGATTGGATTCACCACCCAATTTTAGTGCCAAAGTAAGAAAACCTATGATAAGACAAAAAATGATAGAAGCGGGAGGGTAAGCCACTACATTAATTAAGACCTTTAGATTATGTTAATGATAAGCTAGTGCCATAGATGATCAAGATACCAACAAATTAAAATGGGAAAACAAGCCAAATAACTAGGGTTAATTAAATAAGTCCCATTAGGGAGCTCACTTTGCAAGCCCATGAAAATGTAAAGTAAATGTGAGTACAAGGTCCTAGGTTCAAATCCCTAGTTTTTTACTCGTGGCCATGTGTTGGGGGGGGGGGCACGATTCACCTAGGGGTTATAGTGGTAGCAGTTGAAATCGAACCTATAGACAATGAATCTTCCTAGGCTAAAGAGGATATTTAACACCCCTTCAATAGTGATCCACATATTGGTATGGCTTGCATGTCAACTCTAAATTCCTCCCTTTTCCTATCTATGATGGAACATCCTTTAAGACCTTTTAGGTTGAAATGTCCAAGATTTGAGTGGATCCATGCCAATGGAGATGCCCTACAACGAGTCAATGAAACCTATGTAACACCCCACCCCACATTTAACCACTTTTACAAGCCCACCAAGGTAAACATGAGCTGACATTTACTATGCATGACTCGACCTCCAAGATTTTGTTATGGAAATGGGGCCTAACTTACCAACTCGTTCAACACTTAGGAACACTTGAGCACACAATTAACAACTTGATTCCACTGGTTACCTTTTCCCTAAGTTTAGACTACTCCTTGACCTAGCTCACAACCTAGCCGCATGCACAAAAGGAAATCAGAGTGGCTACAGGATTCCAACCGCATAGATGACCCATTCTCCCAGCGGTTGTAGCCGCGTCGATGACCCAACTTCAGTGTGACTGGGGCCGAGGATTCCTAGTATCAAAGTTTGACTCCAAAAACTTAAGCCAACAATCATCCAACTGCACAAATCCTTCCAAAAAAATTTCATTAACATGTACAAGTCATGATGCATTGTTTTGATCAAGGTGGATATTGGTGGCCACCCACCTATTCCACCTAGACCCCTGGTTGGTTTCATCATTTTCCTTGTTTATAGCATCATTAACTATTTTTAGTAGTTTTTCGGGTCCAGAATTCCGGAGCAGTTTTGACCCCATAAACGAAATTTTTTGAGGTCCATAGGACTTGCGAAAAACCCTGCAGTACTCGGAGATATCTTTATGACAAGGTATCGTATGCGCCAAATAGAGATAATATGACCAAGTTACGACCCCAGGAAGTTGGCTGCCCAATTAACTCCAACGAGGCCCACAAACTCTTGGCTTTCCATCTCTTGGGGTTAGGGTTTTGGTTGTTTATGGTTTTCCCTTGTTGTTCAATAATAAAAAGTCCCTTGAGCCTCATTGTAACACAATTCAGAGGAATGTACCCACCACATCTCTTCTAAGATATAAGCTATCATCGCCCGAGCTAGTTTATTTCCATTCCGTTTGTAAGCATATCTCAGTTCTTGATCTGAATGAGATCAAATAAAGTGCTTAGGAAGTTTGATTAGTTTTTCCTTTAGATTTATTGTTAACTGAAGTAAGCTTTAATAAAAAATGACATAAACCAGTAGCAGTAAATGATTAAATAACAACAATAAATAGAGAGAAGAAGAAGCAAACAGTTGATTACGGAGTTCGTCCCTAGTGGACTACATCACTGGGTCCGCTTTCAAGTGGGCGTCCGTTTTATTAGGATTGATCTTGAGGAATCTCTTTACACAGAAATGAAACAGAATGAATGTGCTCACAGGCACTTCTAGACTCTGTAAATAGAAAGTACTCTCTCTCGCCTTTCCGATGCCTGTCTCTGCGCTCAATTCCAACACCCGACGACTGAGCAATGCTGCAAACAAAACTGCCTATATCCTCCTGAAACTGAACTCCAAATACACACAATGTCATTTGATTGAATTTGTCATGGTTTATATAAGCTGCATTCGAACCTTTGAAATCCAAATTTAGAAGATGGTAGAGCATTTGGTGTGATAAGAGTCTCGAACCCCATCTCCTATTCATGAACCTAAAACCTAGGGATAAAATATCCTTTGAACTTAGCACTAATATAAATGATAAAACCCATAAATAAACCATATATTAAACTGGCGGCTTATTAACCGAGCAGACATTTAAATACCGACATGTGAATAGGCGGCAGACAAGTTGGCCCCAGTGGTTACAGTTTCCTCCAGCGGTCATAGTCTATCCCGACAGTTACGATGACATTTATTACAACAGCTACATGTGGCATCGTTCTTCAACGATGGCGGTCAACATTTAATACCTGACAGCTGTTAACCATAAACCTTTTCCGCTACAGTTTTTTTCACATGTTATCGCAACTCCGACACAGCTTTTCTTAACTGCACGGTTAGCCTAGCGTTGTGGGTTTATTTATATAGTTTAATTATAATGTATTAATCCCACATTTGTTTTAAAACCTGAACTTTAGAATAAGGTTTTATAATGTTTTTAACCCATGACCCAGAACCTTTAAAAGGTTTATGTTATGGTCTAAGCGCTTAGGTTTGTATGTTTAGGTTTTTAATACAAAGTCGAAAACCCATTTTTAAATGTTTTACACCATAGCATTTTGCACTAGGTTTTGCACCTTAGGGTTTAACATCATGGATAGGTTTGCGCTACTTAGGTCATGTGTATAGGGTTTTAGGCTTAGGTATTAGGGTTTTATATCTAGGTTAGATATTTAACCATAGACCTTTACAATTGTAAGGTATTTCACCATAACTTTAACCCACTTTACACCTTCTCATCACACATGACGACCATAACACTGAAGGAGCTTTCACTGGCGAAACTGAACCATGATCAATTTGAGGATGACACTGACGAAACTGGCAGATTGGACCTTGAACTGGATGTCAATTGTACTTGGAACGCTATCGATCTGTACTAATCAAGATCCTCCTGGATCAATCCTCTCCACTTGAAAGCTTTTGGACCACAAAAGCTTGATTTTAAGCAGACAATAAGTGAGAATACAACTCCCTCACTTTCATCTTGACTTTGATGATATACAACCATACCTGATTGCCGACCTGAAACTGATGATCGACTTGATGCTTATCATGGCGCAATTTGTACCTGATTTGACTCGGTGCTTGTCGTGGCGCAGAAGAATGTAAGGTTTGATTGTAAGCTTGATGCACATAAGTTAAAAATTCATCCCACAACTTAGGATTTTTACTGCAGTAACCTTGAAGAATATGTATCTCGGTCCTGTTCACCATTTCTATCTATCCTTGAACCAAATCCATGCTTCCCCATGGTTGCAAAGGAACTGGAAGTGGCATGTGCAAACCAATCTTTCGATTGCTTGTCTTGCTTTTCGAACACATTACACATCCCTTTATGTACTTCACAATTATTTGATACATGTGAGGCCAGTAACAATACGTTTGACTTTGTGTTGTAGTCGTGCTTACGCCAAAAAATCATGCAATCCAAGAAAGATGAACTTATCGAATAACCTGCACTCTTTCTATCTGAGCATCATGAGTTAGTGATTTATAAGCATCTTTGAAATCATCATCAATTCTATAATGTTCTACATAACTTTCATGAACCAATGAAATTTTATGCAGTACTACTAAAGCATTCAAAGACAACATATCAACTACTTTACTTGTTACACCTTCCTTGTCCTTAATTACTAAGTGAATTTGCTGAAGAAATCCCATCCAACTATAGTGAGATTGTTGCAACTTAGTATATGACTGAAAGTATTGAAGAAGCTGATAATCTATGTGAATTACTGTTTCCATTGCATAACCTTTAACATCTGTTTTAACTTCATATGGTTGTTGATGATCTATCAATGCTGTGAAATTTTTCTGCTTAAATGAATCATCTTTAAAATTGACATTTATTCCCCATGTGTTGTTTTTCTTATGAGCCAAAATTATGGGTGAACTGTATGGAGATGAACTGGGTTGCATTAATTCTTTTCTAACCTTCCTTGGAATTTGTTGCTTTATTTATCTATGCTCTATAACTGACTTGTGATACATTTAAACATTATAAAGAGGGGCAACAGACATCAACTGCAACTCATGTGATATTTCCATTTTATGAAGTAGATGTTTTGGTTCTTTAACTAGATCCCAAAATGAATCTACCTTTTTAACCAAATTACCTTCATACTGAATTTCAAAACCTAAACAAGTATCAATAATATCCTTATGTTGCTCTTTTATCGACATGAGTATGTATCTCTTACTTGAACTTATTAAGTGCTCCATCTGATTAGCATTAATTAAATTCAAGTGATCTTTGATTTTATGTGCCTGAACGATGTATTTAATCCCATATTTTATGAGATGATACATATGTTCTTTCCTATAAAATACTGCATCACGGTCATAAAGATAAAGGCTACCTAAGACAATTCCACAAATGTCTAATGGTATCACATCCAAATCTACTTCATCGATATAGTTAGCTGTGATTGCAAATTTTAACCGACACTGTTTGGTAACATGAATTTGACATTGTTCCTTTAACCAGCCCAAAGGATATGGTTTTGGATGATTATGTGTTTTCTAACCCAATTGTTTAACCAATGATTCAGAAATCAAATTTTCTTGTGATCCCGTATCGAACAATGTATCTATCTTAGTATGCTTTGAAGTTACCCTTATATGAAATAACTCGATTATTTTTCCTTCATTCAACTGTGTGATATTTGAAGAAGCAGAAGTACTAGCTTTAGAAATTTTACCTGTTGTAACCATGGCAGTGATTTTGCCTTCATCACCTGAATCGGATCCCAACTCCAAGCCTTACTGGATTGTTGTTTCAGCCTTCTTTTCCAACACCTAGCTTCGTCATGGCCGATCCTTTGGCAATGTGTACAAGTAGGTCTATCATCTTCCTTTTGAGTTGTGGCAGTCTTCTTTCCCTTTGACTTTCCCTTCTTTTTCTTGTCTTCAGTTTCCATCTGCTTGGATGTCTTTGGTGTAAACTTGAATGGTATACCACCTGATTTGACATGAATAGCTTCGACACAAACTTCATCAAAATCATTAGGATTGAACATTAATAATGTATGCTACAAATATGAATGCAAACTACCAATATACTTCAACAAAGTTTCTTTTGTGTCCAAATAAATACCAAGCTCTAACGCTTTCTTTCTGAATTCCTGTGTGAATTCTTGAACATTATGTCCCTTACCTTGTTGCAAGCACTGCCAATCAATAACAGCTTGTTGTGTGTGACCCAACGGATAGAATTGTTTCTTTAGAGCTTTAATAAACTTAGTCCATGAGTTAATAACTTTTCCTTTACGCTTTAAATCTATCTGTGTCTTACTTTCCCACCAGATCAAAGTAGTACCCCCCATTCTAAGAGTAGCTAATTGGATCTTTGTCTTATCATCAGTAATATCTTGAATACGACAATATACTTCTAACTATTTTACCCAATTTTCTAGTTTCTCAGGGTTTATTTCACCATCATATACAGGTAATTCAAACTTAATATCAAGTTTCAAAAGTGGACTCTTAGGTTTCTTTTCTTTTTCTGAATTAGAACTAGAAGTAGAAGAGGAAGAAGAAGATGATGGAGATGACGGAGGAGAAGGAGATTTATCTGCCTTGCCTTTACCCTTTTCCTTCTTTGATGCCTTTGATGATGAGGCTGCATCTCTCGTTTTCCTATCTTCATATGATTATACCAACATTTGCTGCATGTTTAGAAACATGTGTTGGATTTTATTCTCTTGCGTGGGTTTCTTTTTAGTAGCTTTAGGAGCCTCAACAGTCTTAGTCCCTGTCATCATTGATTGATGAACGACTTTCCACTTTCCGATCTCTAGATCGAATTCCTCAAGCTCGCCTTTTACATGTTGCAATCCCAATGTGGTTAACATCCACTGACAAACAAACTACAAAGCACAACCAGCTCTGATACCAAAATGATCTGAATGTGGTCAAATAAAGTGCTTAGGCAGTTTGATTAGTTTTTCCTTTAGATTTATTGTTAACTGAAGTAAGCTTTAATGAAAAATGACATAAACCAACATCAATAAATGATTAAATAACAAAAATAAACAAATAAAATAAGAAGAAAACAGTTGATTACGGAGTTCATCCCTGGTGGACTACATCTCTGGGTCCGCTTTCAAGTGGGCATCCTTTTTATTAGGATTGATCTTGAGGAATATCTTTACTCAGAAATGAAACTGAATGAATGTGCTCACAGACACTTCTGGACTCTATAAACAAAAAGTAATCTCTCTCGCCTTTCTGATGCCTGTCTCTGCGCTCAATTCCGACACCTGACGGCTGAGCAATGCTGCAAACAAAACTGCCTATATCCTCATGAAACTAAACTCCAAATACACAAAATGTCATTTGATTGAATTTGTCATGGTTTATATAAGCTGCATTCAAACCTCTGAAATCAAAATTTAGAAGATGGTTGAGCATTTGGTGTGATAAGAGTATCGAACCCTATCTCCTATTCATGAACCTATAACCTAGGGATAAAATATCCTTTGAACTTAGCGCTAATATAAATGATAAAACCCATAAATAAACCATATATTAAACTGGCAGCTTATTAACTAGGCGGAGGTTTAAATACTGACATGTGAACAGGTGGCGGACAGGTTGCCCCTGGTGGTTACGGTTTCCTCCGACGGTCATAGTCTATCCCGGGAGTTACGTTGACATTTATTACAATAGATGCATGTGACAACGTTCTTCAATGATGGCGGTCAACATTTAATACCTGACAGCTGTAAACCATAAAACTTTTCCGCTACAGTTATGTTCACATGTTATCGCAACTCCGACACGGTTTTTCTTAACTGCACGGTTAGCCTAGCGTTGTGGGTTTATTTATATAGTTTAATTATAATGTATTAATCCAACATTTGTTTTAAAACCCGAAATTTAGAATAAGGTTTTATAATGTTTTTAACCCATGACCCCGAACCTTTAAAAGGTTTATGTTATGGTCTAAGCGCTTAGGTTTGTATGTTTAGGTTTTTAATACAAAGTCGAAAACCAATTTTCAAATGTTTTACACCATATTATTTTGCACTAGGTTTTGCACCTTAGGGTTTAACATCATGGATAAGTTTGCGCTACTTAGGTCATGTGTATAGGGTTTTAGGCTTAGGTATTAGGGTTTTAGATCTAGGTTAGATCTTTAACCATAGACCTTTACAATTTTAAGGTATTTCACCATAACTTTAACCCACTTTACACCATCTCATCACACATGACGACCATAACACTAGAGGAGCTTTCACTGGCGAAACTGAACCATGATCAATTTGAGGACGACACTGATGAAACTAGTGGATTGGAGACTGAACTGGACGTTGATTGTACTTGGAACGTTGTTCATCTGTACTAATCAAGATCCTCCTAGATCAGTTCTTTGCTATTAATGAAATGAAGTTTTATTTCTGCTGCACCTTTGTATTTCTATTGACATCTGTATTCTATTGCATTCCTGCATAATTTCATATTAGTGGTATCAAAAAAGTCTACTCTTTCTCAATTTTCCTTTCATGTCCCCAACAAGGTCAAATTATAAGGATTTAGGGCTCGATCTGGTTGAACCTTTGCAAGATCATCCTCACAAACCCCAATGATCTCACATGGAGGAAGAAAAGAAAGACAAGGGGGTAAGAAATTCTTTCAAAATATTGCTCAAGGAGGCCCTCGAGAAACAGAGGAACGCAATGATGGATAAATTTTCCCATATCCTTCGACGGCTACCCACAGGCGACACATCTTCATTCATAAGCCACTCTCGAGGTGCCACTCCTTTTAAGGTACAAGTTAACTTTGACATTCACATATTTGAAGACCAAATATATGTGGATGCCGTACATAAATGGTTAAATACATGGGAAGGATATTTTTCAGTTCATGACTTTTCCAACTAGGAAAATATTACTTTTTCACTCTTGAAAGCCGCACCTCATGTCAAGGACTGGTGGGAAACCTACTATGAGCAAAAGGAAGAGGGGGAACCCTCATTGTTTTCTACCGCACCCACTTGGAATTCTTTATGATATGTCATCAAGAAACAATATTACCCCGTCAGTTGCTACGGAGATAAATACATAAAGTGGACCATGTTGTAGCAGGGAAGGGACCAAGATGTGCCAGAGTTCACAAATGGATTTCATGCCCTTCACATGAAGTTGGGTATCAAGGATTCCAAGCGAAATTCAGTACTCAAGTACCGCGACTATTTGCATAAGTATATCCATGATGAAATGGAGTTCTTGGACATCTCCTCGCTCAGTGTCGCCTATCGATATGCGGTTAAGATTGAGCATAAGTTTAAATAGAAGAAATGGACTTTGGATCTGCAAATTTGAAGCAAGGGAAGGATGCCCCCAAACTGCAGAACAAAGTACAAAGCCAAGGTGAGGCTACCCAATACAAACCATCGAAGCTGCAAGAAAAGAACAACACCACGACATCAAAGAAGGACACAAGAAAGTGGTATGAGTTCCATAACAACTCCACTCACAACGTGAGTGAGTGTCAAGCCAAGCAGTCACTGGTGGCCGAGTTGAAGGCTTCTGAATCAGGTGCATGCTCTAACTCTGAGTCAGAACCTGATAATGGGAATGAAAAAGGGAACCAGATTATTGATGCAGAGCCCAGTGTCACTATTGCCACCACCAAGATCCAGAAGGACGAGCCCGAAGATCTAGAGGAGGGGTAGCGCCTCTTCCACTCACAGATGTGGGTGAAGGCTTCTCCACTGCATTTCATTTTCAACAACGGGAGCCAAAAGAACCTCATTTCATCAGAGTTTGTGAATCTTCTAGGCCTATTGACCACAACACACTTGCATCTGTACACCATCAGGTGGCTTCACCAAGGAGAATATTTCTGTGTCATCCAATAATGTCGCCTCCCCTACAACATCAAGCCCTTCAAAAATGAGGCATTGTGTGATTTTGCTCCTCTTGAAGTTTGTGATGTATTATTAGGCTAACCATACTTGTGGATGCGACATGATGTGTATGAATCTAGGACTGACATTTTTATTATTACTTGGTAAATAAGTTGTACATGATACCGAAAGTACACCCCATACCACCATATCTCTGATCACTACAAAGCAATGTGGTAAGATCATCTCCCAGACTGGGAAATGTGTATTCCTTATGATTCGCCCTCAGGTTCAGAAGAAGATTTTGGCCACGAACTCTAGACAGTGCTCCTCCGCACGACAATGACAGATGGACAAGGTCATGGAGGACTAAAGGGACATATTCAACACTGTCAGGTCAAGCACTCCATCGATCTGACACTGAGCACGCCAATACCCAATGAAATGATCTATTGACGTTTTGTTCTGGAGAATGATGAAATCAAGAGGCGGATTCAAGAGCTGTTGTAGTAAGGGCACATCAGGCCAAGTTCATCACCTTGTGGGAGCTTGATCGTGTTGGTACAGAAGAAGGAAGAGACCTATAAAATATGTATTGACTATTGGGAACTAAACAAGATCAATGTCTGGAATATGTATCCGATTCCGTGGATTGATGACCTGTTGGACCAAGTCAAGGGAGCCAAATATTTCAGAAAGATTGACTTGAATTTCGGTTATCACCACGTACCAATCAATCCCTCTGATGTGTGGAAGACTACCTTCAAATCCAAGGAGGGTCTTTTCGAATGGTTGGTCATGCATTTCAGGTTGACGAATGCCTCCACAACCTTCATGAGACTAATGGAAGACATATTGTGACCCTTCACCAACTCATTCATGGTGGTGTATTTGGATGACATCCTGATCTTCAGCCAGAGTTGGGAATGTGAAAATTCCTAGACCTGGAATCCTATTGCAACAACTGGAAAATATTCACCTAATTTTTATTCAATACTTAACAATTTATTTGTAGTTGTTCTATGACAAACACTCAATACATCAAAATGCAACCTTCACTACATAAAATAATATATGGAAACAATAACTGGTCAAGAAGGAAATAAATCACACATATGACACCATTATTTTTGGGCAAATGTCCTCGGAAAAAAACCCAATGCAGGAAAATCGGTGCAACAGCTGAAGGTTTGTATTATTAAGCAGTAGTTCTAGTTACAATCTAGGATGCCTTACTGGCCATCCATACAGAGAAAATAATTGATAGAGAGTTAGTGAGAAAATTAACTCACACTAACACTAAAGATCTGGCACTGACCCAACCTTGAACTGACAAGCCCCATGCTGCCTCTGCATAGTCTCTATGTAGATCTGTACCAATCTAGCTGGGGACTGTGTCACTCCCTTCGGTTGGTGTTTCTATTGGCTGGATGTTGATCTTATTCCCCTCCAGTCTCACACCCCACCTCTCTGGCACTGGCTCTCAATGATCCTCAACAAAATTGTGGATCTCTTCAAAGGCTTAGTGCTGCCTCTTCATGGCTCTGCGCTACCCAGCGTACCCCCTATGCTGCCTCTTATTTTCCCTCTTCTCTTCCTTCTCTACAATGTATTCCCGGCTCAAGAAAAAATCCAACCGGAACTATCTCTGCCCCTCACTGCGTTGAATCAACTCAATGATCTCTCCGACTGTTCTGCGTTTCTCACTTGATAAATCGATCTCTGGAATCTCTCTGATGTGTTTTCCAAATGCCCATCAAGCCTTCTCTTATAACCTTCTCGTTGAGAAATCAACGACCCGAATTAAAACATGATCATGGGCTAATATTAACTTGACTTGATCTACGTATTTTTCTAGAAGATTCACACCGAGTTTTATTATTATACTTTAATTATTTTAATTCCATGATTTTATACTTAGGCTCCCATTAAAAATAATTAATTATTTTAATAAAACCCCATCTAGGTGGAATTTTCCAAAATTATTTCTAGGTTTTTTTGAATACATGTGTCTAATCCTCCTTGCAAAATTTGAGACTTAGATCGCATTTGATGCTACCAAAAATCAACATGGAAGAGCACCTCTGCCACATTCGACAAGTCCTCCAAACACTACGGAAACACAAGTTGTGTTCCAATTTGGAGAAATGAACTTTTGGCATGACCTAGGTTCAATATCTAGGGTACAACATTGATGAGCGAGGTGTGCATGTGGACCCAACCAAGATACAGGTCATTCGGGATTGGCTAGCCCCAACCTCTCTAATAGAGCTTTGTATCTTTCAAGGTCTTGCCAACTTCTACCACAGGTTTGTGTTGGGATTTGTAGAAAATCCACATAGATTCAAATGATCTTGAAATATTCTAAAACAAAATAATTGAATCTATTCTAAAAATTGTGGTAACCAATTATGATCACACAATCACATGAAAAAGAAAGAGAAAGAATTTCAATTTCACAACAAAGAGATTTATTTGGGGAAAGCCTCAACAAAAACACCCTGCTATTTTTATATTACATTAAGTTGAGAATATGAAACAATACAATGCTTGTCTCAGGCTTGAGAGCTCTTTGCACTATCTCTGACTATCTCACTCAGATCCAAGCAAGTTTGGTCCAATACTTAACCAATTTTTTGCCTCTGGATGCTTAACCTTGCTTACACATTCCTGTTGTAAATTGAGACCCTATTAATTAGGAAATTCTAAATAATTGCCGTGTGCACATCCAAGGCATTCCCGTCAACACCTTGCATGACCAGTACAATTTCCTAATTATGAAAATGATAGTATACTTCCCTTTAACTCCAATGTCAACTGGGTCTTTCTTAGAACTGGCATGCAACAAATATTTATAGAGAATTATCAATTATCTGATTAATCACTGCATGTGAATTAAATCAGATTTAATTCACTGGACCTCTCACTAGCTCATCCATCGGTTAGAATTAGTTAAACTGTTTTAACTCAAATAATTAAGTTAAATAATTACAACTCAAAATAAACTATAATTGGACCCCCTAAAACTTAAAGATAAGTCTACATACCTCCAGTTTGACCCCCAATTCAAATTGATTGAGCTAACTAAGTCTTCCCAACTCAGTTAGCTCGTACAAGCTGTCATGTGATGTGGAATTACAATTTCCTTCTAATTTAATTAAGGAAAAATTAAATTAGAATCCATTTTGATGCCATTTTCAATATTTCTTGTTGCCATTTTCAATACTCCCTCTCAACAAGAAAGGAATTCAACTCTATCCCGATCTGGTACCTTTGGAATGTTATGCATGCAACAACTCTCTCTAGTGTTGTTTCCACTGCAACTTCTGAAACTGAGAAGCATTTAAATTGAATCAGTACGATGTATCTGTCACCAAAGTCTTTGAATGCTACTAGCTACACTGTCAACTGAAAACTCTGCGTTGCTACTGGCTGTACATTGTGCCATCAACACTGCTGCCAAATCTTCTCTACGCTCCCCGTTATTTGACTACTGCTAATCTCTGCATTTGACACTCTGACATATGATTGCATCAACCACCATTAATCCATCCTGCTACTATGTATTGTGGACCCACGTAACAAGGTAATGATCCATGAGACAAGACATCTCAATGGACCCTGCCCAAATTTCTGCACTCTTGGACTATACTTCACATAACCCCACTTATCTCCTGAAGGTATGGATCCATGTGCTCCCTCTGCCCACTTGGCTCGAAATTCCACCCTACTATAGGTCTCTGCTTGAGTGGATTCCTCCACTCGATCTCCTCTTTGCTTCTCCACCGTGGCCTAGGAATATCATTGTCTATCTATTCCCTCAGTCTATTTTCCTCCAACACTACCTCCATCATTTTCCTTCCAAGCTATGTAATTCGAACTACCCTTAAAGGCATATTAGAATCTCAATCCACGGAAAGACATCATGATTTGTTAGTGGTCCTGAAGAATAAATATGCAAAGTTGATTCACCTGTTCAAAACAAACTAATATTATTCTCTTCTATAGTGATTCTTGCTCTGATACCATGTAGAAAATCCACATAGATTCAACTGATCTTGTAATATGCTAAAAAAAAATACTTGAATCTATTCTACAAATTGCAGAAACCAATTACGATCACACAATCACATGAAAAAGAAAGATAAAGAATTTCAATCATACAACAAAAATATTTATCTGGGGAAATCCTCAGCCAAAAAACCACGCTATCTTTATATTGCATTAAGTCAAGAATATGAAACAATACAATGCTTCTCTTGGTCTCGAGAGCTCTCTGCACTATCTCTTACTAGGTCACTCTGATCCAAGCAAATTTGGTCCAACAATTAACCAATTTCATGCCTTTGGATGCTTAGCCTTGCTTACGCATTCCTTAGGGAAATTGAGCCCCTATTAAGTAGGAAATTCCAAATAATTGATTGCACAATACATCCAAGGCATCTTGCTGACCTCATGCATGACCTGTACAATTTTCTAATTATACAGTTGATAGTATACTTCCCTTTAACTCCAATCTCAACTGGGTATTCCTTAGAAATGACATGCAACAACTATTTATAGGGAATTATCAGTTATGTTATTGATCACTGCATGTGAATTAAATCAGAATTAATTCACTAGACCTCTCACTAGCTCATCCATCAGTTAGAATTAGTTAAACTATCTTAACTCAAATAATCAAGTTAAATAATTACAACTCAAAACAAACTGTAACTGGACCACCTAAAACTTAGATAAAACTCTACATGCCTCCAATTTTACCCCAAACTCGAATAAACTGAGCTAACTAAGTCTTCCCAACTCCAGTTAACTTGTACAATATTTCATGTGATGTGGAATTACAATTTGCTTCTAATTTAATTAAGGGAAAATTAAATTAGAATCCCTTTTGATGCCATTTTTAATATTTCTTATTGCCATTTTCAACAGACTTCTCTCATATCACTTGGCCTTTGAGTCAAGTCACCAAGGGAGGGGTGAAAGCAAGTTCTTTTGGTAAGAATCCCAACATAAGGTGTTTGTTGAGCTGAAGCAACGACTCTGCTCTGCAACAATGCTCACATTACCAGAGTTGCAACAACCATATGATATCGAGATAGATGCCTCCGACTATGATATTGGTGCAATTCTGACTCAGCAGGGGCATCCAGTGGCATACCATAGTGAGACAATTTCAGACACAGTCCCAAAGTATCCCACCTATGACAAAGAGATGTATTCCATTGTGCAAGTCTGCCAACAATGGAAGCATTACATTATGGGTAAGGAAACAAACATTGTTGGCTTGAGGGGTCCTGACCCAGGTTCAGAATTATTGTGCAACCAACAAACCCTCCAACTACTGGCCCTTTCGGCAATGACCTGCTTGCACATATAAAATTATCCCCCGAAGCAGTATTGGGGGGTGCTGGAACCAAGTTTATGCACCCTGAGTAAGAATTGATGTGGTGGCCTTAAAAATACTTATAACATAACTTATCAGATAATATGTGCGCATCAAAAAATGACAGAACGAGAGATGTTCGCAGATTATCCCAGAATGCATTATATATTTGCGCGCAATAAATAGATGTATTTTAATCATATCTATTCATAAATATAGTTCTTCACACATAATAGACTTCATTCATTCGCGCAGATGCATTTTATCATAAACATAAGTAGATATAACACATCATAAAACATATTATGATCTCAAAGCAAATAACAAATAAATACACAACATTCACATAACAAACTCAAGTTCTCCAAAACAATCTTTTATATTAAGAGATCCAACAGTTCAATACTTTGAGTTCTTCAATACCAATTACCCTTCTGGAAACACAACCAGCGGAGTCCGCACACAGCTAGCACTAGGTCTCTGCGCACACAACCAATAGGAGCCTTTCTACCCAAAAACCCAGACTTAGACCGAAATCCTTACGCAATAACCATAACAAATCAATAACCAAAAGATGATATCTTCATGACTTGACCTTTACATATTTATACTAACTTAGCGCACAAATACCATGGTCTCAAACCATTGTTTGAGACTCATAGTTTTCCCTTAAAACCCATTTACGTTGAATAGGTACTTTGACCTGCCCCAAAGCCCCTTTGACTCTTTCGCGTAACGTGCACAATAAAATATAAAAAAAACATGACCAAAATTGTACCCCAAGGTACCCCGCTCCAACAGGCCCCCAACACATACTCATGACTCGTTTCGAGTCACTATGGGGTGGTCTCCTTCATCTTTGCTTTGAGCGCTTCGACAGATATATTCAGTGGTAAGACCACTTCAACACTCTGCGCAGTAGCTCCCTATGCTTCGTTCACCAATTTTGTAGTAGTCGAACCTTTAAGTGCGAGATCGATGTTGTGTTGGGTCTGCTGAAGGCTCTTCAGTGCACCATCCAATGTCTGCGACAACTACAGGGCTTCCTTAGCCCACGACTACATTCGTGCTTCTAAAAGATGCTCACGACAACACATATCCTAAATCTCCATTTGAATATCCCGACCCTCCTAAAGGCAGGCCAGGCATTGTGATATCACTAATGTGGGCACCACTAGCCTGATGTCTGCAAACTGCTTCTATTTCACGCATAATTCATTGTGCATCTGCTACACCATTGGATCGTTCTGAACCAAATTTCAGACACCCATGGCTTCATCTAACAGTTGGCCGCAATTTGTTACTGTAGCTGATATACTGTCTGTTTCTGCCTTGAATTCTGCAGCACAATGTGCTCTGACCTCCAGTGGCGTTTCCGGTTGCAGCTTCATCTGAAAATCTACAAATTTTTGTTCAAATTTTGCTCATATAGTCTGCACTTCATCGTGCAATTCATTCAGCGCAACAACCAACCCTTCCATTTTTTCTGCAGGTGCGGCTAAGGCAAGAACTGTTGGAAAATCACTGCATACTTGATCAATTATTTCTTCCATGGTGGTGCGCCGAGACTCTATTGCGTGGTGTGCTTCTTCTGTTGTTTGTTTCTTGTGTTGAAGTTCGATTGCTTGCTACTTTGACTCACTTGCAATGCAGTATCCTTGTTCCTCTCTATACTGCAACTCATCCATAATCATGTTGTGGATCATGTGGAGGTTTCCTACAGGTAGCACAACCAGATCAACATTTATCTCTCCACGGGCTGGGAGAGTCACACGCAGAGTCTGCGACTCAACTTGGATGGCAGCTACGGGGATCTGGATGAGGCGGCTATCCCCAGTCGATGGTAGTATTGTGATGATCGGTTGCACACTTGTAGCAGGCACGCTCGCTTGAATCTGACTCGCCTGGGACGAGCTCCCTTAGCTCAGGCTCACTTGAACCTTCAACTCTTGAATTCTCGTCTACACACCGTTGAGCGCAGCTTTGTACTGCGCCTCCAAATTTGTCCACATATCTTCAGTCGTGGACGTCACAGTATTTGAAATCTCGTGGAAATCTTCCTCTGTCAAAGCGAGGTCCTCGACGCCAGCTTCTTTGGTCCCTTTTTTATTTTTTCACGGACTGCTCACGGCCTGAGAGTTACGCTTTGTTCCCTTGGCAGTCTATGTTGTCGTCTCCTCGACAGTCTGAGCCTCAATATCATTTTCACCAACACCATTATTTTCTAGCTTTGTCTCATTTTCTAGAGCAATGGTTTCAATAGTTGTGGTCGATGTGGCCTCTGCTCCAGTGTATTTACCTGTTTTCTATGGACATGTTCTGGGATTTGTTGGAGTCTTTGGAATCGATGAGGATGTACCCACTATGGTGCGCAGCTCCAACCAAGCTGGCAGCCACTCTGTCGTGACTCACACGAGGTCATCTTTCATGATCAAGTACGATAGCTCATACAAGATGCCCTCAATAGCGCCCTTCGTGCAGATATGTATATAGTGGAATGTCGACTTGAAATCAACGATCAACTTGTATTGGTCATACAAGGTTGGTGACAACCTTGGCTTGGACTGAATGGTTTGAATCATAGCTGAGTCAAAAAGGACCCAGAAGATCTTATTTTCGGTGATGCACACTGGAACTGTTGAGTTCAAGACTGTGGCATAGCGCGCGGCTTCGCACATGTCTAGCTAAATGTTAGGAAACTGTGTTTCTTCCAATGTCTTCCATTCGATGAGTTCTATCAGGAACAACAACCAGACATAATAAAAGTGCTTCCCATCTTCCTGTGCCTCGCGCAAATTCTCCAGGAATTATTTGTAGAGGTACTGGGCCCAATTTTATTGCATGCCCTTTTAGCACTCCCCAGCGAGAGCGATAAATTGTGCTAGGAATTTCTTTGGTGTGCACTTCCTCATCATTTTTTAGGCAAGGATAAGAGTGCCAAATCAGATAGCAGGGTCATTAATCTCACTTACAACAAACTTGCAATTGTGGCACATGACCTAATAATCATTCTTAATTTTCTCAGTGACCTTATTTTCCTTTCCTTTACCTACAAAGTTTACTACAAGGTCCGTGCCTTGGTCAGGAAAGTCGTTGATCCAATGGATCAGCGTGACATGATTGGTATGCGCTCCCTGAGCCATAAACAATTGTCGTGAGTTAGTGCGAGAAACTTCCACACACAGATATCATTGATCAGGCTGCGCTCGAAGTGGGGAATCTGTAACAAGTTTAGTAGGCCTTCTTTGTGCAGGCCCAACACCCAGTGCTTCGGCTCAATGCGCACTATTCCTCCCTCATAAGGGACCTAGTCTAAGTACCTATGGGGTGCGAGATATGGAAATTTCTCCTGATCTGCGAGGTCCCATTCCTCCATTTTTAGCATAAAAAATTTGGCAAACATATCGCCTTCCATAGGGACATTCTCCGGGATCAACGACATATTAATATAAGTGCACACTTTTTCAAGGTCCTTCGGCACCTTCACTAAAGCTTTGCGTGGTGCGACATATGTAGGCAACCACGAGACAGGACTATCAATCTCGACCACGTCTTCCTCCATTATGGTTTCAGGCAACTCCACCATGGGCTTCTTTTGGTGCTCAACCGCAGTAGAGCGCAGCTTAGGGGTTTTCTCTCAGGGTGATTTCTGAGACCCCGAGGTCTATCCCTTCTTGGCCTGAGCGGACATAGGGGTCTCAGCTGCCTGTGTAGTGGGGTTCTTCTCCTGGTCCAGTGGTTGTCATACTGGGTGGGATTACGTGGCCTAAACCTCTATGGTGCAGCTCCTCCTCAAACAACGGATCAAGACCAGACATAGACTACAGACAGTTTTAAGAAATCAGAGAGCTCAATTCACAAAAATCACACAGAAGCCAAAGGGAACTAATGCGACCCCTTTGGTCATATTTATAGCTTAGGCGTATCTTAAACGATCCCTTATGCATTAATGGATCTCCATAAATGATAAAACAACTTCAAATATAGCATAATATCCTCATTAAATGCAATTTAGATGCTCTTCCAAACGGTAAGAATATTGTCTTATCTAGATTTATTGTTCCAACGACTATATTCTGGCACTTTTGCGACCCTGTCAACCTCCATGCACGTGTCACACCTGTCTGTGCATCCGCCATCCCTTCTGTACATATCCAATTCTCTGGGCATATAGTCATTTGGTGCACGCAGGGAGAGGGTCATCAATGTATGAATTCAATCGACTTCCGTTGACATACCCAGGAATATTTTCTCCGATCAACGTGGCCAGGCGCACCGCACCTCCATAAATGATATCCTTAACAATATATGGTCCTAGCCAATGCATCTTGAACTTCCCTGGGTGGCGCACAAACTTGCTGTCATACAACAAGACCAAACCTTCTTCCTTAAATACCTTATGTCTAATATGCCTATCATGCCAAGCCTTTTCACGTGCATTCTGCACTTGATAATGGAAATTTGCAATAAAGAGATCCTCTTCGAGTGTGACCAACTACAACAACCATTCTTCCATAATGTCTTGCTCTTCCATATTTGTGAATGATGCAGTGCGCAGACTTGGAACAATGTACTCCATTAGCGTCACGACGTCCTTCACATACACCACCCGGAACAATGTCTTTCTTGTCAACTTATTGCATGAGGTTCTATATGCCCAAAGAACCGCAGGCATATGCACATCCCAATCATTCCAGTTAATATTGAAAATATTAGTGAGAGCGCAGTCTCCAATATCTTATTGAAAGCTTCTACCGCACCATTCACTTGTGGGTGATATGGAGTACTCTTCTGATGATGAATCTAGAATTCTTCTATCAGAGCTTCAACAGTGTCATTCATGAAGTGCGTACCTCGATCACTCATCAAGATCTTAGGGAATCCAAACCGAGTCAAAATTATCTCAAATATGAAGTGTGCAGTTGTGTCCGCATTACAATCCTTCACCGGCTTAGCTTCAGCCCATCTGGTCACATAATTTGTCGCAGTGATTATGTAATTTGCACTTGTATTCTTCCTGGGAGGGTCAACAGATCCAACAAAATCAATGGCCCATTTATCAAAATCTTACAACTCCATCTGTGGGTGTAAGGGAATCTCATCTCTGTGTGATGACTTTCCTGTCCTTTGGCATACATCGCATGTGCGAAAATGCGCATATTCATCACTGTGCAGTGTGGGCCACCATAAACTAGCTCGAAAAATATTCTACGCAGTGGCTTTTCCCCCATAGTGACCTCCGGCAACCCCTCCATGAGCTTCAAATAAGATATCTCGTCTTTAAAATTCTAATACATATCTTTGCAAGGTCTCATCCACACCCATCTTATACAGCTGGCCGAAAATGAGACTAAAGTCAGTTGCGCGCGCAACAAGCTCTTTCTTCTGTTGTAGTGTATATTCCTCGGGTGCACGTTCAGTAGTCAGTAAATGAATGATATCAGGGAAATGATCATCAACCACCTTTATAGAAAATAATTGTGCATCGGGTAACCCATCTTCCAAGCTATTTGGCTCTTCTCCATTCTCAATGCGTGATAAATGGTCTGGCCCAGAATTCAATCTCCCTGGCTTCACAATAACTTCAAAATCATACTCTTGGAACATGTAATATCCCAAAATGGAGTAATGCATTGATACACAAACATAATATATGTAACACAGAAAATGTACATGTAAGTTTATGATCAACACAGATATAGACAGAACAGCTGAGCCATTTTATTATGTGGAGAAGATTCAGTTACAACAGTGTACAAAATATGAGGTAATCTAGCCAAAGAGATGGCCTAGAATGACCCTGAAAACATGCCAAAGTAGGCACTGCGTAACTTGAGAACTGCTAGAAGCAAATACTACATTGTCCCTTCAACATATAATGAATATATGACTATAGGCTGAAAAGGGAAACGTAAATCTATAGAAAACTGGAGCTCTAATGATGCCAAGATTCCAAATCTGGGCTCTATGATGGTAACCCAAGATAACCGAGAAAGGAAATTCTAGATCTATGAGATTGGAAATTTACCCTCTTGGGGTTTGATCCCTGGTCTGCTTGGTTATGCAGAAATGAAGCTAGATCTGAAAAATAGATGGCTGAAATATGTCACAAGATCAGATCTAAGCTTGAAGGGTTGATCCCTTCACTAGATCCTCAAGCTAGAAGCTCAAGATCTAGCTCCTCAATCCTCCTCTAAAGATTGCAGCTGCTGCTACACAACTACTCATAAAAACTGCGCTGAAAGAGAGGGAGGCTCTCTAGCCTACTGCTAAGATATGCGATGTAGCTCAGAAATGATGGAAATAATGTATACAATATGAAGGAATGGTCCTCCACTGGATTACTAGATGAAATGCTAACAACTTCCCTTCTCCCTTGGATCTACAAGAATGGACTGCGCAATTTCTAATGGGATTGCTGCTGTTGGGAGATATATAATAGACGGCTTGATGCCTAATATAGATCTGAAGCACTGGAAGGCCGATATTGAAGCTCAAGGTGATAGGATGAATCCTTCACCGGTTCCCCAACTGAAATATTGAAGGACAACCTCCTCCTCTCAAACTGATCTTCATAAATGTGCAATTTTTTAATATGGATGTTTTGCAGAAAGCAGGAACAATATGGCACCAAAGCCTGATGATGAATGAAGGACAATACTCTTTCAAGAGATACTCAATGAAAGAGGTGGGATTCCTAACCAGGAACACCCAGTGCTAAACAAAACTTGCAATCTTATCTAAACATCCAAAGAAAGCATGGAATGTCAAAGGAAAATTCCAGATCCAAACAGACCATACATCAATAATAATCTAAAAAACATCCTTCTATGTTGCCTTCATCTTCATTATATAGTTTGTGAACCTTCTCATTCCTTGGCACACCTCATAACTGCGTTGTACATGTGGACATAGGTCTCCATGTTAACTGCGTTGTCTCTCCATGATCTCCATCATGTGTGAATGTAATGATCACCCTCTCCATCATGTGTGCATTAATGCACCACTTCCTCCATCATCTCATCATAAATTCTCTATGATCTTACATTTTATTCCTTCCAAGATCTTAGTTGACTGCTTCAACCTCCATGATCTTTCTCATTAATGAGACATGCTCTCCACTCCTTTCACATTAAGTAGATGCTCCACTACTTCATTATGTAGATCTAGATCTGAAATATCCACATACACATCAAAAGTGGATTTTATTTATCTTTGGGATTTGTGGGTCCCTCCACCCTCTTAATTAATTAATTAATTATGGAAATTAAGAACTCTAATATTCCAAATATCATGTGAAAATTTATGAATATTACAGAACAACAACAACCACCTCCAGATTCCCCCCCCCAACACAGGCTTATTGACCAGGTACTTAACCGCAAAGTGGTTAGTAAACATCTTGAATTGGCCTCCTAACAAGTAGTGGCCGAATTTATGCAACACATAAACCATCTCCAATCCTTCTCTCTCCGTAGTTGAATAATTTCGCTCCGCGCTTGATAGCTTTCTAGTTGCAAATGCAATAGGGTGATCCATCTCTCCATCTCCTGGCTACGCTAAAATAGATCCGAGCGTGATGCAGGAGCCATCAACATGCACATGGAACAACTTAGACCAACCTAGAAAGGCCAATATGGGCGTAGTGACCATCTTCTCCTTCAACAATTCGAAACTCTTCTGAAATTCTTCATCCCAACAGAATGACACATCCTTCTTGAGAAATTTCTCCATGGGCGCAGTGATTAGTGCATAACCTTGAATGAACTTCCAATAGTATCCTATATGCCCCAAAATTGAGCCCAGTTGTTTGACAATAGCAGGAACTTCCATATTAACAATCACTGTGATCTTCGCGGGATCTACCATCAACCCTTGCTGGTAGACAATATGACCCAACAATATCTCGAATGGCACACAAAATATGCACTTCTTCAAATTAAGTGAGATCTTATATTTTCTACGGGTATGCAACATTAGGCGCAGACTTGATACATGTTTTTTCAACAACCCAAAGAAAATCCAATCGTCAAAGTATACTTCTAAGAACTTGTGGATATATTCTTGAATGCAGTGACTACTACGCACGAGAAGATAGTAGGTGCATTCTTCAATCCAAAGGGCATAACAATATACTGGAAAGATCCCCATTCTATTGCAAAGGTTGTCTTACTTCTATCCTCTGGCACAATTCGGATATGATGATATCCTGAGAAACCATTTGTAAATGAATAAGCTTCATGTCCTCCAACATTGTTGAGGATCTCATCAGAAAATGGGGTTGGGAATGGATCATGAACACATGCATCATTCAATTTGCGCAGGTCCACACAAATCCTTATTTCTCCTTTAGCCTTCTTATCCTGCACTACCATAGGACTCACCCAATCAGACTCTTCCATTGGTTTTGTAATGCTCGCAACAACCATTTTATCCAACTCTTTCTTAACTTTCTGCTTGTATTTTGGATTCAATCTATACGAGCGCTAATTCACAGGTCACACATCCAGTTTCAAAGTGATATTCATGACCCCAAGCTCTCTAATTATCCCTTTCAACTCAAAGAAATTTGTAGGAAACAGGTCTTGATACTTTGTCAACAGCTCAATGACCATTCCCACCGTATCATCATCCCAATAATCTCCAATCTTCGCTAAATTCAGTTGTTCATCAGATCCAATGTTCAGTTGTCAAATCTTTAGAGACTTAGTGACATCCAACGATGTAATTGAAGGCCCAAAAACTGTGTGTTTTCCTTTAGACTCAGGGATTGTGATATTCCTTGGATGTTCTTCAGTTTCTTCAACTCTCAGATTTCTGCAATTAACAATATCCCTCATCTGCGCATCCCATGCTGGTGAAGCATGCTCTATATTCAGCTTTGAAGTATCAAAGGTAACCTCCTAAATGCCATGCGACGTTTTTCCCAAGAAATCAATCCCACTCTCAAAGCTGAAGGTTAAAATGAAACTTTTGGCTAACATAGACCATTCATTGGTTCCTCGGTGCAGCTCTGTTTCCAGGTACCAATCAGTAGGTACCTCCCCCAATGTGTGGATGAACATGTGCACCCATTCTGGTCTCGGCTTTGCGCCCTATACTTCAATCGATTTGTCCAGATGTCTGCACGGATCATATTTTTCGAATAAACCTCTTCCATTCTGGTAGTTAGACATTCAAAGCACAATCTCATCATTCAAGTACATTCTTCCTAGTTGCAAAAATTTCCTTTGTGAGTCTCCCACCATCACACTGGGGTAGAGCACAATGCTATATCCAGTGCATGGAATCTCTGTGCTTGTGGAACATTCCCTTCAAGTTCTCCTAAAAACATGTTCATATTAGTTAAACCATCATAATATGGTAATTCTCGTACCTCTGATGATATGTAGCGAAGGGATCTGGTCACTCGGTTGCAACGCAACGCAAATACTTCATGTAGCCGATTATTCCAGTTCTCTAGTTATTCATCTGAATCTGAGAAACAAGAATTGTATTTTTCCTAATTAAGCCTTCCATCAGCTATCAGGTTGATCCAATAATCATTTCACGCAGTCAGCTTATAGATATGGTCAACATCATCATCCGCGCACACCGGTTCTATATATCTTGTACCTTCTGCAGGATCTAGGGGCACTACAACTCTGGTTCCATTTTTCTCAAATACCATACTTCTCCTCTTAAGATTTATGATTCCATCCATATCAATAGCCCAATCTAAACCCAACAACGTAGGATAAGGATCAATATCATCCACAATTTGTATGACTTCAAAATCTGCAAGCACCTTAACTCCTTCAATATCTACTACACCATATGAGAGTCTTCCTAATGGAATGATTTTATGTTGATTTTCCATGTGCAAATGAATAGTAGAACACTCCAACGTAGGCTCTCCCATGCGCTGCCAATTTTTCTTAGGTAATACATTTGCATTAGACCTTAGATCCAGAATGACCCAATCCATCTCATAGGCACTGATATGAGTAGTCAAGCGCATCTCTCATCCATTTCTCCTTTTATTCTTATAGATCTTATTGACAACTTTTTGTTCCATCTCGGGCTGTTCTTTTTCTGCGCAGTTATCTATCAATGCTTGAAGATTCTCCACTGCCTTTTTGTTGTGCAATATTTTGATGCAAGCTTGTAAAAATGGCTTTATTTCTTCATTTACTCCTGCCACATCCATATGTCTACCTGATGTTGATGCACTAGCTTCTGCAAACCCCTTCTTTTCCTTACAAAAGTGTCTCTTTCACGCTGTAAATCGAATCCATCCTTTTTCTCAAGTGCTTTTCAGATCCAAAGATCAACATCCAGCTTCTTTCCCTTATCTTCGTTAGTGGCTGCACCACTCCTAGTGACAACATTCACGATAGGATCCGTTTCGCGCAGCCCCACCCTGACCATGTGAATATTCTGCGTCAGAGTCTACATTTTCTTCTCCTGCATCTTATTAATTAAAACATGACAATCTTCAATTACGTGGTCAAACTGCCTACAATACCTGCAAGATTGTCGAGCTGGATTTGGGTAGTCACGCGCATAATGGCCAACATCTCTGCAATTGTAGCAGATGAGTTGTCCCTTTCCTTGACCAACTAATCCTCCTCCTCTTCCTCGTCCTCTAATATGGAATCCACCACGCCCAGATGAGGATGTTGGTGAGGCAGGTTTAGCCTATATTCTGTACAACTCAGCTTTGTCAATCATCAAATCAAAACTTCGACAATGTTGTTCATCATGTCCCAGTGAAGAGAAGAATCTACAAAACAACTGCTTTAGCTTAGGGATATATTTTCCAATCCTCGGACAATATTTTATCGCATGTAGACCCGTAGACTAACAAATTGCGCACCATATTGTAGCTGTCCCACTTGGTACAACCGTACTCTTCAGCAGGCGTGGTCCTCCAACGTGAAGATAATCATTGAACATGAGGCATTGATCCTTATTATTCCTAGTAGATTTACATCGTATGCACCATACCTCTGCGCATACCTCCTTTCCCTTGTATTTGTGCAAATTATAAATCTCCAAATGCATTGCTTCTAACTGACTCTGAATCTACTGAGTTTCGATCACAGCGGGTACCGGCACAACCTCTAGTTTCATTGCAATTTCTACACCCTCAGCCTGCATAGCAATCTTCTGTTGACTCAAGGGTTGGCACAGATGTGGGAGAAGCATAGAAATAATCCATTCCTTGTGTTTGGTATCATCAATAGTGAATCCACCATCTCTCATAGTGCACTTTAATCTCTTATTTGCATCCCATACAGATTCATTCAACTCCTGGTGAATCTCTTTCAAATTTGTGACACATTGCGCGTATGATTTTGGATTCTTTAATTGTTATTTTAAGGCACCCTTCAGATCATTCATAGTTGTATTAGGTTTCATCAATACATCTCTTATATACCAATCCAGCGTGCGGTCTTGAAAAGTGGTGGTTAACTGCACTTTCTTAACAGACTCACTATCAACCTAATGTTCTCTCCATACAACATCACTGATAAACCAGAATTTCTCCATATCTTCATTCCCAATACCTTTGAAAGTAGGAAACTTCATAGATGCAGCCATATCTACGCCTGGTGGAGGTGGAGGTGGAGGTGGCAATGGATTGGATGACTTGTGATATGAGTGTGGAAGTGGAGTGGATGGGAACTGAACTATGGTCAACACTCCCTGGTTATTCTGATCCCGTGAGACTTCTTCTTCTTTAGAGTGCGCAGATTCACTAGAGCTACTAGTCTCTAGTTCGTCGTCACAAGAATTGAACCACACAAAAGGTCCATTATTATTATTGGAATCTTCTATCTATATTTTTTTCTATCTATCTCCAAGACCATCTCTTTAAGACCCTTTTTTTTAGATGAATTGAGTGGAAAGTTTTAATAGGTTTTGTTTGTTTACCTTATAGATTTACCTTACTATGGTTATCTTCATCACTCATTATTTGTATAAAACAAATGCACTCTCATTTTATAATTTTAATAGAATTATAAAGTTTTTTGTCAAGGAAAAAATATTGTGTACTTCTTATATATTTATTTGTCAAATAAATTTACAAGATGGATCATTCTTTGTGTTCCATTGTCTTGCATGAGTTTATATAATTTCATAATATGACAAAAGTAGTTATATCATGTTGAAGCATTGACGAGGGAAAAACATATTCAAACTAAGTTTATTAGATATTCTTTGAACATGTTATCTTAAAAGTATACTATATTTAAATTTATATGTACTTTCAATTTTCATGTTAGATTTATAGAATAATTATATTTATGTTAACGAGCACGAGGACAATGTGTGAAACATGATTCACTGAGATTTACATTCATGAAGAAAAAATAAAATATAAAAAATGACATCCAACATTTCAAATTGACCCATCTTGACACACTTAAGTGTAGAATAGGGTTAGTTGGTACTTTGTTGATGCCACACAATAATCTCCTTAAAGGTTACATCATTAATGTTCAACATACTTAATAGCCACATCGAAAAAACTTGACATAGGGGAAGAGCATGCCCACCAATATTTGAACAAGGGGCATTGTCACAATAGCCACTTCTTGTTTCCACTACACTACAATGATATGGACTTATTATTTTCCTTTTATTAGAATGTTTTTTTTTTGTCGGTCAAGTTGTCTATGATCTTCTAGGCTTGACATGTGGCTTGAGGAGTTGCGACCCAGGGGCATATAAGCCATTAAATTCACCGGGGGATAGCATCCGTCCTAGGCCACACCAACCCAATAGCTGACTGGATTTTTTTAGCATGTCTCCTCCCCCTAGCACAGGGCACAACCACCCTTGTGAGGTTTGATCGAGCGTCGCCTTGCTGACGAGGCCCATCCTCAACTAGTTGTGCTAGCATGACTTGACCTTTTATTAATATGTTATTTCTCATATATTTACACGAAAATTAAGCAAGTCATTGTTATCAATGATTGTTTGGCCTTGTAATTGCCTCATTTATTCTGTTTAACTCCTGAGTTCTTATATCAATTTGTTGTCCTTTTTTATCCACATTTATATTATTTTACTCATTATGATCTAGACCTTGGAAAAATTCATTTATTTATGAAATTATGTTTTACTGAAAAGAATAAAAGTCGTTTTACCTATAATTTAGCCAACTATTCGTGGAACAAGACTTTGCTATAAATAGGGATTTTGGAGGTGAATGCATGCTATTTGCATCCAAGACGATTCTTCGTTGATCCAAGCAAGAGTTGTTTCTATAGAAAGAGTTAGTTGCGGAAGTAGATTTTTTGGTCTCTACGTCAAAGATAAATATTATCTTAATTTAGAAATAACATCCTAAGAATCTATGTTTCTCATGACGTTCTTCATTTTTCAACACTCTATTGTAATCTCTTTTTGTAATATATAAATAGAGGAAATTTCCTCTAGATAGATGATGAACAATTGTTAAACTTGAGACATATTTGTGAACTTAGTTTTGGTTTTGTTTACTTTCTGAATAATTTTAATGCAAAAATCTATCAATTAATTTCAACTTTCGCTTATTCAGATTTTGATCTGAGTTTCTTCGAGGAAAGATTGACTCCTTGGTAGTTTGGGCTCGCTTCCCTGGACGAAGTGTTGTCTCTGAGGTGTAAAATAGATCAACTTAGTCTTGTGTTGTTTCTTCCTAATCATTTGGAGTTTCTTCATCTATGATAAATAGTTATTATGGGTTTCATTTATATTATGTACGTTTGACAACAATCAAGCTTATTTCATTATTTCTTGATAACATGTATTTGTTGTTTCCTTAGTTCTTTATTGTTGTTCCTTGAAGTATTGTTGTTACTTAGATATAGTTATTGGTTTATCACACAACAATTAAATAGCCAAAAGTGTATTAGATTATGATCAGGGTTTTTATATGTCATTCCTTGATTGAGCTCTCACTTGAAGTAGTGTGATTGATTAGTTGTGCATTGGAATTGCATTTCTACAAGTAAGGTTTTGATTTAGTTTAGACATTTCTGCATTTTACATTCTTTATTCTAAGTGCTGCTAGATCTGAAATATTGTAAGGGTGATCATAGAATAGAATTTATTTTAATAGAAAGATTAGGACTTTAGATCATTTCATATAGCACCAATATTAGTCTCTCATAGCTCCCTGCATAGATTTTTCTGACTGCCTTGAAATAAAAAGACGCTTCCTAGGTTGATAAGATTGATTTTTAGGTAATTAGTTGTTTTCTTTGTGCAATTAAAAGCCCCAACATTTTGGCATAGTTGTCAGGGAGGCTATCAAAAGAATACTACCATACTAATTACTGATTGTAGATGCATAGCTTACTCCAAGAGTGTTGGATATTAAATATGAAAGGTAATAACCTACACACACACTCTGGATAAGATTATGGTGGATTTTTCCCTCAGTTAGAATTTTTAGGTGATATAGTGTGCATGACTAGAAGAAGACATAGAGGTAAAAATCAAAACAAAATGAATACAAAAATAACCTCTGTTAGCCTTGGGAGACTGACCTTTATAGATGACATCATACAGAAAGAAGAATATCAAGCTTCAGTGGGACCCCTACCAATATTCATAAAATGATCTAGTTTTGTTATTACTCTTGTGGCAAAATCATTTACTGTAGCAGAAGATGATATTCACAATAGAATTTTGGGATCGATAACAAAATAAGAGGATATTTTTCAATCCTCATCAACCGAGCATATTGATATTCATAATAAGAGTGAAGGACACTCTTATAATTTGAGACAACGAGGAGGTGAAAAAAGTAATCCAAACTCTCAAACATTTGAACAAGATCCTCCTGCAACACCAATATCAAGGGAAGGGATTGTGATTCTTGACTTAGGTAATGTTGTGAGTGCTAGACATATTTTCCCAAGAGCCACAACAAGGATCTCAACACTGCAATGGTCCTTATCAATTTGTACCTCCTTACTTTGGGATCCTAGAAGGGTATTAGAAATGCTTCAACCAAATGGGAGGATAGGTGAACCAATCAACCACAACAAATTCAAGAATATAATTTCCTATTGTTGAATCGCAATAAAATGCACCTATGAAAGCTATACCACTGGAGGGTATTTTTAATTTCCATGGATTGGCTTTAGAAGATCCAGATGCATTCTTGTTCAAATTCGATGTCCTTTGTAGAGGGTATGATTATACCATCGATCCAAAAAAATTGAAGTTGTTCCCATCTACCTAGAAGGGAGAAACATTATGATGTTTTATGGGATTAGGAGGTGCTATCATTAATTCTTGGGATAAAATGAAGGAAGTTTTTCTAAAAAAACACCAAGACTATTGTTGGTTGAGGGACTTGAGAGAAGAAATACTTAAAATGACTTACAAAGAGGATGAGAGTTTAGAGGAGTATATAGAAAGGTTTCAATATAACCTATAGAGGTCACCTTATACTAATCTTCCTAAAGAGGTGTTGAAATCTGTCCTCATTAAGGGAATGAAATATGAATGGTTAGAAACACTTAATTGAATGGGACAAGGATATATTTCAAAGAAAGAATATGAATAAATTATTATGTGTGTATCAGGTGTTCCCAAGGAAGTGAAAGGAGAAAGCATGGAATACGAGATGATACCTTGAGCAGAGCTAACAAAACCACTAGTGAGGTAGTCACTCGGGAAGAAATCAGTAATTTGATAAAATATTTTAAAACTAATATTCTGAGCACCCTAACTACACAGTTGGATGTCTTGCAGGTGAAACAGAAACATACAGAGATGGAAAAAGCGGTAGAAATATTTTTTCCTCGATGTCGCCGGAAACATGGCCACAAAGAATTCCCATTAGATTAGATTGAAATTTGTGCAATCTATGAAATATATCATTCAACTAATAATTTTCCATCCCTTCCAGGATTAAAATATATCTACAGGGAGGATGGGGAGGAATTTGAGCCGACGTACCTTGTAGCTCAACAATGACAATGACAAATTCATCCTCTAGGTATGGCCCATGATCCTTCTACATTTTTTACTAGTCAATATAATCAACAATAATACCCTAGAATATCTTGGAAGAATCAATAATACCCCGAACCATCCCAGTCGAACCAAAAATATTTTGTAATCCCTTAGAAAAATCAACAATATTTTGCACCACCTTGGAAAATTCTGCAATACACACAGTATCCTTCCCAGTGGAAAAATTAGTGCACTCAGGGGTCACCATGGCCTCAAAATTGGAAACACCCTCCTGGTCCAATTAATCAATCTCTAGGGTCATTACTCCAATAAAAAAGACCGCAACCAAAACTCCAATTACCCATAAATACTTCACCCCTGTAATGTATGAAATTGCCTGCACAACAAAATCCTAATCCAAATAAAATACCTGTTCAACTCATATAAATATTAGATACTTCTGATTATTGTCTTCCCTCTTTAGAATGCACTAAAATACAATTGTGGTTAGGGCAGACAATCTTTGCATAAAATTCTCCAATAATTTTTGAGCAATCAAAAAATTAAAGGTGTAATAAAGAGAAGACTGAAACAAATTTTGAAAACTTTTCATCAGATACAACTTATGGTGCGTCAGATTTATCCTCGCCACCAACATCATATTGAACCATTTTACCTACCAGAAACCAATAATCAACTAATGTTATAGTTGTTGCTCCCCCATTCCTAAAAATATTGATTGTAATGAAACAACCAGTATACCCCAAATTTGATTAGTAGGGGTATTAATAAATATGTGTGTTAATATTCCTCTATTGCAGGATATCAAAGATGTGTCCATTTAGAAAAAAATATTAAGGAATTATGTGTTAAGAATCCTGGGAGGAAGCTTAAGGACCCTCCCACTATCCATGTAATTGGGAAACCGTCTGATTTAATTCTAGTAAAACAGATTCCTATGAAATATGAAGACATTGGGAATATTGTAGTCATTGTACAAGTACAAAGTACCAGTTTTCCAAATACTTTTGAATATTTGGGATTTGCTATTAATATTATAACATTGAAGGCTTGTGATTTCCTTGTACTACATGATTTGATACCAACTCCTACTATGCTAGATTTAGCTGATAGATATGTAGTTAAACCATAAGGAATTCCTGAAGATGTAATTGTTTTAGTTGAATCTTGGGAGTACCTTGCCGATTTCCTAGTTCTTAATATCAAATACAAGCTAGAAGGATATCCCCTTATCTTGGGTAGATTGTGGCTTGTTACCATCAATGCTTACCTCAAATGTTGGATTGGGAATATGAAAATTGCTCGGAGAACATCCATTAAGAGTCTTACTATTTATCCACATGCTAAAACCAACATATAATCTGGTAACTCGATGTGGTTCTCTCCTGATTGTAAAAAAGAGTTGTGTCATATCTTGACTAATGAAAATTCTCTTACTTTTAGACAACAGATTGAGGATGACACCATTAGTAGCTTCATTAGTCAACCCTCTGCAGTGGAACATCCAACTTTCTTAATGCTTGACATTGTAATGGATAATGAAACTTAAGGTGACCCTATGGAGGAGTCCACTGGTGATCATATCCCTACGAAAATTTTTCATGACAACATTCCAGTTGAAAATGAGCCTGGTAAAACATTAAACATGATTTCCAATATTACTAGCTCTCAACGAGAACGACCAATATAAGTCCATCAAAAGCATAAACAAGATTTTTCCTGGGATTACACAAATATGAAGGGAATCGATCCTAAATTATGTACACACCATATTTATATAGAGAAAGATGCCCGCCCTATTCATCAACCTCAAAGAAGGTTGAACCTACACCTTAAGGATATAGTTAATCAGGAACTTCAAAAATTGCTTTTTTTAAATTTCATATATCCTATATCAGATAGTCAATGGGTTTTTCCACTCGTTTTATCCCTCAAGAAGAATGAGAAGTGGCACATTTGTGTAGATTAAAGGGAATTAAATAAGGCAACATAAAAAAAAACACTTTAATCTTCCATTTATCGACCAAGTCCTTGATACTCTCTCTGGAAAGAAATATTTTTCCTTTCTGGATGGATTCAATGGATATAACCAGATCCAAATTGCTCCAAAATACCAAGATAAAACCACAGTTACTTGCCCGTGGGGAATGTTTGCATACTGGGTTATCCCATTCGACCTTTGCAGTGCACCCACAACCTTTCAAAGAATAGTTTTGGGTATCTTCTATTATTTAGTTAATGATGGACTTGAATTCTATATGGACGATTTCACACCTTATGGTGATGAATTTGAAGAAACCCAGAATAACCTGGAGAAAGTCCTCATCAGATGTATATTAACCAAGCTATGCCTCAACCATGAAAAGTTCCATATGCTAATGAAAAATGGCATGGTTTTGTGTAATTTTATCTCTATTGTAGACATCCAAGTGGACCTAGAAAAAATTGAGGTAATTCTCAGGATTCATGTTCCTCAAACACCAAAAGAGGTACGCAATTTCCTTGGCTATCCTGGTTATTATCGAAGGTTTATAGCACAGTTTTTAAAAAATCAAGTACCATTGTATGTATTAACGAGAAATGTGGATTTTATTTGGACTAACAAATGTGTTAACACCTTTGCAAAATTAAAGAAACTACTTTTAAGAACACCGATGTTACAAGATCCTAATTGGAAACTCTCGTTCCACATATCCTTTGATACATCTGAAAAAAATAAAAACCATATAAGAAGTACTTGGGTGGGACGAAGACAATAAACCTTATGTTATTTACTACATTAGCAAAAACTTGATGCCAACAGAACTAAATTATAAAGAGACGAAGAATTATTTTTTGGCTGTTGTTTATGTTGTTAACAAAGTTAGTGATTATATCATTGGCTATCCTATTTTCTTATATACAGATCATTTTTCTATTAAGTATTTAGTTAATAAACCGATTTTTAATGGTAGAGTAACTCGATGGTTTCTTATCTTTACAGGAATTCAACATCGCCATCAACAATAGGCTAGGGAAGGAAAATCCCGTTGCAGACTTCTTATCCAGGATTTTGCCTACAAATGACTCATCCCCTGTAGAATATTGATTTCTAGATGAGAATTTTTTTGCAGTCTTTGTTAAAACACCATGGTATGTTGATGTTGTTAATTATTTAGCAGCAGGGAAGTTACCTTCACAGTTGTCTCCTTGAAAGAAAAACGGATCATTCAACGTAGTTTTCGATTTTCCTAGATAGATTGTTATCGTTTACATACAAAAACAAATCGTGAGATTCACATGTGTATAAGAGAAGAGAAAATTTATAATATCCTTAAGGCCTACCATGATGAACCTTGTGGATTTTTCTGATTGAAGAACATGACATAAAGTGTTGCACATGGGTTACTTCTAGCCAACAATATTTAAGGACGCTAAGAAGTATGTTCAAGGTTGTGACAACTGCCAAAGGATGAGGCATCCTATTAAATCTAATGAAATACCCCTTCAAACATAGCTGGTGTTTGAACCATTTGAAAAATGGGCTATGGATTTTGTGGGCCCCATTAACCCTCCCTCAAATGAAAAATATTATATTATGGTTTGTACCAACTATGTTAAGAAGTGTGTGGTGGTAATAACTATTTTGAGAGATACAAAAGCGGTAGCTACAAAAATCGTTACTTATGGAGGACCGAAATTCACAACTCATAAAATCTCAACAACATTGCAAAAATATGGCATGAAGCACAAGATTACCTTCCCATAACATCTACAAGCAAATGACCATTTTGAAATTACAAACAAGGTGCTAGATAACATTCTAACAGAAATAGTGGCTAGTAAACACATATATTGGGCCTTCAATCTTCCTAAAGCCCTATGTGCTTGTCACACTACTTGGTGTAAATATAACAATATTTTCACCTTACCAACTTGTGTATGGTAAAAATCCAAATTTTCCAATTGAATTTGAGATTAAGACTCTTAAGACTACCCTAGAATTCATATTGGATCTCACAGAGGCGTAGAAACAACGCATCGAGTAACTTAATGGATTATATGAAATGTGCCTAGCATCGCTGCAACAAACATTTATAGTTCAACAACAGAGAGCTAAATGGCATGATCATAATATTAAAAGAAAAATGTTTCAGAGAGGTGACCAGGCATTACCATTTGACTCTGAATTCCAAGACTTCTGAGGTAAATTTCAAACTAGATGGTTAGGCCCTTATGATGTCAATGAAGTTTATGATAATGGGATAATGTGCCTTACTACTATATATAATTCTGGTGCTTCTTTCCTTGTGAATAGTCATCTATTGTTCCTATACCATCAACCAATCACAAAAGAGTCTTTTCTTCACAAATTCACAAATGATGTTGATTTAGAGATTGTGGGTGGTAAGTGGGATTCCCCCACACATGCGTCTAGGTAAAAAAAAAAATCAGTCCAATTTTCAATATATATATATATATATATATATATATATTTATTTATTTACTTTGATTGTTTTGTCCATTTTTTTACTTTTGAATGCTTTTACTTACTTTATTTTGCTTTCATTTTCTATTGTGTACATATTTTCTTCCACATAATTTGTTTTGTCTTAAGTCAGAGCTGTTGCAACTTCACGTAACAACTATTGCAACTTAAAGTCACAAATGTTGCAACCTCAAGTCGCAATTACTATTCCTTTACTCTAATTTGAATAAAATTATTGCCTTTATGTATTTTAAATAATTTTAAGGTATAATTACCTTTTGATCCCCTATTATTTAAAAAAATGACTATGATTGATTGAAACGTTTTCCCTTTACCTCTCACCATACATTCACCATATTTGGAATCAGTTGGAGGCAGCGCGGGTGTGTTATTATTAAACTTCTAATATTTGAATGATAATGGCTCATTTCATGTTGGTTATATCCCTTTTTAGTACCTTTTTCAAGCAATTTATAAAAATCCTTATTCAAATAGTATTAGTGGCATAAATTTCTATGGAGGACCATCCCCATAGGTGTCTCTACTAAAAATAACAACATAGGCATTAATGACTATAAATAAGTTTTGTGTCATTCTCTATAATGCTCCATCTCATTTCGCACTAAAGTAGCAATGAAAAAGGGTCTATGGTGAAAGATGTGCTCAAAAATCTAACTTAAGAAGTGAAGTAATGTGCTTAGTAAATAAAATCATGTACCATCCATATTCCACAAATTTAAAATATTATATACATATTAAATCTTTAATAGGAAGATGGAAGCACAAGAAAACTTGTTGGGGTACTCAACAAGCATATTGGTAGCGAGGCTATGCTTGTATGGTACCAAGGCAAACCCGTCAAGGTACTGAATAAACATACTGGCAACAGGGAAATAGCAGGTAAAATGGATATATAAAATAGACTAGCATAATATTTCTCACCTTGGAAAGTATCTCGATCACATTCAATCACCATTATTCATATAGTTGTAGCTAAGGGAAATAAGCTCCATCCTTTGGATTTCAGAGAATGACCCAAAATTTCTTATAACTATAATGATTTGATGTTTTTATTTCAAATATATGGGAATATTATGGGATGTGGACCCTTAGAACTATTCTTCCGGCTTACGAAATACGATTTATTATATGATAAAAGAGAAATTTTTATTAAACTAACAATGATTGAGTCCATCGTCCAATTTTATTTTATTTTTTTCGTTTTCGCATTTATTCACACAACCTTGTTGTTCAATCATCATAATTCCATTATTTTTGTAAAAGGGGTTATCAAACAGGTCAATCGTTAATTCAAATAGTGAATATTTCAAAAAGGAAATATCTTATTTCAATGCTCAGTTCTCGCGACGACCCCCATCAATATCATGTGTGGTAAGTTATATGAATGTATGCACATCATCCCCAAATTATTATTTGAAATTCATAAAATAATTCTTGAACCGATCTGCATGCTCCACCTTCATTTGAGTGTTGGTACAACAATTGTGTTATGGAAGCCTAGAAATAAGTTGTACCGACTTTAGTATCTTGTGGGTTTGCTAGCCATTTTTTTGAAATGAAAGAGTGAGTTGATGAATGGGGGGACATTCAATCATATACGAGTCAAACCAATTGAGAGCAACGGAAGAGGGACACACAATTTTGAACCACGTACGATGGTATGCTATTTGAAAAGAATGTAGGGCTTTCACAAGGAAATTACATTGGATTTTATGAAAAAAATTTAATGAGGGTATGACAGTGGTGACAAAATTATAGGTTCAAGTAAATGAGGAGTTTGTTGAAGTAATAGGGTTAACAACATGCTATCACTCCACCAGATTCCCAAGGTTGAGGAAGGAATCCCAACAGAGGTAACCACAAACAAGATTTTGACTTGATAGCTAGCCCTATCAAGCCGGAGAGGGCTCTCTCAAAAAGGGTCACAACCAGGAGGGCTGGAGAAATTAGGGTTTTAGGCTAGATAATGAGTGCAAGGGGTGTTTTGATTTGGTTTTTGTTGGGTAAATCAATGGATAATGGAATTAGGTCGAGGAAAGGCTAGGTCATGGAAATAGATTTAGGGTTGTAGGGATGAATAGGGAAAGGTAGGTATAATGTCAGTCACTTGAAATAAATGGTTATGGAACGGTTTAGAAAATGTAAGAAGGCTGAGAGAAGCATAAGAGATGTATTTCTCTTAGAGAGAAGATAATGAAACAAAATATGATCAGTTACCCAAAACAGAGCACGTGCAAGCATGTATTCTGAATTTCTAACTTATAAAAGATCATAACATAGATATGAAAGTGATGATGAACAATACATTCAAACATATGTGACTGAAGAAGAAATAATGAAAGACATTCAATACCACGGGTATCCCATAAATGTAGTTGCAACTCCTCTTTATTACCTTGGTCAAAACTGAGTACAAGTTCCCTTGATCAAGTAGAAAAATGAAACTGATTCCAACTATTCCAACCTTTGACACATGTGAAAAACTGAGCTAAATAGACTTGAAAAACACCTCCACTAGTCCTCAAGGGTCAAATCCATGAGGTGAGGGAGATATTACACAACAAGTTGTACTGATAGCTAGAGTATAGGATGATAAAAATGACTCATTCCTATCTAGAGTGAACTGATTCATTACACCTCATATGCTTGATTTACCTAATGTATTTACCCTAGTAAATAGTCAAAAAATAATAATTACATTCATATTCATCATTTACATAGGTAAATTCAACATTTCCCAAGGTAAAAATCAAAACTGGAGTGAAACTTAGAAATTTTTTGAAAACTGCAAAAGCACAATTTCCTTGTTAAACGTGCAGTGACGAGGTAGAAATTATGCCCTCTGTTCAAGGCATAATTTTAGTGCCTTCCCAATATCCAAATCTTCTCCATGATGGCTTGTTGGAAATTCCTTCGAGTATATTTTCCAGAACTACCTTCATTTTTCAAAATGATGCCCATTTGACATGTCAAAAAATACTTTTCCCAAGACTAGTAAACGCGCAGCGACCAGGCAGAATTTGAGGCAGAAATATGATTTTTTGATAGTTTTTTTACTTTTTGATGGACTAGCTCTCCTCCAAAAACTTAGAAAATTCACAGGGTTGATGTCCTCATCATTAAAAATCTACTGGTGGTGCCCATTTTTCCATTAGATTCCCCCAAAAATAACATAGCGTCCAAGGCACTACACGTTTAGCAAATTTTCTGTGTATAAAATAACCTCAAAAACACAGAAAGGTACAAAATGATAATTTTGCCAAAAAAAATTCAAAATAGTTGGGATACTTTCTGATCATGTGCTTGAGGCTTGGAGTGTCACCTCAACAAGTATGTCTAACTTCTCTTTCTCTTCTTGGTTGGTTAAGTCTTCAATTTTAGCATTGGCTCTTTTGAGCTTGGCCAATGCAATTCTCTCTTTCCATGAATGAAATTTGACCTTTGTCCTCAATAATTCATTATCCTTGTTGGCATTCTCTAACAACTTCTCCAAATTTATATTAGTTCTATTAAGCCATGGTTCCCTGTTCTTGCTGATTTCTAGGGCTAGTTGTTCATTTAGTGTAAGTTGGTATGCTAGGTCAGCTTCCCTTTGTCTCTCTAGGGCTAGAGCTCTTTTCAGCCCTCTTGTCCTAGGTCTCTATCTTAGAGGTTGATCCTCATCATCATCAAGTTCACCAAACTTTGCTAATGTTTCCTCAAGCAAGGCTTTAGCCTTCTCTGCCTCTTTTTGTGCTTTGATGCATTTCACCTCATTGATGACATGTTTGGTCTTCAGCTGTTGCTTTTCATGCTCAAGGAAGTGAATCACATATTTAGCTCTCTCAAGACTATCTTTGAGCTCACTATTCTTAGCCTCTTTACCTTTTATTTCTGCATTTGTGATTTTGTCTTCATCCTCCTCATCTAGGTCAATCAACTGAAATTCTTGCCCTGTTTCATGATTGTCCTCCTCATCATGAATGACTGACTCTATCACCTTTTCCTTACCTTTATCTACCTATTGTGTTGATGAATAAGGCATGGCCCCTTTCACTCCAAGTGAAGCAAACACATGCCTATATCCTCTCTGGTAAGTTTTGGGAAATGGCTCAACCTTAGCCAAACTAGCCCATTTTTGCCTCAATGTCCTCATCACTGCTTGATGACTCAAAATCATGATGTGATGATGATGAAGGGTTATAAAAAGGTGAAGAAGAAGGTTAAATGTGAGATGGAGGTGAATGAGGTGAAGGGATCTGGTTTGGTAATGATGTATGAACAATAGGCTAAGATGGAGGGATAGATGAGGAAGGATGGGATGATGAAGGTGCATTCTAGCCATGCTGAATATGTGGGGCAGTGAAAATATCATTGGATATGAAGGTGTCCCATAGAATGTTTAACTGATCAATTTGATGCATGACTATCATTTTGATAAGAGAGTGGTGAAAGAGACTCTGCATTTGATGATCATAATCTCTCTTTTGGGTAAAAATTCCATCTTATCAATGCTCTGATAGAGATAATAGGGTATATGAAGCATTCTGACCCTAGTGAAGTGCATGAGGAGCTAGATATGATAGGAATAGAGTCTAGAAAACCATCCCTCATAGGTGAAGTATTTCATGATGATTTTCATCATGGGGACATATCTGTCAAGGAGGTTGGAGAAAGGAAAAATCATATTTTTGTCATTCTTGTACCTTGGCTTACGATATGGCTCATAATAATAATGATTCAGATTTCCTAGTTTAAAGCATCTTTCCCCAACATTTTGGATCCCATTAGTAGCTACTATAATGTCAGTGGACATAGTGAAATTGATCTCGCCAAGGGTGACCTGTTTTTCATGAAGGTTAGAGATGAACAATCTTGTCAACATAGGATGGTATTGGATTCTTTGCACTTTTTCACAAAACTTGAAACAACCTACATGCTTAAAGCATGACACAGTGAGGAGAGATGCCATAAGCTCTCTGGTATTAGCTGGTTCATGTTTGATGACTTTCCCTCCCTTCTTATATGGATTTATCTCCTGTCTCTCTTCCTCACTATAACTTTTGTTCTCCTCTTCAGCCATGATTGGTGTTTAAAAACCCTAGGGATGATGGAATGAAATGAAGGAATATGAAGTGAAGGGGAGTGTTGGGGATATGAAGGTAAGGAGAAGGGAGCCTAGGAAAATGAAACCCTAGGACTTAGGGCTATTAGGGATAAGATTGTTTAGGGAATGGGGATAGGGAAATCAGAGAATGTTTTTAGGAATGTGAGGGAGAGTGTATGATAGTTTAGGGATTAGCTTTGGGGTGTAAATTAGATTTTAATAATTACTAGGGTTTCTTGCTTTAGAAATATGTTTGAATTGATTTGAAGCACAATAATTCTGTTACATCGAAAAATTGTCATCCCGACACTCGCTATGTGTATGAGCTTCATACACTCATACTTCTCCCTTTGAAAGTCTAACATATCGCTCCTCATGTCAAGCCTTGAAAATCAAAGAGAAAAGTTCCTAACATAATCCTAACCCTACGCACTTTCCTCAATTAACCCTCTCGCGGTCCCGCACCCAATGTTCAGCTCTTTGCGTATTTGAACGCACTTTTTCTATGTTAAGGAGTGCGGAATCTGCGGACCCCTTTAAGATTAAAAAGGTGCAAGTAAATCCCAAAAAGCTCAATTAAAGTAAATTCTGGAAGCTTCTAGAATGGATCTTGCGGTGGCAGAACCGCTCTTGTGAGGTGCATGAATCCCTTACCTTATGGAGCTAACCCCTGGATGTGAGGAGCTTATCCCTTTGAAGGAGGATTCTATCCCTTCATAGTTGGAACAGAAAACCTCCTCTTTTCCACTATAAAAAGAGGCATTGGGTAGCCTCAAAGGGAGGTCAAGCTTAAGAAGATTTGAGGTTAAGTGTTGTTGAGATTTAGACTCAGTTGACTAAGACTTTTGTGAGGAGAGATTACATACCTCTACTTGTCTTGGTTGGAGGAGTGCAGAGCTTATCAAAGTAAAGGAGATTCCTGCTTCGGACCCCGGAAAGTCCTGTGCAACATCAAGGCTCAGGTTGTAAGGTTTTCCTTCTTTTGAAATTAATACAAATATACTCATTTTTCTCAATAAGCTTTCAATCAATGGTTTATTTCATAGATTCCTTGATCACTATGATAAGCATGGTTTATGATGATTTCTATACAAGTGCTATGTAATATTTTTCTTGTTTATGACTGCAGGTTTACGAGGTAAACTCCTTCAAGTGCACGAGGGACAACAACGACTTCAAACAAGCACTGGACATAAGGTAAGTCTTTTACACCGCTATAGAGCTTTTGTAAACCTTACATGCTTAGAGAAAGATTAGTCTATTTGGTTGTTTGTTGCTAGATACTTTTAAGTACTAGGGAGATCGGTCTTGTCCGCAAGAACGATTTATCCGACCAACAAATTGGCGACTCCACTGGGGAAAGAAACTTGTTGTTTTTGGTTCTCTTTTATTTTGATTTGAGGAAAAAATTTTCCTGGTTTTTCATTGATGGATATCTGCCTGGGTAGCTTATGTTTTCTCTGTTTTTGAAAATTTTGAAATCTTTTACGTTTTTCTTGAACTTTCCTGGGGACCGCACTTTGTTCTTTTGCACAGTGCTGGCAGTTTCGCAGTTTCCTTGAGTTAACAGTGTGGGACCGCACCTGTTACTTCTAGGAGCCTGCGGACCCTGTTAAAATTTTGGAAAAACTCTAGATTTCTTTTTTCTAGTTTAGTTTAGATTTAATTTAGGATTCTTAGCATCTACCCAGATTTGTATTTTTCTGTCAAAAATTCTTATTTCTGAATTTCTTTCAGCAATTCTTCATCTCATCAATCTCCATTAAGTTAATTGGGTGTTTTGAGTCTCTTTTTTGAGAAATTCTTAATTTGATTTCCTTTTTTAATTACTTGGAGGTTTGTCTCAGTCTTTTCACAATTTTACATCTTTTTTCTTCTGTTTTTGCAAAAAAAAATTCTCCCTCATTCGCTCGGGGGGGGGGGGGCTAAATTGTGTATGACTGTTAATCGCCTTTGAGTGTTTTTTGATCTTTGGAACTCTCACCTGATTTTCTTGACTTACACTTGATTGGTTCTTAGATTACATTAGAATCATCTTGTGTTTGAGAATTATCTTGCATAGATCACATTTGCATAATTAGAATTCTCATTTTCAGAATATGAATGAAAAATGTGCATAGATTACATTTGCATACTTTTCAAGTGAATTGTGCATAGATTACAACCGCATAGTTTACATTCTGAAAAATCAATCGTAGATTTAAATCAGTTTTCTTTGATTTGAATTTAGATGTTTTTATGCTTGTTTTAAAAAACACAAAAATAAAAAATTGTTTTGGGATTGATTTGCATTAGTTTTTCTTGATGAAATTAGTGCATTAGAGAATTTGTTATATTTTCTCTTAATGATCAATTTTTGCATTGTTGGAAGTGAATGAAACTCTCTCCTTACTTTAGTTAGGATTCATCGAATTGAAAGATTACATTATCATATTCGATTGCATTCAGCTTTTGGGTCGGGTCATAACACCATTGCCTCTATATCCATTTACCCTTTGAGTAATAACAACTTAAATAACACAGCCCTTAATTAAAATTCATCTAGTAATTTTTACATTTTTAGGCTGTTACACAAAGAATTTATCACTTCCCTACCATTCCCCGTCCCACACAATGGAGGACCCGCCTAGACCAGATTGTCATGCCTTTAAAACATCATCAATGCATTCCTCTGGCATGAGCCTCATTTGCCCTTGAGACATCTCCTTGCAAAAATCATGAAAACATCCCTTTTGGCATCAAGGCCAAGATTTTCGGGCCCAAGACTCGCGCCAATGGGGAAAATCCTGCAAAGAGGTCACGCCAACTGGTGCTCTGTCATAGAGCCGTATTCGCGCCACCCAATTTAGGGACTATTTTTTAAATAAAGATGGCGGAATTTGAGTTCCAACAAACTCACAAACCATTGCCTATCTTGAGTTGGGGGGTTTGGCTGCGGGAGTTCTATGGAAGGGAAGTGGTTTTGCCACCTCCCATGGAACCTTCCTTGTTGATAGGGCCAATCCCATAATAATAGGGATCCCAACTCCCTCCTTCCCCATCTACAAAAGCCTGCTCAATCCCATGGCAAGCTAGTCTTGAAGTGCCTAAGCTTTGAATCTCCATATTCCCAAGAGCCTTTGTGCTGTAAAGAATCCTCTCTTTCCCTTAAGGCCGACTCAAGTAAGGAGACCATTGTCAAGAGACTCCGGAGAGGTTTTCCCTTTCCTTGGCGAGCTTTGCGAGACGTGGACGACCGGAGACCCATCCGAAGGAGGCTGCGACGTCAGAACTTGGTTGTAATCTCTCTTCGTTTATTATTTAATAGATGATTATGATTATGGTTCCACTCTGTTTTCCATCATGTTAATGTGAGTAACGTCCTTTCTGACTGATGTTTAGTTACGTATGCTGGTTTCTATGCTTGTATATGTTCGTTTCTTCCATGTGCAGGTGTTCATCCGCGGAGATCGTGGAGGGATTGTGATCTGCCGAGGCTGAGGAACGGGGACGCTTCTTCTTCAAGATCATAGCATTGGAATCCAGGTAGGCTTCTATCCCTAGTCTTTTCATTCGTAACTAGGAACTTGCGTCATAACATTGTTTGATTGTTGCTAGACCCCTGCTGGGCTAGTAGGGATCGCCTCTGTCCGCAGAGGGGATTTACCTCCTCAACAATTTGGCGACTCCACTGGGGAACGTCCAGATTTCATTGTCTCGTTTGTGTTGTCTCGCTTTGATTATTTTATGTGTTTCCTTGCTTGATGAACCTTCTGGGACGGGTTCTTTCACTGTTTTTGCTTTTTGGTTTGCTTAGCCTGCATTGGTCTGCTTTTGGAGTAGCTTGTTTTTAATTTTGGTTGAGAAACTCGGCTGGCGCGGTTTTTAACCCGACAGTCGTGCCAATTGGCGCACGTTGCCTTTGACCAGCCCGCGCCAATTGCTTTCTGGCGCCAGTTTCATACTTACAGTCGCGCCACCCCTGTAAGTTTTTTGAGTTTCCTCATTTTTGAGCTCTCTGGATTTGATCAGTGTTTTTCTTCTTGATTTTCCGACTGCCTGAGTGTGTTGGAGTCCTGTTTGGCTGGGAATTCACCTCTATTCTTTGGTTTTTTGCTTTTATCTACCGATTTCACGTTTTAAGCCCTAGGGCATCTAGTGGCTTAGTGTATCGAGCCCTCCTTGGAAGTTTTGGTGTTTTGATTGTCCTGTCAACTGTCTGATTGATTCTCCACACCCTCTAAGTAGTTGTTTATTGTTTTGTTGCGATTTTTGGGTGATTGTTCATTCCTTCATTCGAAATTCGTTTGGTCTTGCCTTGGACCTAGATCACATGGTCCATTGGAAGCTTTCGAGTCTTTTCTTTGCTTTGAGAGACTTTGGTCGATTTGGGGATCTGATTGCTTGTGTTGTTGAGTGAAATTTGTTTGTTTCGCTCTCTTGAAAATCGTTTCTCAAGTTGTTCCGTTTGTTTTCAAGATTGTTTAGTGCATATTGGCTATTAAACATTGAAAATCAAAAAAAAAAATCTCTTTTGCTTTTGTTAATTAGTGCAAATTGTGATCTTTTCCATCTTGCTAGTGATTAGTGCTTTGAATGAAAAGTTTTCAATTGCATTAGTTGCATTAGAGATCTCATTGTTTGTCTTCCGTTCATTTCGTTCGTGTAAAAGCTCTCAACTCTTCTCTAACTAGTTTTCATCGAACGAAATGTTGCACTGTGGCATATAGCTTTGCATTTAGGAGTCTTTCGAGACACTACATACGATAAGGCCTGAAAATTGAAACTTAATTGAAGATCAACTGTAAAATTTATTCAATTAACCTAAGGCAGCATTGGAACTTAACGAAACATATTTAGAAGGTCTAGGCTAGAGACGTGTTCCGGCGTCGTTAAACCTAGCAGCTGTCGTTCGCTTGTTGGCTTTAGACAGCGCTAGTACGAACTTGTGCTCCCCGTACCATCGCGTATATAAAGGGAGACCCCCATAGGTTTTCAATCCTTTATCCACAGGAAGCTGAGTCTGCCGCCCTATACCCGTGATACACCGAACACAGCATTCGGGGAGACTACCTGCACGTACGGAAAGTCCTTGGTCGATTTCTGTTTCATTATTGAAACCAAGGTGTATATTGCAGTTCACGGATATTTGGTACACCCTTTGTGCCTAGTATTTCCCGAGCAGTCATTTGGTCTTTTCTGACTCCCTAAACTTGAAAAGACCATCGAGCGCTTGTCCTTTCACGCTTGTATCAAATCTGAAAGAGATAGAGTCATCTTTCTATTGTTTCTCGACTCTTAAAATATGAAACGATAGAGTTTCTTACTTTTCAATGTGGTAAAAAATTAATCACCCACGATTACACGCCCGCTTAGATATTGCTTGTTGACCGTTTGATCGTGTGCTCTTGACTCTTTTTTCAGCCCGTGTGTGGTTTTGAGTTTTGATGGCAAATTTTTCAGAGTTCACCAACCAAGGAATCCCCTCAGAAGGGAATCCTGGTCATTTTCCTCCTTTTGGAAATGTTGGTGCTCCTTACATGGCGACGTTGTCCCTTCCTGGGTTAACTGTTGGGTTGCCCGTTTGGTTGTTCTCAACCTCTGTTGTCCCGAATGTCTCCGTTACTGGTCAATCAGTTCCTCCACCCGAACCACATCATGTTGATTCTAAGGTGGACCTCTCCCCTTCTTCGCCTGTTTCTGAGTCCTCCTCCTCCTCTTCGCCTGGTGAAAGTCTGGATTCAAGTAACCAGGTGGCTAAGAAGAAGAAGAAGAAGACGAAGAAGAAGAAGTCCGATAAGCGAGAGGCTAAATGTACAGCTACTGTCCCTGAGGAATCTCCTCTTGATAGTCCTTCCAACCCTCCTCGGAAAGTCAAGTTCCCGTGCATGTTGTGCACGGGAGACCATCTACTTCGAGACTGCCCTGGCATTCCCAAGGTGCTTGAAGCATGGTCCAACGGTCATCCACCATTGGCTTTGACTTCCGAGAGCAAGTTTGGGGGCACATCTTCAACTGGTGTTGATAAGAATTCTAAGAAGCAGGGTAAGATCACCAATCCCTGTAAGTTGTGTGAAGGGCACCATGCCATTCACCTTTGTCCTTATATGGATGAAGCCAAGCAAGTCTTGGACAACCCAGCCGGTTCTACACCACGCCTTCCACCTGGTTATAATCGGCTTTCTTCGAGTCCTCCGCCAGCTGATCCTACGATTGGTCAAGAGTCATCCTTGGTCGATCCCACTCCCCCAGAAATTCAAATTCATGAATCCGTCCCTGACCAACCATTGGTCGTAGGATCGGTTGAACTGGCCCCGTCCGCGGTGCACCAGGTCTTTTCTGTCGAGAGTGGACCTCACACCCCCCATGTCCTTCTGATTTCTTCAGATTCTTCAGACTTGGAGAAAGATTCTCCCGTCCCTGTACTTCAAGAAGCTGCTCCTCCGCCTCCCATGATGGAGGCCCCGGAGGATATCCCTCCCGCCTTCGAGATGGAGGTTATGGAGGTGGCTTCTGCTTCCGTAACATCAAGGGAAGACCTTCGCATTTTGATGGTAGCCCCTCCGAGTAGTTTGGTCGCTTCCTTTGACTGGAATCGATTTGCAGGATTCCGCCTTCCGTCTTATGTGCCTTTCGAGATCACAGTACAGGCTCTTGGTCTGGTTGTACCCAGCACCATTATAGACGAAGGTGCCTCTGTTAGTATTCTATCTTCAACTACCTGGCAAGCTTTCGGTTCGCCGTCGCTTGCGCCCGTTACGCAGAATCTGTTGACATTCAATAGAAGAACGAGTCAACCGTTGGGGATCCTTCCAAGGTTACCTGTTACTTTGGGAGGTAAAACCGTCCATATGGATGTGATGGTTGTTCCAGGCCCCTTGGATTTCAATCTGCTTTTGGGGCGCAATTACACCTATGCCATGGGAGCGCTTGTCTCCTCCCTCTTTCGCGTGATGTGCTTTCCACATGAAGGATGGATCGTGACCATTGATCAGCTTTCGTTCTTTGGTCCTAATATGGCATCTGGTCCGCCATCACCCCCTCCTGGTTTCTATCCACCCGTTGTATCTGCTCCACCGCAGGTCAACTATGTGTCTACCTACCCCGTGCCTGTGCCCAGTGATGATGCCGTCGTGCATCAGGTGCTGGGGGCATTGGGTCCTGACTTCCAGAATGTTTTCCTTCCATCGGGAGTGGAACTCTTGGAAGCGCCGCCTTCTTGTTCATTTTGATGTAAGCCGGTTAGAGCACAGTTCCCCTGTGTCAAGCTCTTTAAAAAATGAAACCAGGTTGGCGGAGCACAGTTCGTTGTCTTGTGTCAAGCTCCTTAAAAAATGAAACAAGATCGTTAGAGCATGGTTTCCTCCTTGGGTCAAGCTCTTTAAAAAATGAAACCAGGATCTCGGAGCATAGTTCCTTGTCTTGTGTCAAGCTCCTTAAAAAATGAAACAAGGTTCGGAGCAGAGTTCCTTGTCTTGTGTCAAGCTCCTTAAAAAATGAAACAAGGTTGTCGGAGCATAGTTCCTTGTCTTGTGTCAAGCTCCTTAAAAAATGAAACAAGGTTTGTCGGAGCAGAGTTCCTTGTCTTGTGTCAAGCTCCTTAAAAAATGAAACAAGGGTGTCCGAGGATAGTTCTTTTAATGTGTCAACCTCGTTAAAATAATGAAACACTTTCTTGTTCAATTCGAGTCTCTGATAAGTTCTCGTAAAATCCCAGTCGAGTCTTTCTTGGATCTCGTAACTTGAACCTTCACTCCATCTGCCTTTCATATGGATTGAAGCTTGGGGGGCATGTACCTCGAATTGAGTCACCATGCTGGGGGCATGCTTAACTTTTTCAAGCATAGTTTGTTTTCGTTTCAAGCTTGTGTAAAAATGAAACCGGTTTCAAGCATAGTTTATCTTTGTTTCAAGCTTGTGTAAAAATGAAACCATTCTTATTTTACCTCTTGTGATTGCCATTTTATCAGCCTATTTCTGCCAGATGAGCCTTGGTTTTCTCACTCCATTGTCACTATCTGCTCGGCCGATCATATGCCTTCACTTGGTTGTTTTACCCGTTCCTGAGGAACCGCTGCTATGAGTGGTCTTGTTAGCCAGCCTCTCGACCTTTATTTGTTCAGAGTAGTTCCACCATTACCGGAACCAGTTGCTACCCTTTATACCACTCGTTCCTCCGGGAGGAGTCATCTTTCAGCTCTTTTCCGACTCTCTAAACATGAAAAGATTGCCGAGGCCCTTGTCGTTTCGATCTCGTTAAAATGGACACGAATCGACATTCACCCAGTATACGTTTAACCCTTTTTCGGGCTGGGATGGATTGATTACGAAAAAGGAATACCCTAGCCTATCGCGACTAGGAGGTTTTCCCGTGATATTGTTTTCTACCTTTTCGGATCTAGTGAAACCACATGCAGACGAAAAGGGACCTCGTGGAGTATGCTACGAGCTCGTCTTTTCAAACTCTCTAAACATGAAAAGACGTCGAGTTCTTCCTTTGTCGACCTTTTCGTTCAACCCCGATGACATCGGATCTAGTCGAAATGACGTTCTCCGAGTTCCTTCCTAGGACTCGTTAAATACACTAGGATGGATTCGTCCGAAGGACGGATTTATATGACAAGCATATGGTATCCTCTTCAAGCTTGTGTAAAAATAAAGAGGTACTCACCGAAATGGTGGGGAAAAAATGGAACCATCGTCGTTGTCGTCGGCAGTATGTCGCTCTTGAGCATGGCACTTGTCTGCATCCGTGTCGGGTTGGGGACATCTCATCTCGTTGTTTCACTTTGCCTCCGTGGGTTTGGGTAATCTCTTTTGACCTCTCATCTACTCACTGCCTTGTCACCATGACCTCAGGTCCGTTGATGTCAAATACTGCCAAGTCCACTGTCGTGCCGTTCATATGTTCAAGAGAAGTTGGCCTCTGCTTACATCAACCTTCCTCTGATTCTCATACGATCTTGATTCACAACAAAACATCATGTTCCTCTGTCTCGTGTCGATGATGTGGGAATCATTATGGCCCACCTTCGGTCAAGGTCACTTCCTGTCGACATCAACTCATTATCCAAGAAGCTGATCTATAGACTCCTTATGGTACCTTGGAGCCTGCATGCCTCAATGGCAGGTTCGTCGCATTCGACGTGAGGTTTACATCATTGACCTCCCATCGAGTGATTCTGCGGGTGTTCGATGTCAACTCATTTATTCACACGCCGTAGATTGTACCTTAGTACCTTGAGGACCATTGTCATTATTAGTGGTTTCTCGTTCGTTAACAACTTTCATCATTGGCCGGTAATCGACGACGTTCTTGTATACCCGACTTCAGCTCACATATTCACGTGCTTGAACTTGTACTCGTTCAGGGAGATGGAGCGCAAGACCCCGGATTGTGGTCATGGTAATCTGTGCCGCGATTGTGGATTGTTATCATTATGTACATGACTCACCGATTGGATGGCCGCGACCACTCCAGTCTATTTGTTTGATCAGTTGGATGGCCAGTTTGGAGGTTAGCATCCGGATTATAGCATACTCTGTTTCGGATGGCTGCGTCCATGCCGCTTATACATCATGTACTTGAGATATCAGTTGTATCTTTCTGCGCAGGTTTTCCGACGGCGGGCCTTCCGTTGAACATGTTCTCGTAAATCATTTCACCCCTCTCTCTCTCGGGCCTCATACTTTAGGGGGCATCTGTTACACAATAATTTGTCATCGTCCTTACCATTCCCCGTCCCGCACAATGGAGGACACATTTTGTGACCTGTGAACATTTTCATGCTTTGAAAACATCATCAATGCATTCCTCTAAGCATGAGCCTCATTTGCCCTTGAGACATCTCCTTGAAAAAATCATGAAAAACATCCCTTTTGGCATTGGCGCGGGCAAATGGGTCTAAGATTTCACACAATGGGGAAAAATCCCGCAAAAGAGGTCACACAACTGCGCTCATTATAGAGCAAGAGGTCGCGCCACCCACTTAGGGACTCGTTTTTTAAATAAAGATGGCGGAAGTTGAGTTCCAACACACTCACAACCACTGCCTATCTTGAGTTGGGAGGTTTGGTTACGGAAGTTCTATGGAAGGGAAGTAGTTTTGCCACCTTCTATGGAACCTTCCTTGTTGATAGGGCCCATCCCATAATAATAGGGATCCCAACTCCCTCCTTCCCCATCTATAAAAGCTCGCTCAGATCCATGGCAAGCTAGTCTTGAAGTGCCTAAGCTTTGAATCTCCATATTCCCAAGAGTCTTTGTGTTGTAAAGAATCCCCTCTTTCCCTTAAGGCCGACTCAAGTAAGGAGACCATTGTCGAGAGACTCCGGAGAGGTTTTCCCTTTCCTTGGCGAGCTTTGCGAGATGTGGACGACTGGAGACCCATCTGAAGGAGACCGCGACGTCAGAACTTGGTTGTAATCTCTCTTCGTTTGTTATTTAATAGATGATTATGATTATGGTTCCACTCTGTTTTCCATCATGTTAATGTGACTAACATCCTTTCTGACTGATGTTTAGTTACGTATGCCGGATTTTGTGCTTGTATCTGTTCATTTCTTCCATGTGCAGGTGTTCATCCGCGGAGATCGTGGACGGATTGTGATCTGCCGAGGCTGAGGAACGGGGACGCTTCTTCTTCAAGATCATAGCATTGGAATCCACGTAGGCTTCTATTCCTAGTCTTTTCATTCGTAACTAGGAACTTGCGTCATAACATTTTTTGATTGTTGCTAGACCCCTGCTGGGCTCGTAGGGATCGCCTCTGTCCGCAGAGGGGATTTACCTCCTCAACAAGAGCTCTTTCCACCAATCTAGCTCAGGTTTAGTGCTTTGGAATAGGTTTTAGTTAAATTTCCAAAGCATCTAAAACAAAAAAATAGACAAATCTTGCGGTAGGAAATAAATCCAATTGTAATTGGTGCATTCTGGGACGCTTCTCTTAAAGGAGTTAATCACGAGATCATGTCCAAACCTCTGAGACAATAAATTCTGTTTCATCGGGGAATATAGAAGATCTACGCACATTGCAAATAGTAAACCTCGGATTAACCATTCTCGAGGAGCCTAGGGTCACTTGTTGGTAAACCTCGGATTGACCATGTTGAGGAGCCTTCAAGGGGATTGAGCTTTGTTACTCTTCCCTTGCGCGTGGAATCGGATCGTAGAATGTTCCCCCAGTTGTATTTGTTACTGTTGGTAACCTTAGTGTCCATAAACTTAATATTATTTCCTAAGGTGACGGTGAAGGAAATATCTCACTATACCTGGAGCAGACGTCGACTAGACTCACTTGGACTCTCTGGGGGGTTCTCTTCACACAAGATGGTTTTGTGAAGAAACTTGTGCCAGTCTGTTTCATTAGTAAGTTATGTCTAGTAACTATTCAATCTGCTTTTCTCGTATTGAAGGTAGACTGTTGGATTTCATCACCAACTAGTGTTTTTAATACGGAAAGTTGTTTGTGTGTGGTTTGAACTCTTATATTTTTAAGCGTGTGATTCAGTTGTTTGTTTCTTTACTTTTAGAGACCATAGGTGTGAATTGTGAATTGTTAATTTTAGTTTTAAATTGTTAATAAAATTCACCGAAGTTGAATATAATGGCAACTGCTCCTTGAATTTACCAACTAAGGAACCCCTCTTAATGAGAATCCTAGAGCTTTTCCCCGTTTTCTGAAATGCTGGTCCTCCTTATATGGCTACTTTTTCATTACCTCGATTGGCAAATAGGTTTACCGATATGGTTATTTTCAACTTCGTCGGCCCCGAACACTCCAATTGTTCCACCTCAACCGTGATGCTTCAACTCAACAGAGTTCACCATCTCAACATCACCAACCTTCTCGTTGACCCTTTACCTTTCTTCACCTAATATTTCTTCCTCCATTTCTTCCTCTTCGCTTGGTAAAAGCCTTGACGCTAATAACCAGGTAACTAAGAAGAAGAAGAAAGGGAAGAATAAGAAGAAGAAGAAGCAAGATAAGAAAGAATTCAACCAACCATCCATGGCTGTAAGTGTTAGTTGTATTGAGGAAACCTCCAACATGCATCGTAAACCCAAATACCCTTGCAGGATTTGTAAGGGTGACCACTTCCTTATCAATTGTCCCGGTATTCCAAAGGTCTTGGAAGTATGGTCAGAAAAATCTCATAAACTTTCTGTTGATCCATCAACCAGTGATAGTCAGGTTCCTGGGAAAAAGGGTAAAATTAGGTTTCCTTGTAAGTTATGCAAAGGGAGTCATCAAACTCACATTTTCCCTCACATGGGTGAAGCCTCAAAATTGTTGGAAAACCTTATTGTTCCACAGCAAGAATTTCCAGCTGGTTACCATAAACTTTCTCCTAACCTACCATCAACTGACGAAGTGATTGATCTTATTTCAAGTACAGTCGATCCCACTCTTCCATTGGAGGGTGAAACTCATATCACTCAGGTTGATGATCCGTTAGTTGATCAAGTGGTCGATTCAATTTCACATTCGGCCGATCCCATTCTCCCTGTAGGGAATGAACTTCATACCACTCAGGTTCTTCTTGTTACATCGGATTCTTCTACGCCGGGGGGCATTTCACTTGTTTCTACAGAACCCCCTCCAAATATTGAGGTCTTTTCCTTTGATTGGAGTAGACTGACAGAACCTCGTCTTCCTTCCTCCATTCCTTTCCAAATCATTGTGAAGTTAGGTGGTAGGGACATACACCGCACACATGTAGATCAAGGAGCTTCTGTTAGTATTTTATCCTCAATTGCTTGGAAAGCTTTGGGTTCCCCTCAGCTTGTGCCTATTACGCAGAATCTGAAAGCTTTTAACATAACCATTAGTGAAGCTTTAGGGATCATCTCAAGTTTTCGCTGCTTCTGGAAGGTAAACTGCCCGTATTGATCTTATGGTAGTTTGAGGTCCCTTGGATTTCAATTTACTCCTTGGGCGAGACTATGTTTATGCAATGAAAGCCGTCGTATTGACACTCTTTCGTGTGATGTCTTTCCCTCACAATGGCAATATTGTGACTGTAGACCAAATTTCATTCCCTAGTCTTGATTCGACTACCAATAATCTGACATCACTGAATGTTCCTCATATGCAAGTGGTATCTACCCTGCCACAGGTTAATTATGTGGAAACTAGTCCCATGTTTTCAGTTACTGATGTAAGCGAGCTTCTCACTATTTTCTCGTCTTCCTTTGACTTAGATCTGGTAATTGACATGGAGAAATCTATGGGATTATTTGAACGCGATGTTCTTATCCCTTTTGAGTCCCTTGACATGTGTTCCCTCCAGAGAACTATTCTTCCTTCTGATGAAGACCTCTTGGAAGCCATGATCAAGGTGTGTCCATTGACATGTGTTTCTTCCCGTTGGAATCCATGATCAAAGTTGAGAGCATAGTTCTTTTTTCTTTGTGTCAAGCTCATTTAAAAAATGAAACAAGCGTCCGAGGATAGTTCCTTTTACCGTGTCAAACTAGTTAAAAAACGAACTCGCTATTCGAGAGCATAGTTCCTTTTCTTGTGTCAAGCTCGTTTGAAAAATGAAACAATCTTCCATGAGGATGGTTCTTGTTACCGAGTCAACTCGTTAAAAATGAATTAGGTATGGCGTACGCTTCTTTTCCCCACAACTCTATTAAAAATTGGAATCAAATAGATTAATAGATTAGAAATAAGTAGTTTATGAGGATAGTTCTTTTCCGTGTCAACCTCGTTAAAAAATGAATCAGTTGAGTCCGAGGATAGTTCCTTTTTATCGTGTCAACCTCGTTAAAAAATGAATCCGTTGAGCCGAGGATAGTTCCTTTTATCGTGTCAACCTTGTTAAAAAATGAAGCATGTTGTGCCGAGGATAATTCCTTTTACTGTGTCAACCTCATTAAAAAATGAATCAGTGAGTCCGAGGATAGTTCCTTTTACTGTGTTAACCTCATTAAAAAATGAATGAATGAGTGTGAGGATAGTTCCTTTTACTGTGTCAACCTCATTAAAAAATGAATCAGTTAGTTGAGAGCATAGTTCCTTTTCTTGTGTCAAGCTCGTTTAAAAAATGAAACAAGCTTCCATGAGGACAGTTCTTTTCCCGTGTCAACCTCATTAAAAAATGAATTAGTAGATAGAATGTAGAGAGTAGATTAATAGATTAGAAATAAGTAGTTTCTGAGGATGGTTCCTGTTACTGAGTCAACCTCGTAAAAAAATGAATCGTGGCGAGATACCCTTTCCCGTGTCAACCTCATGAAAATGAATCACGGTCGTAGGATATTTCTCATATCGATTCAACCTCGTTAAAAAATGAATTAGGTATGAGGACAGTTCTTTTCCTGTGTCAACCTCATTAAAAAATGAATCAGTAGGTTATATAGGTAGATTGTAGAAAGTAGATACGAGGATAGTTTCTTTTACGGTGTCAACCTCGTTAAAAAATGAAACATGTAGAAGAGGAAAGTTCCTTTTACTGTGTCAACCTCGTTAAAAAATGAAACACATTGCCATGAGCATAGTTCTTTTCCTGTGTCAAGCTCGTTAAAAAATGAAACAAATCCTCCCTTAATTGAGTCGAGTCTTTGACTAGATCTCGTAAATGTTAAGTCATATATTTAGGTTAGTTTTTGCATAATTTTCTTACAGTTTTAGGTCAGGTCTTTCATATGATCTCGTAAATGAACCTTCATTCCATCCAGCTATTAATTACCAGCAGTGTACTTAGTTGAATGAAATGAAGCTGGGGGGGCATGCGCTCTAGCAGTTACGCTTAGGGGGCATCAAGCACATTTTTCTCTCTGTTTCAAGCTTGTGCAAAAATGAAACCACTCTGAAGCATAGTTTTTCTCTGTTTCAAGCTTTTGTAAAAATGAAACCTATCTTGAGTCAATTTCGGTTATTTTCAAGACTCGTTAAACTCATGAAAATCTCAAGATTATTTTGCTATATTTCATTCTCGTAAAACACATGAAAATGCTGAGTTCTTTCCGTCTTTTCCTGCTCGTAAATTAAATTTAAATTTGGCCACAGGAGTACATTTTTATCCCTTTTTCGAACTCGTTAAAACTTATGAAAAAGTGAAAACCATGAGTACATTTTTATCCCTTTTTCGAACTCGTTAAAATTTACAGAAAAAGTGAAACTACTGAGTATACTTTTATCACTTTTTCGGACTCTTGAAAATTACGAAAAAGCGAAACCTTGGAGTCCTCTTTTAAGCCCTTTTCAGACTCTCTAAATATGAAAAGATTGCCGAGTACTTGATTATTCGAACTCGTTAAAGTAAATGAATGATCATCCTTTCAGTATAAGTTTACCCCTTTTACGGACTGAAATGGACTATTTACGAAAAAGGTATACGTTGACTAATTACGGTCAATAGAGTTCTCTCCCTCATTATTTTATCCTTTTTCGGGCTCGAGAGACTAAATTTACGAAAAAGTACACCCACGGAGTTTTCTTAAGTTTTTCTTCTGACTCCCTAAAACTGAAAAACACCGAGTTTCTCCTATATTGGACTCGTTAAAACTTAACAGTAAAGGACCTGTTTAATTTTCAACAGGAACGAACCGCTCCTTCTTAGGGTTCGAATTTTAAACTAAGTTGGACTCATCCGAAGGATGAGCTTATAATCAAGCAAATGTTATCCTCCTCAAGCTTGTCAAAAATAAAGAGGTACTTGCCAGAAATGGTGGGGGAAAAGAGAGAAAAACGAACCTGTTTGTTACATTTTGATTATTCAGAAAACCGTTAACCACTCTTGAACACGACACTTTTTTTTCACCTGGGTTGGGAAATCCTTTGCCTAACAGTTAATCAAACCACATTGAAAGTCTTCAGCCAGTTTCTGGGTATTAGCTTTGGGTCAATTGTCACCAAGCCATCTGTAGTGTCGTTATGTGTTCAAGAGGACAGTTCAAATAAACCATTCATCTGCAAAATATCTATCATCCATTTTTTACCATCCCTGAGTCAGTCCTTGCCAATATATTTTCAAAACTTGATCTATGATTTCGTGTTGTGGGCTTGCCTACGACAGATCACTTTCTATCGACATCAGCTCATTATCTAGGAAGTTGATCCAGAAATCGTCAGTACCTTGAAATCTACATGCCTCAATGGCAGGTTTCTCGCCTTCGATGACAGGTTACATCATTGACCTTCGATCGAATGATTCCGTGACATGTTCGACTTCAGCTCATTCATTCACATTTCATGGATTGTACTGAGTACTTTGAGAGCCATTGACATTACTGGTGGTTACTCTCACACTTTTTAATAGTTTACATCATTGACTGGTATCCAACTACCATGTTTAACTTCAACACATTGATTCACATGGATAGAATCGTACTAGTTCGAGATGCGGAAATCAGGACCCTAGATCTAGTTTCTACCATCCAGGTTGCGAGGAATTTTGTTATCATTTATACAGTAGACTATTTACAAACAGATGGCTACGTCCATACTGTGTCTACACATGTCTATACTGTGATGTACTCAAAATCATTCTTGTATCAGAACAGTTTGAATTAGTCTCTAGTTAGTTTTGATCTGAGTATGGGAATGCCTACCTCAGCGATGATATATATATAATTTTTCATTGAATGTTTTTACAGGTTCCGACTGGGGTGACCACAGGATGATCCTTGAAATGATAAAGTACTGCACTCTTCATATATGACAGACTTCAACATCATCTATTCCAGACTTTGCACTTTAGGGGGCAATCTGTTACACTAAAAATTGTCATCCTGACATTCTGCTATGTGTATGAGCTCATTATTACTCATACTTCTCCCTTTGCAAGTCTAACATATCAGTTCCTCATGTCAAGCCTTGAAAATCAAAGAAAAGTTCCTAAAAATCTCCTAAACTTTGGTATCGCACTTTATCTCTATCTTGCCTGTGGTCCCACACCTAATGTTCAGCTTTCCTGCGTACCTGAACGCACTTTATCTGTGTTAAAAGTGCGGACCCCTGTAAGATAAAAAAGGCGCAAGTAATTTCCAAAAAGCTCAATAAAAGTGAATTCTAGAAGCTTCCAGAAAATATCTTGCGGTGATAGAACCACTCTTATGAGGTGCATGTATCCCTTACCTTATGGAGCTAACCCCTTGATGTGAGGAGCTTATCCCTTTGAAGGAGGATTCTATCCCTTCATAGTTGGAACAAAAAACCTCCTCTTTTCCACTATAAAAAGAGGCATTGGGTAGCCTCAAAGGGAGGTCAAGCTTAAGAAGATTTGAGGTTAAGTGCTGTTGAGATTTAGACTCAGTTGACTAAGAATTTTGTGAGGAGAGATTACATACCTCTACTTGTCTTGGTTGGAGGAGTGCAGAGCTTATCAAAGTAGAGGAGACTCCTGCTTCGGACCCCGGAAAGTCCTGTGCAACATCAAGGCTCAGGTTGTAAGGATTTTCTTCTTTTGAAATTAATACAAATATACTCATTTTTCTCAATAAGCTTTCAATCAATGGTTTATTTCATAGATTCTTTGATCACTATGATAAGCATGGTTTATGATGATTTCTATACAGGTGCTATGTAATATTTTTCTTGTTTGTGACTGTAGGTTTACGAGGAAAACTCCTTCAAGCGTGTGAGGGACAACAAAGACTTCAAACAAGCGCTGGACATACGGTAAGTCTTTTACACCTCTATAGAGCTTTTTGTAAACCTTGCATGCTTAGAGAAAGATTAGTCTATTTGGTTGTTTGTTGCTAGATACTTTTAGTACTAGGGAGATCGGTCTTGTCCGCAAAAACAATTTATTCGGCCAAACAATAATACATCAAAGAGAGGGTGGATTTCTTACTTATTGGTAATGAAAGCTTTGAAGAACCACGAGGCAAATATTGAGCATCAATTGGTGGAGTGGCAAGCTAATAAAGGTTTTTCGGGGCACTTGGGTGAATAGGCATGACTCCGTTGAATGCACAATGTCTCGCTCGAACGTGCCGACCCTTATCAATGTGCACAAGAAATTTTCATTGAGACTTTCACCAAACGCGCAACGTCTCTCGCTCGGCGAAACGTGCAATGTTCCCATCGAACGTGCAACATCTCTCATTTCGAACGTGCAATGACCAAATCGATTTACACGCTACACTCGAAATTTGAAATTTCTTCCTCTCAATAAGTTTTATCGAGGTTGCATGACACAAATGAGGTTTGTTTTGAAGTGTTTAGAGCTCTTATAGTCTAGTGGATTTGATTTATAATTTGAAAACCCACTTTCCTTATGTTTCACTTTTCACTTTTCAAATTTTCACACTGATACTCTTTGACTTCTGACTTTTTGTTTTGCAATTTGATCAGTTGATGGAGTTTGGATTTTCTTTCCTTCAATTTTGCATGAATTCTTGAGTTGGAAGCTAGGGAATGAATTATTACATATGAAAAAACATAAAATTACATTTGAAATAAAAAATAAATTACATTTTTGATTTCATATCAAAATGACATTTTGATATGAAAATCATATGAAATAAAAATTGCAACTTAAAAATATAATATTTACATAATGATGATCTTCTGTAGATGAAATAGAATTTCATTGAGTCACTCTCTTCTGTTTGCTGACTTTATTGAAATGGAATAATGTATTTTTGGACCTTGAAGGACAAAACCCTAATGACCTAATGAGACTTTGAATACTGTGATTTCCATGGTTAACTTTAACTGAGACAAGACATGGTGAAATGAGATTTTCATAGGTGTTATTATGCTTAATATGACATGGAAGTGAGTCAAAAAATATGATTCTCTAAGGGAGAGTGAAGTTTTATTGAGGGAGGCTACCATCAGTGAAACAATTTTTAGCATGACCTAATGGAATGATATAAAAATTTCGAAATGGGACACCTAAAATGAAAAATGAAGGAATGATATTGATCACTGATGGTAGAATGTATATTATGACACTAACATTGGCCTTATTGGGGATGGAAACTCTGGTAGAGGTGTCAAGAACCGCAGATCTCTGAGTTGAGAAAATCAGTGCTTTCTTCCATTGGGCCAATACCGTAAAAAAATAACTAAAATTGAAAGGTAGGACTGACTTTTTGATAATTTGAATGACACAAACTGAATGAAACTGACTCAATAAAGAACTTACTAAAATTATTGATGGAAGTACATCACCGAGACTTAAGGGATTAAAATCCTGATGAAAACCACCTGCCTATTGAAGACATATTTCAATCATGTGAAGTGATCCTTCTAGTGTAACCAATCTAGTAGATGGCTACTTACTGAAATTATTCTCTCATTTTCTTCGAGCAGGTAGAAAAAACAAAAACTAGGCCACTCCAAGTGTCTACTGAACATGTGCTTCTAGTCCATGAAAACAAGAAAATACATCTTCCATGCTAACTGTAGCAAATCAGTAAAAGGATCTTCAAAAATATGAAATGTTACCTTGTCTCAAGACTCAGAAAAAATGAAAGCACACTCTTCATTATGATCTAAAAGAACACATGGTTGTTGATCCATAGGAATGCATAGGGAAGTATGACTTTCTTCTATCTGAGTTTTGGCTACAAATTCCTAAAGCACGGGAAAATCTGACTCTATCACTTGCACATTGTCTCTCTTAGGATCATAATCCTCAAATTCATATTCTAAATCATCTTTGAACAAAAAACATTCTTCAATATTGTTAAACATGACAGCCCTATCTTCTTCATGAGAGAAAACAATATCTTTTAGTTGATCTTCTTGCAGGAAATCATCATCACAAATCGTTTTACTCACAATAACTTCGTGTATAGCTTCATCATTCTCATGACTATCATCACTCAAACGCAGACTTTCATTTTCAATAATGGAAGATGCTTCAATCACACATTCTTGACTGTGTGAACATTGTAAGAGCTGCAAATCTACATTCGCTTGGGTTGTAATATGATTGTTCAGGAGTTGATCTATCTCATCTTCAGACAAAGGAGAAAACTAAGTTTTAAAGCAATTTACATTGATTTGGTGATTTTCATTTTCAGGATCGGGAATTGGCACTTCTCTTTCTTGGTCCCAATCTGTCTCATCTAAGGAGGGAGCTACCAATTCTTGTTGGTGATGAAAAGGATTATCATGCAAAGGCTCAAGGATCTCTTCATCCAAGGAGGAAACTTCTATTTCTTGTTGGGAGGAAAAATCTTTAAGGGATCATATGAGCTCATCATCTAGACACTCTCCACCCCCATACAAATTTTCAAGAAACTCAATGAAATTATCAGAGATCTCACAACAACTATCAATCATCGACATGGAAGAACTAGAGCTTTGATAATTTTGAAATAAAACTGAATGAAATTCCTTTAGAGAATATAAACTAGCAGATGGTAGACTCTCATATCATGATCTCACTTTTTCCTCCAAGGTAGCCATAAACATCTTCATTAGACAATCTTTAGGAAACTCAATCTTTAGTCTATGAATATGAAAATGAAATTTTACCAAATACAAAATAGCATCTTCACCACCCTAACCCTTAAAATTTGATAGTCCTAATTGCCAATCTATACGAGGAAAACGGTTCGGAAAACTAGGAATATGAGCTCGATTTATAGGAGCATAACTTCGAGCAATCAAATCCATTTTGACAACAGTGAGTCACCAAGAATTCCTTCAGGCTAATGGTTCTTGAAGACTGGAGTCACCATGAGAATTCTGAATCTTGGGATTTTTCGACACTGGAGTCGCGAGGTGAATGATGCACAACCTTCTTGTGCCTAATCGTTTGTTCACCATCAACAATCATATCTGAACTTTGTCGCTCTTTTCCATGGAATATTTGTCTTTTTGCCTCCCCGAAAATGACGCCAGTATGTTATCACTCCACCAGATTCCCAAGTCTGAGGAAGGAATCCCAACAGAGGTAACCATAAACCAAGCTTTTGACTTGATAGCTAGCCCTATCAAGTTGGAGAGGGCTCTCTCCAAAAGGGTCACAGCCAGGAGGGTTGGAGAAATTAGGGTTTTAGGCTAGATAATGAGTGCAAGGAGTGTTTTGATTTGGTTTTGGTTGGGTAAATCAGTGGATAATGGAATCAAGTCAAGGAAAGGCTAGGTCAGGGCAATAGATTTAGGGTTGCAGGGATGAATAGAGAAAGATAGGTATAATATCAATCACTTGAAGGAAATGGTTATGGAACAATTTAGAAAATGTAAGAAGGTTGAGAGAAGAATGAGATTTGTATTTCTCTCAGACAAAATTTAATGAAACAAAATATGATAAGTTACCCAAAACAAAGCATGTGCAAGCATGTATTCTAAATTTCTAACTTATAAAAGATCATAACATAGACATGGAAGTGATGATGAAAAATAAATTCAAACATATGTGACTAAAGAAGAAACAATGAAAGACATTCAATACCACAGGTATCCCATAAATGTAGCTGCAACTCCTCTTTATTAGCTTGGCAAAAACTGAGTACAAGCTCCCTTGATCAAGTAACAAAATGAAACTGATTCCAACTATTCCAACCTTTGACTCATGTGAAAAACTGAGCTAAATAGACGTGAAAACCACCTCCACTCATCCTCAGGGGTCGAATCCATGAGGTGAGGGAGATATTACAAAAAAATCTGAACTGATAGCTAGTGTATAGGATGATAAAAGTGACTCATTCCTATCTCAAGTGAACTGATTCATTACACCTCATATGCTTGATTTACCTAATGTATTTACCCTAGTAAATAGTCAAAACATAAAAATTACAATCATATTCATCATTTACATAGGTAAATTCAACATTTCCCAAGTTAAAAATAAAAATTGGAGTGAAACTCAGAAATTTTCCGAAGACTGGAAAAGCACAATATCCTTGTTAAACGCGCAATGACCAGGCAGAAATTATGCCCTCTGTTCAAGGCTGAATTTGAGTTCCTTATCGGTATCCAAATCCACTCCATGATGGCTCGTTGGAAATCAACTCGAGTCTAGTTTCCAGAACTACCTTCAGTTTTCAAAATGATTCCCATTTAAACTGTCAAAATTTACTTTTTCCAAGACTAGTAAACACGCAACGACCAAGCATAATTTGAGGCAGAAATATGATTTTTTGATAGTTTTTTTACTTTTTGATGGACCAGTTCTCCTCCAAGAACTTAGAAAATTCATAGGGTTGATGTCCTCATCATTATAAATATGCTGCTGGTGGCCATTTTTCCATTAGATGCCCCAAAAAAGGGTGTATCATCCAAGGTGCTATGCGTTTAGAAAAGTTTCTATGTATAAAATAGCCTCAAAAACATAGAAAGGTACAAAATGCTAAGTTTGCCAAAATTTTGTCAAAATTGTTGGGATACTTTCTGATCATGTGCTTGAGGCTTGGAGTGTCACCTCAGCAAGTATGTCTAACTTCTCTTTCTTTTCTTTTCTTGGTCAAGTCTTCAATTTTAGCATTGACTCTTTTTAGCTTGGCCAATGCAATTCTCTCTTTCCATGCATGAAGTTTGATCTTTGTCCTCAAAAGTTCATTATCCTTGTTTTCCTTCTCTAACAACTTCTCCAAAATTTAGATTGGCTCTCTCAAGCCGTGGTTCCCTATTCTTGTTGATTTCTAGGGCAAGTTGTTCATTTTTTGTAAGTTGGTCTGCTAAGCTAGCTTCCCTTTATCTCTCTAGGGCTAGAGATATTTTCAGTCCTCTAGTCCTAGGTCTCTGTCTTAGAGGTTGATCCTCATCATCATCAAGTTCATGAAACTTTTCTAATGTTTCTTCAAGCAAGGCTTTAGCCTTCTCTGCCTCTTTCTGTGCTTTGATGAATTTCACCTCATTGATGACATGTTTGGTCTTCAGCTGCTGATTTTCATGCTCAAGGAAGTGAATCACATATTTAGTTCTGTCAAGACTAGCTTGGAGCTCACTAATATTAGCCTCTTTACCTTTGATTGCTGCATTTGTGATTTTATCTTCATCCTCCTCATCTAGGTCAATCAACTGAAATTATTTCTCCCTTTCATGATTGTCCTCCTCATCATTAATGGTTGACTCTATCACCTTTTCCTTACCTTATCTACCTGTTGTGTTGACGAAGAAGGTATGGCCCCTTTCACTCCAAGTGAAGCAAACAAATGCCTATAGCCTCTCTAGTAAGTTTTGGGAAATGGCTCAACCTCATCCAAACTAGCCCATTTTTCCTCAATGTCCTCATCACTGCTTGATGACTCATAATAATGATGTGATGATGATGAATGGTTATAAAAAGGTGAAGAAGAAGGGTCAATGTGAGATGGAGGTGAATGAGGTGAAGGGAGCTGGTCTGGTAATGATGTATGAACAGTAGGCTAAGATGGAGGGATATATGAGGAAGGATGGGATGATGAAGGTGCATCCTGGCCATACTAAATAGGTGGGTAGTGAAAATATCATTGGATATGAAGGTGTCCCATGGAATATTTAACTGATCAAGTTGATGCATGACTATCATTTTGATAACGGAGTGGTTAAAGAGACTCTGCATTTGATGATCATAATCTCTCTTTTGGGCAATAAATTCCATCTTATCAATTCTCCGATAGAGATAATAGGGTATATGAAGCATTCTGACCCTAGTGAAGTGGATGAGGAGATGGATATGATAGGAATAGAGTCTAGAAAAACTTCCCTCATAGGTGAAGTATTTCATGATGATTTTCATCATGGGGACATATTTGTCAAGGAGGTTGGAGAAAGGAAAAATCATATTTTTTTCTTTCTTGTACCTTGGTTTAGGATATGGCTCATAATAATAATGATTCAAATTTCCTTGTTTAAACCATCTTTCCCCAAAATTTGGGATCCCAGTAGCAACTGTTATAATGTCAGTGGACATAGTGAAATTGATCCCGACAAGGGTGACCTGTTTGTCATGAAGGTTAGAGATGAGCGATCTTATCAACATAAGATGGTACTGGATTCTTTGCACTTTTTCACAAAACTCAAAACAACCTACATTCTTAAAGCATGACACAGTGAGGGAAGATGCCATAAGCTCTCTGGTATTAGTTGGTTCATGTCTGATGACTTTCCCTCCCTTCTTATATGGCTTTCTCTCATGTCTCTCTTCCTCACTATAACTTATGTTCTCCTCTTCAGCCATGATTGGTGTTTAAAAACCCTAGGGATGATGGAATGAAATGGAATAATATGAAGTGAAGGGAAGTGTTGGGGATATGAAGGTAATGAGAGGGGATCCTAGGAAAATGAAACCCTATGAATTAGGGCTATTAGGGATAATATTGTTTAGGGAATGGGGATAGGGAAATGGGAGAATGTTTTTAGGAATGTGAGGGAGATTGTATGACAATTTAGGTATTAGCTTTGGGGTGTAAATTAGATTTTAATAAGTACTAGAGTTTCTTTCTTTAGAAATAGGTTTGAATTTATTTGAAGCACAATAATACATCAAAGAGAGGGTGGCTTGGTTACTTACTGGTAATGAAATCTTTGAAGAACCATTGTGCAAATATTGAACATTAATTGGTGGAGTGACAGGCTAAAGAGGTTTTTTGGCACTTCAAGGGTGAACGTGGAGCGACCTACTGAACGCATAGCGTCTCTACTGAATGCGCAGCGACCCTTCTAAATGCGCAACACCATTGAAATTTGCACTGAGACTTCGACCAAACGCGTAGCGTGTTTGTTGAACGCGCAACATTTCTGCTGAACACATAGCGACTAGCTCTGATTTACACAATTACACTCTAAAATTCGAAATTTCTCCCTTGTTGAAGTTTGCTTGAGGTTGCATGACACAAATGAGGTTTGTTTTGAAGTGTTGAGGGCTCTTATAGTCTAGTGGATTTGATTTATAATTTGAAAACCCACTTTCCTTATGTTTCACTTTTCACTTTTCAAATTTTCACACTGATACTCTTTGACGTTTGATTTTTTGTTTTGCAGGTTGATCAGCTAATGGAGTTTGGCTTTTCTTTCCTTCAGTTTGGCATGAATGCATGAGATGGAAGCTAGGGAATGAATTGTTATATATTAAAAAACATAAAATTACATTTGAAATAAATAAATAAATAAAAATTACATTTTTTATTTCATATCAAAATGACATTTTGATATGAAAATCATATGAAAATGACATTTTGATATGAAAATCATATGAAATAAAAATTACAACTTAAAAATATAATATTTACATAATGATGATCTTCTGTAGATGAAATGTAATGTCATTAAGTCACTCTCTTATGCTTTCTAACTTTAATGAAATGGAATAATGCATTTTTGGACCTTGAAGGACAAAACCCTAATGACCTAATGAGACTTTGAATACTCTGATTTCCATGGTTGACTTTAATTGAGACAATACATGGCGAAATGAGTTTTTAATAGGTGTTATTATGCTCAAGAATACATGGAAATGAGTGAGCAAATATGATTCTCTGAGGGAGAGTGAAGTTTTATTGAGGGACACTACCATCAGTGAAACAATTTTTAGCATGACCTAATGGAATGATATAAAAATTTTGGAATGAGACACCTAAAATGAAAAATGAAGGAATGATATTGATCATTGATAGCAGAATGTATATTCTGACACTAACACAACAGAAGGAGAAAATCAGTATGAACCAAACACTTTACTAGAGTATGCAACTCAGTTGTTTCTGGAGGAAGTAAAAGAACTGGTTAAGAAGGATAAAGGGTACAATCCCAACTCGCTTTCAAAAGCATGGAAAGAGCTAATAGAAATCATCCAAATATATATTACAAGTGACGAGAGGTTCGACATGGTTCGAGCTCACCACCTCAAATTAATGGCACATTTGAGATAGAAGGTATCTCTTAACATTCGTTTCTTCTTGAAATCTATTTCGCATGGGACTACACATAGAGTTAGGAAAGCTAAAGAGTCTTATGTAGTTTTGAGTCATCATGGATTGATCAAGCTTCTAGTTTTAAGAATCTTACGAAAGACCCAATAAACTTGGGAGAATTTCATGGGGATTAATGTAGAGCCTGAGAATGAACAAAATAATATTGAGGAAGTTCCTTTAGAAAATTCTTCGGAAAATATTAAAGATACAGTTGTTAGTGAAAATCTTGAAGTTGTAGTTGGTAGTGAAAACCCTACAGTTTCAATTGGTGGTGAAAATAATGAATTTATAATTAATAGTGGAAACCCTTAATTGAAAATTGGAAATGAAAATTATTAGGTTGTAGTTGAAGACAAGAATTTTGAATTTAATTGTGGAGGAGACGGCGAGGAGAATTCAGCTAATCAACTGTTGCCTAAGCAACTGAAATCTCCCCTAAACAAGGAAGAAGTGGGAGAAGAAAAATTTGCAGCTCAAGGAGAGCGAATTTTTGATCTACAAGAACCTCCCAAACTTGAAATACTTCACCCTGAGATACCCTCCATCCTGAATCTCTTCAAACTAAAACCATTCATTCAAAACCTTTCCAATATGATACCCTACAATAAGAAGCCATTTAGTTAGAAACCTCTCATCCTGAGATCCTTCATTCTGAAACTTCAACTCAGAGGTCCTCCAACCATAATCAAAGTATTTTACACATGCATGTCCTTAATAAAAATATCTACCAAATGAAACCATTCAGTCATAAGCACATGTTACTAAAAAATCTAGTAGGGTGGATAAAAATAGCCTCATTTTTTGCTACCCTACCCAAAGGAAGGAGAAAATCCATTCAATTTTCTAAGTTATGAGGAGAACACAATTTATCTCCTATTGTGTCTCCAAGAAGATTAATTAATTCTACGGGAGAAATAGATTTAAATGGAGAGGATTCTGGTAAAGGAGGGGAATCTTGTTTGGATTAGGATGCATACGAGAAATTGGAAACAACAATGGCACTAGGTGAGTTGGGAAAAGGGGAAATAATGATAGGATTGTAGTTTAGAGAAGAAAATATGAATACTGAAGAACGAAGTTCCGAAAGAGTTCAAGATTAACCATAAATGGACTTAGATCAAGGTATGCAAGATGTTGAAGATGCATAAGCATTAAAAAGGATGGAATTAGACCAAGAAGTGAATAATATAAAAGTGTTACAGGTACTAGGAAAGGTGGAGGTTCTGTTAAAATCTATGGATGTTGAAGAAGGAGCAGTTGTTGTGACTTAGGACCCACTTGTTGATTCCTCAACAATAGAAGTTATATATCCCCCTATTGATTTTCCAACGACCATTTTTGATGAAGGGTTTGCAGAATTAACCCCACAACTTGCCACATCAACATTATGGAGTCAATGCTACTCCATATTCACCCATCAGAACGGGTTTTCCCAAATATATCCTTGGTTTTATTCGAACCCTTAATTCAAAACCTACTTTATATTTTATAACATTAACATTGTTTATGCATATATGCAGAAGCTTATATTATAAGTGATTCTCAGGTTGATAACTCATATAACCATACAATAAAGTTTTTTTACCTTTATACCTTGTTCGTGCCTTCACATTACCTTATTGCATACACAACCTCACAACTCTATTCCATATCGCATTTTAAACCCTTCGCAATTCATACCTTATTGCATATCCACTATGCACATTCCCGAAACTCATCGTCGTTTTGTTGATTTATCCACTTCGTAGTTTGCAAAAGATACCATTTTGCAATTCACAAAAAATATTATATATCTCTTTGCACCCATTTATTATTCCACCGATTTTTTTTTTATCGCATCGCATACTTTACCAATTTCAAGAATCATAAAACATAAGATTTCGCATATCGCAAATCTTAACTTATCTCTCTTCGGCTTTTCGCAACTTTACATTGATCGGCACTTCACAAATTTACCTTTCCACCGTTAACTGTTATGCCATATCGCAAGCGCTATGCGATATGCACATGGCTGCTCCACCCGATACATGGCTCTTATTCACACATTCCCAATTTATCTTGTGTTGAGATCTCTGTCATTAATCTTCACCTTAATCCTCATTGTCCGATCTCTTCCTTTGTAAACTTATAAGATTTTTCTCTAAATAAATTTCTTTTGTTTGACGACTGCCACCGCTCTACAGCGTTGTCTCCTCCACGCTACTCCTCCTGAGCTTTCTCTTCTAATTTTCACTCAGATCTATGACCTTCACGCTATTGCATGCTTATCACACTGTCTTCAATCCAAAATACTATGGCATATACGTTCTATGAACCTGGAATTCAGATTTGCTTCTCCTTCTCGGCCTGCACACAGGTTTATATTCACTTATTGCCCCCGTTAGCTTCATTTACAACCATTTAAATCTAGACTGGAATCACACAGATTCTACCCATCCATTAAGTCTTCTATCACACAGTAAGACTTATTCATTCATCAGAATTCATGCAATCAGTTAATTATTTCATAGATATCAAAATTTTTCAGTTACGAATCACTTAGCACATAAAAGAAACAAAACACAGTGTCCATGAATTCAAATTCTCATTAATCAATAAACCATATAGATACAATAAAACCTTATTACAATATGGCTTTGGTCTGATGTGCCTTACATGGCCCTTTGCTCTTCTACAGAACCCTCTCTGTTCTTGGGCTCTTCTCCCTCTACCCTTTCTCTACTTCCTACTTCCTACTTACTCTCTCTACTTGTCTCGAAGCTTACAAATAATTCTCCTGTATTACCTATCTAAGAATGTTCCCCTAATGCCTTCGAGGCTTACAAATATATACAAAAATTTATGCAACCAATTACGGTTCAGATCCCCAATATTCTCAACTAAATCCTAAGAATTCTCTAAATCCACAATATCATCAACTAATTCCTAAGTCTAGGATTCACAATCCCTATGAAATCTCAACTAGCATATTTCTCTCATGTTCTCCTACATTCAAGAACATTTACAAATATGCCTCACGATATTTAATTAAATCATATTCTAAATGTCTCACATAAAATCACTCAAAATATTGAAAATTACATTAATTAAATACTTAGGAAACCAACTCCCTTAAAAACATAAGACCCCCTAGATTCTACTAAATGTACAAAATTTGGAACCATGATCCTCCTACATCAGACTCCCAAGTTAGAAATTAATCATGAAATCCAAATCATGTGTCTTCAATGCTGATAGCATTCCTTCTAGATCCCAAACTTTAGTTTGGAATTTGTCTTTGGCTGCCTCTCTTCCCTTCTGTTGTTTTGTTGTTGCTGTTGTTGTTTGTTGTTGCTCTCCAGGTCTCCATACCTTATGTTGCATTGCCCCACTGGCTATGCTCTCACATTCTTCTTTTGTATTTTTCTTGCTATTGCTGCTTTGTTACCTTCACTTTGGAGTTATTGGATTCTTACTACCACCCTTACATCCTTGCCCTCTTGTTGCTTCTGAACTTTTATCTCATCTCCAAACAACCTCTATTCAATATCTTTGATAAAAAAAATCATACTCAGATGCTTCCAGCAAATAGTTCAACAATTCACTTTCTACCTGATTCCTTTCAAACACCTCATCACTATGTTGCTTATCAATTATAGCATAACTCTCCTCCTTTTCCTTGATAAAATCCCCTAGTTTTCCTTCAACTCCTTGACTAATCATCGTAGTCAGTTCAGTCTCCTTCAGTTCTAAGATTGATTCTTCCTCTTCATTACTATTCTTCTCTTTTTCACTAATATGTGACACTTCCATCTATCCTTCTGGGCTGACTGAATCTTCCTCATTCACATATATACCTATGCATCCCTCAAGAAACCTCATTTCTTGATCAAGATTACTAAAAATTAAATCATTTACCTGAGGCCTCAATCCATGGCCTAACTCAGACTCCCTTAACAGATTTTCTAACAATAAAATCTCCCTGATAGCTTCCTCAAGCGTTAAATTTGTATGCTTGACATCTTCCTTCACTTTTGCTTGCTTTTTTCTACCAATATAAGCCAAACTTCCCATGCTTACAGCTCTAGAAGTATGCTGAAAAGCAATTTCTTCCTTCAACTGTGTATAATCTTCCTCATGTGACCTGACTGTCTGATCTTTCTTCTTTAAAACAATATTCAGATTTTGTCTCTCTGCCTCTTCTTCTTTGATAATACCCGAAGGTTTTCCATCATCATGTATTACACTTGAAAGCATACACAAATTGTTAATTTAAAAATCATAAGTCTCAGTAGCCTCAACTGATGTTTCAGACATCATTGCTCCATCTTCAAGTTCACAAGGAACTTGTTCTTCTCCAGCAACTTTCTTTTGCCGTAGCTCAAATCCTTTAAGATTCTCCAAACTCAATTGAATATCCATTGTCTTCTCAAGCTTCTTAAGCTCCTATATTAACTGGGTATTCACCCAATGCTCTCTCTTCTCTTGTAGCCTATGCCATTTCACCTTCTTTCTCATTATATAACCATACCTCTAGTCTTCTTTACTCTCAGTAACAACTCCATCAACAAACTAAGATGGATTATCATCTCAGCCTTTTCTCTGTCATACTCTTCATAATTCATCTTCCTTCCCATGCCATTTGCTTTGGAAACTTCCTTCACTCTTCTTTTGCTATGGCTTCTCTCTGAACCTCTGTTATGTCTATCAGTAGTCATTATTTTGTCTCTTATGAACTGCGTATGTTCACTTGTGAACTGCATTAAGCCTCTCTTTCTCAGCAAGTCTCCATACCTGCTGCAAGTACCTCACCAAGCCTTCTCTCCTTTGAGCTCGGTCTTTTGGTAACATTGGTTCTCTTTCTCTGGAACCTTTATTGAGTAACTCCTTTACTCCTTAGCTCCTACAATTCCACTTTCTTTTGAGAACACTCTTGTCCTCTCTTTCCAACCTTTAGCTGGAACATTTAGGTTCTTTACCACTTTTATTTAGATTATCCACTTTACTCTTCCTTTAAGAACGCAAATGGTTCTTCTCTTACAGATCCTCTTGTTGTTCTTTTGCTGAGATATTCATCATTCAATTTTCAATCTGAAATCTGCAACATGATTCTAAAACCCAGAATTAATATAAAAACATATCATATTATCTTCAGATCTTTTGTCACACTTTATCTTTGTGTGTCTGCTGCCTATCAGATTTAAAATCTGATCCTTTCTTCCTTCACATGTAGAATATCCTTCTGCTCTGCTACCAAATGTCTTCTGCATAGTTCAGCTCTGCAATCTTCATTTATAAAAATTTTTCATTTATTCGCTCTGATACCAAATGATGTAGGGTTTGCAGAATTAACCCCACAACTTGCCACATCAACATTATGGAGTCAATGCTACTCCATATTCACCCATCAGAATGGGTTTTCCCAAATATCTCCTTGGTTTTATTCGGGTCCTTAATTCAGAACCCACTTTATAATTTATAACATTAACATTGTTTATGCATATATGGGGAAGCTTGTATTATAAGTGGTTCTTGGGTTGATAACTCATATAACCATATAATAAAGTTATTTTACCTTTATACCTTGGTCACGCCTTCACATTATCTTATTGCATACACAACCTCACAACTCTGTTCCATATCACATTTTAAACCCTGGGCAATTCATACCTTATCGCATATCCACTATGCGCATTCCCGAAACTTATCGTCGTTTTGCTAATTTATCCACTTCACAGTTCGCAAAAAATACCATTTCGAAATTCGTAGCAAATATTATATATATTTCTCAGCACCCATTTATTATTCCATTGATTGCCGATTTCTATCGCATGTGATATGTGATCGCATTGCATCACATACTTTACCGATTTCGTGAATCGGAAAACATAAGATTTCACATATCGCAAATCTTAACTTATCTCACTTCGGCTCTTCGCAACTTTACACTCATCAGCACTTTGCAAATTTACACTAGTCGACACTTCGCAGATTTACCTTTCCATCGTTAACTGTTATGCCATATCGCAGGCGCTATGCGATATGCGCATGGCTGCTGCACCCGACACGTGGCTCTTCTTCACACATTCCCAATTTATCTTGTGATGATATCTCTATCGTTAATATTCGCCTTGATCCTTGTCATCCGATCTCTTCCTTTGGAAACTTCTAAGAGTTTTCTCTAAATAAATTTCTTTTGTTTGTTGACTGCCACCACTCTACAACTCTGTCTCCTCCACGCTACTCCTCCTGAGCTTTCTCTTCTGATTCTCACTCAGATATATGGCCTTCACGCTGCTGCACACTTATCACGTTGTCTTCAATCCATAATACCATGGCGTATTCATTCTCTGAACCTAGAATTCAGATTTGCTTCTCTTTCTCCGCCTGCACACAATTTTATCTGCAGTTATTGCCTTCGTTAGCTTCATTTACAACCATTTAACTCTCGACTAGAATCACACAGATTCTACCCAGCCATTAAGTATTTTATCACACAGTAATACTTATTCATTCATCAGAATTCATGCAATCAGTTAATTATTTCACAGATATTGAAATCGTTCAGTTACAGATCACTCAACACGTAAAATAAACAAAACATAGTTTCCATGAATTCAAATTCTCATTAATCAATAAACCATATAGATAAAATAAAACCCACTTACAATCTGGCTTTGGTCTGATGTGCCTTACATTTCCCTTTCCTCTTCTACAAAACCCTCTCTCTTCTTGGGCTCTTCTTCCTCTACTCTTTCTCTACTTCCTACTTCCTGATTACTCTCTCTACTTGTCTTGAATATTATAATCAAATCTCCTCTGTTACCTATCTAATAATGTTCCCCTAATGCCTTCAAGGCTTACAAATATATACAAAAGGTTCTACAACCAATTCTGGTTCGGATCCCCAATCTTCTCAACTAAATCCTAAGAATTCTCTAAATCCACAAAATCATCAACTATTTCCTAAGTCTAGGATTCACAATACCTATGAAATCTCAACTAGCCTAAATCTCTCATGTTCTCCTACATTCGAGAACATCTACAAATATTCCTCACAATATTTAATTAAATCCTATTCTAAATGTCTCACATAAATTCACACAAAATATTGAAAATTACATTAATTAAATACTTAGGAAACCAACTCTCTTGAAAACATAAGACCCCCTAGATTATACTAAATGTACAAAATTTGGAACCATGATGCAACTGCATAAATTTCTCAAGAATCTCCCATTGACCATGTATACTTTAGTTCAAGAACTTCATGTTGATTCCCCTGTCACTATGGCTCAGGAACCTCCTATTGATTTTTCAGCAACTGTAGCCTAAGAACCCTCCATCGATTCTCTAACAAATATGGTTCAATAACCTTCCACTAACTCTACAACCACCATAGTCTAAGAACATTCCACTAATTCTGCAACTACCATGATACAAGAACATTCCACTAATTTTGGAACCATCATGGTGCAAGAACCCTTTGTTGACTCTCCAATTACCATAGTTCAAGAACCTCCTATTGACTCTTTTGCCACCATGACTCAAGAACCTCTTTTTAATTCTCCAATTACAAGGATTCAAGAATTTATTGATGATTCTGTACTAACTGAAATTCAAATTCCCTTTTTTGTTCCTTCAAAAAACCCTTCTGGAAGTTATAAATGAAAATCTAAGAGTCTTGTAGTTATGAGGGACAAAAAGACGAACCAACTTTTGAGAAATGTTGTTACATTTAAGAAGGAGACTGCTATCTTGAAAAGGAAGATACAATAGTTGGAAAGACAAATGGAAACTTGGAAAAATCATCACACTGGTCAAAAGAGGAAATTTGTGAGACAACCTAGGACCTGTAAAAAGAGGAAAATTTATAAATACCATTCTATGGAGACACAAAATATAGAAATAATTTTGATAGAAAGTGGAGTACATATAGATGTTGTGCCTATATAATCTCCTTTAATATTAGAATTTGAGGTTCAAAAATGGGAGAAGATTGTGGTTGAGCATCAACATAAGATAATTCCTCTAAACCAATATAAAAAATTGAGTAGGCAATTTCGTAGTCTAACAAATGTAGAGTTAGAAACAATTGCAAACTTAGATGTTTCCTAGGAAAAAATTTAGAATTTATGAGGGCAAGTTCAGAACATAACTCAGGAGAAAAACAAAATTGCTCCATGATACCAGATGTTATGGCTTACAGTGATTCAACCTGTAGTTATCCTTTATTTTTAGTAGATCAATATTTGATGCTCAAAATTCAAGCTCTACAACATGTTTTTCAATATGAATTTACTTATGTCCTAGAATTTATAACTATCTTCCATAAATAAAGTGAACTTGTACAATATATTTTATATGCATAACTTCTTGTTGATGGAGCAAAGAGATGAAAATATTGTGCCATTTTTTGGAGATGTCCAACTCCAAGCTTTTATGTCCTTTGCTCGTAACCATATTAAGTGGCAGAAGGCTTGCAATACCTTTGAGAAAAATGAGAAGAATTGTGAATTATGGGCCAAAGGAGAACCCAAAGATGATTTTTTTTCATTCCACATACATAATAGATTTTCCAGACAGTCGGATGTTCCTTCTACGATGAAAACTATTCACGCGAGAGAAATGATTGTAGGAAAATAATGCCAAAAATATATTTCAAGTGATGCAATCAAAGGGGCTAAGTTTATATGGACAAGATCCTATCGATAAATTAAGTATAGAGTACCTTTCAGCCTTCATAATTTTCAACAAGCCCTTTCCGAGATCGATTCTGATGTTGCTATTGTGATGGAAGTGGGTGTCCACAGGATGGGATGTAGGAATCGTTGCTGCTACGATATGGTGTCCCCTAACACATTATCAGTATAATTATGAGATCCTTCACAAGGTGAGTATTTGGATTTTCAATAAATTAGAACTAGCATTGGATTCATATGTCAAGGAGAAGAAACTTATGAAGCTTATTCCATGACTACTCTACATGTCAATTATTTGTTTGCTCGATAAGGAATAATTGCATGAGGACCTACAATCAGGTAAGTTGGGGGGTGATGTTTAGCCTTGTAATTGCTTCATTTATTCTATTTAACCCCTTAGTTATTATATCAGTTTGTTGTCCTTGTTTATCCACATTTATATTATTTTGGTCATTTTGATCCATACCTTGGCGAAATTCATTTTACCTATAATTGATCTAATGATTCATGGAACAAGACTTTGCTACAAACATGTATTTTGAAGGTGAACGCAGGGTAGTTACATCGGGGAAAATTCTTGGTTGATCCAAGCGGGAGTTGTTCATATAATAAGGAGTTAGTTGCAGAAGCAGATTTTTTGGTCTCTCCGTCGAAGATAAAATATTTATCTTAATTTAGAAAGAACGTTATGAGAATATAGGATTCTCATGATGTTACACATTTCACAACATTCTATTGTAATATCTTTTTGTAATATATAAACAGAGGAAACTGCCTCTAGACAAATGATGAACAATTGATAAACTTGAGACAGCGTCATGAACTTAGTTCTTGTTGTATTTACTTTATGAAGAATTTTAATGCAAAGAGATATTAGTTAATTTCAACTTTTTCTTATTCATATTTTGATCTGATTTTCTTCTAAGGATAAAATGACTCTTGGGAAGTTCAGGCCCACTCCTATGAATGAATTTTTGTCTCTCTTGTGTAATATAGATCAACTTAGTCTTGTGTTGTTTCTTCAAAGTCAGTTGTTGATTCTTCATCTGTATGGTAAATGATTATTGTGGGTTTTATTTATATTTTTTACGTTTAACAATAATCTAGCTTATTTCATTATTTCTTGGTAGTTGTTTCCTTAGGCATGTAATTGTTGTTTCCTTAGTTATTTATTTTTATTCCTTGAAGTATGGTTGTTTTTTTTTCCAAAGAAAAAATAAGCAACTTTTTATTAAAGAAATGAAAAGTTACATTTAGTATATGCAATTAAGCATTCAGAAAATTCCCATAGGGCTCATGTGCTCATGCACACAACGCATCGTAGCGAGGCTACTGAAGCATTCCATAAGAAGTAAAAAATAAAAAATAAGTGCCATAAGAAAAAGGGGGAGAAGGAAAAGACTGACGGCCCTGAAAAATCCTCAGCCACCAGAGTGAGAGTAAAAACCCCACAAATCATGTTTTCCTCCCTTCTTCTCGACCTTGCACCATTGGCCTAAGATGGCACACATGTGGCAAGGACAATCTAATTATCTTCCACCTAAGTTCTGGTGTCCTTGTCTGAATTTGAATTATCTGATGAATGTTGTCATTTAATCCCTCCATTTCCTATGTCCTCTGGATTCCTATTTGATTGGTTCAAATAGGTTTGTGGATCAATGTGTATTTTTGTATCATTGTTTGTACCTCCGGTTCCTTTGTAGGCTGATTGTTTCCCATAGTAACTGTATCGTCCTCTTCTTCTGACTCAGGTGGGGGATATTTCCAACCTTTTTTTTGTTTCCCATTATTTTTCTTTTTTCTATTTTATTTTTTGACATCAGGACATGAGTTTTGTAAATGTCCTTTCAGCCTACAAATTTTGCATCTGAATGCAGTGTTTTCATAGTCTAGTGACTGCAACCAATTTTTTTGTTTGTAGATCATCATGATATTCTCCTCCGGTAAACCTTTGCTTAGATCTACTTCCACGTAGATCTGTGCGAACGTGTAGATCCTCTCCTCTGTTCTCTCAACGTATGTTTTGATGTATCACTTGATACTATTCCCAATACCTTCGAAAATCTGATCATCCCAGAACTGAAGGGGGAGATTGTATAATCTGACGCATACCAGCATTTGGGTGATTGTCATAGTGTCTGCGTCAAAATCTGGGAACCAAGGGGTGATAAAAAGACCAGTTGTTCCCCAAAACCAAGGTCCCTCTCTAATGATAAAATATCTGTCCTCTGAGGATTTAAATTTAACAATAAAAAACTCCTTGGAGCAGAGGTGGATTTCACATTTTGTGGTCCATTATGTGAAAATCCAATGGAAGAGCTCTATTGGTTTAGGTCATAAACAGTCAAAACAACATATTAATGCCCAGGCTTCATATGTCGTGAAATACTCCTATGTTTATGGGCTATCTATCTTTAGAGCTCGTGTTTGACCCAACTGTTCTACTATATATGGCCTTGGGGCATTTCCAGCTTGTTCTGGAGGTATTACTACGGCTTTTTTCCCCTGTAGAATGTTTTTGTAGGATGGGCCTCCATTTGTTTGTTGTTGGTTTGTGGGTTTTTTTCCCCTTTTCCCCCCTGTAGATCTAGAGGTGCCTAGGTCTGCAACATCCCCTCTCAGACGAAGGTTAAGGGAGATAGACACTTCTGCAACAATAGCGTGGTCCTTCAGAGACCAGTAGTCCTGAAGAGACCGACTGCCACTAACCAGATATTATAGCGGAACAGGGTAACCCATAAAACCACAATTTTTTTGTTTTAGTTGTAAAACAATGTTGTCTTCTTGTACCCAAACTAAATGAGATTTTCCCATAGGGGGTTTGATAAAAATTTGGAAACTATAGGGGGTTACCTGATGCCAGAGATCTACATCTATTAAAGTACATTCTTGTTGTTCCATGTCTAGATACATAGGTGAATATTGCTTCGACGGGGTATGGAGTCTTGCCCTTGGAACTTGAAACAGAGCAGAGCAGCCTCCAAGGGGAAAACAAGAGGCCCAAGCCCACTCCCGCCCCAGGGTTTCGGAGGCATATTCAGAGTAGTGAAGGGTCAAAACCTCCAGCCCATATCTGCGCACATGGACTAGCCAGCCTCATCCTCGCCCAAGACAGAAAAACAACATTGCCATCCTATGAATGGCTGAGAAATCGTGTGCCGAGGGCAGGGATCCCTATTCTACCAATTTTATTTTGCCAATGCCTCTTTGATTAACCAGCGACACGCAGCTCAAAGAGATACCACAAGGGGGTTTTTGCGTCCCTAAAAACAGATCTTCAATCCCAGGGAGGAGCAAGTGTTCTGGAGCCCACAAATCGCTCGTCGAAAAAAAGTCTCGCTCTTTAGAAGCCAAAGGTTGTTTCATTCTTTGCCCACAAAAAACGATCTCATCATTCCATTCCAGGGATGTTCGACAGCGGGAAAGTGGGTAATGGTCTGGAGGAAGAAGCATTCGAGTGTGTGGAGGCCCGTCCTCCTGCTTCCCTTCGCGTGCCGCCACAACCTCCACTGTCTTCTGAGTCGGCGAAAACCAGATCCGTGAGAACCCTAGCAGCACCATGACTCCTTTAGCTGATTTCTGTAAGAGTTCTCTTGAAGTATGGTTGTTACTTAGTTATAGTTATTGATTATCGTGCAACATTTAAATAGAAAAAGGAGTATTAGATTAAGGTCAAGGTTTTTATATTCCATTCCTCGATTGAGCTCTCATTTGAAGTAGTGTGATTGATTAGTTGTGCATTTGAATTTCATTTCTACAAGCAAGGTTTTGATTTAGTTTAGACATAGAGTGTATCTTTAGTCTTGTCATTTGTTCTTTGCATTTTACCTTTATTCTAAGTATTGCTAGATCTGAAATATTGTAAAGGTGAGCATAGAAATATCGGGATTTTAGATAATTTTATATAGCACCAATATTAATCTCTGGTAGTTCCATGCATAGATTTTGTCGACTGCCTTGAAATAGAAAGACGCTTCCCAGATTGATAAAATTAATGTTTAGGTAACTAGTTGTTTTCTTTGAGAAACTAAAATCCCCAACAATAATGATGAAATATATTGTTATTTTTCAATAGGGATTCTAGAACACATAGGAAATTTGATAATGTTGAACACATATTTCATAATGTAGTCATGGAATTATTTTTTAATATGTTAAGAAAATTAGATTATTAAATAATAGGTAAGACTCTTTTACATCAAGATTGGAAAGTAATTTTTTAGATATTGAAAGACAATCGTAGAGGTTGTGAATTGAGTATAAATATAAGTGGTCATTCAAATAACTCAAAAAGAGATGGCACATCATTATTGGAGAGTTTTGGATAAAAATCATGAAAAGATTTAAGAATGTAAGATATTAGAATGAGTAATGAAATATGTGTCATGTAAATATAAGTAAAGAATGTTATGAAATATTTATTTATGAGAATGATAAGACAACCTATGCTAAGGAATGTGAATATGAATTATCATTGGATAATACCGGTATCAAATGCATTTTCATATATATGGCATATTGATGTTGTCTCAAAATTTGGTAATCATGATTTTGTTTGCCTCAAATATGGAAGAAGATTTTAGAGATAAATCTTTTGCAATTAGAGATCATAAATGGATTACTTGTTATTCGTAGTTTTATTTAGTCCCTACTTGGGACTATTAGCGTTCGCTTGAACGCTGACTCCCTATTAAATTGCGTTAACAAGCTCATATACCCAAAAAAATTAAAAAGCATTCTTTCAAAAACTGTTTTTATCGATTTTTATCCAAAGTCTTCGTTTGGAGGTCTTATTGTCGGGCTGCAAATCATGAGCATCTACAAAATGTTTAACCGAAGTTTCAAAAAACCAATCAACGTTTTTATCCAAAGTAATTTTTATCCAATGTTTGAAGGCTGATTCAAAATTCTAAAAAACGCATCCACTAATATATTAAACAGTTCTGCGCCACGTATTATTACTGCAGCTTGCCAAGTATTACTATTGCAGCTTGCCAAGTTACATCAAAGTATTTGTTTATGGAGTTAATTGTGAAAGGTGATACTTGTCTTTCATGAAGTTCCCTGGCAAGAGAGTACAATATCACTTTTAAAGTCGTCGTGGTCTTTGGCTCTATTCACATTTTAGTGGTAGTAGTTATGATACCACCTGTGTTGATGCTTTCATTGAACTTTTGTTTCTAAATTTTTAATTGAGCTAATGACTCTCTTGACATAGTCCCTTCATGAGAATTAACCATTTTTAATTCAGTAATAGACATGGTGTCCCCGGAGGATATCCATAATGAGAAGGTAAGTTCGTTATATTTATTTAAATGCCAGTCAAGACACTTGGACCTTTTTTCTTTTCGAAGTTCGTTTTGAAGTGTCTTTTAGTGCAGTTGGAGGAGTCATATCTATTGAGCTCATATCACATGCTGCAATATCTTTTGATATTTATTCCAGATTTGGAAGTTTTCTAACTCTTCACAATTGGGATTACCATACAAACGTTTCTGATAGGGATAATAATAAGGACATGATCAGATGAATCTGCGATTCTATCTTTTTTGTTTCCCTACTTTTGCAACGTTTTCACAGTTCATTTTTTAACTATTAAGAGACGTATTACTATAAGAGAGACGAATTGGAGGTTCAGTTCAATTAGTTTTGGAGGAAAGTTCCAGAGGCTTGTGAGTGAGTTGCTCGACTTCAACTATTACATAAGTTCAATTAGTTTTAGAGGCTTATGAGGCTTGTGAGTACCGGTAAAGCACTTGAGAAGCTTGTGAGCGACATTTTTTATATTTTTTTATATTTTGTTGCTTTGAAGTATCTTTATGATCAGGATCAGACTCAAGGCGTTTTGATCTAAAACTTAGAAATATAATTATTTATTTTCGGCAGGGACTACCACCGCTTGCGGTCCTTGTTTTAGTATATACTTGGAGCTGAAAATGTAAAATATTACTTGAGAAAGAATTATAACCTTCCCATGTTATAATTTTGACTAAAAAAAATAACATAAATTTGTACACAAATTTCCACATAGCATACTTTCCACTTAGAATTATAACCTTCCCATGTTATAATTTTGACTAAAAAAAAATAACATAAATTTGTACACAAATTTCCACATAGCATACTTTCCACTTATATATATTCGATGTGAGAAAACCATGTGAAAATAGAATTGTTATATAAATGTTTTCATTCACTTATTCCCCTTCAACTTATTGTATTTAAAAGTGTCAAGCTCTACTATCAAATTTGTGTGTGCCCTTGAGACTAACAAATCCTTTGCAAAATCATGACCACAATGTTTCTTTAATAAATAAAGTTCTTGCAATAAAGCATTTACAATTGATATCAATAATCATCACATTAACTAATACAAAGGTTGAGATTTATTCATGGTTAAAACTTTTTGAACATTTTATATTTAAAAAGAACAAAGAAAATCTAGGGGATATTTGTTATTAAAGTAATTTAAGTCTTTTCACATTCGAAAAGAGAAAATTCTAAGGTTGTTCCTTCCTCAAATAATCAATTATTTATTTTGTTTGATGTTATATTTTAGCTATAATTATATATAATACTTTATATCATGGAAATGCTATATAAGAATGTTTATTATCTAATATGTAATTATTGGTTTTTATTATTATATTGAGATAGTGATTTCAAATGCATAAGTGAAGTTTCTCATTCATTAACCCACACTTAATACTCTTAATCTTCAATAAAGCATCACCTCACTCATGTGCATGTAGGAATATGTGTCATGCCCAAGGAAAGTAAACATATTGCTATACATACTTATATGCATAATTATGATATGCATTTTGAAACATCAAGCACATGTAGGAATATGTGTCATGCCCAAGGAAAGTAAACATATTGCTATACATACTTATATGCATAATTATGATTTTGAAACATCAATGTCATACCCTGGTAACCCTCACACAACATTGTCTACACATTTGAAAATATGTATCACATTCATGTTTATCACATTCATGTTTTGATTATATGAAAAGAAAAAAAACAAACTTCCCACATGGGTTACACATTTGACAATACGTATCACATTCATGTTTTGATTATATGAAAAAAAAAATACTTCCTAAATGGTTTGGTCCCTAGATCACTTCTAAAAAAATTGGTACTACTATCTCTACCTTACCTTTACAATCTATAGAATTATGAGGCTTTTCATCTTAATTGGTACTACTATCTCTACCTTACCTTTACAATGTATAGAATTTAAACTTAGTTTTTCTGCACTATCAAATCTTGATGATAATATGAGGCTTTTCATCTTCCATGAAGTTTCCTAAGCATTAGTTGTCCTTTCTTGTTCAAGCCTATGTCTAAGCATAAGTGTGTGATTAGGTTTTCCCCATTTGGTGTATAATTCCTAAGTAAGGCCCCTTTGTCACTTCTCCTAGATCATTATTCTCGCTTTTTTATTTCTTCTTCTCCTAGATCATTATTCTAACTTTTTTATTTCTTCTTGATTTATTCAATTAGATATACTAGTCTTCCTAACTTATATCAATCTTAAAATGCATGTTCATTTTATTCCACTTGGGTATAAGTTATAAATGGCTTTTATAAATTCCCAACATCCTTATATATGTTTTTAAGTGCACATAACCTTTGATAAGGTTAAACACATTTTCCGATTTTTATTCTCCATCTCTAATGTACCCTCTAGAATATATATGTACATCCATGTTGGTACCCTCTAGAATATATATGTACATCCATGTTGGTCTCATGTTGACCAACCAACTAGAGATCCCCTTTCCAACAAAAATACCATGGATAGCTTGGAGACTCTATGGATGGATTTGTCAAACATGTGGATGGATTTGTCAAACATGTAAAAGAGTAGTTGAAAGCATGGATTTTACTCAATATCTATTTGTTGTACCATAAACTTACAATACCCTATTTTCATACAATTTAAGGTTCTTTTTTTTCATTCTCAAAATACCATGAAATTCTAACAAATATTTGACTAAACCCTCACTTTTCTTTCTATCACCTCTCTTGTGATAGAGGCTTCTCTCACTCTTTTGGATTGGTTCCTCCTATTGTTAACTTGGTTGGAATGGATCCAAGGTTTTTCCATAGGGATATTTTGTATCCTCTTCAACCTCTCTCCAAGCACTCTCTAGGTAGGGATATTTTGTATCCTCTTCAACCTCTCTCCAAGCACTCTCTAGGTAGGGATATTGATACCCCAACTACAAGAATAACACCTCATAATTGAGGGCACACTCAATCATTTGTTGTTTGCTTATATATTTCTAGTACACACATTTTAATTGTATTTTATTAATATAAATATTACATTTCTTTCATGTTAGTGTTCCAGGTACATCACAAGGAGGATCCTCCTACTTTGGTGTTGAGTAGGAGGATCTCTCCTAGATTTTTTTCAATACGTGTTTCAACTCTTCGTTTCCCAGATAACATATTTCCTTCATGTCTCTTTTATTTTGAATCCTTTCTTTCTTTCTAGCTAGAATCATCACATAGATTACCTAGGATGCATACCTACCTTTGCTGCTCTTTAGTTTTGATTACATTTACTTATTTTGCTGCTCTTTAGTTTTGATTACATTTACTTATTTTTATTTTTTTGCAAGATACTTCTTATATTTACAACAAATATTTACATCAAGGGAAAACAAAATATTGAAGTGTATACAATGGAATTTAGAATAGGCATTAGAATCTAATAATATAGTGTCCTTGATTAACAAAAACAATTTTTATAATAGTTACAAGAATAACTCTTCTCTCCACATAAATAAAAGGAAACCTAAGAGCTAACCTGTTCTCAAAAACATATGTCCATTGAAGCTTCTTGTCGAAAATATTAGCGAAAAAATGGTTCCTTTATTTGTACCTTAATCATAGGAGATTCCCTATAAATTAGGAATTAGTGACCCCTAAAAATTAGGATGATTTAGGTTGTAGTTAACTGATGTGTTTTTGGGATGATTTAGGTTGTAGTTAACTGATGTGTTGAAATTGAAAGTTGAGTTCTTGATTTTCTAGTGTGAGACAATTGAGGAAAAACACAAGTGATTGAGTTTCAAGTGGTTGAATTTAAATAGGATGAGTTGCATGAGAAATTAACTCATCCCCACTCAATCAATCAAAAAATCATTCGTTAATTAGAATTCATTAATTTTAACCATTTGAATTGCCTTTAAAATGAGGAACACACACAAGTTTAATGATTATTTTGGTGAGCACGATTTGGTGAGACCGGGCAATGGGAGTACACACAAGGTTTTGTATGAGGTTGTGAGGAACTGTGTGGAAGAGAAACTTGTGCAAAAAAATATTGTGAGGAAGAGTTACCTTGGGTAGTGAGCATAGACATAGGAGGAAATTTATATTTAATAGGATCACCTATTGCGCAAGGATTTACAGAGTAGTTCAAGCTACACCAAGCATGTTTTTCAAGCCTAGGCAAGGCAGGGAGAAGGGTGTATTCTCTATTGAAAATAAAGTTGTATTGTAAGAGATCATTCCTTAATTTATATCAATAATATTCTCAACAAACAGAGTTTTTTCCCAGTTGGGTCCCTTGGACAATTCTATGTTTTTGAATTGTGTGACTTTGCTTTTATTTATGTTCATATTCCGCTATATCTAGTAGATAAATTTTGTGTTTATGTGAGAAGACATTTTATTTCAGATTGTTCATATTAGCATATCAAAATTTCGTGGATTTACTACATGGTATCAGAGCAATTGGAACAAATTTAATGGTCTTCAGAAGTGCATGTCACACAAGGAGAAGGAGGTTTGATCTCAGGTTGGTGATTCTGCTTCCAAGTTTTATGTTGATTGAATGCTAGACGATGAGGGTTGTTCATGGAGTATTGAACAAAAATTATGTAGCAACCTATGTACAGTGTGTTGGAGGAGGCATGTTAGTGGTTGTCTAGTTTCCCAAAGTGTTGTGGACAAGTGGAAGACTTGTCACAACAAGTGGGTTGTATTTTGATACCCTAAGGATTGAATTTTGGAGCAACCAAGAGCAGTCAAGTGGGTTGGTTTTGTTGCACTAGTTCACTGGTTTGGTGTTTGACAAACCAGAGATAAGAGGGATTGTTGCAGAAGTTTTAGATCAATCAAGGAGTGATTGTATGTGGGTAGATCAGAAATCCCTAAGAAGAGCGACAATAACAACTGATATGTCATAGAGATACAGTAGATATGGAAAGCTGAGCATTGGTCATAAATGTAGTCATGAACAGTGAATTTCGTATTCAATATGCACCAACTTGAATACCTCAAGTATAGTATGCATGAAAGGAGCCATGGACTGTTGGGAGGTAGATTGATGGAGCCCTAGTTCAGCGAAGATCCACAAGACCCTGTGTGCAAACTTCTTAATGGAGCTTGAAGGCTGTAGTGGGAAGATCAATGAGCCAAATTTAAGAGACACAAAATGATATGTGATCATTAATAATGGAAAATTGTGGAGCTAGAGATGCATTCCTTCAGAGGGAGATTCCTTGAGTAACCAAGCAGGAATTGTTTAGAATAGAGAAGCAATGGACTCCCAGAGTATGCTGGGAAAGAACAAGTCTTCAAAGCATGTTCCACAGAAGAAAGTAGGTAATTATTCTAGTTTAGAGGGAGAAGTTGCTGCAACGGAGAACATGGTAGTGTTGGAGACAAATCCAGGTGGATGAGGCTATTCCAAGAACATCTTCCTTTCTAAGAGGGAGTCTTAAAAATATTAATGAGAAAATGGTTCCTTGATTTGTGCCTTAATCATAGGAGCGAGAATGAGTTCCTTCGTGTGCATGACTCAAGTTAATAAAAATTAGGAGATTACCTATATATTAGGACAAGTTCCTATAATTTAGGAATTAGTCCCTAAAAATTAGGATGAGTTAGGTTGCAGTTCAATGATTTGTTGAAATTGAAAATCGAGTTCTTGATTTTCTAGTGTGAGTTGATTGAGGAAAAACAAAAGTGATTGAGTTTCAAGTGGTTGAATTGAAATAGGATGAGTTGCATGAGCAGTTAACTCATGCTAACTCAATCAATCAAAAAATAATTCCTTAAGTAGAAATTCACTAATTTTAACCATTTGAATTTCCTTTAAAAGGAGGAACGAAGGCAAAAGTTTAATAATTGTTTTGGTGAGAACACGTTGGTATTACATGGAGAAATTTACTTCAGCAAGATGGATCTTCGTTCGGGATATCATCGAATTAGAACGAAGAATGAAGAAATTATGAAAACAACATTCAAAACTTGTGAGGGTCATTATGAATTTTTGGTCATGCCTTTTGGCCTTACTAATGCACCTTCGACATTTCAAGCTTTGATGAATTCCATTTTAAAACCCTTCCTTAGAAAATTTGTGTTAGTATTTTTTGATGATTATTTTCCCCAGGAAAAATCATAAATTTCATTGATAGTGTGAAAATTACATGTTGTAGATGCTATGTAGCATATGCAGATATGTCAGCTTAAGCCGCATTCAAAAATAGATATCATTAACTATTCCAAAAAAAATATACAACGTTGTGTAAATATGCAGAAAATAGAGTTGTACATTTAGCAAAAGATAAATCTATAGATGTCCCAAAATAACCAAAAATGATAGTAATCTTCATATGTTAGAGCATTTCCGCCCCCTATGCAGGTTCATCTTCAAATGGCTTGTGGAAGAAATGATAGAATTGATGTTCATTTTGTTCCTGTATCTCCAATTGGTCCTTTAATAAGTGCGATGCTTCCTTGGAAAGTGAATCAGAAATTTGATTCCTTTCCCTGTATATATGATGACAAGAGATATAGTCAAACTAAGATTTCAGCTAGTAAACCTCTTCCAATATATCCGGCAGTGTGTGCACGTGACATGTTGTAAGTAAATTGAACCAGTCAATGATGATCTTTGAGTCACCGAAGATCTAAACTCTATTGCAGTATTTTGTGAGTGCAAAGGATAGTAGATCTCGGAGACAAGATAGTTCAGCATAATTGTTTGCACCCCTGCCCAGGCCAATCTTGACCTTGTAGAACTGTTGATCTGTTAAGTATAAGATCACACCCCCTCCAGAGCCAAAATGTTGTGCTGATCCATCAAAATAGGCCCAGGGAAAGGATTTATCAAATGTTTCTAGAATGATAGTCCAAGGAGAAGGGTGTGCAAAGTCATCCGGGATCAAATGGTATATGGTGGAGATGTAGGCAGCTATGACCATCCAAGTAGGTAGTAGTTCATGGAAGATGGAACAATTACGTACAATCCAAATGCCCCAATATATTAGGATGGGAAGGTTGCGAAGTTTGTGTGGGCGGGAGGAGAGCCACCATTATTCCCAAGCTTGTGAAATAGATGGACCCGACCAGATCAAGTTGAGATTGTGGGCAACCAACACATGGGTACAAAGGAATAGGGTGATATAACAATGTGGGAAAAGATGGTCAAAGTCCTCCACCACCCCTTTACAGAGTGTGCACCAAGAAGGACCAATGAATGAATGCTTTTGAAGGTATGCACCAGTGGGGATCTTGTTAGAAAGAATGCACCACATTAATAATTTGGACTTTGCAGGACACTTCAATTTCCATAATGAGCTCCACCACCAACACAGTTCCAATGGTTTTTGGGGATCATATATATGTAAATATATGTCCTTCGGGGTGTATATTCCATATTGAGAGACCACCCAGATGATCTCATCATCTCTATCAGTTATTCGGACACGAGTTTCAGCCAGTGAAAATGTGAAATGTGCCCATTCTTCTTCCCATTGATTATTGATATGAAGATCATGGTATTTCTTGCATCCTTGAGAGAAAAAAGTCGAGTTGGCTGGGTCAGCCACCTGATCAAGAGTATGGTAACCAACATTGTTCAGTGAGAGGATAAATTTAGTAGGTAGGAGGTGTGCATTGCCACTACCAGACCAAGGGTCACATCCAATTCGAACAAGCATGCCAGAACCCACATTCCAAGCCAAAATAGTTCTAATGTATTCAATGGAGTTTAGTATGGCCCTCCATATGGGTGAAATATTTTTTCTGTGCCAATTCCCAAATCTGATCCACTCAATCGGCTGTGATGGATGAATGTATTTTTGGATGACCACCTTAGTCCATAGGATATCATCTGTGAGGATCTGCCACCCCAATTTTGCAGCCAACACAATGGAGAAAGAAGGCAGGTCCTTGATACCCCATCCCCCCACTTCTTAGGGAGTGCAATAAGATTCCATCTACCCCAAGCAAATGTATGTCCATCCTTTGAGCAATTCCAAAGGAATCGAAAACTGATTTTTTGAATCCTGGTTAGAATGCCCTTGGAGATCCAAGCCAAGGACATCCAATATACCAGAATTGCCTCCAAAACCAATTTTATAAGTACAAGGTGACCAACCTGAGAGAGCCATCTGTGGTGCCAAGTGTTAAGTATCTTGCTAATCTTTGCAATCATCTAGGTCCAATCAACAATTATGTAGTTAGATGGTTTAAGATGGAAACCCAGGTATTTAAGACCCTCCTCAAATATCATAGAACCAAAAGGGAATCGCTGTATAGAAAATTGGATCTCATGTGGAGTACATCCATGAGTGGTGACAGTAGATTCAAAATTATTGTAATACATACTTGTAGCTTTGCAGAACAAATTCAAAGAAGAGTTGATAAGAGTTGTATCACCAAGGGATCCATTCAGAAATATAAGGACATCATCCTCAAAAAGCAGATGTATCAAAACACATTTTTCTGTGATTTTAATGCCTTTCAACCTACCTCGATCCATTTCATCAATCAACCTTATGCTCAGACCTTATATGACTAGTAGGAATAGTAGTGGGGAAAGAGGGAACCCTTGTCGAAGACCCCATTCAGCATGGAAGAAATTGGTTGTTGTTGCGTTAATAAGGAAATTGTATGACACATAAGTTATGCATCACATGATTCAGTTGATTACAGTGATGGGGAATCCTAGATGTGTTAGGATAATTCTGATGTAGAGCCAACTAGTTTAATCAAACGCTTTTGCAAGATCAATCTTGAGGATCATTCCTTTGATATTTTTAGTATTCATAGAGTGTAGACCCTCTTGTGCGACCCCAATGGCTTCATGAATTTTCCTTTTCTCCAAAAATGAAAATATCTCAGGGAAGATGTCTTCAGATAGGATTGGTTTCAGTCTGTTGGCTATCATTTTGGCCATGATTTTGTAGATACAATTACACAGTGATATGGGGCGAAATCATTTGAAGGTAGAGAGGAGTTCAGCTTTGGGTATGAGGGAAATGAATGTAGAGTTGAAGGAATCGTACATTCGGCCAATAATTCTCGTCTCTTCCACCACCTCCAGTGGCTCTTGTTCAAGTAAATCAAAGAAATCAAAATAGAATTCCACCAACCAGCCATCAAGTCCCAGACTGTGGTCCTTTTTGAACCATTTGAGGACCACCTCAAGTTCTTCCATCTATATAGGATTGTATAGGTCCTCGGCAGTATCCCTATCCACATATCTTGGGAAAAGGCCAACAATGCTTATCATTTCAGCCAATGTTGCTTCCTATGGAGCTCTGTAGAGATTCCTGAAGTGTGTGGTGCCCAAATTGGCTAGATGTTCAAAGGAGGAGGTAGGTGGACCATCCTCATTAACAAGTTCCCATATAGTGTTGATGGCCCTACGATCTCTGGAAAATTGCTGAAATAATTTGGTGTTTTCATCCCCTGCTTTTAACCAAATGGCACGATTTTAAGCCTCTAAGTTTCTTCCCCATCCTTGAGGATTCTGAGGAGATCCAATTCCAGTTTGATGATATATTATTTAGCAGCAGTGGAGGAAAAACCACCATTTATAGGATCCTCAAGGTGACCAATCTCTGGCTCAATCTTTTCCAGGTCAAGGTCATCTCGTCTTCTCTTGGCATTGGCCCAATCAATGGATATCCTCTTTACTAAATGTAGCTTATTTGAAAAATAGGCTGAGCAAGAGAGGTCAGTATTATTCATAGAACTCCTCCAGGCTAGATTAATCATTCTAATGTAATCCTCATCCTGCAACAAAACCGAACAGAACTTTTAGGGAGCTGCTAGTTTAGTGGAATTTCTAGAAATCTCCAGGTAAATAAGGGAATGATCTAATATTCCCCCATATCCAATCCATTGTCTATATGATACCAAATGTTGAAACATTCCTTCCTTTATAAGAAATATATCTAATCTGTGAGAAATCATAGCCTCTCCAGTGCTTTTGTTGCGCCAAGTTGGCCTAGGTGAGGCCATTGGGGGATTATCCAAATGATGGAGTGCAATTAAATGTCGAAAAAATCTGTTAGGGGGTCCATATGAGCATTGGGTCCCCAAGATTCAACTAGGCCCAAGGAGAAATTGAGATCTCCAACCAAGATGGTTTTATTTGCTTGCATGAATGTTGAATGTATTAAAGAAAGCCAAAAATCCTATCGATTTTGATAAGATCCGTACACGTTTACTATCCTTAATTCATACCCGAGTTTCTCAGAGAAAATTTCAACCACGAGTACACCATCCCTTCACCAAATGTTGTTAATTTGAATGACCTGAGGGTTATAACCCAATGCAATACCCCTCGATTTCCCTGGGGCATCCAGGAGCATGAAAAATCCAAGAGGGGAAAATGGAGGAGAGGGCAGCAATGATGTCTGATGGCTAGGTGCTTTGCAGGGCTAGAAAGCCCTTGACAGTTGAAGGAAAGGCACTTCATTAGGTAACCAGGGGGGGGGGGGATTTCTTGCTCTAAGAACCCCTTCAGTGGAGAGTTTCTTGCCAACCACAATGTCCAGATCAACCTGTAGAATAGCCTTAGATATGTTTGAATGAAGACCCCGAGAGAGTTTAAACAGTAAGTGGGGAGGTATAGGTCCGATGCCCAATCTAGCATGAGCAGGGGTGTGCCGAGGACAAAGGTTATAGGAGTTGTTCGTCAATGATTCAGATGGGATATCCACAAGAGATTATGTGATTAGAAGGGGGGGGGGGGGAATGGATGGAGGAGGGGAAGAGTATACCCCCAGGGAGAATACAACAGAGTATACAATTAATGAAAAACGAATACCATATGGTAAGGAATTAGAACACATAAACTATGTAAGTGACAACAAGACAAATGATAAATTCAAAGGAGGGAGAGGAGAGGTACCAGTGCCGAGAGGATGCCCCAATGTTGCAGCCACTATCATGGATTTGGTAATACTGGTAGAATATCAGGAGGAAGCAGCATTGACAGTCCCCAAGGGTGGAAAGTCCTGCAAAGATGAGTGCATACCTGCCGACTGATTTGGCCTATTCAGAGATACATTTATCGGATCATGAGGAGCACACAGTCCGACTGTAGTAGGAGCAGAGGAAACTTTTGTGAGTAGCGGTCAATCTTTCTATACATTCCCAACCTTGTGGAATTGTCTGCATCTGAAAGGTATGCCTTCGTAATCCAGGTTTTGTATACAGGTAGTATTCCTCTAGTGAATCTTGAGATTCTTCCAATCCTTCCCTAGTGTCCAGGTGAACCAGAATCCGGGTAAATGCCATCTTACCCGTGTCGGTGTAGGATCTATCGTGATCAAGATAGGTTCCCAGGATGTTTCCAATGCTGATAAATATATCTTCCTTCCAAAGGTGAATTGGAAATCCAATGAGGTGCACCCAAATGGGGGCGGCCCCCAGATGTTCCCTCTCCGGATTAAATAGTGGGCTCCAACACTTGAGATGCACAGGAGAAAGTTCAATATGCCAAAAACGTGATAGAACCCAATCAGTGAGTTCCTTGGAAGTGAAGTGTATGGAAAACCAACCCTTTGTTAGCGTGAAAACTATTGGGAGTTCCTGCAAGGTATTTCCCCAAATCTCGAATACCCATTGTTTGAGTCTTTTGGCGCTATAGTTCCGACCACAAATCCGACCCACCAACACCCTGTCCACCGCCCCCATCACGTCCACCAAGTGTAGACCTTCACCAAGGGTGAGATGACTACCTTTATTGCATACCCTGACACACTTGGTATTCCTGGGTGCACAAGGATGTGTACCAGCTGAGAGCTGCTTCGAGGCAACCGAAGAAGGTGGACTAGTGACTGAGGCTGAGGTCGTGGGTATATGGAGGTTGGGAAGGCAAATGTTGAATATACTAGAAGGAGGGCGTGACGAAACGAGGCTAGTATGAGGGGAGGAGTGGAAGTGTAGACTGAAATAGGGATGGGAGGATGAAGGGAACCAGAGTACCCTAGTCCAGAAATAGCAAGGGAGGGGTGTCCATGAAAGTCACATTGTGGGAGAGGAGGGCTCGAGGGTTCTCGGAGCGGCAGAGGGAATTTCTGAGCCAGGAACGCAAGAGATGATGGGGATGGTGGCCGGAGATCCGGTGATAGTATATTGTTGTATTTGGCAGAGGTAAGGACAACAAAGGAGCTAACAACGTTGAGGTCTGCGACAATGAAGGAGTCAAAATCCGAAAGAGGGTAGGATGAGGTAGGGTGCACAGAAGAAACCCTCGATAGCTCGTCAGGAAAAAAAAATTAACTGTTGACAGGGTGCATGGCATACCTATAGCAGTTTGAGGAGGGTCTGACCAGATGTCAGCCGAGCTGTATGGGTATTTGGTGAAGTTGAGGAGCTCCGCATCGATACCTATATCTATGACCCCTTATACTCCTATATATACCAAGGAGGTCTTATCATTTGTATCACTAAGAATTTGTTCATTTATGTAATTTAAAGGAGGTTTCCCCCTCAAAGAGGATGATTTTTAAGTTGTTGATCTATCTTTTCTTCTATTTTGCGAGTTGGTTGCATAAAAATCCCATCATATAACACCATATTGGTGCCCCATAACATTGAGTTGGGACATCAAAAGCATACTACTCATAAAGAAAACCTTCATGATTGATAGTGGGATTGATTGTGCTAAAATAGGTCTTTAATGATAGAAACCCATAATCTTTAGGTAGAAGAGGGTCAATTGAAATAAGAGCCTCTAACGGGGATGAATTTGGTTGCAAAGAAAGTTGAGAAATAAAGTCAAAATCATTTATAAGAGTGCATTACCCCACTTGGGAAAAGATTACCACAAATGAAGTGATTTTATGAACTATGAAGAAACCAATTTCTTTTGGATACCACTATTAAGGATGAATTGTATACGTTTTTTCCCTATTTGGAAAGTGTGAGTTAAAAAAACTTATTTCTCAAGATAAGTATAATGTTGAACTAGAGGGAACAAAAAAGGGTTATATTAATTGGGTTCTTATGACTAAGGATATTTTGTTTGTTCCTAAAGGGTAGGTTCTTCATTTACTTATTTCAATTCAAAAAGGAGAGCCTTAGCCTTTCTAGCCAACAATGTGTGACATTCATCATCAATATTACCTTACCATTAATGATAAGGGAGATATTTGTGCTTCACTTACGTAGTGAGACTAATTATGTCTAAAGCAATAACAATGGTGGTTGGGAGAGTAGAGGTGAAAACACATTTATGTGGAAGAGTTATATGAACTACTTGGAAAATTGAATAGCCTTAGCTTCAATTTTAGAAGCTAGTTTGAAGACATGATACAATGAGGAGATGGTGAAGAGTTCTAGCTCTATTTGAATTAATGAAGAAAACTAGAGAGATGAAATCAATATAGAGGGTTTATACAAGATCCATTAATTCAAGTTTGATGAAGACTATATTGAAGTGTTGGATTGACTATTGGATTAATGGTCTAAGAGTGTCAAATTTTAGCCATTATGTTAATGTTGCATCCTTATATTGGTAGACTTACTTAGATGATGTCTTTGAAATGATCCCAAATGTCGATTGGAGGTTGGTTAGAGGTTGCAAGTTGTGATTATGTTTTTACATCATATGAGGTCCCTCCATGTGTGCCTCATGAGTCATCTACAAGGCCCTTTTGAATGTTTGTTAGAGTAGGTCAAGTTTTGAATTAGGATTTCCATTTCCTAATCTAGGTGTCGAGGATGCCACCATTTTGGGATTTCCCAAATTCAAGGATGGAAAAATTTGTGTCTAATAATTAAATATTGTTGAAAAGTGAGGATACCAATGGAAATATTGGTTAGAGGATGTGAGTGGTACTAAAGGGTTTGGATTAAAGGCTTATTGTTAAGTGAAGGTTACGAAAACATACTCATTGTATCCTACTTCAAATTTTCCTAAATTCCTATTGTTGTTGTACTTTATATGTTGTTTAGTAACAAGGGTTTCCAACAAAGCCAAAATTGTTCTTGCTTTTATTTGCCTAAGATTTGGGTAATGTTGGAATTCAGAGGGTCTTTGGTGTCAGTAGAGGTTTTTCAAGGAGTCATAAGACATAGGGATTTCCTTGAGAAAATAGGTTTTTGCAATTGGAAATAATGGCTTATGGGCTAGAGGGACAAATATTTATTCCCTAGTTATTGATTTAGTGATGGTGATTTAAGAATCCTCATTAGAGCGACAAATTGAAAGAAAAAAAAAAAAAACCAAGGACCATAACTGATAAAAATTTATAGTGTACCACTCAAAATTTTTAGGATTTTAAGAAATTTTGATTTTTAACCATGGTCTCATGGCTTAAAAGGAAATCATCTTTTGAAGCTCCATTTTTTTCCATGTTTATCCCCTAAATTGCTTGAAGAGAGCTTGAAGAAAGATTTTGGGTAGGAAGAAGATCACAAAGAAGACTATAATGAAAAAGATCTTGAGAAGCCTTAACCTTAAGGATATGATACTGATTCATATGAGTATAATGTTGACAATATATAATTATTTAATATAAGTAAAGCATAAGAGGAAAATTTTGCAAGTACGAGAGAAGAATATTGTCAAAAAATTTATAGAGATGGTACTCTCTTCATTCTATTATGTATATTTATAGAGGTCGACAATTGTAGGAAATTTTCAAGTTTGACCAAGTGTCTATGATTAAAATAAAATACACATTTTAAGTTGGTGATCGATTATGACCAAGTCCCCTATGAGCTATGTACATTGAGATACGAAAATTAAAATTAGAAAGTGTAATTTACTAAATCTAGAATGAACTTAGGAATTATATCTCATCACCCAACACACCATCATGATCCAAGTGCTTAAATGAATGCTCACCTCTAGTTGCATGTGCCAACCCTTTCATCCTTACATGAAGTTGACCTATCCACAAAGAATACAAATAAAGGTTAAGGGGCACTGCCACTTGCAGGGTCGAAGGGATAGTGTCCCTAAGGGAATTTTATTATTACTAATATGTGAGGTAAAGGTGTAGTGTTGTGTAGGGTTAAAAGTAGTTCCTAAAAAATATAGAGAATTTGCCGCAGACAACACCATGTGCACCTATTCCTAAATATTGTGCATCAAGTTCTAGTTTCATATGTACCCACTTCAACATTCCATGCACATGCCTATAACTTGGTATGATAATTGTTTTCAAAGTTCATTATGGAAGGTCAACCATTCTATAATTGAGCCTCAGTGTAATATTTACAACTAGGAATGCTAATACTTTCCCAAGATTGTTATGGAAGATCCATGGTCTCTACAATTGAGTCTTAGAGAAATATTTGGATTGAACACCTTGTTACTTTCTAAATATTTTCTTTCAGTAGTTAGCCAACGAACGAGATTCAACCTTGTAGTTTTCCTCAAAACTTTACTAAATGACATTTCTCAATCCCTCCATCCTTTCTTATATTATCATGCATTTATTCCATTATGATGTTATGCAACCAACTTAAAAAATAAAATTAAATATAGATCAATGACTTAAAAATTAGCCTCTTCAATGGGAATACCTCCTTTACATTATATAAATGAACAATTCTTGGATGATTCAAATCACAAAACCTCCTTTCTATATATAGGAGTCTAAGGGGTCACAATATAATCATAGCTAACATACTAATAATAATGTAAGGGCACAACAATAACAATAATTGGCTTCTATGGGGCACAATAACAACAATATGGGGACTACATGGGCACAAAAATAAAAATAAGGGTTTACGCTAACAATAATAATAAGGAGATACACTAGTATTATAGGGACCTAACATGCCCCTCTCCTTCAAACAAGTGTTGTCCTCAATGCTTGAGTAGTTCTAGATGTTTTAGTATAAAATTCTCATGCTCCCATGTGGAATCTTTAGGGGGGTAAGTTCTTCCACTTGATGAGATACTCTGAAATTGATTGATTTTGTAGTTGTTGAGTTCTTCATTCTGTGACTGATTTAGGTTCCAATATGATTTTTCCTTCCTTGTCAAGTTCTAGCAATATTGTTTGAACTAGGATCTTGTCACCTATAAGCTTCTTTAAGCATGAAACATGGAAAATTGGGTGCACTCGAGAAGATGCATGAAGCTCCATGCCATAGTACCAATATTTTGCAACACCTTGTAAGGACCATAATACTTTGGTGATAATTTATTATCCTTCTTAACTTGCTTGAGGGACATTTTTTTGTATGGTTGTAGCCATAAAAATACCCAATCGCCTACATCAAAACTTCTTTCGTTGTGATGTTGATCTGCCTATTTTTTCATTCAATTTTGTGCCAAAGTGAGGTTATCCTTTAAGAGTTGAACTTGTTGTTGATGCTCGATGTGATTATCCACTTCTTGAACCTTAGAATTTTCGCCACTCCCTTAAAGGTACAAGTCAACTTTGAAATCAATATTTGAATGCCATATATATGCACATGCTATAGATAGATGGTTAAATATGTTGGAAGGATATTTTCCAGTTCATGATTTTTCAAATAGGGAAAATATTACTTTTTCACTCCTCATAGTTGGCTCCCATGTCAAGGACTAGTGGGAAACCTACCGTGAACAAAGGGACGAGAGAGAACCCTCATTGTTTTCAGTCACACCCACTTGGAATTCTTTCTGATATGCCATCAAGGAACAATATTACCTCGTGGAGATTTAAGGACAAGTACATACAATGGACTACGTTGTAGAAGAAATAGGATCAATATGTACAAGATCTGGCGAATATTTTCCATACCTTGCACACAAATTTGGGTATCAAATATTCTGAGAAAAATCTAATGCTTAAGTACCGTAGTTGTTTGCATAAATAAATTCAGGAGGAAATTCAGTTCCTGAACATCTCGTCGCTTGGTGCATCATACCCATATGCTACCAATATTGAGCAGAAATTTAGGCAAAAGAAATGAGACTTTGGATCTCTGAACTCAAATCAGAGTAAAGGCACCCCCAAGCCACAAAGCCAAGGGTAGAGTTAGGTTGCGACCCCCTAGGGAAACTTCTCAAAGACGTAAGCCAAGAATAATGAGAAGGCGAGGAAATACACCAACAAGTGGTGTGAGTTCCATAAAACTCCCACTCACAACACGAACAAATGTCGCGCAAAGCAAGCACTGTTGGTCAAGCTAAAATACTCAAAGATAGATGCATGCTTTTATTTTGAGTCGGAACCTAACAAGGGAATTGAAAAGGGAAAGTAGATCATTGAGGTTGAAGCCATTGTGACATTAGCCACCACTAATCTCCAAAAGGCGGAATCTAAGGATATATGGGAGGGGGAGCGCCTCTTCCACTCGCATATGTGGGAAAAGAGTTCATCGGTGCAGTTCATCATTGACATCGAGAGCCAAAAGAACCTGATCTCAGCAGAGGGCATTAGAATATTGAAGCTTCTAGCAACGTCACGCCCACAGTCGTACACCATCAGGTGGCTCCACCATGGGCGAGATCTATGTGTCATATAGCAGTGTTGTCTGCCTTATAGCATCAATCCCTTTGCAGATGAGCTATTGTGAGATTTTTCCCCTCTAGAATTCTATGATGTTCTATTAGGTCAGACATACCTATGGAAGTTTCATGTTGTATATGAATCTAGACCTAATTATGTTAATATTATTTTGGGTCATAAATTGTGCAAGATACCAGAGGTGGTGTTGCCTATCGTCTTCTCTTTGATCTCTGTTAAACAATGCAGTAAGATCATTTCCTAGACTGGGAAATTTGTCTTCCTTATGAATTTCCCACATAGCAAGAGGAAGATTGTGGCCACATCCACAGCCTCCAGTTAAGGCTCCTTGGTACAGTAGCAATAGATGGACAATGTCGTGGAGGAGTACACGGACATCTTCACCTCACCCACAGGGGTGCCCCTACACCGTCAGTTCAAGCACTCCATCGATCTAACTTCAGGTGCATTGCTACCCAATGGACCCATATACAGACACTCTGTTAGGGATAATGATGAAACTAAGAGGAAAATTCAGGAGTTGTTGCATAAAGGCCACATTAGGACAAGTTCATCACCCTGTGGGAGCCCGATCATGTTGGTATAGAAGAAGGATGGAACCTAGAGGATTTGTATTAATTATCGAGCGCTGAATAAGATCATTCTCTGGAATAGGTATCCAATCCCATGAATTGATGACCTTCTAGACCAGTTCAAGGGGGGCATAAATTTCAGCAAGATTGACTTGAAATCTAGTTATAATTAGGTACCAACTGAACCCTCTGATTTGTGGAAGATTACCTTAAAATCCAAGGAGGGCCTTTTCGAATTTTTGGTCATCTATTTCGAGTTGAAAAATTCCCCTACAATCTTCATGCGGTTGATGGAAAATATCTTGTATCCCTTCACCAACTTATTCATGGTAGTGTCTCTGGATGAAATCCTAATCTTCAACCAAAGTTGGGAAGAACACATTCACCATATTCAGTTGGTCCTCCAAACCCTGCGACAATACAAATTATGTTTGAAAATTTAGAGAAATGCAGTCTTGGTATGACCTAGGTTAAATATCTAGGGTACATCATTGATAAGTGGGATGTGTACGTGGACCCAACTAAGATACAAGTTATTCGAGATTGGCCAGCCCCAACCACTCTAACAAATCTCTGCATCTTTTTGGGTCTTGACAATTTTTATAGCTAGTTCCTATTGGGATTCTCTCATATCACTTGGATTTTGAGTCAAGACACCAAGGGTGGAGCGAAAGAAAAAAAAAATTAGTTTGAATCCCAACATAAGGCATTTTTCAAGTTGAAGCATCGAGTCCGCTCTACACCAATGTTCACATTACCAAACCTGTGGCAACCATTTGAAATTGGGACAGATGCTTGTGACTATGTTGTTGGTTTAGTTCTTACCCAGCAAGGGCATATGGTTCCATAGTGATAGTGAGACACTTTCAGATACAGTCTGAAAGTATCCCACCTATGAAAAAGAGATGTATTCCATTGTGCATACCTGCTAACAAGGGAAGCATTACATAATGGGGAAGGAAACTATAACAACCCTGGTTAAAAATTCATGTAAAAATATATAAGACCATGATTGATGGGACAGTTAGTCCAAGTTAAATGGTGGGAAAAACATCCTAGCAGGTGTTCATTCAGTTTAATATGGACAAATAAATTGGCAGCATATTTGGCACATTTATTTATGAAATTAATGGAAAATAGGAGAAAATGAAGGTGAAAGGTCACAGGTTGAATGTGAGGATGAAAATGAAGGAAAATCATGGAAATTGAAGAAAATAGAGGCCTCATTGATAAAAAGGATTCTAAGGATCAGTGGGTAAGATTTTATTAAGTGTAGTTTTGGAGCTCTCATTATTCTCCCTCTCTCTCTCATGCTCTTGGATACTTTGAGTTTTCTTGGAGCACTCTTGGAGAGTGTGGTGATTTGGAGCAAGAAGGAAAAGGAATATAAGGAAAGGGAAAGCGGACATCGAGATCAGTAGCTACAACGGGATTTGATTGCAGGAACCGAGTTGCATGTATGTTTTCCTCACTAGTTTTGGCATGCATGGTGTATACATGTGGATTTGTCTAGCCTTGCCATTTCCTGGATAACCATGGTGTTGTGGGTTTATTTCCATTGATTGTTTTCTGGTTGGTTCTCATGATTCCTTTAGTTGTTGGGTTGAGTTATTAGTTCATGGATCCTTGGTTGGAAAAACACTCTGGAGCTCGATAGATAGTGTTTGGGTTGAGTTACTAGTCCTAGAGCCTTGGTTAGAAAAATTCTCTGGAACCCTAAGTGGGTTGAGTTACTAGCCCTGGAGCCTTGGTTGAAAAAACTCTCTAAAGCTTGTTGAGTTACTAGTCCTGGTGCCTTGGTTGTAACAAACACTCTAGAGCCCTGGAGAAGCTTGGATAAAGACCAATTTGTGATGGTTGTGACGTCTGACAATGAGGTGGAATCACTGGTTGAGGGTTGAGGTGATTTGGCCTCTAGAAGCCATGGATATATTTTGATTGATGTGTTTGATTATATCCCACATTCATGCTTGGAATATGGAACAGGGGTGATTAGTTAAACACATATTTGGCTCAGCCAATATATGGTCGGGTGGAATGTGGAATTTCCATCTCTGGTTGGTTTTTACATTCAGTAATGAATAGCTCATTCCTTTGGTAATTAGTATCCAAATGTATTGGTTTCTATGCGGATTCTATTGTTGTTGTATCCATGGTATTTTTATTGTTATTGTGGTGGTTATAAGCATGTATTTGATCAATGAGATGTATCACTCTATCTATGTTTTTACTTGTAAATGAATGCACAATGTATATATGTTAAAATATATTGTATTGCATATAATGATGTAAGGGAGAAATGCTTCTTATCAATTCTCATATAAGTATGACAACCCTATGCTTAAATCTATTGTTTACACCTGTAGATTCAATGTTTGTGACATATTTGACAAAATTCTTGTCATGGCTAGGAGGGGTCCAGATGATTTCTTGTTGATGTGATTACTTCTATATCATTTTCCTATTGTTATTTATCATCCCTTAAGTTTTCATGAATTTTTGAGCAGTGACCTGGGCTTTGTGCCTGAAAAGGTGGCTCAATCCTAGAGATGTAGGCACAAAACTGAGTTTTTGGGCCCTAGTTGATGCCATGCAGTGTTGTGCCTACAGTTATAGCCTCCTAGCCCATTAAATGCAGTTTTATGCCTACATCTATGACTCAAAGGGGTTCAAAATGTCAGTGTGACCCAGGGGTAAAAGGCCTGAGTGGTTGGGTTACCTCCTGGGGGTGTTGTGGTTGTTGTACAATGTCTATAGGTTTTTTTTTCCATCGGTTCCACTTCCTTAAGGTCACATAGGAGGTTGAATATCGATATATTAACCTCTCATCACATGTTTACCCTTGTTGTCCAGTTACTTGTGTAGATGTGGGAATATAGTGTTACAGAAATGGTCATCGACATAGAACACTGACCCCTGCAGTTCATACAGACACAAGGAAATTTGCAGAAAAATCTCCATAAGAAATGGCCCACATATATGAAACAGTTCCATTCAGGGAAAATTTTAAGAACCTCCCTAAATTTATAAGTATAATAAATGGGTGAATCCCCATGATACATAGGAAAAATGGAAGGTGATTTTATTAATAATATATATGTATATAAAAAAAATTGGCGAATCTCTCACCAGATTATATTTTCTTATAAAATCATGGCGAATCACTAAGAAATATGAGGGTTGTTGCAGTCACTTATCACAAAGAGGGTATTCAAGAAGAAACTATAAAATAACTTGGTTACATTGTTGGCGAATCATAAGAGCTTGACTAGTTACCATCAAATGTGCCACTCTAGTGACTAAATCATACAAATCTAGAACCAACAGTTTCCACCTAACACTTTCTTTCAAAAGTGATAGTGCAATGATAGTTGAGATAATCTCTAAATTTATAAGGAGTGGACGTTGGAGAAGAATATTTAATGGATCATTTGAGATTGTTGTATTTGCATGTCTCAAAAGCATAAAAAGTAAATTAACATCAAACCGCATTAAGGGAGTGTCAGTCTTTCCTGATGTTATGACCATATTAAAAACTATGGAGGAAATATTGCTACTATGAATATCAATAGATGGAAGGGGAAGTCTCAATAGTCAAGCCAAACATTTCACAAAATGTGATATAACTCCTTCATACTTAGATTTCATACAATGCCCTAATAGTTGTATAAAAGGGTCTAACATCACTATTATATATTAATCACTCTTGTCTTTTGACTTATCAAAAATCACCACAAAAAAACCACAAGCCAAAGGATAAATATTAAGTTCATCAAAGGGATTGAGTTTCCAATTATTTGAGATCCACTAAAGAAGGTCAACAACCATTGAATTTGGAAACTAAACCTCTTTTCGAAAAACAAAAAGCATCAATAATGGCTTATGTACCCAACTAGACTGTGATCGCAAGAGCTTCATAGACCACTTGAATGGAATGAAGAGAACTAGATCAAAAGCTAGCGACATCTTTAAAAGAGAGAACCTTTACCCATAGCAGAGGGATATTTCAGACAACCTGTCGCCATGGGTGTCGAATTAGATGACAATGTCGAAGAGGGAGATCAAAGTTTGGAGTTAGAAATTAACAGAGTAGAAAATCTTGCAAGAAAAGAGAGCGTCGAAATCAACAAGGGCCAATCTGGGCAGAGAGACAAGAGTAACCAACTAGGTTCAAACCCTAGACGATGCATTTTCTTCCCATTGTGATTCCAATCAGATCCCCTTAGTCTTGTTGTAGGAAATGACATGTGATGAGTATTTTGAAGAAAGCAAAGACACAATTTTAAATGGCTAAACATTATGAACAATTTAGAGGATAAAATACAAGGTTTTACACTTCCCTTCAAAGAATCGCATTCACTAAAAAGAATTTCAAAATACACCGATTTGGGGAGAAGAAAATCATAGTAGACATAAGTAACTTGTAGCAATCTTCCATGGCCCAAAAAAAATAGCAAAGCTTTGTGTGATTTCTCGCAACATCTTCAACCCTCTATTCTTCCTACAATTATTTCATACCTTTGTGATGGTTTAGGTGTAGGAGAAAATATTGATTTTACACATCATCATATGAAATACATATTTGAAGAAGGGATCACTTGTAAACCTAAGTTATCGAAACATTTTGAGAATTTTCTTGAAATTTAATTCCCTATTTCCAAAACTAAGTGGTACTAACTTCTTGTCCTAAACACCTCGGGAAATGTTTTTGTGTCGTTTGAAAAACTAGAGAAACGCTGCATCTATAATTGGATATGTTTCCAAGTTTTTTAATTTTTTTGGATCCATTTTCAAATTTCCGAAACATATCAACAACAATTGTGATCCATTTCTAGAATTCTGAAAATCGTGATCCATTTCCCGCATTTGTGGAAACAAATCCACCCCAAATGCCAAAAATCATCAATAACACAATTATTTTTGTGTTCCAAAGTTTAAGTTTTAACCTATTTGCCTTAACCTTTAAAGCCAAGTAACTTAATCCATCCCACCCCTGCCTTGGTTATTTTGCATTCGACCGACGTTGTTGGAGGAGTCGCTATGATACATGAAAATGCCAAGGGGTAGGATTTATACATACCTTAAGTTGTTATTTTTACAAATATTATAGGGTTTATTCATTGAAGAGGTTCTCATGCAACAAAGCTTCTTTATCCTTTTTTTCCATAATCCTTGTTGCAGGCTTTTAATATTACTTATGAAGTTTGAATTATCTATATATATGCCTGTGTATTCTGGTCCGTAGATCGTCGTAAAAAGAGACGACTTTCTCATATGGAAAAAACAAGGCTTAAATATGTGATTTTTGAGATTCGATATTGGTTCTTCTTCCAAGGCTTGAATATGTGATTCTTAGATTATATATTGTTTCTTCTTCCAAGTGTATTCTTCATTGATTTCAAGGACAATCATTAGTCCTCTTTAACTTAGAATTCGATTGATATTACAAGGCTTTACAATTTAAATTAGATCATGTTTTCATGTACACACCTTCGCTATATTCTTCAAATACTTCAACTAGATTGAGGCTTATGCGTGAGCCTTCTTGGATCCTTAATAAAATGTTTTAAAATTTCCTTTTACCGTTGAAATTTCCAAATTATGGATTACACTCTTTAATTACAGAGGTAAGACTTTATAATCATGCCCAAAATTATGTTATTTATCATTTAGATGATTTGACCTTAAAAAGGTTCATTTGAATGTCCTTTAGCACAAAATTGATCTTCTAGCTTACCTCCTTCTCTACACCAAGTCAACCTCTCAAGTCAAACTTCGTCACATCTCACCAACAAGAGTCTCATTTCACCTCGTAGTTTCGAAGCTTGTATTATGTCTTCGATTTTTATGTATGATAGGTCCTTCCAAAAATGAATTCTGTATTCCCTTTTCCTTTGGTAACGAATTCAAAACCTTCCAAATAGAATACTCACATTTCCTTTTTCTTTGCAACGATTCCAAATAGTTACTCACATTTATTTTTTCATTTGTAATGATTTCTGGTGTCCTTCCAAATAGTCCACTGCATTTCATTTTCCTTCTTAACGATTTCCCAGAGCCAATTGGTATTTGATGATCTCCAATAGGTCAAATACACTTTTATTATAGTCTTTTTCAAGGTGGTGGTTGCCCTTTATGAGGTCGACTTGATGGAGAGCAAAGTTGACTTGGTGGATGAGGCTAGGCTTACAAAAATTGATTCTTTTATAATCTAACAAAGCCCAAGAAGGGTTTTACAATTTTATAACATGAACAAGGACTTATGACTAAACCCTAGAAGCCTTCAATGAAGGATTTTTAGGCCTCCATTGAGGCCTAATCGTAATCATGTATGAGTCTAGTTTTTGACCCTCCTAAGGCTAGTTTTCACATCTTCCTATGGGTTATTTCACACGTTCCGAGGCGTTTCTCGGTCTCATTTATGTGCATATTTTAAGGGTTTTTAAAAGGAACATATAAGGTAAACTTTTGTTGTATCTATGGACTCGAATAAAGGATAAATTGATGTCAAAATTGAAGGTTATTTTTCACACTAATAGGAGGTCTATTCAAGACATTTTTCGAGACCTAGCTCCGTGATGCACCTATTTTAGGCTCGTCTAGGCCCCTTCTTGTGACAAGCTTATCAAATCTCAATTGATTCCCCATTGTGGTTAGGAAGTTCTCGCATAAAGGTATTTTTTGACTCAAATCAAAGTGATAGTTTATCGCAAATTAAGGTCTCGTCAAAGAAAGCTCATTTTTGGCCAAGAAGAAGGCCCATTCAAGATCACAAACCCGAGCCTCAATACAACTATGGAGGCTGCATAAGAATGCTTAGTTAAGGCATGTTTTGAGAGTAAGTTCAAGGTATGATTCGATAAAATATTACACCGATTTGAAGTGTTTCCATGACCATTCTAATCCAGCCGAGAAGGTGCACCAATATCAAAGAAATAGAATATTTGAGGGTTGTGGAAAAAAGGCCGATAAGGGAATCTTCAAGGATAGATCACTTGACCTATCCGAAATTGATCATCCTCTATAACATGACCTATTGCAATTTGTCAAGTATGAAGCAAAAACTAGATAGTTGTTTAATTGTTTTTGCGTACATTGCAAGCCTAAGAGTCAAATCTATAGCATCATTCGAAGAGAAGAAACCCCAAGGAAGTGATAAAACATTGAAGTATCCTTGCATGTATCAACAAAGGTATTTTTGAAGCATGATCCTTTGGCAAAGGACAAGGTTGTTGACTCTTACATCGTTGTTGAAAGCCAAATTGACATGGTGTAAATATTTGAGCCGAGTGATACACTTTAGGAGTTCTATTATATATATGTACACAGGGCCATCGTTGAGACCGAAAATAAGTTTTATATTAATGTTGTTGTGGCAAGAAAGAGTGTTGAATGTTGTTATCGCAGCTATAATGATTAAATTGCGCAAGTTGAGGCTAGATGCTATGAGCTAGTAACAATGTTCTGCTATTGTGACTAATATTGTTGAGTGTTGAGTAAGTTCACATTGATGTCATATTGTTGCCCTGTAAATCTGATTCTATTGATGTATATTTGATCCTAGTATTTCCTTGAGAAACTACTCTGTTTGACAATGCTAGAATATAAGCATTTACAAATACATTTTACCGTGTGAAGGATACCTGCCGAGAGGACAATGTTTGTACTATTTTTTACATGAGTATGTACTAATTCACTCACAAAGGTTTCCAAGGAGCGATCCATTGAATACTCTACCCTATACCCTATTCCCTACCATCTCCTATGTCATCCGATGAAATTTTGAGGGTCACTCCAACCATCATGGAAGCTTGTCCCCCAAAGACCCCATCCTTCATCCCCGCAAAATTGGTCAAATATAGAAAATATGTGTTATTTCTTTGAAGGTGAAGTATATGAACATGTTTTAGAACATTTAAATATATTGATTTTTGGGCAACAGATGAGATATTTAGCTTTGACATATACTTTGATATTTCTCTTTCTTCACTTCTTTATGTCCTCGATTCTATAATATTATACAATTCCAAGGTTTTTTTCTTTCCTAATTTGTTTTTTCCAAATTAAGCTAACCTTAAATTTGAAAGAATACAAATAATTTCTCCGAAGATACCTCCGCATTAAGCTAACCTTGAATTTGAAAGAATATTGATAATTGACCTAATTACCAAAATGCATATAAAATATCTCCAGCATGATAGCCCACTTCCCCCAGGATGATACCGCATTTTCAATAAGATATTGTTCCGAGTCTTCTCCAATTAGAATCATTCCAAGAAAGGAGGCAAAAAGTGGTAAAGCCAAAGACAAAATAGAAACCACATTCATGAGGCAAAACTACCTATTTCCAAATAATATGGAGCTAACACTTACCAAGGTAAAGAAACATGTTTTTCTTACCGATAAAGTTTGAATTATCTATACATATGCCGAGTCTTCTAAGACAGATCATAGAAAAAAGAGACGACTTTATCATATGGCAAATAAGGCTTGAATATGTGATTTTTAGATTCGATATTGGTTCTTCTTCCAAGGCTTGAATATTTGATTTTTTATTCTATATAGGTTCTTCGTCCAAGTAGATTCTTCAATGATTTCAAGGAAAATCATTAGTCCTCTTATAATTCGCTTGATATTGATGACTTTACAATTCGAATTAGACCATGTTTTCATGTACACACCTTCGCTATATTCTTTAGAGATTTTGGCTAGATTGAGGCTTATGCTTTGAGCTTTCTTCGATCCTTAATATATGTTTTGCAATTTCCTTTTACCGTTCGTATTTCCAAATCTCCGGATTGCACCCTTTAATTGTGAGAGGTAATACTTTATAATCATGCAATGAATTATGTTATTTATCTTCTAGAATGATTTTACCTTAAAAATGTTCACTTGAAAGTCCTTTTGTGCTACGTACTTGATCTTCTAGATACCTCCTTCTCTACACCAAGTCAAACTTCAATACCACATCTCTCATTCCTCAACAAGAGTCTCGTCTCAATTTCGTAATTTCGAATCTTGTATTTTTTTCTTTTGAATTTTATGATAATAGGTCCTTCCCAAAAAAAGAATTCTTGCATTTACTTTTCCTTTGCATAAAATTCAAAAACCTTCCAAATAGAATACTCACATTTCCTTTTTCTTTTGCAATGATTCCAAATAGATTACTCGCATTTCTTTTTTCCTTTGTAACGATTTCTGTCCTTCCAAATAGGTTACTTGCATTTCATTTTCCTTCTTAACAATTTCAAAGCCAGCTTGGTAGTTGATTATCTCCAATAGGTTGAGTAGAATTTTATTTTTGTATTTTTTTTCAAGGTGGTGGTTTCTTATGGGGCCCACTTCGATGTGGAGTAGGTTGATTTGGTGGACGGGGATAGTCTTAGAAAATTTCATTCTTTTATAATCTAACAAAGCCCAAGAAGGTCTTACAATTTTATAACATGAACAAGGACTTATGACTAAACCCTAGAAGCCTTCAATGGAGGCCTCGCCTCCATTTGAGGCCTAATCATAATCATGTCCGAGTCTATTTTTCAAACCTCCTAAGGCTAGTTTTCACATCTTCCTACGAGTTATTTCACATCAACTCGAGGCTTATCTTAGCCTCCTTCTCGTGCATATTTCAAGGGTTTTTCAAAGAAACATATGAGGTAAAAAATTTTGTTGTATCTATGGATTGATTGAAGGTTAAAGTGATGTCAAAATTGAAGGTTATTTTTCACACTAATTTGAGGTATATTCAAGACATTTTTGAAGACCTAGCTCTATGATTTCGCTCCTATTATACGGCTTGTCTCGGCCCCTTCTTGTGATAGTTATCAAATCTCAACTTGTTCCCCCATTGTGGCTAGGAAGAGCCGCACAATGGTATTTTGTGACCAACCAGGGCTAGTTTATCAATAAATTAAGGTCCGTCAAAGAAATCTCATTTGGCCAACAAGAAGGTCTATTCGAGATAAAAAACTAAGCCTCATTACAACTATAGAGGCTTCATAAGAAAGCTTAGTTAAGCTTGTTTTGAGAGTAAGTTCAAGGCCTAATCTCGATAAAATATTGCAACCGAGTTGAAGTGTTTCCATGACCATTTTTAATCCGTGAGGAATGGGTGCACCAATATCATAAAAACACAGCGCATTTCGAGGGGAAAAAGGCTAATAAGGGCATCTTAAAGGAGCCGCATCACTTGACCTATCCGAAATCGATCATCCTCTATAACATGGCCTAATGTTTGTTGTATGAAGCAAAAATTGCATTTTTGCTTAATTGTTATGCTATGTACATTCCAAGCCTAGAGTCAAATCTATAGCACCATTTGAAGAACAGAGCCTAAGCAACATAAAGCATTGAATTATCCTTGCATGTATCATCAAAGGTAGTTTTGAAGCACAGATCTGCAAAGTGACAAGGTCGTTAGACTCTTTACATCATCATGGAAAGCCAAATTTACATGGTGTAACTTTGAGCCGAGTGATACACTTTAGTAGTTCTCGTTATATATATGTACATTCGTCACAATGACCGTAAAATAAGTTTTATATTATTGTTATGGAAAGGAACAATGTTGAATTTCATTAAGAGAGATAAATATATATAGATATCAATATCTACCGTATATTGCAAGAGATAGTTAAACACAAATGTGAAGCAACAAACAATGTGGTTCTATCGCTTCTAAATTGAAGTTTTTTAAGTAAATTCAATACTTGAAAATAATCCATATCTAGAAACATCGAGTTGTAATCAAAAGTATTCAATCCAAACAAAATATCTCAAACACTCATGAGTCATGCCAAACTAAGTAACACACATCCAAACTTGTTTGTAGCACCAAATGAAGCACTCAAAAAATGCCAAAAATAGCAAGCAATCATCAAAAGATACACCGCAATTTTAGCTATGGTATGAATAATGTGGCATAGTTATAAGGGAAGAAAAAATCAAGAGACTGTTTCATATCATTGTAGCCACATGGTGAAGCTTGATTAAAAGGAACCCAAGTCACCAATCATCTCCACTCCGGATCAAAAATAAACATAAATTCATAAAAACAAACAAAATGTTTGATTTATTTTTACTTAAAAATGCGAAGATCCCAAATTGTAATCACAAGTATCTGTGCCAAACACATTACCATACATGATACACACTTTTAACGTAGCACCAAAATAATGCAATAAAATATGCCAAAAATAGTACAATTAAGCATCGCAAGGCACTGCAATCTTTCCATATTAAATGTATGTATTGTGCAGAGTGATAATGAGAAAAAACAATAAGAGACAGAATAAACATCGCTTGGGTGGATAGTTGTGTAGGAAAGCTTGATTGTCTATGATCAAAACCAATATTATCTCCACCCTCTTCTCTCGCATGCCTTATTCAACAATGGTTCTCCCCTCTCTCGTGCTACTATGAAACTTACCTTTCTTCTTTTCCATGAAAGAAGACTCCGCATGGAATTTTTTCTCTCGCAAAAGGGTGATCAAAGTCTAAAGAATATGGATCCTCAATCAACTTTAGAATTAGTTCCACTTATACTAGTCATCATCCAAATTTTACCAACAAAGATTGTCTATGTGATTCAAAATCCGGCCAAAATCAACTTTGGAAGATGATGAATCCTATAGGGGTCACCCTTGGGGTGGGTAACATGTCCTTTGCTCGATATATCATTATGAGATAGGATTTTTCTCTGATCACTCTTATTTGATTAAAAATTGCAAATGTACTCAAGGTTTGCAACAAAACAAAATTCTACCATTTCTTGGATAAAAGACACTCTTACAACCATTTCTAACATGAAATTGTTTGTGTTTGTTTTGTAAAAATTTCCAATTGTAAAATGGAGACAAAGGTTAGTTATTTCATTTTATATAGACAAGGTGGCATTTGTTTTTAATCCACACTAGAGTTTTGGAGACAACTTAATCTTGAAGTTCTAATATATTTTGTCGAACTTGTTACTTGCTTTTCTCGAAAATTCTGTTACCTTACTATATAATTGATACCAATTAAATATCTCAAATCCACCATCCAAAAAAGGATGCCTTTGAATGTTCATATAGTACAAACATTCCAAATAAAGAGATAAGGATACTCCTTGAAGTTCCTATACTATATAAAGTTAGAATATCCAATAGCATTTCATCAATTCCATTCTTTGAAGATTGATACCTCCCTCCTCGATGGGCATTTACATTTGAGGATGGATCATGGTCACTTAGAATTTTGGGGAGGCCAACTCAATGAAAAAGAAAACAAACTTGGTTTTTGATGTTATTATGCCAGCTTATTTCCTTCAACATTGAGGGTTCTGTTATTTTATACTATCGTCACTACTTTCATTGATATTATTATATACTCTGAAACAAGTGACAAGATCTATTTCTCGTGATGATCTCGAACCACTAACTTGCTAGATCGTCAAATTCAGAATCCCCACTCAAACAATTTCATTTGTTAGTTACAAAATACATGGCATGGATGAACCATCAAGACACATTGTAGTTTTGTCTTATACTTTTTGCGTATAAATGCAATTTTAGAATCCGACATCATGCCTCATTGGGTATTGTCACCCATACGTAACATACCCAACCTCGCCGCCTTTCCTAGTCCAATAGCTTCGAAAAAATAGTTCCTTTGAGGACGATGTTGACTTGGGGAGTATAATTCCATGACTCAAACCTTCTATAATAGGCCAAGTGTAATTTCTAACCCAAGTACCGAACACCTTTGGAGGAACAATTCCGTAGAGGGATGGTATATCATTTGATAAGGAGAACGTTGAGACAAACCCGGACTTGTAGCCACAAAACAAGGTGATTAATTAATCATGGACGAGGCAGCTTGATCCCTACAAAGGAGGAGAAAATGATAATGATATTCTATAGATATTACAACAAAAACTCATTGGACTTGTAGTGAAGGCCATGTTATAAATGTTAAACATTATGTGCTATTTAGATATGAATACCCTCGCTCAAAATTGGGAGAATTTCATGTTTTCACAAATAATGTATGATCAACCACCATTATCTCCCGATTCTTGTTTAGGTAGTATTTCATCGTAACATGCATCCTCTTCTATATGGAATTTATTTCCAATGGATTTAACTAAGGCTTCAGGTATGCCTTTTTTGCAAATACCGGTTAATTAAAAGATTCAAACCTTTTGAAATTCACAATTTACATAACGCATATCACAACACATTATAATCAAGCCCAAAATAAATTAAATTAAACAGATGGGAATACCTTTGATTAATTTAACAAACAAAATAATTTCTAAACAATAGATGCCTCCTGAAGAATGGAAAAAAGGGATCCTTTCTAGCTACCCTTGTTGGAATTCACTAAAACAAAAATTCCTAATTTGGGTTTGCATTATAAGTCATATTTTATTAAAAAGAAAAACATAATCATAATTTTAATGGAATTATGATTTTTACTCAAATAAAAGTTATAAACAATGCCTATAAACATGATATAACCATGATTTGAAGTGAAATAAAATATATCCCATTTTATAACTACTCCTTAACCCATACAATATGTCATTGCAATAGTAATTTTACAAAGAATAACTATAATAAAAAACTCCATAAAAATATCAATAACACACTTCAAGTGATAAAATAATAACACTTTACATAATCTATATTCTATATTGGTGATAAACAATATAAGAGGATGGTATCATATCATTGTTTATCAACCTTGATGTTGTAAGTCAAACCAGCTTCCAATTGCATAAGCTATATTGAATTAGATAATTACTTATAAAATACATACTTTTTCCCTCAAATTTTGAATGAATTTGACTATACGTAATATAATTTCAACTCAAAATTGTTTTTTTCCAAGAGTTTGAAGTGTCTCAAAAATCTTAGGGAGTAGCTTAAAATACACTCAACCATTTGTCTTTGAAGAAAAAGAATCAAAAAGTCTACAAATGTAGAATGAATTAAATACAACATGAACCACGTGGGAGAAAATAGAAGGTAGCTTAAAAAATGTACACTAAATCATAAAGATTTGAAAATTAAAAAAGTATAGGTTTGCTAAAGAAAGATTTAAAATACACTAATCAATTACATGGCGTAAAAAAGTCACGTTACCGCAAGAACCGGAGTGTTGATAAAGAAAATCAACCAAGTTATTCTTATATATGATTTGTAAATCCAGCATGTGTGTAATCTCTAATTTAAGGGTATTTTATAGGTATGGATTGTATATGATGAAACCAATGGAACCAAGAGAAAATAAAATATACACTTCTTTTTTTATTTTTTGAAGTATTACATATCCTACTTGTATGGTAATGACCATGGAGAATACCTTGAAATGGTTGTCAGATAAAGCTCAATCTCGCCGTAAATCTTAAGTTTCTGTGACCGACTCAAATTTCATTAAGGATTCCATATGTCTCATCAAGCGTTGTTATTCCTAATCTAATATAATAATCACCCCGCAGGCCCAATAAGCCCGCCTAGATCATCCTTAGCGTAAAAAGGCCGTAAAGAAATTTATATACCTATTATCATCGACATTGGTGCCCCTCTCGATCTATTCAAAATTCACTAAAAAATAGAGGAGCAATAGGTCTTGTTGGGGATGATAAGAAAACCACCCTTCTCGCTACACTTGATGTCACGGGACAACATCTCGTTAGGCTTCCATTGGCCTCAAGCCCGCCATCTCGGTAGCATACCAATGCATTTCAAATAATAATTTTTCCTTGAAGGTCAAGTTCACCGGGGTTTCTCCGAGATAAGAACATGATAGGGGTTGAGTTATTTTTATTTGAAAGTCCGGGATATTGATGAAAGATCCAATTATGTTGCCCCTTAGGTCACTTAGCTCGGCCATACATGCCGCAAAAAACATTTAGTTATGCTCAATGCAACTTAACAGAATGGAAAGGAACAAAAGAAACATGATCTAATGTAGCTCTTATGAAATTATTCAATGTTAAAATTTCCAACTGTATAAACTTGAGATATTATAAATCTTATTTTAAATTTATGCTTGTAGATTTGGCACAATGTTGTTGTCTTAGTGTGAAAATGCAATTATTTAATCTTGATTATCTCTTTTAAGGTAGTGAGAAGAAGATTTTAGGACAAGATGACACAAGATAGGTGGAGTGGTCACAGCCCACACTACAACATTGATAACTGTGGCCGCCTCTTTCTATGCTATAAGATGCAGCGTAATAAGACCCATAAACAACAACACCACAATGAAACAAAAAGACATTTAAATGAATACACAATAATTGCGTATATAGGACTTGCAACTAATGCAAAGGGAGATAATTAGGTGTTTATGTTTGGGGGATTTAAGATAGCCTTCATATTCAAATTTTATAAAATGGATAGTAGTGAAGAAAACACACTACAATGAAACAATGGGAAAAACGCAAATTAAAATGTGCTTCTTAAGCATAAATGTTTCATTGTGCTAAATCTATTACCTGAAACAGACTCGATTGGCAGGAAATGGATGACCCAAAAAAATGAAAAACAATCGAAGAATCCGATATGGACCCAAAATTTCCCAATTTTGAAAATATTTCAAGCAGCAGGAGTTGGGCTTGATATAAGATGATTCCGGTAACTCGTATTAAACTACGTGATGTTTCAATGATGAGGTAGATGGAATGTTAAGATACCCACCGAGATTCTCTCCCGGTTATGATCTCGATCCCCTCCAACATGACATGAGTTTCAAGGGAATGACACCGATGCAATTCTCTTGATGGAGTAGAGTACTAGTAAGACTTGGCACCACAAGAAAAGGGAGTTTGTTCTTTATAGTGTAGCCATTGAGGAATGTTACATGAAGCTCTTGGATGATGATACCGTTGTAGACAAAAAAATTATAAATATAAGATTTCGTCGCTATTATAAATTATCCACTCACCGGGGATGGACATAAATTATGAAAATAAGATTATTGGTGTCGCTAAAAATTATCCATGCCAAGAATATTGCTAAATGATACCCATTTAAACCAAAACCGGAGTCTTATATGCACATCAAGGTGTGAAATCGATATTTTCATCCTTCAGCTTCACAAATTCAAAGTACACAGACTTGGCTTTAAATGGGTAAGTTAGTGTCCATATTCAATGCACTCAAATGCAATTTACAAGGGCACGCCTTTAGACTCATTGCACATTAAAAGCTAATGGATCTCCCACCGGAACGGTTGTAAAATACTCTTCCGAGAGTAATGAACTTATAAAAATGTCAAGATGGAGAAGGAAGAGAATTGTATATATACATACTAGCTCCAAGCTTGTCCGGGCGTGAGGGCTTTTTCGGGGAGCTTGGTTGTTCCGATGGGGATTTTTCCATTACACCACTATTTATATGCGTAGTGGGAGAGATAAGCCTTTTACCAGGATCCGTAGTGGAGAGAACCAGTGGCTCACCACTTGGAAATGGAAGAACATATATTCTCATTGTCGTTCTCATAATTTTCGTGGCATGTCGTGGAAAGTGGGAGTTCGTAAGCCTCCCTTGGACCTTTAACACCCCACTTGCGATTCTCGTGCTCACTCGATTTTCTTCATCCCGCGTCCCCTGGCCATTCGGATGCATTTTTCTTAGTCAAGGACCGGCTATCGTGATGCATTTTTCTTATATTTTCATATGCTAAGCCTCACGTGAGTATAACAAGAACTTTAGGTTTTTTCTCAGATACTGCTCCTTTCCATATGAATGTGTACTAATCAGTTTCCGGGGTTTTCTCTTCTTTGGACCTCTCAATTTGTTTCTGCTCACTCTTCGAACATGATCACTACTCCATTAAACATTGAAGCTACTGAAATTAAAGCATTTAATACGTATCCGGATCAAAATCCCTATCTCCAAAGAACCCATTTCCATCCGTATTGTTGTAGCACCAAACTCGCTTCATCGATATGATTATCGAGGATAACCATAACCCCACCGGCACCTAAGCTCGAAACTACTCTTTATATACTTCAATGACAGAAAATCAAGAAGATTCGGGTTATTTGTAGCAACCCCTACCTCGGCATCCGAGAGGTTCGGTTTTCTCAAGGATTTCCTTATTTCCATGGCGCCAAGGGAAGAATCTCGTGAACATGAAGAGGGACCAAGTCAATTGAACGCAATTGAAACCCATTTCTGACATTTCTAGTTATTTCATTGACTCGGTTTTTTGTTCAGACTCCTACCACCATTATGTCGACATGTGCAGCCCAACTAACACAAGCAAGCTTTACCCCGCAACCGTTTGGTCTCAACCTAGTCTCCTAAATTGAGTTCATTTAATTGTCAACCAGGGTTGGTAACCGCTGAAGTGAAGTGCACCGTATGTGCCTAGGTGTTTGTTTCTTAATGCGGTTGTGTTTAGTGTTTTATGATGTTTTTTGTCTTTTGATGGTTTTATGTTCACAAGGAAAAGAAATAAATGTCAGAAAGAAGCTACCGGTTAAAAACAAGAGTGAAGCCTAATTTTTTGATGACAAATGATAAATGCAAAGGAAAATACCGAAACAATCAAACCTAAACTATGACTCGTTGCACACAAAGCTTGATAATGACTTCAAGAAAATGAATCAAAACATAAACTTAACTTGTCCAATTCTTTCATTAAAGTTATTTTGGAAGAGCTTGAGAAATGAGCAGCTACATACAAATTCTCCTAACTAAACAATTAAACAATCCGGCCTATAATGATACAAAATATTATCCATGATTAAAGGTTTGTTGAAGCATATTTGGAGAAGAATATTGGTAACATCATAAGATTTCTACTCTAAGACTAGCTCCTAACTCTATTCTGCAACTTAGTTTAACACCACTAAACTTCACTCAAAGGTTATAGATTTTTAGAATAGTTCCTTTGAGGAAAGGCTTTGCTTGTGAGATGGTAAAGAAGTTGCAAAAGTACTCGTGCCTTGGGCTGATACTGCCTTTCCGTCCATATGGTTATGAGTCAATTATAGATTTGGAACAAAAGAGGTTTTTAAGTTTAACAACTAATGGTAATTTTAAAATGAAATGGATGGCAACTAATCTGGAATGTAAACACATGAGCTGTCGGAACCGAACTAAAGACAAGGCTAAACTAACAAGCCATTATCAAACTTAAGATGAAATAACAAGAGCATGAATCGAATGCAATTTGACCTCAGAGTGCCCTAATGAAGTTATCATGCAATTAATCTATGGGATTCTATAGCCTATTTTGTCCATCATGAATGGTGTTTTGGAAGAGCTTAACAATCCCGTCGTACAATTCAATGCAAATGCAAACATGAAAACCGAAAGCAATTACCATTAAAAACTAAGTCATCACAAAATTTATATTTCCTACCCATTGTTATGATGTTTTGGAAGAGCGTTTTAAGAGTAAGATCAGCTATGCTACTTAGTGTAAACAAGCAAATGAACCTTCAAGATTTCCATGCTCATGCCTTAGCCATCATAATGATTTTTTGGAAGAGTTTACTAATAAGTTCAACCATGATAATGAACAAAAGAAATTACAAATAAACCTACAACACTACAAAACTCATTTCCGTTCATTATCATGATCTTTGAAGATTTTCTTAGAACGAGTATAGCTATAGTGACTAATGAAATTAACTATAAACTCAAACTTCAAAAAAAAACATGAAAACAAACTAAGATACTTATCTAAATTACTAAAGTAAAGTCGTGCAGATAAGTAGGCCCCACCACCGCACGGAATCTAACTCTAGATCAACTCAACGCGTTCAAAGCAATGTTGTCTTCTTCATTAAAGGAAAATAACTTGAAACAAGTAGCATTCTTTGGTCTTCGTAAATATAGCAGAATCTAATAAAAAATCTAAGCAAAATCTAGAGCTTGTCTCTGCCTTCCTGCGTTTTTATAACAAATCTACATAACAACTTGCAAAAAAATACGGGATCATTGTCTTTCCTTATCAAAATCGTACTAGGACTCTAAATATGACAAAGATAAAAGGGACAAAGGACATCCGGATTTTCCTAGTCCTATTAGAAGTCCGCCTCCTTGAATGAGTTCCTACGTACCAAAACCACGCTCCGTAATTCGGTTCATTCTTCATGGTGAGCAAACGAACGATGAGGACATGATGTGGAATATACTCATGTGTGGCTTTTCCCGAGAAGAACCCGGAACATGCTTGAACGTGAAGACAACTCTAATTGGTGGTTCGCTACTAATGTCCGCATTCGTAGCTAGTTTCATTTCATTAATGCATTACAATCACAAAATCACAAAACTTAGCAAGTTAGCCATGCTATTCATTCTAAAAGTAATTTTAACTAATTTCATTGACGAATAGTCCGGGATACAATGGAAAAAGGAAAATGGGGTAAATTAAGATGAAATAAAGAAAAATCTTGGGGCTCAACATACCCCCCACCGCCGACTTCTTGCATGTCCGATGCAACTTATTCCATAAACTCGCAGACTTCGCAAGAACATCCAACCCTATTCTTCTTCTCTCGCCCGGAAGTTAAAGGTCTTCGGGTTTCGATGACTAACTTGAACCTTAAGTTGATAAGTACCGATTAGCTTTTGTTCCTCTTTTTCAACTTTTCATTAGCCTTTTCCACTTTTTCCATTTGTAGAGATAAGGTTGAGTTCATATTGGTTTTGAGTTTGAATTGTTCCTTGAGAATATCATTCTCAGCTTCCGATATGTCTATTAAGTACTTCAAACTTCTTCATACCTATCTCTTCTTAACACATCTATTTTGGACAAGGAGGAATAGGTGTTCTATCTCTACTGCTTCTTTCTAATGTTTCAACATAGTCATAAACTTCTTGTCAAAAGGTCAATTTCGTGATTTCTTCATTAAAATCTTCTTCAATAGATGTTTCTTCATCTTCTATGTTTATCACCCCCGTTTGTTTGATCTTTTTTTTCCTTAGTTTCAGTCTATGGCTTCTCTTTGGCCGGGATGATCCCTCTCCTTTTTTTGTAAGTGTAGTATTTTTATGATTACCCTCTCTTTTCTGTTGTCTCTTAATCCGAGTCAACTTCTCGCAGATTGCTCTTCACTACTTTCCCATCGTTTTTGTCAATTTCAATTTTAGGGGCTCTCCATTTTCTCGCTTCTCCTTGTAGGCCGATGTTTAGGTGAAGGCTCTTTTGTTCCTCAAAGTGATTTCTTACCAAGAAATTATCCCAAGTATCTTTTGTTTTGGCTAAATGGTGTTCAATTAAAAATCTTAACCAAGCCATGATGGTATAGAGTTTGTCTCTAGGAATTGGACCTCTCTTTTTGAACACTAAAAGCCATCTTTTTCAAACTTTGAAGCAAGAAATAGGAAAATTTAGCTCTTCCTCCGTAAAATGCATTATCAATCTAATATGGTAAACATAAAATGCCATATCTACCTTCACAAGTGATAAATTTTTTGTAGAATAAGCAATATATTTCTCCATTTATTTTTTAATGCAGAGCTTGAATTCCCTTTTTGCATCGCAGTGACATCCATACCGTGATTTTAGGATTTGCTTCCATGATTCATTATGAAATTCCTCTGCTTTTTAAACCATCTTTCTCCATGTCTACAACTTTATTGCTTCGGCATCAAAACCTCCTTCGTGATAGTGAATTTAACATCTCCAACTTCAACCTCGGCTCCTTTGAATGACCTTGCAAATGTTTTAGTAACTTCTTTGTGGAAGCCATTAAATTTCTCAAGAAATTGTAGCCATCCCCGCCCGTTGCAATATTTCTCTCGCTTTGAGTGTATCCTTCCGTATTTTGTGCCCATCGGTTCGCCTACAATGAGGCCCATAATTTCTTCTTCAATCTTCAGATTAGTACTCTTTCTCGCCCTCCCTCACCTTGAGGATAATGACTTCAACCCTCAAACCTATATTCCTCTCGCTCACGGCAGACAATGGTTTCAAATTCCAAACCGATATACTGCTCACGGTGATAGAGATACCTCCGTTTTGGCGGAATGAAATGATGAAGGGTCACATGAATGGAATAATAGGAAGTGGTTACGGAACAAGCACTATGAGGTGAGGAAAAACAAATCAATGAGTGAAAAGACTGCGGAGATTTTTAAAATACATTCAAAAATCATCATTAAATGATTTGGTCATGACGTAAGAAAATCAAACACTTCAGCCCTTTTAACCGCTTAAATGATGTTCGGGTATAGAAATTGAAATGAAAGATTTTTATCCAAAGTTTGTGGAGGGTATATTTGGCATGATCAATAAAAATAATCAAAACAACTTTTCGAGTGATTCACAACTAAAACTATACTAAAGTTTATGACATGCCATTATAATCAAAACTTGTTACCTTTGCTTTTCATTTGCTGCGGGTCTTCATATACTTTGTTCTCCTCCGGGAAAAGTTCCTCATAATCCTTCTTGATTTTACTTGTTCATGGATATACGTGATCATCTTGTTGCAATTCAAATGTCTGGGCCGATTAGTGCCTTCGTGGACCGTAGCCGTGGAATGATCGTTCGTCGCTAAATTTTATCACTGCGAATGTCCGTTTAGCCGCGTAATGTACCCGTAAAGAATTTTAATCATGGAATGGAGTGGTCGGAATATAAGTGAAATGTTATATGGCATGAATGAAGATGGATGATGAAACATGATATAATGGGATATGTATGAAGTGAATGATGGAATGGGATGGACTACAATTCATGAAATGGAGTGGAAGAATATAAGAAATGGCCTCGCAATCCAAGACATGTGTTATTCATTTGCGTAAAAGACATCAAAGTTTAAATTTTGACATGGAAATGAGGTGGATGAAGTATGGAATGAGATGAATGAAATATGGAATGAAGTGAAATATAAATGAATGAATGAAATGGAGTATGGATGGATAAGTAAATGGAATGAAATGAAATGAGATGGATCATAAGTGCAATGGATCTCGAACTTATGATTTTATACCGCTTTGCATAAACAAATGGAAAAGTTAGAGTGTCGTAAAGACTCGAATTTCAATCTCTATCTTTTCCGTATAAACATGCCAATTAGTGATTGGTTTTCATGTTTATATACATATATATATATATATATATAATTTATAATAAAAGAAAATGCTTCGGTAAAAATTCAATCAAGCCGATGAAGAAGAAAAATTATTCTTCATTAATCTCCACATCATCGTTTTCCCCGGAACTTCTCGACAAATTCTTTCTTGAGAGTGGTTTGTGATACAAAACCTTCAATCTATGACCATTCACAAGAAAAATGACCTCTTCATCTATTGTCCCGATTTTTATCAAGCCCATTGTCAAAAATTTCAACAATTTCATATGGCCCAAGCCAATGTGTTTGAAATTTACCTTGAAAATCCTTGAATTTTGAATCAAACAAGAGAGCCCAAATACCTTCTTGAATTTATTCTCTTTGATGTACTTTTCATGCCATATAGTCCTTTGCCGTTGGACTAGACTTGTTTTCTCGAACTACATCCGTCCGATCTCATCCAATTCATTAATCTCGCTCCAATCTATGCTTTTTGTGCTTTTGTTAAATCAAGTCCTAGCTGAACTCGCCATTTTGAAAGTTTGAATCTGAACCTATGGGAAACAAAACTTGCTTTCCATAAACAAGTTCATAAGGAGTATGACTCCGTTGTGTTTCTCCATGTAGTTCTATAGCTCCACAAGGCTTCAAGAAGCCTATCTACCCAATCTCTTCTATGTAAATGAACAATCTTTGTTAGGATTCCTTCAACCTTATTAGTAGATTCCACTTGACCATTTGCTTCGTGGATGATAAGGAGTAGATTTTCTATGCCTGATTTTGTACCTCTCCATCATTTTCTCCACTAGCCCTCAAGTGTAAATTGAACTCCTTGATCCGTAACAATTTCCCTTGGGACACCAAAACGAGTAAAAATATCCTCAAAAAGAAAAAGTAAATTGCGTATGCTTCATTAGCAAAAAGTAATGGCTTGGCCTCTACCCATTTGGTAACATAATCAAGGCAAACTAATATATATCTCTTTTGTCTTGATGGAGGACTAATAGGTCCTACAAAATCCAAAGCCCATTTTTCAAAAAGGTTCAATATGTACCCGAGGTTGTAATGGCATCTCACCCGAAGGAGAAGGTTTCCCTACTCTCATAATCAAGTCACACCTTTTGACATACTCTTTAGCATCTTTAAACAAGGACTCGCCAATAATATCCTAAATTAAGGATCTTATAAGCCGTCCTCTTATCAAGAAAGTGAAACCGCTACAAGTTCATCATGACATGCTTTGAGAATCTCGGTGCATCTCATCTTCACAAACACATCTCCTAATGATCAAATCTAGACCGTTTTGTACAACTCATTAGCAAACCCATGAATATTTTGCACCGTCATAAATGATTTTTTTCTTTATCTCTTGCATTCATTATTGAAAGAAATTTTCCTTAAACTAAATAATTAGCAATATCAGCAAACTAAGGAGTTTGAGTAGAAATTGCAAAAAGATATTCATCAGAAATTGATCTTCAATCAAGTGTCATCTTTGATATTTTGGAGTCTAGATAGGAAATCACCATCAGAGCTTTGTTTTCCAGGCCTATCTAGAATGGTAATGTTGAATTCTTGTAAAAGAAATAACCATATTATGACTCTGCCATTAGTAATTGATTTGTTCATTAAGTATCTAATTGCGAATGATCGTTGTGAACAAAGTTTCATAGCCTCGTTATATAGTGTCCGAATTTGTTTATGGCATGAAAAATGCCTAAAAACTCTTTTTTCGGGGCCACAAAAGATAGTTTAACTCTCAGAGTCAAATTTTTACCGGGTATAGTAGATGGCATAAGGAATCAAGTATTTTTGTCCCAATACCGCTCCTAGAGTCAGACGAGGCATCCGTCGAGATATGAAAAGGTAACTTCTAGTTAGGTCCTTAATATAGGTGCTTCAGAAATTTTTGTTTTTATGGTCTCAAAGGCTAACTCGCAATCAAAAATTCCATTTAAATTTACAGTCCTTGGTAATTAATTAAGAGTGAGAGCCAGATCTTAGTGGGTGCTTATAAATCTCCGATAATATCCCGTAAATCCTAGAAAACTCCTAACATATTTTTTGACAACTTGGAATAGATAAGTTAGAGATGACTTCAACTTTTGACTCATCAACTCTAATCCCATCCCCCGAAATGTGATTTCAAAAAAACAATACCTTCGAGAAACATCATGAAACATTTCTCATGACTAAGTGAAAGATTTGCTTTCCGGGACATCTCTTTAAAACTTTTTCCAAGTTTTCTAAAGCTTCTTCAAATGTGTTTCCATAAACCGTGAAATCATCCATGTATACCTCTACACAATCATGTATTAGGATCCGAATAAATTCTAATACCGCCCTTGACTGTTGCAGCATTGCATAATCCAAATGGCAATACTCGGTAAGCATAGGTACCCTCAAGGACAGGTAAATGTGGTTTTGTCTTGATCTTCAAGTGCTAATGGATTTGGTTGTAACCGCTAAACCCATCTAGGAATGAGAAGTACTTTTTTCCGCCTAATGTATCTAACAATTGATCTATGAAAGGTAAGGGAAAATGGCTTTTAAGAGTAGCTTTGTTTAGTTCTTGGTAGTCAACACATACCCTCCATTTACCATTTTTCTTTTTGGCACAATTACCAAAGGAGAAACCCACCGACTATCTGAAATGGGATAGATGAAGTTGACATTTAACAATTTTTTGCAATTCTTCTTTAACAATTTCCCTAAGATTTGGATTCATCCGTCTTTGAGGTTGTCTCGATTGGTTTGCAATTTTCTCTATATAGATGTGATGAGTGCAAGTCTTGGGCTTATCCCTATGCTCTGTATTCCCATGCATATGCAACGAAGAATGTCTCTCTCAGAATACTTCGACTAATTTCTTCTGCTGGGAGATTTTTCTGTGCCTGCTTATGTTCAAAGTTTTGCCCGGAAATATCTCACTTCTAGAGCTGCCAAATTTATCCAGAATGAAGAGACATCCGCCTTGGATGGCAAAAACTCAATATTGGATCCCTCTTGAAATGATTCATGTTTATGTTCTCGAGAGGATTCAAAGTTTTCTAGAGTATTCAGAATTTGATTATCTTCACTAATTTCGAAATTGTGAAGAGAGGTTGTAAATCTTCTTCATCCTCTATCCATTGAGTGTCATCTAAACTGTAATTGTCCTAGCTTCTGAGGATAATATAAATTGAATTTCTTAGTTGAACTACCATTAGAGATGTACATATCACCGATCTACAACTAATAAAAGCATCAACCGTAGCCAACCAAGGTCTTCCTAATATAACAGATGGCCTCCTAGATTATTCTTAGGAGTTAGGATCATGAAATCCACAGTACTCCCAAGAATCTAGGGACACCGGAATGTCTTCTATTACCCCATCCGGTTTGACCGCGTATCCGTCTCCGCTAATTGTAATAATGTGGGTGTAAAGAGAAGATTAGGAATTTTCAGTTTATCCATGATTTGTCTACTCATGATATTGACCGGCTGCTCCTAAATCAATGAGTGTGTTTTGGATTTCAATTACATTGATGTGAATCAACAACCGGATTTCCGGGTCAAGATACTTTGGAATAACAATCTTGCCCATCATAATGTCCGCTATTTTTTCCCGCCAAACTTGAATTTTCTTTTGTCTTCTTATTCTTTTTTCTTGTTTTTCTTCATGCTCAACTCCTTTATTGTTTTGGCTAAAATTGGAATTTCCTTGATGGCTTGTATTAATGGAATTTTAATGCAAACATTTCTCACTCATCTAAAATCATAATTAGCACCATAATTTGTTTTTCTACACTTATCAATTTGTAATCTTTCTTCCGGAAAGGGAGGTGAAGCAGATGTGGATGGTTGCTCTAATATTGTGGAGTTGAAATTATTGGATCTTTTTGCTTTGATTTTTCAAAGGTTTGGGTCTTGAAAAGATGTGTCTTCCTCAAGACTTTTATTCACCCGCAGAGTCTTCCTCGCAGTTATCTTGTTCTTGTATGATCGTCGTGCTGCTTCCTCTTTCGGGTATTCTTCCAGACCTAAGTTGAACATCACTAAGATCTAAAGGAGTAATTAAATAAGTTGGAAACCGTTGGCCTTCTATCATGTATATGTTCTCCGAGGATTTTTTATTATTGGGGTTTGGTATGGGTTGAGCAGGAACCTGGACGGATTTTGAGGGAATGGTAATGGAAGTGGTTGATTTTGATGTGGTAGGTTCTGATGATGTTGCCGAGGATTTTGTTGAAAATTTGTTGAGGATTTTGAGGATAAAAATGTGGGTATGTGGATAGGATGGTGGATACCGATAGTATGGAGAGTATCTTCCATAGGGACTTTGTGCTCCTTGTGCCCAAGCTTGAGATTGATTTTGAAATTGGAGGCCAAGGTTGTCGCCAAGAATTCCAAGGTGGAGGTTGATTATACATTTGATCATGGGAACTCTGTGTTTGAGGTCCCCGCCAAGGCCTTCTAGAGACAAAATTAAGAGATTCTGTGAATCGTAGGAGTTTCCTCGAAAGATAGCTTTGAGACCAGGAAGAGAAGGACAATTCTTGGTCTCATGTTTTTCGAACAAATGACACAGTTCTACAACTTTACATCCAAAGGGCACTCTCTCAAGGCATGTTTCTTTCTACATTTGGGACAAAGATTGCCAAGGCATCGATTCATCTTTTTGCTTGTTTTTGTATCTTAAGGGTGTCTATTTGTTCACTAAGACTCCCTAAGATGTCGTATTTGAAATCATCAAGAATATGTCCTATTTCTCGATCTACTTACCGTCCCGTGCGTACTTACTTGCCTCTGCAAGAGCAAAGATCTCTTGGACCTTTATTACTTTTAGATTTCCCTCTTGAAAGGTTGATACATAACTCAGAGAGCCATGTAATGTGAGATGTGATATATCCCCTTTTCCATCATGTTAAGGATATCCAACCATTCATCCCTAATTGTTTTCAACAAAAGAGCTTTTAAGGTGTCTTGATCTAGGTTTTCCATTTTTGCTCTTTTGATGTTGTAATGAAATCTCTCCAACAAATCGTCCAAGTTTTCATCTTCTTTTTGTAACATCTTAAACACTTTTTCCTTATGATCGGGACTCGCATACAATAATCCGTATACCTTTCTAGAAATTCTTGTTTCATGTCTTCCATGTCCTAATAGAATCGTTGATCAAACTCATAAACCACTTCACGTCGCTCTAATGTTGAAGGAAATAGTTTAAGTTTTTGAGCATCTTGTAAGTAGTCATAAGTTCTACATAGGATTTAAAATTCAAATAGGAAGGTTTCAGGATCTTCGCCTTTAATTCCATAGAAGTTTGAAGGACAGAGGGTGAAATGTTTTTTCATGGTTGTATTGGTTTCTTCATCAATTATAGGGAAACCCTAAAAGGGCTTCCCATTTCTCTTCTACCTCTTCCTCCTTCTGCACCTTTACCCTCCTTCTCTTCTACCTCCTTCTCCTGGCTCCTTACCCTCTACCTCCAAATAATGTGTGTTCTCCATTAAAGACTCCTCCTCCCCTTCTTCCGCCATAGAAGTTGATTCTCCTATGGAGGTGGAAAAGTTTGTGTCCCTGTCAGAGTCTTTAGATCTTCTTCTACGGTAGGTTCAATGGATGAAGCAAGGTTTCTCTAATGGAATGTCCGCATCTAGGTCTAGAAGCACAGGATCAAGAAGGACGGAATGTGGGTCCGAGCTGAAGGTGTACTAGCTCTTGGTCTAGGTGAAACAAGTGGTGTTCTAGAAATCAATCTTTGTTTCTCGTTGCTTATGAATCTACCCCTTGAGTCTCTCTCTCTACGCATATAATTGTTTTTTTTGGGAGTTAAGAAACAAAGGTTACCTAGTTTTCTACTCCCCCGGAAACAACGCAAAAATGTTTGGTCTCAACCTAGTCTCCTAAATTGAGTTCATTTAATTGTCAACCAGGGTTGGTAACCGTCGAAGTGAAGTGCACCGTATGTGCCTCAGTGTTTGTTTCTTAATGCGTTGTGTTTAGTGTTTTATGATGTTTTTGGTCTTTTGATGGTTTTATGTTCACAAGGAAAAGAACTAAATTCTCGGTGGAAAGAAGCTACCGGTTAAAAACAAGAGGAAGCCTAATTTGTTGATGAAAAATGATAAATGAAAAGGAAAAATACCGAAACAGAATCAAACCTAAACTATGACTAAGCAAGTAACACAAAGCTTGATAATGACTTCAAGAAAATGAATCAAAACATACAAACTTAACTTGTCCAATTCTTTCATTAAAGGTATGTTGGAAGAGCTTGAGAAATGATGTTGTACTAAGTATACAAATTCTCCTAACTAAACAATTAAACAATCAAATTTATAATGATACAACATCTTATCCATGATTAAAGGTTTGTTGAAGCATATTTTGAGAAGAATATTGGTAACATCATAAGATTTCTACTCTAAGACTAGCTCCTAACTCTCCCGCAACTTAGTTTAACACCACTAAACTTCACTCAAAGGTTATAGATTTTTAGAATAGTCTTTTGAGGAAAGGTTTGTTTGTGAGATGGTAAAGAAGTTGCAAAAAGTACTTCGGTGCCTTGGGCCGATAATTGCCTTTCCGTCCATATGGTTATGAGTCAATTATAGATTTGGAACAAAAAAGAGGTTTTGTAAATAATGAAGGCCGTGGTATTTAAGTTTAACAACTAATGTAATTTAAAATGAATGGATGGCAACTAATATTGGAATGTAAACACAATGGAGCTGTTTCTAGGAACTGAACTAAAGACAAGTATAAACTAACAAGCCATTATCAAACTTAATACGAAATAACAGAGCATGAATTGAAAGCAATTTGACTCCGAGTGCCCTAATGAAGTTATCATGCAATTAATCTATGGGATTCTACACCTATTTTGTCCATCATGAATGGTGTTTTGGAAGAGCTTCTTAGAACAATCCCGCTCGTACAATTCAATGCAAATGCAAACATGAAAACGAAAGCAATTACCATTAAAAACTAAGTCATCATAGCTATTTCCTACCCATTGTTATGATGTTTTGGAAGAGCGTTTTAAGAGTAAGATCAACCTATGCTACTTAGTGTAAACAAGCAAATGAAACCTTCAAGATCACAAATATGCCTTAGCCATCATAATGATTTGGAAGAGTTTACTGTATCAAGTTCAACTGTGATAATGAACAAAAGAAATTACAAATAAAACTACAACACTACAAATGGCTTCCCATTCATTATCATGATCTTTTGGAAGAGTTTAGAACGAGTATAGCTATAGTGACTAATGAAATTAACTATAAACTCAAACTTCAAAAAAAACATGAAAACAAACTAAGATACTTATCTAAATTACGAAAGTAAAGTCGTGCAGAGGCAGTCTTCTACCACTGCATTTGAATCTAACTCTAGATCAACTCAACGCGTTCAAATCAATGTCGTCTTCTTCATTAAAGGAAAATAACTGAAACAAAGAGACTTTTATTTCGTAAATATAGCAGAATCTAATAAAAAATCTAAGCAACCAGAGCTTGTCTCTGCTTCTGCAAGTGCTTTTATAACAAATCTACAATGGGAATTGCAACAATACGGGGATCATTTTCTTTTCCTTATCAAAATCGTACTAGGACGGGAAGATGGCAACGTAGCGGGGACAGCGATGCATTCCGGACCGTCCTTAGTCCTATTAGAAGTTCCGCTCTCCTTGAATGGGTTCCCACGTACCAAAACCACGCTCCGTAATTCAAGCCCGTCCCTCATGGTGAGAACGAACGATGAGGACATGATGTGGAATATACCCATGTGTGGATTTTCCCCGAGAAGACACCCGGAACATGCTTGAACGTGAAGACACTGGCAGAATGGTGTTGGCTACCATTGTCTCAGACTTCCGTAGCTAGTTTCAGCTCACAATGCATTACAATGACAAAATCACAAAACTTAGCAAGTTAGCCATGTTATTCATTCTAAAAGTAATTTTAACTAATTTTCATTGATCAATGAAGCCCAGATACAATGACAAAGGAAAATGGTAAAATAAGATAAAGAAAGAAGAATCTTGGGGTCACAATGAAGAACCATATCGGATATTGGGGACAAGATTGATTTCAACATCCATACCGATGTTATACGTAAAATGTATTTCAAAACCCTCTAACTTAGTAAATCGGGGGCGAATACAACCCAAAACCCTCCAAACCAAGAAATCGAGAGGCTTAATCCAAAGACTCTCCATGTTTTATGCGCCCTTATTTTTTTGGCCAAAGCATAATAATTAATTATTTTAAATAATTTTTGGGCTAATTATACAAAACTATACAAAAAGAGGTTTTATATAAAAAATCTGCCCCTCTAAAATCTAAAACCCCTTAAATTTCACCCCGCTGTAATTCGGCTCCTAAAATTTTCCCTAGTTCCATTTGAACATTAAGTACAAGAAGGGCAGCACCAATAATGTTCTAAATCAAGCCGCCGAACTCGCTCGATTATAACGTTGACCACTATGCTCGACTCTTATGGGCACATGAATTCAATATGACTTCATATTTACAAGAATGATCCAAAATTCGAACACCACATACCGTGCTCCCGAAGGTAAGAAAGTTCCACACTTTCACCTCCAGATGCATTGTTATGCCACCTAGGACACTTATGTGCTCCTTCAAACGAGTGTGCCATGATGATTTAGGATAAAATTTATTGATCCTAATATGGACAAACTAGTTTTGATGTGCTAGCTCTATCAAGATAACATAAAAGTGTTGTATGACTGCCTCAAATTAGCAAGTTATGAGTGGGTTTGTGTTTCAATTTTGTGTGTCTTTTATGAGAAATTCATTAAGTAAATTAGTTGTTAAAAACACATGTACAACAAGTAAATTGCGCAGAAATAATACACATCAAAGACATTACACGTAGCTAATAACGGAGTTCACCCTCCTAGGCTACATCTCCATGGACCTTCTTCAATGGCTTGGCACTCTTGGATTAATGGTTAATTCTTATTACATGCACCTATAATGCTCCAATTGCTTTGTAACCTACTCCTTTGGATTCAAAAGACCCAAAAACCTCAAAGTAGACTCTTCTCGCTCTACAAATGGTCTTCGTGTGATCTAGACATGGCCTCCTTTTCCGGTGGTCCTAGGTTTATTTAATCTTCAAAGTGAAAAACTTATTGGAGTGCTCATTTGCCTCTACAACCTACACCATCATGCTCAAAGCATCTCAATATTCTAGGATTGACTCTTTTCTAAGCCTAATTTGGTCGAAAAATTCCAAAGTTATGTCTTCTTCAAGATTTCTAAAAAACTCCTCCTAAATCTAGAGAAACTCTAGTTAAGCCCAACAAAATTGGGGCCAGCGCCAAATTTGGTGGCCTCCACCAACATAATCCATGATTAAAGGTCAGATTTATTATTGGTTAAGTGCAATTAGTGGAGGTTTAATGTGCTAAGCACGTTTTTAAAATAATCCACAATTACAAATGGATTAGCTCATAATGCAATGCTTAGGGTTAATTAACCTTGTTGAAAAAATAATTCCACGCCATTAGCATTGGAGCTCCAATTGGTCATGGTGGTCCAAGGTCATGTGACCGAGGGCTGGCCCGTTTAACCCCCTACCGAAACCATTTTAAATTAAATATATTCTCGCGCCCAATGGTTGTTAAGAAACATGGTCGTCGTCTCTTATTGGTAATGTTGGTGTGCTGCAGGGTGGAGGTCGTGGGTCGAGCCCGACCTTCGTCCCTCCACCACATAAAAAAATTTCCCCATAACATAATATTGAAGTTTGACCTTGGACTTAGCCAACATTCGGCCTTTGGAGGGCATTGACAATCTTTAGGGCTAGCCACATGTCTTCATCCCATTGGTTCTTCAAAAACCAACCGTAAAAATGCCATGTTCCCATAAATTTGGGCCAATCACAAATTGACACTCGTCGCCGTGCTATTGGCCAATGGAAAGCCATAAATTTGACCCCTTTGACCCTTCTTGCCCCTGAAATTTTTTCCTATTTGGTGAAGCGGATAGCATGCTATAAATTTCATATACGAAGTCGATTGGCGAAACGAAGTGCGTTGAATTCTTGGCGACGAGACCTATATGGTCATTATGGTTTGGATCAGTTCTAAACACTTTCATTTTTTAGCAAATTATTGCCCCCAATTTAGTTTCTAATCAACTAAATTGTGCCCCAGACATTTTGATGTAGAAGATACTTTGGCAATGTTGTTCCATAAGTATTTTTATTGGTCAAACATTTGACGAGATGTTTGGAAATACATCAAATAATGTATTTCTCAACCATTCCCAAATCTACAATCAATAAGAAAGGCGCGTATACTCCCATACCTATTCCTAGCTAGCCCCGGGAACCATTCCATGGAATACATGTTGGTCCTTCCTTCTACAAGAATGGAAATAAATGTGTTTTCATGGTCACTTCCATATATTCTCTAAGATGGCCATTTTATAAGCCTATAAGAAGAGTATCATAGTAGAATCCATTATCAAACTATTCTTCGAGTGAGTATGGGTGCACTTTGGGATCCCACACCATTATCGCATATCGTGACTAGATGTTCCTAAGTACATTTATTATTTAAATTTAGGTCATTGTTGGATACCAAGCTCACTAAGTCCACGACCTTCCACCACCAAATTAAAGGCCAAATGGAGGTCGTCAATAGCATGATTTTGCATATCCCCGTAATGTACAATCCCGAATAATCCACACACATGGGATGAAATTATTCCCTATTTCCAACACAAGCCTACAACAGATCTATCCACAACGCAACCGGTCACATCCCTTTCTAGGTGGTACTGGGATTCCACTCGCTATGCCCCATTGATTTTTCCATACCACTTCCGGGGCCTACTCAAGCATTCGACTCATGTTTAGTCCGAAGTTGAAAAATGTACCATCTTTCATTAAATGTATTCAACACATCTTCCATCAATTCCATGACATATTGGACAGAGTAAATGATAACTACAAATATTGTCATGATCAATACCTAAAAGTTGCCAAAAGTTCCAACAGGGCGACAAAGTTTGGTTACATTTGTAGAAGGAGGCATCGCTTGAGCACACCACATATTTTTGCTCGCTATGATATGAACCTTAGACCATCACTAAGGTTGTCAGATATAGTGATTCCAAGTTCAAAATTCTCCCATTCCTTGGCCCTCGCATCAAATATTCAATGTGTACCACCTTTGGCCATACTTTCCAACATTACTAGACACATTAAATATTGAAGAACAAATCACACCAACATAGTTAAACCCATAATGCATGGAATAGGCCATAAATGATCGATCATGGACATGTAGATCAAGAACACTCACTCAACAAACGAATGTTGAGATTCAACAAGAAGATCCTAGTGAAAACTATGCACCTACACTAGGATGGAGCCCTCGGCTATTTTTAGGTAGGTCTATTTATAAATGCATGAGAAAATTCTATTTATAGATGCATGAGTAGATTCTATTTATAGATGATGTTCTATTTATAAATAAGATCATGTGTCTATTTATAGATACATGTTGGCTATTATTATCCCTTAATATTAGTTGGACAACAAAACAACAATCCGTTCTCAATGAGCACTTGGAAATAGTTAACTAAAGTGAAAAATCAGTTAGCTATAATAAATTTGAGTTCAAAGGTTGGTTGGTGGGGCATGCAAGTGGAATTAGTTGTGACCGAGTGATTCGAAGTTGTAACAAAGGAAGTGTAGTTATGTGAGTTAAAGCAGTTTAACCTGCCAAGGGAGTTAAATCGCCTGTGCTAGTTGTAACTAAAGATACACTAGTGAGAGAGCAAAGTGAGTTAATTATTAATTAATTCACAATCAAGTGGTCTCACATGCAACTCAAGATTTACTATCAGTAACTACATGCATGTCGATCCAATGGAGACCTAGTTGAGATGTAGGTGAAATGTATACTTTGACTATCATTTGTGACATTAGTGGGTGTACACATGCGACCACACACACATTTTATATGCCCATGAGGATTGCATGTATCAAGGTGTAAGAATCATTCATTCAGTAAGGTTCTTGATTATCATGGATTGCGCAAAGGAGGCAAAGTTGTTTGGAGGCAGAATTGCTAACATGAATTTTCAAATTTTTGTATGACAAGTAGGAGACGATTGTATATTTTACCGAGAGCTCTTTGTATTAGATTTTTGTATGATATTGTTTCATGATCCATGATATATACATAATATATGATAGTGGGGTTTTTATCTTTATGATTTGCCGCAAAAAATATCCGTGTTATGTGACTTCTTGATATTGCAATTGGCGATTATGTTTTAAATTCCGCAAAGATTTTTTATAGAAGCGATTATGTATTTAACAAGCCGAATATAATTTTTAGATTAGGATAATCCAGTGAAACACACAATTTGTATTAAAACTGCACATGGTATCGTATACGTGAGATCGTAATTTTGAAGCAGAGTTGAGTTTGTTGGTGGAAAGAATTCGAATTTGCGTAAAAGACTTTCCGGTGCTACAATTGAGTTAACATCAAAATGGCTTTCAATGGCTTGCGGCTAGAGTATGCACTCGAGAGAAGCTCTAACGACAGCTTCCCGGGAATGACAGGATGGAGGCGGTGCTCGAAGATAATGGCTTTAATAATTCATTGATTAAAGTGATGTTCCTAATCCCACTTCTACAAATTTGCATTACTTCATGCATGGAAAAAGAAAGTGGCAAAGGCGAGGAAGATTTTGTTGGAAGGTGTACAAGACCACATTGTCTCAACTCATGGGAAAGCCACACCATATGCTATGTGTAAGGCTTTGACGGATCTTTTCCAGCAAAGAAATAATTACAGGAAATTGGTGCTCAAAGATAAACTTAGGAAGATCAAGATGGAAAAGGGTGACAACATTCCAAAGTATCTCATGAAGTTTGTCCAATGTTGGGATGAACTGGGAGTGTGGGAATAATCATGCTGTTGATGATGATTTTGTCAGCCTTGATCTCTTTGGTACTTCCTAAGATTTGGCACAAATATGAAGACTCTGGCCAACGAATGGGAAAAAACTTCCGAATTGGGAATGACTATGGTCGAATCTAGCAGGAGGAGTTTAGCGAACACCGTAGATGGATTTTCATCAAATCATGATGATGAAGAGGATTTTTTCTTTGGCTACCAAGGAAAAGAAGGTAAAGGGGAATAAATTCCATTCTAAATCTGATTCTAAGGAAAGAAGCCGGATATGTCCAAGGTGAAGTGTTTTCAATCGTCACGAACATAGGCATCTCACTACCAATCGGCTTCGTCGAAGAAGAAGAACAAGAAGGTTGTTGGAGATGTAGTCGGCGAGGCCCTTGCCTCAATTTGAATTTGATTTCTCCTTGACTCCATGCATGGTTTCTGCCATTTGACTGTGGTATCGGATAGCGTGGTACCTCTTTCCACATGACGGGAGATAAGGAGCTTTTCAATGACTCTCGAGGAGAAAGATCTCCAAATGCATATAGTAGAGATGAGAAACGATGGAAAATACAAAGGCGAATGGAATTGGTACCATTACCTTTCGTATTGAGTCAAGTAAAACATTTCAATCGAAAGATGTTATGCATGTTCCAGGTCCGAAGAAAAACTTGTTCTCATCATAATGTTGATATCGTAGGCTATGACGTTGTTTTCGCCGATGGAAAATATTTCGGCGTACATAAAACAATGGGTCAAGCCAAGAGGATATGGATTTGAGTTAATAATCTCTTACAAGCTAGAGGTATATGGTTTCACTACCATGATGGGCAAGGCGGAAAAAGTGGTGAGTTGAGATGAGGGTGAATTATAAAAGCATGCAAAATTCATCATGGAGCCTTGAAAGTCATGCAGCAAATATCTTCTCGACTTCCAATGGGAACACTTGCTTAGTTGATCAATTCAAGGATTGCACCGGGGAAGTATGTAAAGTCCACCTTTCATTAAAAGGAGAACCATGCTTCGGTGATCCCGGAGAGATTTCACATAGACATGTCTATACCATTCTCATTGCTTCAACAAAATCATAAGTATTATGTTAATTTTTTTGATGACTTTTCTCATAAATGTTGGATATTCTTCATGCAAAAGAAGACCAAACATTCTCAAAGTTCGTGAGTTTAAGGCATTGGTGGAGAAAGACTCGTGGAAGCAAGTGAAGGCTCGAGGAATGATAATGGTGGAGAATACATCTCTAAAAAATTCAAATACTTCTACAAAGAAAGAAGTAATTCGAAGAGAACTATAGTGCCTCATAACCCACAAGAAAATGGGGTCACGGTAGAGGAAGAACAGAACGATCGTGGGTGCAGCATGAGCGATGTTGCATGACTGGGCCTACCAACGTACTCAGGAGGAAGCATGCAACATTGTGGTTTATGTGAAAAATCGTTGTCCTCATAAAGTATTTGGCATGAGTACACCTAAAGAAGATTTCACTGGTAAGAAACTAGATGTTTCACACTTTAATATTTTTGGTTCATTTGTTTAAAGTATGTGACCAAGAATGACAGAAGAAGTTGAGCCGATCGCTGAAGTTGGGATATTTGTGGGGTAAAGTGTAAAAACACCCCATAATTATCATGTGTGATTTTCCTAAAAATTAAGATGATTGGTTATGGGAGAGGATATAAAATTCGATGAGGGGAAAGACATGCGGTTTTCGCTTGAGAGGAAGTTGGACTTGCATGTGGAGGAACTTTTGGTTCCCAAATATGAGTCTCTAGATGTGGATCAGCCATAGGAGGAGGTTCATGAAGTGGAGGAGTCCATACTTACGCAGCCAAACACCGAACCGGCAAAAGATGTACCACAAGAAGCCGATAGGTTGAAACTTGATGTCGCGGCGAATGTATAAGCCCCTACTTCACAAGCAAGTGCATACCATAGTCCTAATTTATCATCGATAACATGGCTTCCATAAGCAAATGTATTGTGACTAAGCCATCTTCCTTTTCAAGAAGCAAAGGCAGAGCCCACATGGGTAGATGCAATGGTGGAGGAGTATGACTCCATTGTTCTAAATGAAGGTTGGAAATTGTTCCAAGGCCGTTGATAAATCAATGGTAGGTTCAAGGTGGATCTACAAGGTAAAGCAAGATGTTGATGGGAGTGTTGAGAAATACAAGGCCGATTTGTGGCTCGTGGCTTCGCTGCATCGAGGGGATTGATTATAAAGAAATGTTTGCACTCGCCGCAAGGTATTCTTCCATAAGTGACCATCCTTTCTCTCTCAAAGGCATATGGGTTGGCGCATTCATCAAATGGATGTGAAGAATATATTTCTCAATGGGATCATTGAGGAAGAGGTGTACATAGTGCAAACTTCCAAAGCATTTGAGATCTTCGCAGTGAGTCACATGTGTCGACTCAAAAGAGCGTTGTATGGGTCAAGCAAGCACCCCATGCTTGGTACACTCGTATATATAGTTATTTCACCGGACCGGGCTTCACCAAAAGTGAGGCGATGTAAACCTATACCAAATTGTGGTGGAGGGTAAGCTTTTAATCATTGTTCTTTATGTTGATGATTTAATACCGTGACCGGTGATGAGCAAATGATATACCATGCAAGGGAGTACCTTGCAAAGGAGTTCGAGATGAAGGATATGGGCCTCCTTCATTATTTCCCTTGGATTGGAAATATGGCATCGAGATGGTGAGTTTTTTTTGTCTCAAGGAAAGTATGCAAGGGAGATACTAGGTAAGTTTCACATGGAGGGCTGCAAATCCATGGATACTCCTCTAGGAATCGGAGGAAAGAGGATGCTACTTTTGGAGAGGTAGTGGATGCCATCGTCTCATCGAAGGCCATCGGGTTTGATAATTTATCTAGTGAACACGAGATTAAACATTTTCTATGTGGTTAACCAAATGTCAAGTGATGGTTAAGCCTACCAAACTCTTTTGCAAGGCGGATAAGCATGTCCCGAGATACCCGAGGGGAACATCTCGAGTATGGATTATGGTATAGACAGATGGATGAGGTGAATTTGTGGCGGGTTTATTGCATGCGCATTGGGCAAAAGGGTACCCCAATGAACAAAAAGAGCACATTAGGGGGGGGATCTTTAGTATCGGATCTATAGTTGTTTTCTGGTACCGGGCAGTAGCTGCAGATCCATGGCACTCGCCTCAAATAAAGTGGAATACATGGCAAGGAGTCAAGTCACATGTGAGGCTATCCTCCGGATGAGAAATATCTTGGTTGGTTTGTTTGGTTCTCATTTAGATCTCGACAAGGATTCATTGTGATAATCGTAGCTGTATTAAACTCTCGATCAATCATGTGTTTTGAGGATAGATCTAAGCATATATATCCGGTATCATCATATCAAAGATTGTGTGCGTCGAAAGATCATGTTGCTTCGCATATTCCTACGGAAGACAAGATGAAGATATTTTGACGAAGGCACTCACCAAAGAGAAAATTTGAATACCATAGAGACGCATTCCGGATGAAGGATAATCCCTTTCTTGTTGAGAGGAGTGCTGAGATTCAACAAGAAGATCCTAGTAGTGAAAATTATGCACCTACACTAGGATGGAGCCTCAAGCTATTTTTAGGTGGAGGTCTATTTATAGATGCAGCAGAAAAATTCTATTTATAGATGATGTCTATGTATAGATGCATGAGCATATCCTATTTATAGATGATGGTCTATTTATAGATGTATGTGCTAGGTTCTATTTATAGATCACATGTCTATTTATAGATGCATGTCGGCTATTATTATCCCTTAATATTAGTTGGACAATAAACAATAATATATTCTCAATGAGCACGTGGAAATAGTTAACCTAAGTGGAAAGGTTAGCTATAGGAAATTCGATTTCAAAGGTTGGTTGGTGGGATATGCAAGTGGACTTAGTTGTGACTAAGTGATTCGAAGTTGTAACAAAGAGTTGGAAGTGTAGCTATGTGAGTTGTAAAGAAGTTTAACCTGTGGCTTAAGTGAGTTAAACTTTAGTTGTGCTAGTTGTAACTAAAGATACACAAGTGACATCAATGAATTAATTATTAATTAATTCACAATCGCTGGTATCACATGCAACCGAATATTTACTACCGTTAACTACATGCATGTGAGATCCAAAGGAGACCTAGTTGGAGATGTCGCGTGAAAGCGACAATTTGACTATCAGCTAGAAAATCAATGGGAGTACACATGCGACCACACACACATTGAAGGTTCATGAGGATTTCTCGCCATGCGGTGCAAGAATCATTCATTCAAGGTTTCTTGGCAATTAGGGATTGCTAGTTGAGGCAAAGTTGTCTAGAGGTAGTAAATTGGCACATGAATTTGCCATTTTTTTGTATAATAGTGTGAGACGATTGTATATTTTACCGAGAGCACTTGGATTAGGAGTTTTTGTATGAGATTTTTTCATAATCCATGATATATACATAATATATGATAGTGTGGTTTTTAGCTTTATGATTTCCGGTAAAAACATATGTGTTATGTGTTATTGATATTGCAATTGGCGATTGTGTTTTAAATCTCAAAATATTTTTTTGTAGAAGTGATTATGTATTTAAAAGTGGCATATAATTGTTAGATCAAAGAGAAACCAGGCAATACATCATTTGTATTAAAATTTCTACACAGAAATCCAATTGTATCGAGTTGACAAATTTGGCCAACTCCCGAACCAAGGAAAGTGGCTACTAGGGACCAAGTTCAAATAGAATCCTTCCCCATTTCATGGAGGAACTAAACGTAGTGGGGACCATTTATTCCTAAGTGGTGAGAACTGATCCAGGTTAATATTGGTGGCCACCCGCCTATTCCACCTGGGGACTTCACCATTGTACAATTATTTCTTCTACTTATGTAATTGTCGCACAACATTTACTATTTTTGGTTGTTTTTCGTGTCTTGAACTTTCTGAGCCATTTTGAGGCCTTAAACGCAATTTTTTTGGAAAATGGGTAAATATTTGAATTTTAGTCCTCAAATATATATTTCTAATCAGGCATCGTGCATGTGAAACAGATATATTATGAAAATTTTACGACCTTGGGAATTTGATGTACCAATTTACCCCAACGCGGCCCACATTTTTGGCTCTTCATCTCCTAAGATTAGTTTTTTGGATGTTTAGGGTTTTTCATTGTTTCGAATAATAAATAGGCCTTTGAGCCTCATTGTAACACATTTCATAAAAGTATGTAGCCACCACATATCTTCTCACAAATAAGTTACCATCTCCTAAGCTAGTTTATTTCCATTATTTATGTAAGCATCTTTCAATCCTTTGATATTAATGAAATGAATATTTATTTATGTTTCATCTCTTTGGTTACTTTCCCGCATAAGTCCGGATGGAGGGTGGTATCAGAGAGTTCTACTCTTTCTTTGTTTTTTTTCGCATGTCCCTCTTGAGCCATAGTTTTTCACCAAGAATGCTGCAACTCCCGCAGGCTTCCCTACTTTACTTATCAACCCGAGGTTCATACAAACTTGGAGGTGATAGAAGTGTTGATATACACATAGCGTATGCATTCTATTCATGTCATCCTCTTCGAGATTTACGAAAGGATGCTACTTCTATGGTTTATAGATGAAGTTTGCCACACTTCGAAATTAGGCCTAGGGATACAAATGATTCAAATCCATAGCACTAATGCTAATTACAATAACCACACTACAACAAAAAAGCACATATAACTATTCTAAAAATGAAATAAATCTACTCAATAAACTATGATAAGAAATGAAAGCAACGTAGGCATCTTGTATGAAATAAATTTTTGAATTGAAATGGCATAAAGGAAACTAATCTAATCATACTTTGCTGGGCCAAATGGCTAAACACACTCTAATTACTATATGCTCTATCTATCATGTTTTTAATCATGCAACTACTCATGACCTAACTATGTTTGTGGTAATTGTGTCGTTTTGGCAAATTTGTGAGAAGAAACTACTTTCAAGGTGATTGTGGAAGGCTTGAACACATGGGGGAAAGGGTGGAGGTGTACGAATGGTTTTTTCGTGTTTAGAGGATGTGGATCGTGGTTTTTGGGCTTAAGTAGAGGCCCACTCGGTTCTATTTCAAATTTTTCTACAGGTTTCTTGTAGTTGATATGAATGGAATGTATTATTTTTTGTTTTTGCTGGCATCCAAACAAACAATTAAATCTTGTGTGCTTAAGCTTCATCAAGTTTGGCAGTGAAACAAATGGTTTTATCTTAGTTAAATAGATTTATGTGTGAGCTTAAAGCATGAAAATTGATTTTATAACACTATACAAAGAATAAATACCGTAGAAATAAACATCACATGTAACAATACTCAACAAATTTGATGAATCACTTCACCCTCCCGAGCTACATCCGTTGGTCCAACTCCCAATGCCATGTCCCTCACATATTATTGCTCGAAAAATGGTAAGTGCATGTGAATAAAAGCCTCAAATGGCTATTCTCTCTATAAAAATAACTTCATAATGCTTGAATTATTCAAAGAGTGATTATTCATTTGCGTAAAAACAAGAGAATGGATGTTCAAAACACTAAAAACACCATAGTGGCCCCCGATGGCTCGACCTCTCCTAAAGCTAAACCCTCGCACAATATGACCTTTGATGGCTCAAACCTCTCGCCAATGTGTTCATAATGTTGAGAAAAACAAAAATTGACTATTCATGCATCAAAATTGGTCGAATATCCAAGGAGTTATGGCCAAAACAAGGAACTACCCAATATCCCTTAAAAAATCCACTAAATGTGGAGGAACTCTAGATAAGGCAAACTAAAACCGGCACTTCCGCCCGATTAGTGGGCGCACTCCCGTAAATGGCAGTATGGCGCAACGTTAACATTTATTGTGAGGATTGCGCATATGACCACTCCCGGCTAACCGCTAGAATGACCGCCGAACTCGCAGTTAAATTTAATGTAGCGGATAGGGCATGTGATCGAACGACGAGTTAACCGTTGAAGTAAATGTTTTGGAGGCCCAATTTGAGGGTTAAATTAAATTTCTAACCACATGTGAATGTGTCCGTAGATAACCGCCGTCGGTTGTGGTTTAGGTTTAAGCAACCAGTTATGATGCTAGGGTTGTATGGAGTGTTGTTTTACATGGGGGCTAGCCCTTTCCCCCCACCAACGGAATTCAAATGGAACTTCAAATATAATCTATCTGGCCATAACTATTAAGAACCACCACCAGCCCAAGTGGTCGTGCACTACACTCGCAGCGGGAGGTCTCATTTTCAAGACTCACCGAATCCAAAAAAATTTAAATGCCTCTTGACCTCTAAGTTCGGAGCCACGGGTGCGCCCAGTGTGCCACGTGGTGCCCACTAATAGGCCAAAAAAACTTATAAAAAAATATTCTTTTTGAATATATATACTAATTTTATATAAAGTCAAAATGGGTCAAAGGTCCAAACTTTTTGGAGTTTATTGGGCTTTTCAAACCTTCAAGGCACTTATGCATATGACCTCTGCTTTGTGAAACGTTCACAAGACCATAATCACAACGACGAGACCTTCCCATTCGCTCAAGTTGCAAACAATTTTGAGCTTCATTTTGAGAATTTTTGACAATGGACATGATCTCCCGATCAATAGTGCTACAAGAAAGTCCCGAATTGCTTCGTGAAACACCGAGGGAAATATGAGGCCAAAAAAATAGGTGGAAAAAGGGTAGGGAAGGTGGAGTGAAAGTGGATTAGGATGAGTGGAAGGTGGCCCACCCTTTGGCCAAGCTCAAAACCTCTTGGGAGGTCTGTCTTGCACCCCTAGGGTTTGCTCATGGTGTAGGGATGAAAAATCTGAAAACAGGGTTGATGGTGATTTTGATGAACAAAGGGTTGATGAAGGGTGAGAGATGAAGTTGAAGGTGTTGGTGAAGTTCTCCTTGGTTGTGCTACCTGTACCTGCAAGAAAACTACCTATTCATGCAATAGAAATGGAAAAGTTCATGATAAATACAATAGAAAAGATTACTTGAATTTGTAATCAAATCTACTCTAATCTACAAACAGAGATCTAACACAATATTCTAAGCATATCCATGGAATCACAAAAACTAATCTTATACATTCCAATAAATCATAAACTAAGAAGCAATTTTGGTCTATGGGGAAGGTCTACCCTCCTCAAGCTCTATTGATAGAGATGAGAGGGGGAGGCTTGACTCATAGCTTTATTAAGTTATAACCTATTCTACTAACGTGTAAGCAATCTAAATCTACAACAAAAGACAAATGGATGAAAACTAAAAACAGTAAATTAAAATACAAACAAACTAGCTAAATATTCATAAGAAAAACTAGCTAAATGACATGAAAGTAAAGAATGATTACACAAGAGAGGTTGAGGCACATGGATTGAGCCCTAACCCACAAGCCTAGCTCTCTAAAATTAGATCAATAAAGCAAAGTCTGAATACTCATTTCATTTCAAAAGATAGTCTCATTACATCAACATAAAAGTCTTGAAAACTGATTACAAGAGAAAAGAGCCTAATGGATTTCTCCAAAGTTCAAATCCTAATGAGCTCGTGCTCAACTCTATTTAACCTAAAGGGTAGATACCAACAACTCCCTAGAAAATAAGTGATGAGTCCACTTGATTGCAAGTGAAGTATGGCTTTAGTGCACTTGATATTGATTTTTCTTGGTTGCCTTTGATTTTGAGCTATTAGAGGGAATCTCGAGGATCCCTTGGTTGCCTTTGGGAGTTAAGGAGGGTGGACAACTCCCTACAATCTCTCCTTATTGTCTAATCCAAGTCTTAATGACAAAATCTCCACAACAATGAAATTCCTTCATGATTTTCCTGCATTTAACTCATGTTAGGTACTCTAAGTATGATAAGCCTCAATCACCACCTACAGTAGCATCATAAGACCATAATATAATTAAAATGCAAGAAAAGGAGACTTAATAAGGCAAAAAGGTGACTATTAGCCCCTCCAAATATACCTATTGATGGAGCTCATCATCACCCCCCTACTAAATGGTTACTCATCCTCTGAGCAACTAATCCTCCTTCTGCATTTCCTTTAAGGCTTTGATGGACCCTCTGACTTCCCAAGGAAGAAGTGTGGGAGTCCCTTTAGGAGGGTAAAACCCATCATTATTTTTTGCTTCCTCTCATTCTTTGTTCTACTCATATTTTTAATTTCCATCACTCAGCCTCAACAGCAAGGGTGGACTGAGCTTCAAGCCAAGCCACTGAATCTTTTTGGCCTGCATGGCCCTCTTGTACAATGGTGCTCTCTCCAAGGCACCCCTCAATATTTCTGTTGTGTGGTACTCCATTTTTCTAAGTTTGTGAGGGAGGTTGTTCCATCTTCTTTGGCTAGCCATTATGCACTCATCTCCCAACAACCTTGAAACATCATCAAAGTGGGCCATCGCTTGAGCTTGTGTATGGAGGTATCTTTCAGCAAGTTCAAGATCCTTTTCAATCTTCAGATGGTTATTCATGACTCCTCTAGGGCTCAACAATTCTGCCCTAATGTGTAAGGGTTCTATGTTTTCTCTTCTCATAACTCTTCTCGTCTCATGTGCTCTTGTCTCCTCATTAACCATCCATGATGCCAAAGCCATTAATTTCATATCCCCCATCCTAGGATTGGGGTCACAAATATTTAAATATATTAACGCAAGGTTATGCATGTAAAACTATGCCATTTTGGCCTTGTCAGCCATGCTTGCTTGATTTCAAAAATCAATGATCTGTCTACAGTTTTGGAAAGGTAAGGATCCATGGGAGCCTAAAGTTTTAATTTGAAAGAGAAGCCACTGCTCCTTGAGGTAAACTGCATATGAAGCTAAAGGATATCTATGTTGAATGGCCTCCATGCAAAAATATGCCATGGTGGCCACTTGTTTACCCTTTTTCTGAAGCTACTCTTGTAGTGCTACATTCTCTTCCTGTGCCTTCTGAAGCTGCTCCTTCTAAACTGACTCCCTGAGCCTCACATCACATAAATCCTTCCCCAACTTAGCTACTTTTCCTTCCATGGATCCTATTTCATACACTCCTTTATATGTGGAAAGCTTCATCCAATGAAGAGTGTGTTCCCTCTCTTCCTCCAACTGATAAAACAAAGGAATTGTGAACTTTTGAGGAATTAATCTACCCCCATCAATGTATGTGTAGTAAGAGTTGAGATTGGGTTGAAGGATAGGGTTTGGCACTATTGCAACATCTTTTGGGATTGATTTTGGTGAGGTGGCCTCTTCTTTATCATATTTTCCTCCCTCTTTTTCATCATGTTTTTCATCGTGTGTCTTGCCCTCATCTTCCTTGACCTATTGCCCCTCTATGGCAGTTTTTTCCTCTTCAACCAAGGCCTTTTTGTCCAAATCCATGCTTGCTAGAGTTTCTTGTAGCAAAGACAAAGTTTCTTGTAGAAAACTCTATTTTTCTTGCTGAAGACCCTATTTTCCTTGTTTTTGACTCTTTTCACTCCTTGGAGGGACTGTGGAGGTTGCATGAGGTGTATGGGCTGCCAATCTGGCTGAATGTCTTTTGATATATGTTACAGGGGTCCTTATAGGTGAAGTGACTTCTTTCACCCTTCCTTCCTCTAATCTGATTTCTTCCTCCTTCTTTGGTGATTCTTTAATGGTGATAGGGCTCTTGGTGGGAGTTTGTGGTTTTCCTTGTCTCACCCTCTGACTCTTCCTAGTTCTGAAGTACATAGGTGTTCGCCTCTTTCTTTTTGTTTTGATAGGTGTGCTCAAAGTGGTTAGGTTGGAAGCTACCTCTTGATTTGTGATGTTAGATGACATGTCTGTGTCTTGAGGGGAGGTTTCATTGCCTAATATAGGGTCCACTTCTTCTTTTTCCTCAGTCTTTTCCTCCTCCTTTCTCTCAGCTTCTTCTTGCCCTCTTTTTGTTGTCTCTATGTTTTTTGTTCCAATTTCGATCTCTTATTTTTCTTATATGTTTTATGCCTCTTCTTCTCCTTCTTCTACCTCTTCTTCTTATTCTTCTTCTCTTTCTCTAAGGCTAGAAGAAAAATTTTTTCCTGTTTGGGTAGCTATAAAGGCTTCCCTATCCATGTCTATGAAAGAAGACAAGGATATAGGTAGGTTCAACCTTCTCAAAGCATCATTCTTCTCCTTCTTCTACCTCTTCTTCTTATTCTTCTTCTCTTTCTATAAGGCTAGAAGCAGAGGTTTTTCCAGTTTGGGTAGCTATAAAGGCTTCCCTATCCATGTCTATGAAAGAAGACAAGGATAGAGGTAGGTTCAACCTTCTCAAAGAATCATTTACAATTAGTTTTATTAGGCCATGGTGGGCCAAGTGCTGATATTTTCTTTGCCTCACTTTATGGCTCATGTCAGTGATGGAGCTTAGGAGGAAGTGATGGACTAATCTCTGTTCAAGTCGGAGATCCCCTTGAAACCTAAGTTCATTTAACAATCCGAAATGATACCCATAAACCGCACTCAATCTTCCTTCACAATAAATACACTTCATGATGTGGAAGGCAACTTCATCCCAGGGGTATGGAAGGCTTTCTCTCCTTAATCCATTTTTGTCTTCAATGTACTCCTCTCTTAGTAGAAAGAAATTATTTTTGGCTGTAGTGCTAGGCATTCTTTCCTTAACCCATTTTACTCCTAAGGGAAAGGTTGTAGCTCTGCTTATGAGTTCAGGAGATAGTGTGATGGCTATGCCTCTAATCACAGTGGTGGCTCTCTCTTCTAAATGTGACTACAGAGCCACTGCAAATTCTTTATCTATCTCATCATCAGAACCTTTCAATAACTCAAATAACCCTAACCATTGGCGATTTCAAAATATTTCCATAAAATGAGGGTGTTGCCTACTTCTCTTAATGTCAGTAGGCTCCATTCTATTGAATCCCCCTCCCATTTTAATGTTGTGAGATGAAGGTGGTGAGAGGTTTGAGAGGTATGTCTTGGAGATGGATGTCTTGAAACAAAATGCAAGAAAATTATTTTACCCTTTAACTGTCAAATTTACTTTTGTTGAGTGTGAATTGTATGGAGAAATTTCAGTGCTAGAGGATGAAAATCCACTTACCTTGGTCCTCTTCTATTTTGGTTTGAGTGATGGGGGCTTTGGGAAGCCAATTCAACCACAGGTGACTTTGTGTTTCCATCTAAGCCCTTTCTAGTCTGCTTCTGAAGTTTCATGTAGTAAAACTTTGTTTCTTGTAGCACGATGGTGCATGCAAGCCCAAACCTCGATGTTGCTCTTCTGATGGCTCCCACTGCTCTCCTGCTCTTGTTTCTCTTTGAAATGCTCAACACAATGGTAAAAATGAGACAACTCTTACCTTTATTGAATTTTTAACTAAATTTGGAGCGTTGTGGTGACTCGTATTTAACAGGAGTTTCCTCTTTGAGACTAGTGGCCCCCACTTCAGTTAATCATTGTTGACCTCATGATCACTTCCCTTCGTACTCATACACTCTTACTTGACTCAATTTGATTTGCCCAAGTGGCATGCACTTTCACTTTTCCTTCAGTTTCACTTTACGAATTTGGCCAAGTTAAATGGCCACCGTTTTGCCTTTTAAATTTCTAAAACTCGACATTCAACTATTTTTGCCATTATGGATGCACAGTGAGAGGTGAAAGGCCATACCTAAGCTTACCTGGTATTGGTGAGGTGTTGAAGGAGTTGGTGCAAGGAGATGGAGCTAGTGGTGGCAACCTTAGTCTTTTATTTTTTGTGTCTTCATTTTTTTATTTATTTTTTGGGTGAGCAACTTTTTCTAAGTGAGTTTCTTGTCTTTTCTGAGTGAGTTGCTTACCATTTTCTTGTTTTTTTTCTTTTGCGGGTACTACATGGAGAGTTTTATATGCCATGGTTGATGTGATTTCCCTTTTTGATTCTGTTGGTGGTCCCTTGGAGTCATCTACATCAGCTTTCCTTCATCTTTTGGCCTTGTTGTGCCACACACAGATTTACTACAAGAAACTTTCTGATACATGTAGCAGTTTGTTTCTTTCCTCTTCTTGCTTCAGTTTGCTCAGAAATGGAGAGATATGGTTTATGGAGGCTATGTAGGAAGTCATGGAATGAATGGAGTGGAGGATAGGCAAGTGAAAAGGTTCCTATGCCAAGTTTCCAATGATCTAGTTGCCAAAGGTGCAACATAGGGTTTAGATAGGGAAACCTTGCACATGGAGTGAAATAGGGGTTTGGGAATGGTAGGTATAGGCAAAACATGAATTATCATACCCTTCTTGAAGTTCAAAAACCATTAGGAAACCTTTTTTCTTCACAAATGAGTTTCCTGTAGCATTTACAGAAGTTTCCTGTAGTGCTACAGGAATCATGTAGCTGCCTGATTTGCCTGTAGCAATTACAGTTTACTGAAAAAAATGAAATTTTTGCCTATATGATGGGTGAAATGGATGGAAGGATGTATGATGGAGTGGCTTATGGAGTGTGCAAGCAGAGAAGAAGAGAGTATGAAGAGAAATCACTCCTCTGGATCCCAAAAAGCATCTTTAATCACTAACCTGTAAAACAGAAAAAAAAAACACATAAATGCATATGTATTTCTTCTTTTTCCTTTTCTTTCTTTTATTTTTCTCTTTGTTATCTCTCTTCTTTTTTTTAAGGCAAGTGGGCTGCCTCCACAGAGGTTTTCAACCGAGAGGCCTGCCTTGGGTGCCTTAGAGAGGTTTTCACCCAAGGATCTTTTATTCTTAGTTTTTTATTCTTTTTTCTTGCTCCAGGATTACCTCATGGAGGTTTTCAGCCTTGGAGTTGGCCTAGGGCGCCTCAGAAATGTTTTCACCCATGCCTCTTTATTTTTTCTTTATTTTTTTCTTTTTTCCTCTAAGAGGCACTAGAAACTATGGAGTTTCCCATGACATACACCTCCCTGTTTATGGAATTTATAAATTCTTCCCTAGACAGGGGCTTCTTGAAAACCTTGAGCCTGTAACCATTGACAAGTAGGGGAATTCCTTCCTCATCTATGGTTCTGATATGAACTACGCCATTATCATAACATTTGTCCACTTTGTAGGGTCATAGCCATCTTTTCATCAGTTTTCCTTTGAATTCCTTAAACCTTGAGTCATACAACAACACCCAATCTCCTTCTTGAAAGGTATTTTCCTTAATTTTCTTGTCATGCCAAGCCTTCCTTTTCAACTGAATTACCTCTGTGTGAACTCATCCAATCCATTTAATTGCAACAACCTCTCTTTTTGGGCATTTGATATATATAGATCCAACTCAGCTATCATCCTTAAGGTGTTGAATTCAAATTCAAAGGAAAGTAAAGGTTTCTTGCCATATACTAGGTCATAAGGAGTGAATCCTATTGTTGTTTTCCAAGTAGTGTTGCAGGCCCAAGTAGATTCTACCAATATTTCCGCCCAATATTTCCTTCTACTGCTCACGACCTTGGTAAGGATACTCTCCAAAGCTCTGTTAGTCACTTCCACTTGGCCATTCGCCTGAGGGTGGTAGGCAGTAGAAGTCTCATGCTTTATCTTGTGCCTCCTCAGAATATTCTCAATGAGATGAGAAGTGAATTGTGCCCCCTAGTCAGTGAATACTTCTCTAGGGTACCCAAATTTGTAAAACACATTCTCCCTCATAAATTTTGCTACTTTCTCCTCAGTTGCTACCTTCACATCTTTTGTTTCATCCCACTCTGTCAGGTAGTCAGTACTGACTATGATATACTTTTTCTGTCCAAATGGTGGATCAATAGGTCCAATGAAGTCCATGCCCCATTTTTCAAATGGCTCAAGAGCCACCTGAGGTTGCAAAGGCATCTCATCCCTTTGTGTAGGTTTCCCCATCCTTTGGCACTGGTCGCACCTGCTAGTGTATATTCTGGAATCCTGGTGAAGGGTAGGCCAATAGTATCCTACCTGCAAAAATTTGAAGGCAGTACTTTTTGTATCAAAGTGGCCTCCACAAGGGCTATCATGACATGCAGCGAGGATATCAAAAACTTCTTCCTCCCTCACACAACTTCTGAGAATTTGGTCAGGGCCTAGCTTGAAAAGAATCCCCCCAATACATGTGAAAGGGGCGCTTTTTATGATGATCTTTCTTTTCTCCTTGAATGAGAGATTAGGAAGGAACTTTCTAGCAACCAATTAATTAGCAATGTCAGCAAACCATGGTGAGAGTGCTGATATAGAAAAGAGTTGTTCATCTGGCAGTTGGTCATCCACCATTTCTTCTTCATCTGCAGATAGAGCTAACCTGGATAAAAAATCTGCAACAACATTCTCCTTTCCAGGTTTATCAAAGAAGGTTAGGTAAAACTATTGTAAAAGTAACAACCATCTAATTATCCTATCATTAACATCTGGTTTGTTCATTAAATATTTGATGGTTGCATGGTCAGTGTGCAGAAAGCTCTGATACCCAGTGACATAATGTATAAATTTGTTTAAAGCATGGACAATGGCTAACATCTCCTTCTTTGTGATAGTACAATTGAGTTCAGCCTTATACAAGTTCTTACTGATGAAATAGATTGCATAAGGTAATGTGTCTTCTAATTGCCCTAATGTTTCCCCCACAACTTTTTCGGATGCATCTGTGTGGATGTGGAAAGGCAGAGTCCAATTTGGACCTCAAAGAATGGGGACAGTAGTTAAATTTCCCTTAATGAGCTCAAAAGCCTCTTGACAAAGATTGGACCAAGTAAAATAAGAAGCTTTTGCCAATAAACCAAATAGTGGTGAAGCCATCTTACTGAAATCTTTGATTAATATTCTATAATAGCCAGATAACACTAAGAAGCTCTTGATATCTCTTTGCTTTTAAGGAGCAGGTACCCTTTTGATAATATTGATTTTTCTCGGGTCCATTTGTATTCCTGCTTGGGAGATTGAGTGTCCTAATACAACTCCTGCTCTTTTCAGGAATTCACACTTTTCTGGGCTCAGGGAGAGATGCATCTCAATGCACCTTCTCAACATTTTGCCCAAATTGGAGAGAGCTTCCTGGAAGTCGTCCCCATAGGGTGTGAAATCATCCATGTAGATTTCAACAGAGTCATGGACTATCTCAGAGAAAATTCTCAAGAAATCTCTTTAGAAGGTAGTTGGAGCATTGCAAAACCCAAAGGGTAGGAATTTTTAAGCGAAGATACCCCAAGGGCAGGTGAAAGTAGTCTTACCCTGGTATTTAGGGCTGATTTGGATCTGGTTATACCCATTTAACCCATCTAAGAAGGAAAAGAACTTCTTTCCTACAAGGCCATCCAATACTTGGTCTATAAAGGGAAAAGGGAGATGGTCCTTCTTGGTGGCTTTGATAAGTTCCCGATAATCAACACAAATTCGCCATTTTCCATTCTTCTTCCGGACTAGGACAAGAGGAGATACCCACTCACTGTTTGATATAAGATAAATGAAACCTGCATCCAACCGTTTCTGCAGCTCTCCCTTGACTATTTCCTTTAGATATGGGTTCATCCTTCTTTGGGGTTTTTGCACAGTATTTAATCCTTCTTTGATGTAAATATTATGTCTGCATACTGAAGTATGCACCCCTTTCATGTCCTTGTAATTCCAAGAAAATGCATCTAGGTTTTCTTTTAAAAGCTAGCATAACTGCTTTTCTTCTTCATCTGAGAGGTTTGAGTTGATTTTCAGAGATCTGGATGGGCCAAACTCAATAGCCTTGGTGGTTTCGGAGGTTGAATCGACTGAGTGAAATTCCATCCAAGGTTGGCTTTCAGATTATTTGACTAGGTTTTCAAGTGGATTGTTAGTGGGGGATTGGTTTTGAATGGAATTGTCGATGAGATTGTCTTCATCAATCTGCCCCCCTCTAAGAAAAATATCTATGGTACAAATGGGGGTAGTGTTATATACCTCATATTATTCATCCTCCGACCATATAGGTAGATCATGATCAATGGAAGGCTGGGATGGAGGATATAATACTGGTTGTTTAGATAATGACCCATTTTTAAAAGTCATGTTTATGGGCCGAAAATTGATATAAGCATCTCCAGTGGCTAACCAAGGTCTCCCTAAGATGAGATGATATCCATTGAACTTGGTTTTTGGCTGAAGAACTAGGAAATTGGTAGGATACTCCCAAGAGCCAACTGAAACCATAACATCCTCAACAATTCCATCCGGAGTTACTATGGACTGATATGCAAGTTGCAGAACTATTGTGGTTTTCCTCAAAGTCCCGTAGAGGTTGAGTTTCAACATAGTTTCCTTGGTCATGACATTGATGGCAGCCCCTAGATAAATCATAGTATTGGGGACTATGACACCATCTATGTGCCCATCTACAACTGGACTGCCAGGGTCCAGGTAATTTGGAAAGATCACCCTTACGAACATTAAGTCAGACAATTTTCCTAATACATTGATGGCGGGGGTATATTTCTTATTTCTCCTAGGTTTATTGAAGCACGTTTCCTTGATAAGCCTATTGTAAATAGCGACATCCTTAATGGCCTGGAGAAGCAATATCTTTACACACAAATTCTTCATCTCTACCAGAAGTTTAGTCTCCTCTCGGGTGTGCTAACTGGAATGGATCAAGTGCTCAGAAAAAGGATTTTGTTTGATCTGAGTGTTACCTTATTCCTTTTCCTCCTCAACCTCTACAGGTGAATATGGAGGGTGTTTGTCTCGGGGTACTCTTCCCAACTTGAGATTAATCTCTTGTATCTCCACAACATAAGTTGGATAGGATGTCTCTCCACTATAAACCTGTTGTGCATGTCTATTGTTCGGGTTTGGATTTGGCTGTGCAGGCATTTGAGGCAGCTTGGGTGGAGCAACATGAGTAAGCTGAGGTTGAGGTTGGGGTGGAGGCATTAGAGCAGGTGTTTGATTATGTTGAGGCCTCCACCCTTGGGATGGATTTTTCCACTGAGGTTGTTGAGGAACATACTGCTAAAATGGTTGGTTCATAGGATGAGGATGATATGGAGGGTTTTAATGCCAAGTAGGAGGTGTAGGCCATAATGGAGGAGTGGGGGTGTACCAGGGTTGCATGGGTGAATTCTTATTATTGTGATAGTAAGAGTAAGGTGCAACTTGCATACCTTGTTGATATGACCTAGGGCCTTGAGGCCTCCTCTGGTTGATGAAATAGAGTTTCTCTGGGCCTACTTCCCCACCTTGATATACAACTTTAAGTCCAGGTAAGGAGGGACACTTGTCTATGGCATGATTCTACTCACAAACTAAGCAAACCTCTATGAAATTTATTGGACATTCATTTCTAGGATGCTTTCTGGTACATCTAGGGAAAAATATAGCCAAGGCTCTTTCTGCTTCCTCTTTCTTCCTTTTGACCTGCATTCTATCCATTTTCAAAGCAAAAGTGTGTAGCATGTCACTTTTGAAGTCCGCCAACATATTTCCAATCTCATGTTTAATGGAGGTGGAAGAGGAAGGGGTATTGGATGTACTTTGGTCAACTCTACCTTTATTCCTGATTTCCCTAGAATGGTTCCTGAAGAAATTTTTGATTGTTTCATAAGGCAGTTGGTAGATATCTCCTCCTGATAACATATTTAGGGTTTCTATCACTTCCTCTTTGATCCCTCAAAGAAGTACTAGTTTAAGTGATCCAGGATCAAGAGTACAATTGGATCTCTTATAGTTTAACTAAAACCTCCCTTCATAGTCTTCTAGGGATTCATCAGGCCCTAGATTCATCTTGAATATCTCATCCTTAGTTTCCTTGGACTTACAGTAGTATTTGTACTTGCTTTTGAAGGCCTCTTGCATCTGTGCGTAGGTAGTGATGATGTTCCTAGGTAGACCCATGAACCAGCTGAAGGCTGCATCCTTAAGAGTGGATGGGAATAACTTCAGCTTCTGATCATCTGAGGCATAGTCATAAGTCATACAAAAAACAAAAAATTCAAACATGAATGTGTCAGGATCTTCTGAGGTAAATCCATCAAAGTGTGGAAGATCTGAGGGGCTAATGTTTTTCATCCTAGTTTCCCCATATACCTCTCTAATGGGAAAGGCTTCTTGGGTTTTAGTGCCAGCCATGGTTGAGATAGGTGAAGTAGGTTCCTTAGGTGAAACAAGATCCTATTCTTCTCCAATAGGTTCTTCAAAATTTACAGAAGGCTCACCTATGGTGTGTTCAATGCCACAACCACTAAAGAAGAGTGAAGGGTGACTATGTGGTGATGTGGGGGTTTTAGGTAAAAAAAAATTCTTGAGTATCCCTACTCCTACGAGGCATGAAAATCATATTTTTTTGTTTTTTTTTTTCAATATATTTGAAACAACATGTAAAAGGAAAGTAGAAAATAATGCTAAAACAAATTCAAAGTATCTACTAGACACCTCCCCAGCAATGACACCAAAAGTGGTGAGCACTGGTATTGCACCAAGAATGTTACGACTCCCAGAGGCTACCCTAATTTACTTTATCAAACTGGGTTTTGTAAAAACTTGGAGGTGACAGTGCTGTATACACAGAAGATGCATTCTACTCATGTCATCCTCTTCTGAGCTTTACGAAAGGGTGCTACTTCTAGGGTTTCTAGATGAAGTCTTTCACAGTTCTGAAATCAGGCTTAAGGCTAAAAATGATTCAAATCCATGTAACTATCAGCAAGTACGGAACTATACTACAAAAAACAAGTACATTTAACTATTATTCAAAGAAAGAAATATACGTATTAGACTATGATAAGAATTGAAAGCAACCTAGGCATCTTGCATGAAGTAAATTGTTGAACTGAAATCACATAAAGGAAACTAATCTAATCACACTTTGTTGGGCCAAATGTCTAAACAAAATCTACTTACTCTATGCTCTATCTATCATGCTTTTAATCATGCAACTTCTCATGACCTAACTATGCTTAAAAATGTATTGTTTTGCAGCTAGGAGAAGAAAGTGCTAAGGTGGCTCATGGAAGGCTTGAACACATGGGGGAAAGTTTGGAGGTGTATGAGTTGTTTTTGCAGGTTTAGAGGCTATGGATGGTAGCTTCTAGACTTAAGGAGGGGCCCACAGGTGATATTTCAAGTGCTGCTACAGGTTTCCTGTAGTGCTATAGGAAAGTCTTGAATTGCTACATGAAACAGTCTGAGGGAAATCCAAGGCCAAAAATAGGTGGAAAAAGGGTAGGGAAGGTGGAGTGAAGGTGGATTAGGATGAGTGGAAGGTGGCCCACCCCTTGGACAAGATCAGAACCTCTTGGGAGGCCTTTCTTGCACCCCTAGGGTTTGCTCACGGTGTAGGGATGAAAAATACGAAAACAGGGCTGATGGTGATTTTGATGAATAGAGGGTTGATGAAGGGTGAGAGATGAAGCTGAAGGTGTTGGTGAAGTTCTCCTTGGTTTTGATACATGTACCTGCAAGAAAAATACCTATTCATGCAATAGAAATGGACAAATGCATGATAAAGACAATGGACAAGATGACTTGAATTTGTAAAGAAAATCTACTCTAATCTACAAACAAAGATCTAACACAACATTTTAAACATATCCATGGAATCACAAAAACTAATCTCATCCATTCCAAGAAATCATAAAATAAGAAGCATTTTTGGTCTATGGGGAAGGTGTACCCTCCTCAAGCTCTATTGACAGAGATGAGAGGGGAAGGCTTGACTCACAAATTTTTGAATTTATAACCTATTATACCAACATGTAAGCAAGCTAAATCTACAACAAAAGACAAATGGAAGAAAACTAAAAATAGTAAATTAAAATACAAACAAACTAGCTAAATATTCATAAGAAAAACAAGATAAATGACATGAAAGTAAATAATTATTACAAAAGAGAGGGTGAGGCACATGGATTGGGCCCTAACCCACAAACCTAGCTATCTAAAGCTAGATCAGTAAAGCAAAATCTGAATACTTATTTCATTTCAAAAGCTAGTCTCATTACATCAATATAAAAGTCCTAAAAACTGATTACAAAAGAAAAGAGCCTAATGGCTTTCTCCAAAGTTTGAATCCTAAAGAGCTCTTGCTCAAAGCTATTTCCTCTAAAGAGTAGCTACCAACAACTCCCTAGAAAATAGGTGATGATTCCACTTGACTCCAAGTGAAGTATGGCTTCAGTGCACTTGATCTTGAGTTTTATTGGTTGCCTTTGATTTCGAGCTATTGGAGGGAATCCCGAGGATCCCCTGGATGCCTTTGGGAGTTAAGGAGGGTGGAAAACCCCCTAGAAGCTCTCCTTGTTTCCTACTCCGAGTCTTAATGACAAAATCTCCACAAAAATGCAATATCTTCATGATTTTCCCGCATTTAACTCATGTTAGGTACTTAAAGTATGTAAAGCCTCAATCACCACCTACACTAGCATCGTAAGATCATAATATAATTAAAAGGCAAGAAAAAGAGAATTAATAAGGAAAAAATGTGACCATCTACCCCTCCGAACGTACCTAATCATGGAGCTCATCACCGTCAACAACAGGGAGGCACATACCCTCCCTCGCATGAGAACCAATAATTAGCTAGGAATGCTGATCTAAGAGAGCTTCCCCATAAATCTTACACCAATCAGGGATAGGGGAACCTATACCCCCCTTTTCCCACACAAAATCCACCCCCAACGCAAAACAATGCACCAGTGAACCTAGTTCAACCATCCCAGGCTCAGCAGCGACAGTCTTATGACCAAGAGAACAACAATAATATTCCAAACATTGCAAAGAAGAAGCCAAGGAGCAAGCAAAAGGGAGACTCTACACAGAGGGGGAAGTAATCAACAACTCCCCTCACGATCTCAGTCTGGGGTACGTCCCAACCGAAATAAAAAACAAGAGCGAAAGAGTAACTCCGAAGGGAAAAACAAGAGACCCAATCTAAGGACAAATCACTCTTATGCCATATGTGGTGAATATGGCCATTACACTCACCATTGTCCCGAACTCCCCGAATTGAAAAAACTTTAGGGTAACCGAGGATGAGGGGGACCTAATCAACAACTTGTGGTAATGCAAGAAATGTTCCCTCACCAAGGAGTGGCTAATGCCCAGCAACAACAACCACCCAAAAATGATACGGGAGGAGGCAGCCATGAGATCTACATGGCTAGCAAGAATTGTTCTTCCAAACAAGGAATAGGAACTACGATACACCTTCGGATACCAACCCATCTGGTAGAAGTACAAACACACCTACCGCACTGTTAGATATCTCTAAAGAATTGATTGAGCCCCTTCCAAGAAAGGTCAAAGGATCAACCAGGCGCACATGACATCACTCAAAAGCTGCTCATAGCTATAATATATTAGATGATTTAGCTCAGTCACTAGCTTCCATCTCAGCTTTGTAAGTTCTGCAATCATTCCCAAGACAATGGAAATCCTTACTTTCTGAATTTGGCACAATCAATCCTTTCGATTCATGCGTAATGGTTTTCAATTTAGATAAGGTAGGCCCTAGGATTCCTTCTATAATCACTTTCCAAAGACTCATTTCGGTTTAGAATATCACCATACACCGATGCATCGTTGATGAAGGAGCATCCAGATGTATCATGTCCAAATCAATTTGGAAAAAGTTAAGATCACCTGAATTAGAACCATCTGACATCATGCTTAGAGCATAATACCGGCACCCATCAGCCCCCATCCGTCTTTATCAAAATGTCCCAGTAAACTTGGATGACAAGACAGTTCTTATAGACATTAATTTCTTAGACACACAACTAGAATATAATATACTCCTCAGGCGAAGTTATATGTATACCATGACTGCAGTCACATCCTCTATCGTTAGGGTAATGATGTTTCCCCATGATGATCGGTTCATCACCATCGACTAGCTCACATACTACAAAAAGAAACCCATGACCGCTCTAGATGTCATAGTACCATACATAGACACAACCATAGTACCAGTCACAAAGTATATAGAATTCGACCCAGGCCAATTCAAATCATCATCCATCCTAGGATTATTCCTAGGAGATCCCCCTATTATATTAGGGGAATTACCTGAAAGCATGGAGGCACTGGTGTACATGATGCTCTCATCAAACATCGAAACTATGTAGATGCATAAACTAGAAGTAAGGATGTCGAAGCCACTAGTAGGACATTCCTACCATATGCTATTTCACAGACCCCATTTTTGTATCCCCCACCTGGTTTTATATCAAAACAAGTCATGGAAACTATGACATTGCCAAATATGCCTTTTTCAATACCTGTGTGGTATTTGGTCCCTCCAGCCATGCTGGAAATCCCAGGCATTACCTCTACAGGAATAACCCCTATTTCCCCTCAAGAGGTCATAGCATTTAAAGAAACACCTATAGTGGCAAAAGCTAGCACGACAAAGAAGAATAAAAAAAGAGGGAAAAAAGTTGAAACCCCCAAATTACATAGGCCATTATATCCTTGTGCATTATGTGATGGCATAGGTCATCCTACTAATATTTGCCTGGAGTTAGAGGAATTAAAACCCCTTCTACACACCAAAAGAAATGTCGCGACCTTGAATTCCCAAAAAAAGGAACAGGTCATAAATAACCAAGGAAAAGCATTACGCACCAATCATGTGTGTGCCATATGCGACCATTATGAGCATCATACCCAATACTTCTTGGAAATGTTGCATTATAGAGATGCCTTGCAAGCCCTAGAACAAACTTACTAGGAGGACCCCTCAAAACCATCCATGCAAATGGACAAGGGTGAACCCAAAACCATACTGTATGTACGAGAGGAACCTACATCTTTCTCGTATAAATTCACCTCAATGACCTATCAATGGAAAACAAAGGCCACATTGCATGTCCTAGTTTGCGCACTATGTGATGATCCTAATCACTTAAAAACATAGTGCCCAGAGTTAAGGGCGTTTAACCATTGATATCAAATCCCGCAAATTACCCAAAGAAACTTAGTTCGACATAGAAGACATACGTGTCATATTTTTCGGAGAAACCACCACATGCACCATTGTCCCCACATCTATCGATTCCGGTCTGTGTTGGATTTCATGCAACGTTTCATTGCAGAGAACCCCGATTTAGCCGACTTAGACACAGAATCCACAAGCAGCCCTACAAATCAAAGGAAAGAAGCAACAAGGACCATATTATATATGTCAGAAGAGAGAGAATCACCTGAATGACCACCTATCCCCCATAACCATCCTTAGGCTCCAGTCCAGCTCTGTGCACTCTACAATGAACGAGATCAATTCATCGCTGACTGTGCATCTCTAGAGTTGTTTCAAAGATGGTGCCCGGTCAACCCGGTGTACTACGTCGGCCTATGAGCAGTACAATATTCTTGCTGGTTGTGTTTAGATAACCACCTGGTTCATCATTGTACCTACATACCCCATTTCCATTCGGCATTAAATTGTTTACGCCAGACCATAACCCATCTCGCTGTAGAAGACAGATCAGATTCAGCCTCAGTATAAATTTTAACAACCTAACAAAATGAGGTAACTAGGTCCATCCTCCTCATATAGGAAGAAAAAAGGCCGACAAGGGGGCAAATTCCCATGCCAAATCCCAACTTTTGTACTATGTGAAGAACGCAATCATTTGATTGCTCAGTGCCTAGATTTAATATCATTTTGCAAATGGTACCCAATCACTCAGGTGGTCCAAAGGGAGTAGAAAACCAAAGAGAAACAGTATTGTATTATTTTCCAAGATAGCCATCACTCTTGACATTGTCCTTACATCCTTCGATTTCGACCTATGTTAGATGTCATATGCTCATTGGTCACCAAATATTTGGATGTAACTAGTTTTGAACCTAGGTAGCTAGGTGCAATGTGGCTTCCCCCCCATCATCACAAAAAGCCTAAGAAAGCTATGGCGACCAATCGACTTAGCAGGGCACAAAACTAGCCAAGAATACCATGTACTCTATGTGATAGAAAGGACCACATGGTCAATCAATGTCAGGAACTAAAGAAACTCATTGATAGTCTTCGCATGGTCACAAAAATACCAGATATTCATTTCTCTAATCAAGAAAAGATAACACGCTGCTACTGCCAGATATGTTTGCAATTTCACCACACCATGAGTTGTCAATACCTTTGAAGGTTATGAGCGGCAAGAGCAACGTTGAGTCAAGACTCCCCAAAGGAGAGACACCACCCAAGATCAAAGACTCGAAGGTGAAAAAAGCGCAAAAATGCACCAATGCCCAACCATCTCCAAGCATCCACATCTGGCATGGAGAGTAGTATTGGTTCTCACACCACCTACCCATTAGGTACCTTTACTCCATGCACTATTTTCATGAGCCACAACCATGAAACAAAGATATTCCCCATGCTAAAAAAAATTTGGCACCTCTGCATTAAACGCAATATTCAAGTAAAGGAGGGTGCACGTATCCTTAGTACACCACAAAAATAGCATGAATTTGTTCTCACTATGAAACAAAAAACCATGACATAAATTCTTCCACCATGTAATGCTGGCGACACACAACAGCATATACAATTCATCTCATCATGCATAGGAACCATGACTCGTGTTTTCTACTCATCTCTCTTTGGTGTTGATACTGTTGCAACTACCACAACGATAGTGGTACCTTCGATAGTGCAAACCAAACCCGTATGCATCCTATCAACCTCATCGGGTTCCACGACATCAACCACATAATCATATTCATGTCTGTCAATGAGTACTGTTAGGCCCAAACCAATTACTCACGACCTCGCACAAACCAATTCCCCCTTATACATCTTGTTTCACTTTGATGAAGATAATTTAGAGGCAATGACGGAACCAAGTTGTATGTGGGAATCAATGCATCACCACTCATTTTTTCTTCCAGAAAAAACCTTCTTGCCTAGCAGCCCAAAAACCCAAGATATTTACGCCATTGAATCCAAAGACTTCCTTCCATCTGGGAAGGTATATTGGTTCAAAAAAACTATCCCAGTGCCCGATGCATTTGAAGAAGGGAATATTTCGAATATTTCGCCAACCATTACGGTGAATATCTTAAGAAAACTAGGCAAAACCAAAGAAATATCGCCAGGGGTAGCATGCTCCATATATGAGGTAGTCGCTTATATATACTTATTACAAGAGTGCAGGATACCTTCGCATGGGATTATTTAGAAATTCCAAGGCTAAGCCCCACCATCGTAGAACACCATATTGACACCTGGCCTGATGTATCACTAGTCCGGCAAAAGCAGCGTCAATTATACCCATCCAAAGCATAAGAAATCAAACAAGAGATAGAGAAGCTTCATAAAGCTGGATTCATCTACCCAATCACCTACACATTGTGGGTTTCTAACCCTGTACCCATCATGAAAAAATAGGGCACCATCTTAGTCTGCACCAATTTTCGAGATTTAAACAAAGCTTGTCCCAAGGACAACTACCCTACCCCTTTCATTGAACAAGTCACTGATGCTTGCGTTGGTGACAAGGCCTTGTCCTTCATGGATGGATTCTCAAGTTACAATCAAATTCAAATCTGGCATACGGATCGGTACAAGACTACATTCACCACCCCTGGGGCGCGTTCGCATATAAAGTTATTCCTTTCGGTCTTAAAAAAGTTGGAGCCACCTTCCAGTGGGCCATGAATTATATCTTCCACAATCTGGCTCACCTCATATTAGCCTACTTTGATGACCTCACAGTACGTTCCAAAAAATTAAGTGACTATCGGAGGATTTACAGTTGGTATTCCAACGGTGCCGACACTACAACCTACACTTGAACCCCATCAAGTGTGTCTTCTGCATTAATGCAGGCATATTGTTAGGATTCATAGTATCCCAACAAGGAGTCATAGTAAACCCCCTCAAGGTCCATGCAATAAATAAGTACCACCGCCTAAAACTCTCAAGAAACTTCAAAGCCTACAGGATAAAGCCAACTTCTTACGACGCTTTGTCCCCGACTATGCCACTTGCGCGTAAGGCTTCCTACACCTACTCCGTTGAGGCATTTCATTCAAATGGGATGATTAGGATCAAAATTCATTTGAGGCACTGAAGTACACCTTGTCTTCATCTCCCTTGATCAGCCCACCCAATTACAACAAATACTGCACCTTATATCTATCTGCACCACACATAGCCATAGATGGGGTGTTAGTCCAGGACAGACTAGATAATAAGGAGCATGTAATTTATTACGTCATCAAGAACGTATCTGGCCCTGCTTTAAGGTACGAGTCGGAAGAAAAAATTTCGCTAGCCCTAGTACATGCAGTAAAAAAGCTTCGACATTACATCATCCTAAGGACTATAACAGTCATAGAAATTATCAACCCCATGCAGTATTTGCTAACCCGCCATATGATGAGTCATAATTACACTCGATGGGTAGTTATACTAGAGGAATTCGAACTACAGTTCAAATCCCCCAAGAGAAAAAAATCATTAATCCTAGCTGAGTTCATCACTGATCCCAAGTACGACTCAAGGATCCTTAGTTAATGACTCACTTCTAGATGAACACCTATTCTTAGTAATGGCCAAGGACCCTTGGTACGACAACATCCTTTTGTTCTTATGAACCCAAAAGTTCAAACCACAACTCACCTGTGACAACTGAAGGTGAATACACCATCAGGCCCCCTGGTACCTTCTCATGGGGGACGTCCTTTATCGAAGATGTGTTGACACTATTTTACGTCGATGCCTCACACATGACCAAGCTGAACAAGCCCTAAATTACTGCCATAGTGGGGATTTTGGTGGCCACCTCTCAGGGATGGCCACCGCCCAAAAATTCTTACAGGCTAGTTATTTTTGGCCCACCCAATTCCATGATTTTATTTAAGCAGTCAAAAGGTGCGAGCGATGGCACCGCTTCACCCACAAGGAAAAAGCACCCCCTGCTCCTCTGCACCCCACCATTCTAGTAGGTCCCTTTTTTAAATGGGGAATTGACTTTATGCCTTGAAACCCTATGTCGTATGGCAACCACAAATATATTACTGTAGATGTCAACTATTTTACAAAATGGGTAGAAGCCATGCCCACATATGATAACACAGCAGAAACCGTGGCTTGGTTTCTCTTCAACCATGTCATTGCACAATTTGGTGTGCCTAAGGAGTTAGTCTCTGAACATGGAAATAATTTCGAGAATGAAATATTCTAGGAGCTATCCCATCATCTAGGATTTACGCACGAGTTTGCGTCACCATACTAGCCCCAGTCCAATGGCCAGGTATAAGTTGTTAACTCAAAATGATGTTACAGTGTATGGTCAACAACCATAAAAATAATTGGCACCATATGGTATTTTCAGCCTTATGGGCATATCACACAATAGTTAAATCCTTAACAGGGTTCACACATTTACAATTGGTATATGGAGTGGAGGTCGTGCTTCCCATTGAACGCGAAATCCCCAACTTACACGCAGTTATCAAACTTCTCACTGCTACCCAACCTTTAGAGAAACGGTTGGTACAATTAGAGCTCATCGATGAAAGTTGAAAAGGGTCTCTCCAACATAATGAGGCTCTCAAGAAAAGAGTAAAAGCATCATTCAACTGCAACATCACCCCCCAGTCATTTTCATAGGGGGCTAACCCTCCACTACAACTTTGAAAAGAAGCCTTAGGACCTGGGAAGTTCGAAACATTACGAAAGGGTACTTACATCATCAAACACTGCCTCCTAAAAGGAGCATAAATTCTATCTAAGCCCGATGGTACATTCCTAGCTAATCTCGTCAATGGGCTCTACCTCAAAAAATTCCACCCTATAGGGTAGGAAGTCTCAACCTTAGAGATAAAGTGAATGTAACATAAATGTTTATGATGATCACAATCATTGTGGAATTTTTCTAAAAGAATGATATTGTGTCATAGATGGATCGTTCCCCCATCCACTATTTTGGATTTGTTGATGGAGCCTCTCGATTGCCACAAAATCTAGCAGTAGTTGCTTGGGCCATATACTCTCCTGACGGGTCACCATTCCTCACCAACGGAATATCTATCAAATCAGCTACCAATAATCAATAAGAATATGATACAATCATCGAGCTATTAAGCAATGCCTCCAACCAAGGAATAAGACATCTACGTGTCTTTCTTGATTCCCAGTTAGTGGTATCACAGTTAAATAAATCTTTTTAAGTACATGATTCACACCTATTAACGAGATAATTGCATGCACGATGGTTGAGTTGTCACTTTGATCACATTACATTTTCACATATATCAAGAAATCAAAATCATGCAGTTGATCGCATAGCTAACCATATCCTAGATTGGAATGCATCTCGTATAAACCATCATCCATAAAAAATGAAATCATAAAGCATAAGCATCCATCCTAGGTACATAACATCCATCATAAACATATACAAACATAAAAAAATAATAACAACCATAAACACATCATAAGAAAGGATAAGTTTAAGGATAAATATTTGTCTTCAAGTTTAAAAACCTTGGCGAATCTTACTTATCAGCCATATGCAAATTATAAAATGTTTGTTGATATCTTCGTAAAACATTCAAATTTCTAATGGTTTTATATATATATATATATATATATTGCGAATTTTAATGTAAAATAATTTTATACTATAAAATATAGGCAAATCGATTTTAGAAAAAAATGGAAATTGGCGAATCTTTATTTTAGAAAAATAATAAAAAAATTAGCCCACCTACGAATATTAGACCCTAAAATTTTCCATGATCATAAGAGCCGCAAAAAATACATCTCACATATATAAATCAAAATATATTTTTCTCAGTATACAAAACATGTCACTGACCATCATTTCAATAAAAAATATACATGTCATCAATACAAGGAAGCATCCTCATAAGGGGTTATTTCCTTGAATATACGAAACCTATAGGGCTGAGCCCCGCTTGTTGGGTCCTCTGGACTCACGTGATTACCCGGTGCCAGTATAGGAGAAACAACTGCAACAACAAGTGCTTCCCTATGCAAAGTCAGGCGATGCACCCTCTCCCAGGCCATCACCATCTCCAGCCATATGTTGTACAGGTCATCAAAACCTGTGGTTGGCAAGGCTCAGTTCAAACTCTCCAACCAACTCCACGAATCTACTAGACCTATACCATGAGCATCAGTCACCTCAACTCAAGCCTCTGCTGCCAGCACTCTAATATCAACAGCAGCTAACAACTCCTTGATTTCCACCACCCATGCCTCAGCTGACTCAGTGTGTGCAAGAAGAGTAGCATCCCTAGTGGCAGTTGTAGCGCTGCTACCCTCACTTGAGGGACCCCCTACACCATCCTGTCCCCAAATATGGGCCTGAACCGCCCCAAGAGGGTCCCTCCTCCTCGGCTAGTGACCTACCAAACGAGCAGTAAGACGCCCTACGAAACCCACATCTACAAGAGAAACCAAAAAAAGTATCAATGTCACCATCAAAGACATATAGATCTATACACAATAAGAATCCTCAAAATGAAGAAAATAACAAAGGTCATACCTTCTAAACCCAATGCATAGCCTACAGGGAGACCCATATCTGGATCCCCTAGAAATCCCTCCCTGAATATGGGAACTCAAGGAACACCTGCAGGTTTGACTCGAACCACGCCTCGATCGTCACATCCCAGTAACAACCTGCCTCTCCTCCACCACCATGGGGCATCACAGATGCCCACCGATGCTTCAAAGGATCCCTCAGAGGACCCAGGGGCACCACCACAAAGGGTTGGAGCATAAAAATCCTCTCGTGCACAATGCTACAGAGGATGATCACATAAGCAAAGGTCTTAATAGCACCCCTCTGGGCCTTGGCCGTCTAAGTGACCATGTGTGGAAAGTGACTGTCTTGAAGCCGGCGCAAAATTTCAAACTGCGGACTCAACACTCGATGGGCCGCCATCAACCCAGACAAGTGAACTATCATTGCCAAGGCAGCCCTCTGAGTCAGGTTCGTGATATAACTCACACGAATACATCCCCGGGTGATGGGTCAGGACTGTAATGCTCCTCCTCCTCGGCCTAACGATGGATGTTCACTCCCGCAGGAGGGGGTGGATAAGGAAGGGCCTCCACTTGAGGCAAAATATCTATCACAAAATAGACTTCGGTCTCTGGCTGGATCACAACATATCTCCGACACAGGACCATAACGTGTCATATCATGTTCCAGCATCGGAGCAGGTAGCGTAGCAACCCATCCTAGGACATCAGTATGGTGTTCTCTAAGAACTTCAGTAAACCATACCGAGCTAGGATCTCCCAAGCATGGGGGTCTTGGGCCACCGCCGCACAAAGATCAAGCCAGTCCCTCTCCCGCCACAACATCCTGCCATCAGAAAAAACACAAAAAATTAGTTTTTACCAAAAAAGATTAATTTTTTTTTTTAAATTGAGCCTCCCCGCCCCTGTTAAAAACATAGGTACGTTGACTGTGCACCTATAGTAGTTACAGGCACGTGAATCATTGTGCATAATATTCCCCAACCGCGAGGGCATCACACAAAATTCACCTTTTGTGTGAGGACCGCACGGGCCATCCTTGATCGCTACAGACCCCCCCACTCTAGAAAATAAAAAAAATAAAAAAGTGGGACATTTAAGGTCCTACTTGACACTAACAACATGAATCTCGAGTACTTAGGCTGATCGCAATGGCAAGAGAAGCTTGAGACAAGAGCTTGACTTTGACCTCAGACCCTCAAAAGACACGAATGATTTGAAAATGAACCATATTGACCCATAGTTCGCCCTTTTCTCATTTTTCAATAGACAATAATTGGAGCTCAAAGTACCTAATCACAAAACTGCAAGAAAAAAATTGATCAACACGTCATCATGTTCAAACCAGGCCCCATAAATCCATGCCTCAAAAAAATTCATTTTTCGGCACAACATCCACCTTACTTCAGTTCAGGTATGCCCTCTCTTTTTGCTTTGAATTCAAGTTATTTAAAATATATTTGTATGAAAAATATGCTTTTACTTGGGGTATTGGCTGTAGGTACACCAAATCACTATACATCCCAGTCAATAAAGGCACAAGAAGAGATATCATTCTACCCTCATCATGGTAGGCTTCCCTAAATTTTTTTTTTTTGCATATCCTAACATCATTTCTTCATAAAAATAAAACCATAAGTTTGATTTACCTGGCCATGTTTATCATCACCCCACCTTGCACATGATAAACACCCTTGCAGGTCGGTAGAGCCTCACCCTCCATGATATCCATCACTCATGTAGACCATACACCCAAAATCTGGAGCCATGGCTATAAAACCCCAGGCTCGAGAACCACTTCATGTTCGTCCATCCATCATTGAACATCAAGCCAAGTTTTACCCATGTCATGTTAAAACCCCTTTTCCAGGCTACCATTCTCACAAGTGGATCAGAAAAAACACACCACCGTGTTTCACATTTTTCCTTTCACACCCCCATCAGCATAGCCCATTTGGAAAATTTTCATCTGCCTCTTCAACGCCGCACTAAGACCAACCAATGGGGTCCCCACCCTTAGAAAAACACACTCATCACACCATTGTGAAGGATTATTCACATTTAAGGGGCACCTACCTCCGTGCTTATACATCCAAACCCATTTTATATTCTTTTGGAAAGTGTACACGGATTTTTTTTAAGGAGAGCACTCCCACCCATCCATTTACATTCTCACTTGGAAGCAGTCCCTAATCGCCCTTGGTCAGAGCTGCACATTATTTACCACACCCAACCATGACACCCATTGCAACCATAAACCCACCCTGGATATCCTACTGAATCCAGGGATTTCCTCATCAGAAATTGTTATGACTTCCGCCACTAGCATTTATAGCTCCAACCTCGGGCCACTTAACTACCATCATAAATTATAGCCATTTTTTGTCATCATGCCTAGTTAAACCCTCACGTCGTGCCCTTCCACATTAGAAACACTGGTCCCTTGCATCAGTACTCATTTCGATTGGTTGATGCTTCCTTCTTGTTGACTTAAACAACCATTTTCCAAGAAGGAGGTAGTACCATGGATGACTCCTCACCTCAATAGCAGCATCCATGGATGTCACTATGGGAATCATCATTTCCCATTGATGTCATTGATCCTCTTGACATTCTATTAGAAAATTAAATATTACAGAGCAATGCAACACATAAAATATGCGGAAAAATACAAGCACACAAAACACATAAAACCAGAGAGACATACATATACGTGGTTCACCCAGTTTGGGCTACGTCCACCCCGAACAGCCAGTCCTTCCTTTCTATTATCCAGCAAAAATGAAGAGACAAAACCTACAACAGATCCGCTGTAATATCCTTTGTTCTCTCTCGCAGTCTCCCTCTCTGTTTCTCGCTCTGAGAATACATTCATAATACACGACCGCAATACAATACCCTCATATATACAAGGGGGTTGCCTTCTAGGGAAAAAAACCCTAATCTAAACATAACTTCTACCGTCAGATCATTTGCCTAATGAACGGCCCAGATTGACTAGAAATTACTATACTTTTACAAGGCAATTTTACATCTATTTTTAGCTTCGAGGGCGCCGCCCCCCCCTGGACCCTCCACAGCAGCGATTAATTACAGGTGGAATTGCCGCCCCTTTGAAGGTATAGGGTCCCAATGCTGTGATACAAAGTAAACAAGATAATCAGGCTCCACACCCAACAATCTCCCACTTGGAGACTGATTGTAGCAACTCCATCGCTGCTTCATTTGTTGGACAATGACTCCTCTTTGGACCTGGCTATTCCTCATCTTCATCATCATCCTTGAAGACCAATTGAAACTAAGCACATTCTCATTTTCTCCCTGGTTACAACTTTTGTTAGCATATCTGCAGGATTCTGGCTAGTGTGCATCTTTTCCAGCTTCAACTCTCCATCTTCTAATACTGACCGTATGAAATGGTACTTGATATGTATGTGTTTAGTCCTGGAATGAAATGCTAAGTTCTTTGCAAGATGAATGGCACTTTGGCTATCACTATATAACGTGCTCATATCATGCTTCTAACCCAATTCACCCATAAACCTTTGTAACCAAATCATTTCTTTACTAGCCTCTGTAGCAGCAACATACTCTGCTTCTGTTGTTGAAAGTGCAACGACACTTTGGATTTTTGAAACCCAACTGACAGTTGTTCCACCTACAGTAAATACATATCGTGTAGTGCTCTTCCTGTTATCTCTGTCACCTGCCATATCTGCATCAACATATCCCTGTAGAGAAATGTTTGAACCACCAAAGCATAATGCTTGATTTGTGGTACCTCTCAAATATTTGAGAATCCATTTTACTGCCATCCAATGTTCTTTTCCTGGATTTTTCATGTACCTGCTTACAACTCCCACTGAATGTGAAATATCAGGCCTTGTGCAGACCATTGCATACATTAAGCTTCCAAATGCTGATGCATATGGAACTTTAGACATATAATCCATGTCTTCTTGGGTCTTTGGGCACATCTCCTTACTAAGTTTGAAATGTCTAGCAAAAGGTGTACTAACTGGTTTTGCATTCTGCATATTAAATATTTTCAACACCTTTTCTATGTACTCATTCTGAGACAGTGTTAATTTGTGATTTTTCCTGTCTCTAGTTATCCTCATACCAAGGATTTGTTTTGCAGCTCCAAAATCCTTCATTGCAAATGAATTTGCCAATTTTCTTTTGAGCACATTTATTTCCTGCATGTTAGACCCTGCAACAAGAATGTCATCTACATACAATAACAATATAATATAGCTGCCATCATTTTGCCTTTTTAGATAAACACAATGATCAGAGTGACATCTAGTATAACCTTGTTTAGACATGAACTTGTCAAATTTTAGATACCACTGCCTTGGAGCCTGTTTTAAACCATACAAGCTCTTCTTTAACCTGCACACCAATTTTTCTTTCCCTTTTACCTCATATCCTTCTGGTTGTTGCATGTATATATCTTCCTCCAAATCTCCATGGAGAAATTTTGTCTTTACATCTAACCGTTCAAGATGTAAATCTTCCGCTGCTACAAGAGTTAAAATAGTTTAGATTGAATTCATTTTAACAACAAGAGAAAATATTTCATCAAAATCAATACCTTTCTTCTGTGCAAACCCCTTCACCACAAGTCTAGCTTTGTACCTCTGTTTTCCTCCATCTTCTTCCTTCAGCCTGTAAACCCATTTATTCTACAATGTAGTTTTACCTACAGGCAACTTGACTAAGTCCCAAGTCTGGTTATGCATTAAGGAGTCCATCTCTTCTTTCATGGCTAGCTCCCACTTCTTCCTGCTTTCAACCTGCATTGCTTCTTCATAACATTCAGGTTCACCAGAATCAGTCAACAATAAATAATATAATGAAGGAGAGTATCGTTTAGGGGTTCTACTTATCCTGGTAGATCTTCTAACACCTCTTTCATGTTTTTGAAGTGCATGTTGCTGTTGTGGTGGTTGCTACTGCT